>OY728122.1:1711495482-1712700856 GCA_963277665.1 Viscum album
CGATAGAAAACAATGTAATAACCATAGGTTGACAACCGATGGAAAAGATTATCAGACTGATTAAAAAAATTTCAAAATGAAAATGAAACTAAATTACATAACAAAAGAAACAAATATAACTAATATAACTAATATTAAAAAATAAAGATAAAATAAAATAATATAATAGGTAAAACAAGGATTAAAAGACAAATATTCCCCTCTTGAAAAATGATTTTTTTCTAGGAGTTTCTAAAAACATGAATTAGATGTTAATGACTATTTTAATTTAATCATTCCTAGCTTTAGTTTAATATATTAAAATCTATTAGAAGATAATGGTTTTGTAAAGATGTTAGCATGATGTTCTTGTGTTCTGATGAAATTTAATATAATATCTCTTTTTTGTGTGTAATCCCTATTATGGAGATGCCTAATATCTATGTGTTTTTTACGTGAGTGATGTGCATGTTTTTTACTAATGGATATGGAATTAGTATTATCAAATAGTATTTGATTTTTGGAAAAACTCGTGCCATAGCCAGTGAGTGTGTGTTGCATCTACAACACTTGAGCACAACAACTTCCATCAGCTACATATTCATCTTCAATACTGGAAAGTGATTCTGAGTGTTCTTTCTTCCATGACCAAGAAACTAGAGATTCTCCTAAGAAATGACATGTTCCAGATGTACTATTTATATCTATTTTACAACATCCAACGTTATCATTTGAAAAACGTTTCAAAAATATCATTTCCAGAAGAATAGAAATTTCATAGATCCAAAGTTACATTTAAATAAAAGAAAATACATTTCACTTATTTTAAATGTTATTCTATTAGATTTTATTGATACCTTTTACATAATCAAACTAAAAATATTAAATATGGATGACTAGAAGTTTTGTTTAACAAATATCATATGATAGCTCTAATTATTTTTTTTTCCACTAGTCTCCCAACATCATCATGATCAAGTGTATTTGAGGTACTAATTGGAGTGCTAATACTTTCAGTGTCTTTATATCGATAAATTTTGAGTAATAAATTGATATATTTATGTTGATATATATAGGTTTCTTCTAGTTTTTGAGAGATTTAAAAAACAAAAAAACATGTTAACCCACTCATCATACTCATTTCAAATCCATATATCATTAGATTCACAAAAGAATGAGTTAGGGAGTGCCGATTTTATCCAAATATAATGACATAAACATAAATTTGAACAATAAAATTAGTTTTATATTCAATTTTTACAAAAAGATTTGGATCCAGCATACCATTTTTATAATTGGTTTGTAAAATCAATCTTGTGAGTCTATCATATCATTATCTAGGGGTGTGTTTAAGGCCATAAAATGTTTTGGAAATATTAAAAACATGATTATGAATTTTTTAATATATATAACCATCTCTTTGTTCTACAAAACATATTCTTGTACAAAACCACTAAAAAGAACATTTTACATCGATTTAAAATTTTTTGAAATTTAATTATTATTCAAAGGCGATTATAATACGAATAGATTCAAGTCTAGCTAACAGATAATAGGATTCATCATAGTATATTTCTTTTTATTGATTATAGACATCAGAAATACGACATTCTTTATTTATTACAATTAATCCATTTCAATCACAATTGTTTTGGAAAACCCATTTTATACCAATTAAAGTTATTTATTTAGGTCTTCCAACCAAACTCCAAACTTGATTCCCTTTAAATTAATTTAGATCATCTATCATTTCTTTAATCCAATCATCATCACCTAAGGCCTCCCTTGTATTTTAGTTTCAAATTGAGATAGAAAAGAAAGACGTTCTATTTCATTTCTCAAGGAATTTCTAGTCCTTACGTTTTAATTTACATCCCCCATGATATTATCACTTGGATGATTTTTGAGAAATAGTTTACATAGGTTTTGTTAAACCTTTTGATCAACATAATATCGAAAGTATTATGTAGTTAATGTCTTGGAAGCATTTTTTTTAGTATTCCCCTTTTCAGATGATTTTTCAATCAAAGGTTTATAATTAGTTAGTGAAAATATATCAGTTGATGTAGGTATGGATTGTTTAAAAACAATGGTGTTAGTTTCATCAAATTTAACATTCAAAAATTCTTCAACAGTAAAAGAGTTTTTTTATATATTATATATTCCTTAGATGTTTTTTAATTAACTATAATGATTCCATCATCATATTTGGGTGAGCATTTATTTAAATTAACTATTGTATTAAATTAGAATACTTGGCATCAAAATTATTCTATGTATGAAAAAATAAGTTTTCAGACAGTCCAGAATTAATTAAGAGTTTTATTAAGAAATGTTATAGTTAAAAAATGATCTATAGTATAACTTGAAGAACTAAAAACATCATCCCAAAAATTCTTAGAAATTGAGTATTCACTCAACATGGTTATCTTCATCTCTCGATGAATGTGATTTCTTCTTTCAACAACCCAATTTTGTTATCTGGTTCTTGGAAGTAAAAATTTGTGAGTAATACCTTTCATACATCAAATAGTTTCAAAAGTTAAATTTTGAAATTCACCACCATGATCACTATGAATAGTTATCAATGGTACATTTTTGACATTTTTATCTTGGGATTTGATGGTTCTGAAAAAGAATAAGGCTTCGGATTTCTTTTCTATAAAATAGACACATATAAATATGGTGTGGTCATCAACTAAAACAAATAAATAGTATTTTTCTCCAATTCTTCCTATTTGCATAGAACCAAAAAGATCAATGTGCAATAACTGAAATGAATTATGTGGGGACACTTTATTGACTTATTTAAATATTGTTTTATGTTTATTTCTATAGTGACATGAACAAAAAGATTGGAACAATCATACCTAAGATCCGGTAGATACTTCAGAAGACTTTTCTTTGAATGTATACACTAGTTTCTTAAGGTTATAGTGTCCTATAATTCAATTCCATAACCAAGATAGGTCTTCTATTGCACTTAATAAAGGTCTGTCTTGGGACCTATGGTCTTATATGTTAATTATGTATACATTCTCATGCCTGTTGGAAGAAAGAAATAATTCATCCTTTCAATTGTGAACTAAACACTTATCATTCAAAAATATCACATGGTAGCCTTTATCACATAATTGAATAATGAAAATAAGGTTCTAATTAAGACATTTTACCAACAAAACATTTCAAATTAATACATTACCGAGGAAAAAAATATTACATATACCAACAATCTTTCGTTGTATATTGTCTCTGAAGGTAACTTTTCCACCTTGGGATTTAATAATATTTTATATGAAATCTGTGTTTCCTATCATTTGATGAGAAAAACCACTATCTATGTACCAAATATTCTTGTTGGTACACTTATTTTATTCCTAAAAATGAAAAAAATTAGTTTTTCAGAACCCTAACATATTTGGATCTGGAAATGTTAGATAAAATAATTTTGGCTATAAACATTTGTTTTGAAAAATGATCATTATGAAAACCTAATGATTGAGTTATATTAATAGAAAAATTTTTTTTCCAATTTCAACCACATGGTCATTTAGTACAAGATGGGGCACTTTGAGGAACCAAATAATTATGAATAAAAAATAGTTTTGATTAAGTGTAACAAATTCAAGAACTAGTTTTAAGAGGATGCATTAGAGAATACATTTTATAAAATTCTTTTCCTCCAATGGTGAATTTCGATAAATCTTTTATAATAGAAAAAATTTCTAATTTTAGTATAATGACTAAATTATCAATATCAAAATAATTTTATTTGGGATTTTTTTATTTCTAATATATTTTTTTAAAAAAAAGTTGTTCAAAATCCTTAAAATGTTTATCCACCTCAGAATTTACTACTATAATATTTTTTCAAAATTTGCTCAAAATGAATTTTTTTTTCAAGATCCATTTAATGATCTAATATTTCTCTTATATGAATAGTTATTCTACAATTTTCTTTTTCAAGCATTTTTTTGATTTTGGAATTTTCATTCTAAAGTAATTTGGAAAATTGGGACTCTTCTTCCAAACATGGTAAATTGTCTTCTAATGAGGAAGGTTATTAATATGAAGGGTAACAATGTCTCTAAAGAAGGTGATTAGAATTTAAAGAAACATTGGTATGAGATTCAGCATTGTGTACCTTATCCATGAATCAATATCTTTAAATAAGTAGTCTGAGTATTATTCCAATATTTATTTTTCCAGAAGATTCATTTTTTATAGAATCGTATGATGAATCTCCACCACTTGCATTCCATGTATCATTTTACATCAAGACATTCTTTTTCATTTACATGTAATAATTTTTTTCTTTATGAATGCATCTCATTTCTATCTTTTATTTTTTGTAATTTACTATAAATTCTAATATGACATTCTCTCTTGAATTCATAACATGTTTCTTCTGAGTAATTATTTTCTATCCTATATTTTATTTTGAATCGGTATTCAAAGTATTTATTTCCCACAATTTTTTCCATCCATCGAGCATGATTGGAAAACTCAATTTCATATTTTTCACTATTACCCAATTCATATATAACAACTTTTATTACATTGGATCTTGACATCCATTATGGTGTCATAGCTTTGTATGTAGTAGTAAAAGATACACTTACATTTCCATTCATCTTATTATTGAAATCATAATCTCTTATCATTCTTGTCTCGTACTGATTAAGGGTTCCAAATAACTCATCAAGAGTGATTTGAGTAACATTACTTTTTTCAGTAATAGTTGTATTTTTCGATTCCCATTCTTTTGGCATTATATCAATTATCTTATCCACAAGTGCATCATCATTAAGGCCCTTTTTACCCATTGATTGTAAACTTTTGATTATTGTCATAAATAATTGTTTCAATATTACATACTGGTTCTCTATAAGGAGAAATAAACCCATGATATTCTGCTCAAAGAATTTCACTTCTTGTTTTTATAACATTATATGTACCAAAATGTGTGACTTCCAATTTATTCCAGATAAAATTGACAGCTTCACATGATGATATCTGACTTTATATATTCCTAGTCATAGAACATTACAATGTATTGCATACCTTGTAATTCAGTTGATATTCTTGGTTCTCTTGATTGGTGAATGTTCTGACTTCTTTTTGAGGAATTTTTTAACCTCTTGTAAGGATAATAATGTTGTCTACTCTAGTATTAATAACATATTTCTTCATTCGATATCTCCAGTACTCATAATCATTCCCCTCAAAAATATGTGTTCTATTTTGATTTAGGTTTTTAATTGGTCCAATTTTCATTCCATCCATCTAATAAAACAATACTTTTACACAGTACACATTAGTGTAGTAAGTAGTTATAAATAGAAATCTGCAACATAAATACCATTGTATTGTTAAAATAAATATAGAAAATAATAAATATCATTTGAAAACTCCTCTCATACCAATTGTTGGATCCTAATATAGATGTATATGTATATTTGATAACACAATACAAGAGGGGTGATTTGTATGTTTAAAATAACATTGTATTTAAACACATAAAAAATATCTTAGTTTAAGAGATCTTAATCTTATATAATTCACAACCAATATAATTTACCTCAACAATCTTGGATCTAAGAGATATGATATGATGTGATACTATTAGTAATGTAATTAAATTGTATTCTAATTTAATACATTGATCAGAGTAATAAAAATGAAAAGATTCTACCATACATAATATATAATCTATTGAAACAATATGTATCAAAAGAATCATAATTGAAATAATTAAAATTGAAATGAAAATGAATATGAATGGGTAAACAATATAATGTAGGTTCCAGGCGCAGTGGAAGTGTTTTGGTGTGTTTTCCCTACTTTGATTTTAACATTAAATAACATTCAATCTGCGATTCATCATGATATAAACTCCGAATCATTGGAATTGAATGAAGAACAAAAATAAAATAAGAGTCCTAGAACCCTAGAGGTAGGATCATCATATGTTGATTATAATTAATCTAATTAATTCAAAAGAATTACCTCTATGGAATTATTTCTTCGTTGATTCCTCCAGTCATGATCATGTGATCCATCATTGTGTCATAGAATACAAGTGCAGGATTCCTCTAGTGGTGATCCATACATGATCCACGTATCTCCGAACGTCGAAAAAGGGAATTCCGGGTGCTAGTGCGGGAGAAACTTCTCTTGCGATGTCCGTCTTCAATCGCCTTGATCCGGTGGATGATCTTGCTTTCGTAACATGAAAGTGTTCTTGGGGGAAAGGGAATTATCTCTTGGATTGAGAGTATTTCCAAATCTGTTGTGCACAACAAAGATGTCTAACCCCTTTGACAATAATGTAATTAAAATTAATAATTCATATAAAAATAAAATAAAATAATAGCTCATAAGCATTTAATCATTTCATTTAATTCTTAGTAATACCCCAGGTTTTAATAATGACAGTTGACTATCATTATTACTTGACATGCGTCCAACGTATTACATTTAATATCATTTAATTAAATAAACAATATGTTTCTCCCAAATCCCGAAAAACAAACTACATGGCGTGTATATATAAATATACACATAGGGTACTTTTATTTTTCAGTTTTATTTATTTCCCCCACCATATTTATTATACCTAGAGTAATGAATATTTATTTCTTAAATAAATGTAATAGCATTACTCGCTAGTAAATATATATTTATTTTTTCTCCCACAATATATTCTCTCGAACAACTAGTGTCAAAATAAATGTGATCAGACATCCTTGAAAAATTATTAAACCACATTTGGGAATAATATTTATTCAACTTGTTAAATTAATATTTAAATGAGAAACCTGGACACACTTAGTGTGGGACCCTCTAGGCCTCTTTTTCAGTGTCATTAGGTGGAACCTACCTAAAGTCCAAGGGTAGCGTCTAGCTACATGCCAAGGAACCCATAGAGAAAGATTTTAACGCCGCAATGACATGTCACATCCTATGAATGCTTACCATGTAATATAATCGCTTTGTCTCGATATCTATAATCAAGTGGGTTTCTGCTAGTGCCATCAACTCATGTGCTTGATTATTCTTACTTTGACTTCCCAGAATTGAACTCGCCCATATCTCACCTTGGCCTTGGATTTATATAGGCTATATCAATTCCATCAAAGGGCCTGAAATATCTACTTCCGTTATGAAATAGAAGGAAAAAAATCCTTTCTTGCATTATCTATTAATGCAGTATTACTCATGACGCACCCAACGTATCCTACCTCGCTGCGAACAGTGTTTCGTCACAGTTTTTTTCAATACATCTAAGTGTGCGAGTTGTAATATCCATTAATAATAATCTTAAAGTATAAGGACCAATACACACGTCCGCAGATAGGAACATCGAATGACACTATGAAATGTGGATTTCCTACTGGCGGGTCTTGTTCTCATAATATCTTCCTGGATATAACCAAGGTCACAAACCATGAGAAGGTTCCTCAATGTTTTATGAGTCCTCACCCATAATGACCTGTATTATTTGTGCCCCTCAAATAATATCATACGTCCATAGAACATACTTTCAAGAATAGTGTAATGGCACTTCCGGGTTCTCATCGTAGCTGGGATCTTCTATGACCCTTTAATGCAATAGTTTTCATTAGGACATTATCACATGAATTGTCACGCAGAAGACAAATCAAAATGTGATAAACCTTTTATTAATGAATAAAGTACAAAATAGTTGGTCCTAGACACCAACTCCAACAGACTTCCACTTGGACTAGATCCAACTACTTAAAACCATTAACCTACTATCTCTCACATGATATTCATTCTTCTGCAGAGATAGACCTTTATTAATGGGGTCCGCCGTGTTCTCTTTTGTGGACACTCTACTCACTGAAACTTCACCCCTCTGATAAAAATCCTTCAATATGTGATACTTCTAGAGTATGTGCTTTGTTCGTTGATGTGACCTTGTTTGTTTTGAAAGAGACACCGCTACAGTATTATCACAATATAATGTAATGGTATCTTTAATACTAGGTACCACATCTAGATCTTGGACAAAGTTATGAATCTAGACAGCTTCCATCGCTGTATCAGAAGACACTATATATTCAGACCCCGCTGTAGAATCGGCGACAACTAGCTTCATTGAACTCTTCCAGCTCACAGATCCTCCATTGAGAGAGAAAACATATCCAGATTATGACTTCATATCATTCTGATCTGTCTGAAAACAAACATCAGCATACCCTTTGATGACAAGCTCCTCATCTCCTCCATACACTAGGAACATATCCTTAGTTCTTATCTAATACTTAAGGATAGTCTTAACAGAAGTCCAATGTTGTTCCCATGGATCTGCTTGATATCATCCTACCATGCTCATTACAAAGGCAACATCAAGCCTGGTACATAACATGGCATACATGATGGATCCTATAGCCAAGGTGTATGGGTCCTTTATCATCCTATCTTTCTCTTGTTGTGTGTGAGGAAATATTTTCTTTGAAATATGTAAGCCATGTGACAGTGGAACCATTCTTCTCCTGGATTGTTCCATACTAAATATCGGTAGTATCTGGTCAATGTATGTACCTTGACATAGTCCAAGAAGCCTCTTGGATCTATCACGAATGATCATGATCACTAGAATTTTTGATGCTTCACCTAAGTCTTTCATGGAGAAGCACTTGTTCAACCAGTCCTTAACTGACTGTCTGGCTGGTATGTCGTTTCCGACAAATAATATGTCATCAACATATACTACAAGGATAATGACCGCATTCCCATTAAACAGCTTATAAACACATGGCTCACATTCATTTTTAATGAAACCAAATTACTTTACGACTTCATCAAATCGAATGTTCCATGACCTGGATGCTTGCGTAATTCCAGAAATGGATTTCTGCAACATGCAAACCTGTTTGGCATCAACTGGTGTCACAAACCCTTCTGGTTGTGTCATATAAACATCTTCTTGAAGGTTCCCATTATGGAATGCTGTTTTGACATCCATCTGCCAAATCTCATAGTCATGGTATGTTTCTATGGAAAGTGTGATTCTTATGGATTTAAAAATAGAAACGAGAGAGAAGGTTTCATCATAGTCAATTCCTTGATGATGTATGAATCATTTAGCCACTAGCCTTGAATTATAGGTTCAAACTTGACCTTCCATGTCTAGCTTTCTCTTGAATACCCATTTTCATCCAACAGGATTTACATCAACTGGCTCATCAACCAGAACCCAAACTTGGTTCTGATACATGGAATCCATCTCCGAATTCATAGCTTCTAGCCATGTTTCAGCTTCTAAGCATTATACTTCTTCACTTTAGGAGAGAGGTTCATCATTGTCCAACAATAATGATTCACCATCCTCGGTGACTAGGAAACCAAATCTCGCTGATTCCCTTACCACTCTTGAGCTCTTACGCAGTACTTGTGATTCTGGAACCTCTTCCACGAGGACCTGTGGAACTTGTTCCTGTACCAACTCCTGTGTATCTTGAGCATCAACTTCATCGAAGTCAATATTTATCCCATGATCCTTTTTGAGGATGTGCTCCCTCTCAAGAAATATGGCTTGACTGGAGATAGTCACTTTCTTGTCTTAAGGGTTATATTGGTAATATCAATTCGTTTACTTAGGATATCCTATATAGATACACTCTATGCCCCAGGGTGCTAGTTTGTTTCCTGAGAAGACCTTAAGAACTGTCTCGCATCCCCATACACGTTTATGCGATAAAATGGGTTTCATTCCATTCCATAACTCGAAGGGATTTTCATTTTCCACCATAGTCGGTACTCGGTTTAATGTGTATGCTGCAGTTTGTAATGAATATCCCCAAAAGGAAAATGGAAGATCCACATGACTCATCATTGACCTCACCATGTCCAAAAAGGTGGGGTTCCTCCTTTCACTAACACCATTACACTGTGGTGTATAAGGAGGAGGGAGCTGAGATAGAATCCCAGACTCCCGTAGAAGATCGATGAACTCTTGGTTCAGATATTATCTACCTCAATCTAATTAAATCTTATATATCTTCATACCAAGATGATTATATAATTCATTCTTGAATTCCATAAATTTTTCTAAGTCTTCTGAATTATACCTCATTATGTAGACAAATCTGTATCTACTCAAATCATCTATAAAATTAATAAAGTAAGAATATCCTCCCATTTCTTATACTAGAAATGGTCCACATAGATCTGTGTGTACCAATCCTAGAAGCTCTGTGGCCCTTTCACCATCTCCACTGAAATGCAGCATGGTCATTTTACCATGTAAACAAGTGTGACATCTATCAAGTGGTGTTAGCTTAGTGGAGTCTAAATAGCCCTCTTGAGATAGATTTTTCAAAAGCTTCTCGTTTACATGATCAAGGTGGTGATTCCACAACTGGGTGATGTATGAGTCATGTGAGTTTGTTTCGTTATTTATTTCCAACAATTGGTTTTCGTAATTTAATACATTCAAACCATTATTTAAATGTGCCATAATATAACATACGTTGTTCTTATAAAAGAGACAACCCTTATTTCCATACATGAAAACAAATCCTTCCATATCCAAACAAGATACAGAAATTATGTTCTTGGTAACAGTAGGCACAAAATAAAAGTTTTGTAAAACCAAAATCATGCCAGTTCGAATTGAGAGGTGGTAGTCGCCAATAGCCAACGCAGCCAGCCTTGCACCATTGGCAGCTCAAAGATCCACCTCTCCTCTGGAAAACTTTCTAAATCTAATTGGTTCCTTGATTTGAATACATACGTGAGCCACACAAGCTGTATCTAATACCCAATGAGTAGAAATAGAAAGATTTCACTCGATAACAAATGCCCCTTTAGCGTCCCTATGTTTCTGGGTGCAGTTCCTCTTCTAGTGCCCCTTCTTGCCACATGAAAAACACACTACCTCCTATTCCTTTCCCTACCTTTGGATCTTCCCCTTCTTGGAGGGATGATGCTCGGGGGATTCAGACCGTTTATAAGTCTTTGTCCCCTATGCCGTGTCCTTCCTTTTTTTGTTCACCTTAAGGACTGAGGGTTTGTCATTCCCCAGGTCCATATCTTCCTGGTGAATGGAGATCAGAAGTTCCGATAGAATCTTCTCATTTCCACTCATATTATAGTTGACAATGAAGCTACAAAAGGTCATGGGTAGTGATGATAGGATAAGATCTGTACGCAACTCATCCAGGAATATAATCCCTAGGATGTCCAGGTGTTCAATGTAGCCAATAAGCCTAACTACATGAGGCCCAACTAGTGTAGACTCTCTATGCTTCGTGGTGAACAAAGCATTGGAGATCTCATACCTCTCCTGTCTCGCCTTCTCTTGGTAGAGATCCTTAAGATGAGACATCATTCTATACGCGTCCATGTTTTCTTGTAGCATCAAGAGCTCATTAGACATGGCTTATATAATGAAACACAGGACATCTGTGGCATCATCCATGTGTTTCATATAGAGAGACAATTACTCATCACTGGCCTCTTTCCCAGGCGCAACTAGAATAGGCTCTTCCAGCATATTCAATTTCCATTCGTGGAGAAGGAAGATGCGTAAACGCATTGCCACACTTAGAAATTGGTGCCGGTGAGTTGTTTTTCCTTCTTGAGTATGGTGCGCAATGATATGTCGGTCATCATTTTCTTTCTATTTCTACAAATTAATATTTGGAAAGGTTTAGTACTTTATTATAAAATGAGACAAATAAATAAATTAATACTTATTAGTCTCCCAATATTTTATCGAAATCCAATATCCCTCACCATTGATTTTGGAATATTCTGTTGCATGAATATTCTAGTGGCAAGGATCCAAATTTCCCTTCGCATTACCCCAACTAGGGTTGGTCAAGAAACGTTAAGTGTATTAGGTAGGCATTCCAAATGACAACTACATTATCTCACAGTTCCTTGATCCGCTGAGTGGACCCCCCCAATCCTGAAATCCTTTTATTTTGGATTTCCTCAACCTTTGCCTCTAGTCCACTCCAAGTCATGTTGTGGCAGTCAAACCTTGATGTGAACCAAGTTAAGTCAACCCAAAACCTTGATTTATAATTCCCTGGTAATTGAATGCACCCCAACTAGGGTTGGTCAAGCACTTTGAACTATGGTTCGATTCTAACCAAGATTATGGAAGGCTATACCGACTTACTATTTCTTTTGAGGGATTTTATCCTTATACGTAAATTGCCACTTTATTATCTTTTATTAAATGATTTTTAATATTAAGTGGGATATAATTAAGCGATTAACCATGTCTAGGATAATATTTACGTATAAATCGGTCTTATTTTTTATCTATATTGCATGCTTGTTATATCCATTAATTGTGTGATCGTGACAACACACCCACAATAAATAATCCATGATACTAACCGAAATAAAATAAATGGTAAGATCATGAGCTTGTTTTATTGGTTACTTTATCTAGCGGTTGATAAAATAACCCAATACCTAGGGGAGAAACACCTTGAACTTTGCGGGTTTGTGTTTATAGCTTTCCACCTGTCCACCTTTGTTTCTCCTTGGATTGGTTTCTCCTCGGATCCTGACTTGAGTCGCCTCCACTAGCAGGGGAGCTCCATCCATTACATATGAATTTATCTCACACGCAGGTGAGGGGTAAAATGGGTTTTTACATAAATGAATCCTTGGGCACACATGCCTACATATTAATGAGGAGATGGCTCGCAGGCCAACAAATTTAATTTAAATAAACAAATTAAAATAAACCATTCCCATACAAAGGTCTCAGTCTAGCTCCTGATCATCCACCCATGAAATGATTTTTACACATAAATATAACTATCATTCAATTCTTTAATCATTCTCTTTTAAGATAAATCACGCTCGAATCAATTAATTATCTTTAATTAATCAATCCTTTTATCTTATACCCTTTTCTGAATTTCCTTGAGATTCTCATCCACCATAATATTAAACAAATAAATTCATTTAAAATTATCCTTTTACGTAACTTATACATTGGAGGAAACCCGGTGAATTCCCTTTCATTGCGCAGATGTTAAATTAAACAGGTATATATAAAACACCTATCATGTGTTGTGCCTCAGCTTTACACCTGCACTATGGTACACGTCTCAAGGGTTTGTATAATATAATAATTAAATTTTAATAAATATGCATAATTTGGGTGAGTACACGGCGTGTAGATCCGACTACATGGCGTGTACTTTTCTTCACCGTCCATCTGAAGTACACGCCGGGGAAGATGACGTGTTAATGTACTTCAGAAATATTTGGAGTACATGACGTGTTCTTTTGGACACACACCATGTAGTTTACATGTTACACAGTTTCCAGCCGAGCAAGCCGTGTATGGGTTACACGGCCCAACCTGAACCCGAAGGGACTACACGCCGTGTTCAGTTGGACCAAACGGCGTGTAATCCGGAAAAAGTGTGCCACCTGTTTCTGATCAACACACGGTGTCATAAATGACCTCAATACAAGACCTGATTTGGTGGATCAGTCAATGCATTAAACCGAGACTACACGACGTGTACTTCCGAATACATGCCGTGTATTCTGGTGTTGTACGGATAGAAGCGTTTGGCTCCTCCGGATGAGTTCCTCTATTTTATTTTAATCAAAATTAAAAGAAAAATTCGTTTCTGTGAGGTGAATGGGAAATGAGGGAGGAGGAACAAGTCTCGAGATTCGTATTTCCAGAATGATTAAACATGAATTGAATCAATTAAATTATTAAATGAGAAAATCACCAATGAAAAACTAAATAATTATAATCAATTATATGACCCCTCTGATGCCACTTGTAGGTTCCGGGTGCAGTGAAAGCGCATTGGTGGGTTTTCCCAACATTGATTTTAACGTTAAACAACGTTCAATCTGAGATTCGTCACAATCTAAAACGCCAAATCTTCATAATATAATGAAGAACGAAAATAAAATAAGAGTCCCAGAACCCTAGAGGTAGGATCATAATATGTTGATTATAATTAATTTAATAAATTCATAAGAATTACCTCAATGGAATTCATTCTACGTCGATTCCTCCAGTCACGATCCAATGATCTGTCGGTGCATTGTAGAATCCAAGTGCTGGATTCCTCTAGAGGTGATCCACACATGATCCATGTATCTCTGGACGTTGCCGAAGGGAACTCCGGGTGCTAGTGCTGAAGAACCTTTGCTTGCGATGTCCATCTTCAATCGCCTAGATCCGGTGGATGATATTGCTTTTGTAACTTGAAAGTGTTCTTGGTGGAAAGGAAACTCTCTCTTGGCTTGACAGTATTTACAAATCTGTTGTGCACAACCGAATTGGATAACCCCTATGAGAGTAATGTAATTAGGATATATAATACTTATAATAATAAAATAAATTAATTTCTCATTAGCATTTAATCATATCATTTAAGCCTTAGTAATTCCCCATGTCTTAATATTGACAATTGACCGTCATTATTACTTGATATGCATCCAACGTATTACATTTAAAATCATTTAATTAAATAAACAATATTTTTCTCACGAATCCCGAAAAACAAACTACATGGAGTGTATATATAAATATACATGGTGTGTACTTTTATTTTTCTGTTTTATTTATTTCTTTCACTATATTTATTAGACCTTGAGTAATGACTATTTATTTCTTAAATAAATATAACTATATTACTCTCTAATAAATATATATATATTATTTCGCCCACAATATATTCTCTCGAACAACTAGTGTCGAAATAAATGTGACCATACATCCTTGAATAATTATTAAACCACAATCGGGAATAATCTTTATTCAACTTGTTAAATTAATATTTCACTGAGATACATGGACACACATAGTGTGTGACCCTCTAGGCCTCTTTCTCAGTGGAATTAGGCAGAACCTGCATAAAGTCCAAGGTTAGAATCTAGTAACACGCCAAGGCACCCATTGAGAAAGAAGTTAATGCCTCAATGACGTGTCACCTCCTATGAACGCTTACAATGTAATATAATCCCTTTGTCTCAATATCTATAATCAAGTGGGTTTCATTCTAGTTCCATCAAACCATTTATTGATTATTCTTTCTTTGACATCCTAGAATTGAACTCGCCCATACCTTAACATGGACATGGATTTATGTAGGCTATATCAATTCCATCAAAGGGCCTGAGATATCTACTTCTGTTATGAAATAGAAGGGACAAATCCTTTCTCACATTATCTATTAATGCAGTATTACTTGTGACGCACCTAACGTATCCTACCTCACTACGAACAGTTTTTCGTCATAGTTTTCATCAATACATCTAAGTGAATGAGTTGTAATACCCATTAGTAATAATGTTAAAGTCTAAGGACCAATACACACATCCGCAGATAGGAAAATCCAATGACACAATGAAATGTGGATTTCCTATTGGCTGGTCTTGTTCTCAGAATATCCTCCTAGATATTACCAAGGGCGCACACCATGAGAAGGTGACTCAAGGTTTTACGAGTCCTCACCCCTAATGACCTGAATTATTTGTGCCCCTCAAATAATATCATCCGGCCATAGAAAATACTTTCAAGAATAGTGTTATGGAACTTCTGGGTTCTCATCATAGCAGGGATCCACTATGACCCTTTAATGAAACAGTTATCCTTAGGACATTATCCCATGCATTGTCACGCAGAAGAACAATCAAGATGTGATAAAGCTTTTATTAATGAATAATGTAAATAATAGTTGGTTCTAGGCCACAAAATCCAACATATAATTCCCTTTTAATATAAATATAAGTATTAATTAAAAGTATTACAATTATTTTATCCCAAAGAGAAGGGTATCATTTCACATCAGATAAAATTTCAATCTTACTACAACCATGGAATGCCGTTGAAATAATAATTGGAACGTCCATATTACTATCTCTACATTCCCTCAATTTTACAAGTAATTAGTACCCATGTCTTTCAGTCACATGAAAGTCGTCGATAAGAAGATGATTCAAACCATCTGCCTATCCCAAGAAGCCCTTGATTGTTATCACCTGATCAGTCGCACACAGCAAGACAAAGCACATTCTAAAATACAGAAGCTATGAATGAGCCATTCACATTTTGTAATTCCAAGGTGTTTTCATGAAAAAAGATAGAACTCACAACATCCCTCTGTAGAACATGATAGAAGAAAACATTGATCAAATTATTTTACCTATTTTAAATGACCTCCAATTTATAAGCCTCAGGTTCCAACGTCATATTTCTCCAATGGAAATATTTCTCTGATAGACATGGTGGGACTTAGACACTTACCATTGTAACGATAATATTGAAACAGAAAACATGACATCATTTTGATTAGATTATAACTAACTCTTCAACATCGTATTGGTTTAAATAACATAATATTTCCGAAAAAGATAACATGAGTACCAATGATAAGGAACAAGTGTTTTGATAAAAAGAATAAAATAATGCATGAGATAAAAGTAAACTATGAGTACGAATAACATTATTAACTGAAATGTAATTTTATGATGCAAAGTGTGTACAATGATAAATGTGGGTAGGATGATCATAGTCAGTTCGGTAGATAGAGTCATTAAGAGAAATAGAGTGAGTACGATTGACAAAGTCGGTACAATTAATAATGTCAGTATGATTGACAGTCATTATGATTGACATAGTCAGTACAAGTGATAGAGTTAGTATGATTGACAGTGTTAGTACGATTGGTAGAGTGATTATGATTGACATAGTAAGTACAATTGACAGAGTCAGTACGATTAACATTGCCAGTATGATTTTTAGTGAACCATATTCAAAGTAAAAAATTTATTTGAGAATAGAGTATAAAAAGATTTGTGATTTCCAAAAAAACATAAAAGTCAAAAAAAGACTATTGACTTAACAAAATAAAATAATAATAATTTAGAAAAAATATACTACTAATGGTTATTTATCTATTATAAACTCTCATTACCACTGTCATCATGAATTGTGTAATAATCCCATTATTTCATGATATTTATTTATTGATGTAAAATATAGAATCACAACATTTAATCATTCATCGGATAAAAAAAATATATTGATTCTTAAATGAAATTTAGAGGGATCCTATGTATCAACATAAAAAATCAAGTAACACTAATGCATCGTTTGAGGTAAGCATAGATAATCCGAATTTATTCTTACTCATTCTATTGAATCATAAAATTACACACACATATATATCATTTTAAAATATTAACTCACTCTTATATATCATCAAATATATCCATTCATGATCCAAATTTCATCATACATATTGCCTATAATCTCAAAATTAATTTTAATTTTCCTAAAAAATAATCATATAAATGTTTTGAAACATCATTAGTAATCATACATACCCCCAAATTAACTTTATATATGTTCTAATTTATTCATACATATCAAAATATAGAATCTATTTTTTTTATTATTTCTTCATGATATTATGTCTGAACTCATGTTCAGTCTATTAATCTATGGTCAAATCATAATTCCTCCACCCATGTATAAACATCTACAAATAAACTCAGAATAACTCTAATCAGTTTGAGATATCATCAAATTATCTTATTCTATATCATAATTGATACTAAATCTTTAATTAATGAAATATATTTCTTAGCGTAGCTTATACACAATTCTAGAACTCATCATCATCCAAGTTTAGTTAATATAGGTTTCAGTAGACATCATGATTGAGTAATTAAAGATTATGTTTCACCGAAATATACAGGTACATTCATTCTTCCACCCAAAATCCTTAAATTTATCTTTTTAACTTCTTTATAGAGACTTCATATTTATTAAAATATATACAATCAATACATAGAAAAATATTGAATATTTATCATCAATAGTAATCCTAGGTAGATATTGATCATATATATATATATCAGCAGTACCTCATTTTCTTCTTTAATCTTCTAAATAGATTCTACACCTACACATTCATGGAACAGTAACATCATAATCTCAAATATCATCATCCTTCAACTCATCACACAACTCCAATATTTTAAATAGTGTATTCAAAATAATTGTTGAAATAAGTGAATATTATTTTCCATATGAATAATTTCACAAAATCAAACATTTTATTATTTTAAATTTTCAACATGAAAATATCATTCCAATACATATTGAAATAACATCATCTAGAAAAACTATAATTTATCATCCAAAAATTGACTGATAATGTTCCCGCTTAATCTTTTATCAATAAAAATTGAAAATTCTTAACAATGTGTCCTCAAAAGTTGTATTCCCTCTATCCTTCATTAGTCAAAATAATTATACAGGTAGATATCATGTTTTAGTGATCAATTAATCAAATATAAAACTTCTTGATAAATTCTTGATGTAGTGGAAAATAGTGATCAATTTGAACCCCCAAATGTTTCGTCACAACAATGTCTATCCCGATAGATTCTCATTATTTTTTCATTATGTTTTGATTATTTTGCAACCTAACATCAATATTTATTATACTGAAACTAGAATGGGAATATATGATTAAAATTACTAAAAAATAATAATCTCAAGATCATCAGTGATCATTAGGAATCTTTTAAAAATGGTTTTTTTAGGTTTCTCAATTTTTATCCCCCTCAATGGGTTTAATATATCTTTTAATTATAATGTTTTCAAAAATTCAAAAATAAACTCCAATATGTTTTGTTAAATATATTTATATATATATCAATTGATGTGACTATGATATTTCCCATATTATATGGATAATTTCTTCCTTCTATCGCAATTTCACAGCATAATCATCAAAGTAGTGCTTTCCTAGAATGAATCAACATAAATTTTTTGAATAATAAGAAACCCAGAGGATATGATAACATACTGGTTTTTCCATTACTAATTCATGAGATCCATTAAAGTGATATTTATTACTCAACCACGAATCTCATTCAATTTAACTCCAATATTGGGTGAACTCTTCGTGATTACTCATTCAATTTTCAATTATTAATCTCCTTATGTATCTTTATCTTTTTGTTTCATTGAGTTAATTAATATTTTGGAATATAAATATTCACTTTAGTAATGAAGGAATAGTTATCACATGTTTTTTTCATAATATCATTCAGGTATTTTAAAATAATAAAAAATTATGATCCATTATTCTTGTAAAATGTTCATAGCATTAATTTACATTCCTTACAAAATCAAAAGAGACATATGGTCACCTTATTTTTTCTCTTTAAAATAAAACAGAAATCATCATTATTTTAATATATTTATTACACCAATATAATTCTCTAATTACATTAATGGATTTATTCTCTCATATGTAGCACCATATTTCCTTCTTCAATACCAACACTCATGTATTTCTTATAATAATCGATGGTGAGTCTTTTTTATCAAACAATATAAGAATATTCTATTATTTATTGGGAAATAATTATCATCCTTCTTGGGGATATTTTTCCATCACATTGATTCTTATTATAATATAAGGACAAATCATAATCAATTCATCTTTGTTTGTTCCTTATCTTTTACAATGATCTTTTTATAAATAATTTACTAATTTTATTTATTGATTTGAACGGATAATATCCATCACAATAACCACATGTTTTTAGATATCTATAAAAATTTCCCATTTTGGCAATTATATTTTAAATAAATAGATTCTTCCAATTCATCAGCATCCCAATTTCATTTTACCGATAATTTCTCCACCACAAACCTTTGGTATATGGAATCCTTTATTAGATTTATAAAAAATTTATAAAATGATTCAATATCATTATTCAGAATCATTTCATAGAACCAATTGTAGCCATCGAATCCTAGATTTCTCCTTTGAAAAAATATTTTTGGTAGTTTTTACATGTAGCTATTTTTATTTAATTAAACATTCATTTTATGAACATTTTTTAGAACTCTCTCTCCTGTAATTGTTATCAACCTCAATTTGGGTAACAAATGGATTCTCAAAAATTAAATGAACCAATATTTACTTTATATTTTAATATGTTACTAGAATCGTATATTTAAATAACATTATAATGAAAAATATTTTCTAGAAAAATGGTTACTAGTATCATTGAGTAAAAATAGTTTTTCCTAAAACAATTTCAAACCCTTAATACTAATAGATAGAGCTAATTTATGATTAAAAATATCATTATAATTTTGGATGGAAACATCTCTTTTAATGATATTTCTCAAGACCCATTTTTAAAAACAAGTATATTTAAAATTATCAAATAATGATAAAAACAATTCAAATATCGATTATTCCGTTAATTTTTAATTTACTTCACCATTAAATTATAATACCTTATGATCATATTTTAAATCTATTAAATAACAATATACATATTATTGTTCTATTATATAAAATTTTTATGCACTTTTTATTATCAATAATCATTACTAGATGTGAATTGTTGACATCAATGATATCTCATTGTTTTTCATCCAATACATAGATATTCTCACAAATAAGAGAATATGATTCAATATTCAATTTGAATTATTTGGTAAAGTCCTTCTACTATTTATATCATCTTTCTTCATCCTCAAATTTATATTATATTCTATAAAAGATTTGGTTTTTTGAGATTTGTAAACATCTGAACATTTTTTCAAGATATTCCTCCATCCTTCCAATATTGCCTTTAAATTAGGTAATATAATCTAACAAGTCCAAAAAACGTAATGAATAATATTGAATACATTTTCATGAATATTATAAATAATTATTTTCAAAAAATATTTTTAATCGACATTAGATTCTACAGAAACATGATATTCCACACTAATAAATATTTTATCAAAAGATTAACTTGATTGAAGATTTTAGTTACAAAATATTTAAGTAAAAATTATGAAAATCCGAAGGTGAAATTTTTTCTGATACAAACTAGAGGATTTATTCACATTGTAATCTATATGAATACCATATCAGATTCCAATATTATAATATGTTGAAATAGAGATTCAATAATATTGATCTATTTCTAGTAATGATGTCCTTCACAACATATTCTATTGTATCTTCTTTATTGTTCTTAAAAATCATAAAATATTTAACATTGATATATTTTTTAATATTTACTGAAATAATTAATAAATAATAAAATATATGATTCAATTTGGAAGAGAGGATAAAAAATTAAATATTATTTTATTTTTATTCTAATAAGAAATATAAAATTGTTATTTAATATAAAATGCTTTTCACACAGAATCTGTATGATTACACTGAGTGGGGTGGAGGTGAATTAGTATGGATAACTATTTAAAAATTAAAAATTGTTCCTTTTAATTCTTCATATATTATATGAAATGGTTCTCAATATATTATATCACATATGAAATGAACAAATGGAACAAAAAAATAACAACTAATAAGGAATACATATATTTATAAGATTTACTCAAAAAGTGTTGGCTAGTCCCCAAGGAATTTTGGGTATTATCTCCTATATACACATATAATATTTTATTATCAAGAGAAGATGTGGTAATGGATATGGCCCTAAACCCTGATTCATATAAATAATTAGATTCAAATGCAAGACCCCAAACAGCTCAATAAGAACCCACTTATAGATTTACAATTAGAAACTTGTGAGAATGAAATCCATATCAAATACCATCTTAATCTATGTGAAATATTATGGTTGTTAGTCCCTACAATAATAATTATATTTAATTGAATTCCATAATTGTAGAAACCTCCTCATGGATTCCTATATTCTACTATACATCAATTTCATGATGACATTCAATAGTTGGAATGTCATTGTATCTCACAATCACTCCACCATTATTTTTAAATATCAATATATCTTTATTTTATATTTATAATAATATTTTCCATTCTTCACATATATTATCCAAAATATTCAACACTAAAGATATTTATTAATAGATCTATTTTCCTTTCCCTCCTATTAATCTACCTTAATGAATAAGTTACATAAAAGATAAACTTTATCAATATTGTAATCCATTCATATATAATATTCCATAGTTTATTAATTTTATACTATAAAATAATCACATGAATATTTCCCATATATTTGAGTTTGTAAATGTCTATTAAATGTAATATTGTGAAAATTATTCAAAATATCCTTTCTTATGGTCAAAAATAATTTCAGAATAATCCAGTAAGAATCATATATGATAAGAAACAATAAATTATTTTTTAAAAATCCTTCAATATTAGTAAAAGATACTCATATATCTTTTTAGAAAAATTTATCCCATAGATGGCCTCCCAAAAAATACCATAGAAAATTTTTCTAATGAATTAATGTTTTTTGGGAATATAAGAGGAGTAATTAAAACAAAAAAATAGAAAATGTAGTTAGTTACAATAAAATTTACATGATAATGGGAAAAAATAACTATGAGATTTAATTTTTCTTACGCTGTCTTCAATTTTAACTTATTGTTAAAAGGGTGAGAGAAAACATTTTCAATTTGTTGAGATATTATCTTTTAATCTCCTTATATACCATCTTTGGTCTTTCTTACAAACATCAAAAAATTCCACTACATGTTTTAAAAATATGCATGATAAATTATATTTATAATATTGTGGTTAAAAAATCCAACTCATGGGAAAATAAATTCTAAATAATAGAAAAATTATCGTCTTTAATATTGTCTTAGTACCAAAGAATTTAGATATTTATTAACTAATGAACAAGAAATATTCATCATATATATTCAATCATTACATTAGGGGACACCGATTCTATCTTATGTGAAATTAATAAAGATCTTAGATATCCTTTGAAAATCATATATTACATTTATATATCCTTAGGGATAATTATATAAGATAAAAATTACAACATATGTATTCTCTGGATTCTAAAAAGTACACATAATAATCATTTTAAAATCTCATGTTTCTCTTACAATTCATTATGATTGGTCATTAATGATCCCAATTTCTTTGAAAATATTTTTAAAAATCTCATAATTACTCTTACATATCCCCAAATGTAATATTATGTAGGATGTGAAACATTAGATTAAATCATATATATCATCATATTAAACATACATATAATCTGAGTTATGATTACATATCATAGTGTTGTCTTATATTTTTTTTGCAATGTCCCTGATATTATGTATAAAAAACTGATAACTATAAAATTATAAGTTCAACATATAATTTCACCATATATGTATAAATTTCATAAAATTAACACATAAAAACTCAAATCACATTAGTATATATTTAAATTATCTTCAATCATATGAGAATGATTTCCAATTCTTTTATGAATACAAAATATTTCTCAAATTGGAATCATTCACTCATTATCATCATTGTGTACTATCCATAAATGGATACATCCTTCATTATTGACAATAGAGTGATATATATTCACTAAAATATATGTCTTGATAAATTTTTCTACTTAGTATCTATCTAACTAACTTTTAAACTTCTTAATAGGGATATCATATTTAGTCCAAAAAATTCAAAAAATACATAGACAACCTAGAATATTAGTCATCTATAATCATCTCATGTATGTGTTGATCCTACTTTATACCCATATCTATTTTCTTCATAAAAATATTCCTTAGTATGATAAAAATATTTTTCGTATTCACACTAAAGGTAGAGAAAACTCATAATCTCATAGATCAACTTTTTTAACCTATCACAGAAATCTATAATTGTATATAGAGCACTCAAAATAATTTTAAAAATAAACCAATCATCTTTTCTATATGGATAATAAGAAAACTCATCTTTTTATGGTTATTGGTAATTTTATATTTACATATATCAATCTGACACATATTGACAAAATTTCTTATTAACAATAAATAAAATACATCATTATCCATGCACCTATACAAAACTCAATCATCATTATTATGTAATTAGTGGATTTCCTCTAACAAAATTTCTTTATCAATAAAGCATTAGTGGCCTATGAGAAAAAATTTACAATGACCTATTACATCCAACTAAACTAAATTTTATTCATCTATTTTATAAACCCCCTTCAAAAAAATTCAATGTATATTTATATTAATTTCAAGATATTAAAATAAAAAACATATATTAATATTAAATAAATATATTATAATTGATATTCGTTACAATGATGTTGTTACAATTAATGGGAACATCATATTTGTTACTAAAAACGATGAAAAACATTACATGAAAACAATAAAAAAGAACACTCATGATGATCATAAATGAAAAGTGGGTAAATATTATGCATGAATATATAGAAGTTTACTAAAAATGATACACATTTATCTTATGGTGGCATTTTTCCTGTTAAAAATATTATAATCATTTTCTATAAAACATTAATGGATTGGTTCTTTGATAATAAAAAATTTGTATTTAAAATTTCATTTCTAATATTTTAGGGGTGTTTCAATCCTAAATATAATAAATTACCTATCTAAATTGTTTTTATTTTAAAAATATATTTTTTTACTATGTATAAATTTAATATTTATATTCTTCATAGTTTAATTTATTTTTTATAATTTATTAAACTCCTGATCACATGAGTGAAAAAATTTATTTTTTGGGTTTACGTATGGAAGTAAGGGGAAATTTGATTAATTTATATCACTATATGTTGGATTGATTTATTAAAAGTCATTGAAATATATTCAGAATTAATATTTTATCATTTTATTATATATATGTTTATGGATTTTCTTATTAATAGTGTTAAAAATTATAATTTGCTAGATAAATTCTTAATTATTGAAAATATTCATCGTTTCCCATTTGAATATTAAATTTTAATGAAAATAGTTTTTTTATCTTTCAATAAAAATGTTAACATATACAATGTAATGTTTTCATTGTTTTATCAAATAAAAATAGTTAATTATTATTTATTGAATTTAATAGAATATTTATCAATGTCATAAAATAATATTTTGGATAGATCTGGAATTATTCATCAACTTACTACAAATTTTTATTTGAATGATCTTAAAAAAATTTCTAATTTTTATTAATTAAAATTTCATTATAATAAAAATCAGTAATGAATAAAATTTAGACATTCATTGAAGATATTAATTTTTTCCTCTATTTTCAATGTGGATCGTCATTAAATGAAATACGTAGGCTATATAATTAGGATAAAAATAATATTTTAATTTTCCCTTATCTTGGATGGTTTCACCATCTATGACATTTTTAAGTTATCTTCTTAGTGACTATAAAAATATGTTTATTTTTAAAGTAAATAAAAAACATGTTTTTTAATAGTGTTACATAAGTGGATAATGTTATTAAATGAAATCATATAATATTAACGAATTAATATTTTAAATTTTTATTAAAGAAAGTTTTATGTGTTAAATGTTAGGGTTTCAAATTTAAGAAGATAAATATGAAAATTTATTAGATAGGATTTTATATTGTATAATTATTTATTTATGTATTTTATTAATATATTTTTATTTCTAACGCTAATCTACATTATTGATGAAAAATAATTTCAGACCTATCTGAAGGATGGTATTTTAAAGAATTATCTTTAAATGATAGGTATCAGATCCTCATGTATGACATTAGTGGAAATTATTTTCTCAAAGGACACATAAATATTTATATGTCCATCCACAAGGTAGTTTTCTGCCAAAAATACATGAGTGATTGTGTAATTACAGGATGAATGAAACCTCAATAATTTTATCTACTATGTATTCATATTCAAAGATAAGTGTTAATTAAATTTCTCTAAGGGATTTCATAATAGACGATGACTCCCATTAAAAAAAATAATTTTTACCATCTATGATATTTTCCTATTTTAATAGATTTGATAAATCAAGGAATATTATCCTCAATAGATTAGGTATTTCCCCCAAAACTATAAAGGAAGCTAAATACATTTTCATTATTGTCTCTAAAGTGTGTACTAAAGAACGCATGAACTAGATTCCCTCTTGAAGCACTATTATAATCACATTTAAACCATACAATAAAATTTGGGTTTCATATAACAAATGATGTTAATTTCAGAGGGTAATAATTAACATTAATTTCAATGTTTTTTAGAATAGAAGAATCATGAATATAGCTGTTTTAATGATCATTATGTATAGAATTAGCATATCAGACTACCACCATAATCTGGGAAATTGGAAACTGCATGATGATAGGTGAATGATAATTATTGTTTGATTCCTTATAAGCCAAATTATGTGTTATATCTCAGAAATTTACACCATTAGAATATTAGATACCTTTCATGAAATGGAGATGTTGAAACAAGAACTAATGTGGTCTTGTATTGAAACTGCTCGTGGTGGATATATATCAAGAAATTTAAATACTACCTCCCATATCACTGAATCTATTTTTTATCTATGGAATATATGGTTAACATCCTCTTAATGTGGGAGGGAGATACTACACAAGGAAGATAATCATATTCCTAATGATTTATGGAAGGATTCAATTAGGAATTTCGAGAAGGCCACCCTCAAAACCAGTATATATCTTCATGATGTGAACTATGTTTTACTAATTATACTAATACAATCATGAAACTTACCATAGTTAGTATATCTATAATAAATCCTTTATGTAATCATACCATTCATTGATGTTTCTATGATCATAATATCCTCCTAATTTTTAATGTTTTTATTTAATGCAATATGTTTAATATCATTTGAGAGGATATCCTTATCATTCATCTAGTATTCAATTGCAATATTAATATTAATATCCTGATGATTGGAGATGAAAATTTCTACAAGTGGTTCATTAGTCCAATTACCATGCCAAAAATCCTGAGAGTATTTCATTCTGACATTCCAATGACAATTCAAAGTAGTGATTGAGAATACATATTTTTTAGCTAGAAATCCTTAGGATTCAACATAGTTTTTATTCTCTTATTTTAGATTTCTTAACAAATGTGATATGAGAAATCAAGGTTATTTTAATTTATTTATGAAAATTCTCTAAAAAAATTATTTAATGGATTTATATAATCTATAAATCTGTTATAATCCATGTCCCCAAAGAGTATGGGATTTAGTGCAGTATTTTTAAGGGATTTTAGTGTTTTTTTTCCATTCAGAAAAGAACCACTCCAAACAATGTACTCTATATAGGATATGATGTTATTGAGAAGAATGGAGGACTATTTCTAAACCATGAAATATTTAAAAAAAATGGATAAAATAATATGCTTCACAAGGAATACTCTTCCTACAATTTAGAGGGACTTACCTTTCCATGAATCAAACTTCATTAGAAGTTGTAATAATATGTTATTAAAATAACCATCTCTTAGTCTTCCCTAATATAGAGGGATCCCAATATAAGGAAAGGGTATAACAAAATCTTTAATACCTTTCTGATTAGTCATATACACTTTAATATTAGTAGAAATGTTTTACCAAGGGTAGATGAAATATTTACTCCAGCTAATCTTATTCCCTAAAACTATTTCACAATGAAGAAGAGAATTCATAATGTTTCTAATATTTCACTTAACACATTTTTTGTCATGATAATATCATCATCATAAAATATGAATGTTGGAGAAAAAAATACTCTAGAAGCCCTGATGATCTTAAAATCACCATTCTAAACAACTCTGAGAAAAATACATCTCAGTTAGTCCCCTACAATTGATAAGAAAACAGAAGAAAGAGGATCACCTTGTCTAAATCCTCTTGAGCATGTAATGTATCCCTCAAAATATCAAATTATGAGAATCAAAATATGTTTTGGGATAAATATAATTTTAGTCTGATTAATGAAAACATCATGAAAACTAAAAACCAGATAGAGATCGATATATTAAACCCCCAATCCTTGGTGTCAATATATTTTTTGATTTTTATATTTATTTCTATTTTTTCACTTATGGGGTAATGATAAGAAATTTCCATATTTTAAATTGACTAACAATATAACAGCCCATAAACAGAACTATTGAATCCTATGCTAAAATCCATAATGTTACTTTTCTGACTATGATACAAATAATTGGTACCCATATTTTTCTGTTAAACCCATAAAAATCAAATGGAAAACATGGATCATTTATATTCTGGAGGAGATTTTAGGTTTTAAGTATTTGAGAATTAGATAAAACAATTATATTAAAAACTCATATCATCTTGGACTCATAAGTCATCAAAAGAACATTTCTCCCATTTCACCTTTAATTTCTTGTGTCACAATAGGTAATCAACAACATCCTTGTGAAATCGATTATAGACATAAATATTTCAATATCATTCCTTAAACCCAATGGAAAAGGAAACCTATGAATGGCAAGATCAAACAATCTGTAAGGTTAAGAATAATAATTTATATGTAAATTTAATCAATAAACATTAGAGATTATAAGGTTATAATGACATAATCAAATTGCATGATAAAATAATAAAATAAATAATACTAATAAATACATAGAAAATCAAAAATGAAGAAATGGAAAAATGAAGGATTAATCAGAATAAATAATTAGATGCCAAGTGATATCAATCTCTATCATTAGATACATTATATACTCATTACAAGAAATGAAAACATGTAATGGTATCATGGGACATCATTATAAATTTCTCTTTTATAAATGGAATAATCATACGATCAACATCCATACTTGTTACTCATAAAAATTGAATTTCAAAATAGAAATCATCCATACCCAGTTTGTTTGAGGGATTTCATGGACCCATCCATCCTTTATATATCACCGAATCACCCATAATTGGTTTATTACATAACCAAACATAAAATTTCCTTGTACTATTTTAAAATCATCTTCAATAAACTCATTGGCGAAACTAGAAACCCATTAAAACATTATTTACTAGTTCAAAACAAACAGATTCAATAAAAACTATCTTTGAAACATGATTAACTCATGTAATGGAAATGGGTTAAATATCATTCTCTTTGAAACACAAGTTACCTATGAAAGAAATTGGGTTCCATAATGATCTATTTTAAACATTATTTACCCATGGAAAATGGGTTAAATAAAATTATTTTTTTAACATGAGTAACGCACAGAAAAGTAATAGATTCTATTAAAATACATATAAAACATGATTAAAACATGGTAATAAAATGGATTCAATAACAAAATAATTGTAATAAGATTAACCATTTCAATGAAAATTTTTTAAATAACAATATCTTTGACACATGGGTAACCCATCAAAAAATATATGTTAAATAAAAATATATTTGTAAAAAACATCATTCATATAATGAATTAATAAGTATGGTATCAATAAATAATATCCCAAGTGGAGGATTAGTAACAACAAGGATTTGTTTGTATGATAAATAAAAATTCAATTAAAAGATCATTAAAATATTATTAAGGAACATAATCATTAACATTCTAAAGCTTCCCATACAATATTGATATGTTTCAACCATTAACATTGTGAATAGAATAAAAACAAATGAAACTTAGAATACCATGAAAACAATTATATTCCTAATATAACATGTCAATGTATAATTATATACACACTTTAAAATTGTATAGGTGTGTAATATATCAAAGGTCTCAAAGAATGAATATTGTCACCAATGCCTATTAAAAGTTTTGAAACAACTAAAAGATAAATCCTTGAAATGTTTATAATTAAATAAAAAATTTAAATAATATTAATTAAAAAATAAGTCATGATATAATACACCAAAAATGGTGGTAGATACACTACAAAAAATAAATAAATAGTGATTATAACATACTACTCACGAAACAAAAGGACAGAAAAAACACCTTACAAATTTAGTAACATTAGAAGCATGAGACACATGAAATAATAGCATAAATTTAAACTATTCATACAATTAAATAAATTAAATTCATGATATGGATTTCATACGAGATGTATATACACAATATAAAATAAGTTAGGTTCATAACTACACAATATGCATCTATAAAATGAAATTGAGTTGAAATACATTATAATTGTGGTAACATATGAATTGGATGTCCTAAAATTAATAATAATAAAATGAAAATTTCAAATACCAAAAATAATAAATTACTCATGATATAATACCAAAAAATTGGTACTATATACACAACATAAAAGATGTAAGTAGTGATTATGACATTTATCTCAAAGATGTAAAAAGTGAGATAAAAAAACCTTACATTGTCTCTATGTTTTTGTTTTTGTTCTCTATGTTCATTATTATTAAACATATGTTATTTATATAAATTCTTAATAAACATTTTTAAATTAATTATTAATTTAATTTCACTTATAAAAAAATTATATACAATTACTTTATCAATAATGTTTAAGTCAGATGTTCATACCGTATTCACTTTATGTCTCAAAAATATCTTCGATAGGTCGACTATGGTCACTAATTTAATAACATAAAAATTTATTGAGTAAAAATAATTAAATAATTATAATATATATACCTAAATTATAATTTTAAAACCAATCATGAATGATGTCTATGAAAAATGAACCAATATTACAATTCTGGATACGATAGGACATACATATGCATGCGTAACATTCCTATTTTTCAATGTTCATTATAGAAAAAATGCAAGTAAAAATATTATTTCAATAATTATAATTATATAATAAATACCATATTATTTAATAAAATATACAAATATATATAATTATTTTGATGTAAGAGGAATCACAACACGTAGAGGAAGTGGTAGTCCCCCAGTCTTCGAATGACGTTATCAATTTTACGGTTTGTGAAGGTTTAATAATGAAAATTATATATTATACATCAAGAAGGGTAATTATGTCATTAATATCATATATATTTATTTTATTTCACATATATTTAATAAAAAAAATCCTTAATTCTTTCCATGAAATGTTACAAAATATGACATCTCCTTGAGGAGTTGGTATTCCACATGTCCACAAATGATGTCATCTTATTTACCCCAAATGGAATAAATAATTTAGGTGTTTTATAAAAAATAAATAAGATTGAATTAATCATAAATATTAAATATACATCAAATAAAAAAATTCCATTATAAATCCCACCCATGATAGGTGGAAAAGGAGAAACGAACACCATTTTTTAGCAAGGCTGTAGTTCACTAAACATGATTGGTAAGTTCGTAAATCATTTGATGGAAGAGTGTATATGAGTAGGTATAAAACATAAAAAAACAAATTTACTATTTTTATGAATAATATGATATTATATAATTTTTCAATTATAAGATATGAAGTGGTAGATAAAAATATAAACCATAAATGCACAGACAAGAATGTTGTCAATATTTTGGGGTAGCTTCTTTTTGTTTGAACCAATGGGCTTATTTGATCATATTTTATCCAAATTTTAGGGTTCTTTAATTAGGGGATTGATTTTAGTAGACTATATGTCATATTTTTTATTATAAAATGTGGATTTAGAGGTGTTAGTAAGGGGTAGAGTCAGTGCCTTTTTGTAACAAAGCGTGAGTGGTATTCTTGTATATACCAATATTTAACCACGATTGGGAGGTCCTTTTTACCTCATGTGCATCCTAAATAGAAAAATAATTGATTTTAGTTAAAATATGGTCAATCCAATTTTCAGAAAAAACTATTATTTTTATTTTTATTCTTAAACATTATGTTTCCTTATATTTCACTTTTTGGTTTTTCATTTATTTTCCTAGTTTTCAAACTAGTGTAATTTTACAATCAAGAGGTAATTAATGTTAGACTTATTATTAAAAAATTTATCTAGTTTATTATAAATATAATATCTAATTTTAAGAATAAAAAACATATGTGTGTTGTATAATAACTATAAAACAAGCATATATAACGAGAAAAAACACTACATTAACCCAAAGTAAGATAACACTGTTTTTAATAGATATGTATAAATATGTTAATTATAAAAGATAAATTTTTCCATTAATATGACATATATGATATCTATCAACACATAAAAATCAGTTGGTAGAAGGAAGGAGTATTATTAATTTTAAATCTATTAATAAAATATCATTTTATTATAAAAGGACATTAATGTCAACTTTGACATTATTTACATAATTTAAATTTAGAAAAAGATTATTATAATAATGGAATTAAAATATAATATGATTAATGTAATTTTACATGAAAAATTTATCTTAAAAATATTCGACTGAAATAATTCATTAAATTTACTTTCCTTTTAATTATTTTAACATTATTGGTCTTAATTTATTATTAACTAAATAATCCATGTATTAGATTTTATTAACAATTAAATGTAATTACTTCATCACTAAATATTAAATTTAAATTAAAATGATAAAAACTCATTTTCCTTTAAAATTAATATTTATTACATAAAATATGTTTCTTCCTCCATACTCTAATGCTATATAAATGATAATCACGGGGAAGGTTATCTTTTGTCTTTTTTCTTAAATAACTTATTATATTGGTAGATTTAATGAACTTCTGTCCCAATAACTCTTAGAAAAAGAACCAAGAGGGGTTTTGGTAGATCTATTGTCATGCAATGTTATTTGGATATGTTTATAGTTCATTTTGGCCTTTAATATTAAGGATTATTCCCATGTTATGTTTAATACTACCATAATCGTTGTAGGTAATTTTAATTACTTTTAATAATGTTTTTGGTCAAAAAATATGTTTATATTATTAATGTATAAATATTATACATATTATAATTTTTTTCATTTTTCAAAATTCAATTATCATATGTGGAAAATAAAAATTTAATGATAATCTCATAGATGTGGCAAGAAAGGACGCTTTTTAAAAATGAAAATATTGAAAATATAATTAATTATTTATTTATATATTATATATTATAATGATTACATTCAACTACATTAGTTTAATATATAAATTATTTATCTATTGTTACTACAATATAAATTTAAAATATAATTTAAAATTAATAATTATATAAATGAAAAAGTACTTTTTTACTAATATGTAGTTTGGTCACTATTCATAAAAATGTATGTTCTGATAATAATACCAAAAAATTACCCTATGAAAATTTATATGTAACTCATTCAAAAATTATGTATAATTTTTCATATAAAACATATTAGTGTGGAAAAATTATATTAAAAATATGTTCTCCACAAAATGGTGGTAGGACTACCTTTAAAAATATACATCTTTTTTTATTAAAATTGGATTTATTCTATTTTTATGCCAATTAATTGTATTGGATGAATGTAAAAAATGATAATAATTTTTAAAAATAATATTTTTAGTAATATTGAAACTTTATAATATATCTTCCATGTGATAAAATCAATATTAAATCATAATATCAATAGTATAATATTGTTCTGTAAGACTCAAACTTGTGTGTAACCTAAGTTATTTAGAGGGCCTCAATGATGCCATAAATTAATGGTAAATTTAATTTTTTGTGTGACGAAATATAATCTATTTATTTCATGTAACACAATCTAATAAATAATGTAAATTATATTAAAATAATATATTTTTTAGTGTCTCAGTATGTAACACCCTACCCCATAAAAGGAATTTCACCCTCCAAATTTTTCATAGTTATCTAATGATTAACATTCCTTGAATTAATTAATATATTCCCAACAACATGAATGGAGTTATAAACATCACCAAAAAAAGGATAGTGGAAAAAAATATTGGTTAATGCATGTTATACATCTTTAGGATTCCACCTAGGGAGAACATAGGTGGGAATAAAGGAAATGCATAAATAATTATAAAGGCTGATTGAGGTCAGTGATTACCAAATTTTTATTCTTCGGTGGAATGTTATTGGACATAAAAACATAAAACTATGATGATCATGTACATTGTCAATTCATTAGAATTTATGGTACAGGGATAATAGTTTTTGATTCATGATCCTCCTCCTAGTGATAAATAATTCTCTTCCCATCTATAATAATCGAAAAAATTATACCAAACTTATGAGTATAATTTCATCCATTAGAAAATTTATTCCAAAATATCATCCCCTTCTACCAATGATTCTTAATCACGATGAAATCCTTACTCATAAATTACTAAAATAATCATTTTAATACCTTATTACCATATAATGGGAAATTTAGTTATTCCACCTGCATTTAGACATTAACCAAAACCAAAATTGGGTAAAACATGGTAAGATAATTACCAAAATTAATAACCCATCAAATTATACAATATTAATGAGAGGTAATGCCCAAATTTGAACTAAATTTTCAAAAAATAACTATGATTAAATTAAGTTAAACATTTACTGACTAATTTCAAAACATAAATATTAAAATTATTTGATCATATTTCTTCCATGATAAATAAAATATTATTACTCAAATAAAATACAATATTTAATCAAAATAAAATTAAAATTTACCAGAATATTTTTCATAGTAACCTATAAATCATTTTGTCTTGTAGTAGTGCATAATACACTTATCATCCATCGGTCATGGGTTCATGCCTCATCACCATTACAGATATGAAAATTCATCACAATGCATATGGGTTATCCTATTAGTTCATTAATTAGGAAAACCAATTCCTCTCATGAAACACTTTTTTTATCCTAGCGGTTAAAAATAACTCATCCTAAAAAATCTATAAAAGTCACATTAAGATCATGTATCTTAATACCTCAATGGTGGTATACAACTTTTAAAATAGGATCATACATAATATTATATTCCTATGAAGGTATCCATAAATATTAATATATCATTTAGTGAAAAAAATCATAATCTCTCTATTTTACAAAAATGACATTTCATACTATCTATAACTACCCTAGACCCACACTCCTGAAAACTGTACTGAAATTCATAACATTATATTTCTGGATTTGATTCCGATTATTGAGACCTAAATGTTTCCATAAAATCATTATAGAAACCGAAGTAAAAAATTAATCACATTAATTATCATAGACAATTTAGTATCACTGTTTAATAGAATTAGGAAAACCTATTACATAAATAACTCCTATCAAAATTGAATCATAGGTTGTCAAAAGAAACTTTATCCAATTTAACCTAGATTTTTTTATTTTAAAATATGTAATCAACATCATCATTGTGAAATTCATTATATACATAAATAGTTCATCAAAATTATTTTAAACATGGTTAAATGGTAACAAAATATGCATGAGATCTGTCACTGAGTAAGGGAAAGCATAAGAATTAACAAGTAAATTTCACAAAATAGCATTAGAGTGTATATGGGTATTATGACATAATAAATGTTCATGAGTGAATAATTATATAACTCATACACATAAATGACTAAAATATAAAATTAAAAAACTAGGAAATATAATGATTCATCATAATAAATAATAAAAAGACTTTTGATATCAATAATGAACATTAAAAACATTATAAACTCATATAATTCATAGAAAACACATAAAGTAATCTTGGGACATCATTATACTTTTCACTATTATAAATAGAATAACCATGCGGTAAACTTCTATTAAATTTAATCATAAAATTTCAAAATCAAACCAGATTACTTTTCTACACAATGCATTATAGGGCTATCATGGACCCAACCATCCTTAGTATATCACATAACCACCTGTAAATTGGTTTATCACATAACCACTGGTCAAATTTCCTAGAACAACTTTAAAATCATCTTCTATAACATAATTGTAGAAACCTAAAACCCCTGAAAACATTATTATACCATGGAAAATATTCAGTTTCAATGAAAATCTTTTTGAAAAATGATTATCCCATGTAAAGGAACCTGTTCCTAGAACATTCTATTTGAAATATGACTAACCCTAAGAAAATAAATGGTTTCATTATAATTTCTTTGAAACTTAATTAAATAATGGAAATAAAATTGGTAAAATAAAAATATGTTTCAAATATGAGTGACCCCTAGAAAGAAATTAGTTCTATGAAAAATCTCTTTAGAACATGATTAAACCATGGGAAATATATGGGTTTAATAAAAAAATCATTAAAATCTGATTAACCAAAAGAATGGAAATGGGTTAAATAACAATATCATCGAATCATGAGGAACTCATTGAAATGAAATGTTTTAAATAACCATATATTTTACACAAAAAATCCATCCAAAGAATAAATGATGATGGTATATATAAGGCCCCGACCTTAAAAATTACTTAATCTTGAGTTATTACAAGATTACACCTTGATGATCTTTTCAGGTTTAGAGTTTTAGAGAATTAGATCATAAAACATGCATTACATTCCACATATAAACAAAGTGGTTACATAATGATAGTATTCATTTTCCCGTCAATGGAAAAATATTTAAAATAAAACATGGATTCATTCTTGAAACTTCCTTGACACTATCATCATATCATGTACCTTTCCCTTGACCTGTGAAAAAACAGTTCAAAAAAACTTGGGATGAGCATAATAAGCTCAGTGTGGGTTATAAAAATATTGAAAGGAAACATGGGTACATATATACATAAGAATGAAATCAAACTTTACCCATAAAACATAAGCACTTTAACATACCTCATCAAATCATGAATAAATCATATATATCATAAGACATAAAGGAAACTTGAGGCATTCATAACATTCTTACGTAGGGAGTAACCCTCTTGGTTATGTTTGGAATACCCATCATAGTATATTCGTTAAATCTCTTCAGAGAAACCATAACGTTTCACTCCTTCGCGTTACCCAATGCATTGGAGAGCTATATCGGGCTCACCCGCCCTTAGTTTATCATGGAACCACCCATCTTCATAATAATGCCAAAGAATCTCAACATAACTGTATCACATAAAACATGCATAAAGGAAACATAACATTTCCACCTTTAAATCACAAGATATCAATACAACACATTGATATAAAAACATTATGAAAATCATTTTCAATACCAAAATAAAACAAAAGTAAAACATGGTATTTATTTTTCTTTTAAAAAAAAGCTACGGCTTGTAGAGGAAGCCGAAACTCAAATAATGGTCACTGCGGCGGAGAAGTCGTTGTCGCCGCATACGTATGACAAAAAATTCCCATTTTTCGTTTAGTAAATGCTTCGTATAAAAAAATATTCCATTTGAATAAAAGTAAAAGTCAAAGGGGTTTATACACCGTATAAAAGAAGGTTGTGTCTAAAACAAAATACAACTCAATGAAAAGAGATTGAGACGAAGTCCCATACCTCGGGTCCAACTTGACATGGTCGTTCTTTAATCTCTTGAATAATATACTTGAGTTAATTTCTACTTGTTTAAGAACCTTTTTCAAGTACATTATTCCTTTTATATCACTTATTTCCATGTCATGAACACTATGTAATTATTTAAGTTAATAATGGTCGTTTTAACGATCATTGGTACTTGAGTCAAAAATAAACCCTTTATAATTACAAGTTGTTCATGTATCCATTATATCCAGAATGGTATTCATGATGTAGATATCATATATGTCATATATATCCAGTACATGCATTCATTTATAATATTATATAACATATATAGGTATGAAATGAAATGCACCGTTCAGGGAGACGGTAATCCGTACGTACACATGAACGCTACTTTCATTTATATTTCATATTTTATAGAATGGAATAAAAATGATATAAAGGTATATTTTAATTCTAGTGTAATATCATATATAATATCATATCTCCATCCTTTATACGTCCCACATATGGTATTTAACGAATCAAATCACTTTGAGGGGGAGGTAGTCCGCACTTCCTTAAATGAAGATATCGCGTTTACCCATAATGGAAACCATAAAGGTATGGCCAAAATGAAAATTACAGGAGATTAAGGAAATCATAAAAATATTATATATCATATATAAATATATTTTCATCTTAATGGCCACATTTGAAGGTGTTAAAAGAATTTTGAACAATCATCGTTTCGGGAGGCTGAAATTTGCCATCCACGGAAACAGTATTTTCTTTAATCATTAGATGTAGGTTTGTGTAAGTGTCGCTCTAATCATTCTTATAAAAACATCCTAGTATATTAACGATACTGGAGTTTTTACAAATGAAATTAATAAAAAGAGTTTAGGGGGTTGGAGAAGCAAAATAATACAAAAGGACTCAAGTGAAGACATTACCTTAAAATCAGGTAACTCCCTTTGGTTTGAGCTCAAAGTCTTCCTTGGGAAGACTTTTGCCCAAAGTGAGGCTTCAAGGAGTAAGATAGGGATGTGTAGAGAAAAAATGGGCTGGGGTTGGCCGATCCAAAGGCTTTTGAATTGTGGGTAAGGAGGTAGAGGTGGGGGCCTTTTATAAGAGGAGAGGAGGGGCACTCTTGGAAAGTAAAGAAATGGTACTTTATGTTAAAATGAGTTTCAGATTCAAAAGTTCCCACATTTATATAATTCGAGGATAAGGTGATAAGGGTTCAAAATATACCCATCCAATAGGTTTTGGACATGTGTAGGTCATAGATTATACATTATCTTGTCATTTTATTTAAATCCTTTATTAATGAGGTAATCGCTGCATCATCATGATGTCATAAATCATTTAATATATTTAAATTCTAAAAATTATAAAACAAATATCATGATGTAGGAAATCTTTTTATATTACTAAAGAATATATATAGTAAAAAATCTGACTTGTATATCCCCATGTAAAAATTGTTTTTGTAAAACATCTCATGTTTGTGTCATTTTTACATTTACATTAAATAAAACGTTATTTATGCCATTTCCCAACCAAAGTGTCTCCATGGGGTCCCCAAGTTGACCCATGTATTATCTTGGCCGTCCATGACACATCCAATGAGGTTAGGACATGTGTCAAGATCATCTCATATTATTAAAACATTATTTTTACCTTAAACTACACTAATTACCTTTAATCTCGATGAAAAACTTAAAAGTTACTATTCACCAAAAATTATTTTAATCTCATTGAACCAAATTTTACTTCTTAATGACAACCATGTATGTCGGATTTTTGAAAATCAAATCACAAAAGTGGCAATGTTTCATTTAAACAAAAAACCATTTTCTTTAACTACCACTTAGTGGTTTCACTATTCATCAAAATTGAAGTTTTCAGAAAAATAGAAAAAATTCACCCTATGGTATATTTGATATTCCAAATTCAAAAATGATTTCTATTTTAAAAAATTCAAAACATATAAGTTGAATTAATTAATTTAATAACTAATTCCCGATGTCAGAGAAAATAGCGTGTTTTTATGAAACAATATGTATCAAAAGATTGACACTAGTTTAAGTCCAATATCAAAGTGAAATTAATTCCAATGACCACTATTGGATTAAATGGTAAAAATATATTCTAATTTCAATTTAAAACCAATTCAAAAGATAATATAATCATATAAATAAATTAGATTAAAATGAAGTTTTGATGTAAAATGCAGTATTTTTAACTATTCATTAAAAAATGATCATTGTCAGAAAAATACCAAAAATTCACAAAAAGTAAATTTTGATATCCCAATCATAAAGAATAAGATTTAATTGACAAACATAGCTTATAAAATTGTCAAAAGATAGATTTAAAAATGGTTTTACATCAAAAGGCAGTAAAACAATCTTTTAAAAATATTAGTGTATTCAATGCTTAAGATTGGATTTATTTTCATTTTAAGCCTCTAAAACACTATCTAAGTCATTAATAGAAATAGATAAAAATATATATTATTCATTACTTACATGGGATGTTACATCCTTCCCCCCATTAGAAAACTGTGTCCTCGCAATTTATTTACTTATCGAATAAATGGGGGTACTTATCCCTCAATGCATTTTCAGATTCCCATGTTGCCTCTTCCATCATGTGGTTTTTCTATAAAACCTTTACCTGATTAATCACCTTATTCTGTAACACTTTCCCAATGTGGCCAATAATCTGGACCGGTTGTTCCTCATAAGATAGGTTCTCTTCTAGCTGAACTACCTCTGGACTCAAAACATGAGATGGAACTGGCATGTACTTTCTCAGCATCGAAACATAAATAATATTGTGTACCTGAGATAAACTCGGAGGTAAAGCCACCTGGTATACAACATATCCAACTCTATCCAGAATTTCATATGGTCCAATGAACCTTGGACTCAACTTTCCTTTCTTACCAAATCCCATCATACTTTTCCATGGTGATACTTTGAGAAAAACATGATCACCTACCTCAAAAGAGAGATCCTTCCTCCTATTGTCCGCATAACTCTTCTGCCTACCCTGAGCTGTTATCATGTGTTTCTAAATTAGCTGATATTTTTTTGCCATATCTTCTACCAATTCTGGTCCCATCAACTTCTTTCACCCAATTCATCCCAGAAAGATGGAGTTCGACACCGCTTCCCATATAACGCCTCAAATTGTTCCATCTGTATAACGAAATGAAAACTATTATTATATGAAAATTCAACCAAAGAATGATGTTGGTCCCAATATCCCAGATAATCCATAGAGCAAGAACGTATCATATCCTCCAATGTCTGAATTGTTCATTCTGACTGCCCATCTGATTGATGATGAAAAGCGGTACTAAAATTTAATTCAGTACCCAGGGACTTTTGAAGGCCTTTCCAAAAGTTAGAAGTAAACCTGGGATCATGGTCAGATGCAATGGAGAGAGGAACTCCATGTAACATGACTATCTCCTTAAGATACAAACGGGAATGTTGATATAGAGAGAAAGTATCTCATATACAAGTAAATGAGAAGATTTAGTCAAGTGATCAAAAATAACCCAGATTGCATTATTACATCGAGATGTCTACGGTAATCCCACAACAAAGTCCATGGAAATATTCTCCTATTTCCACTATGGCACTGGTAAAGGATGAAGAATCCCTTTCGGTAACTTCCACTCTGCTTTAACCTATTGACAAGTCAAACACTTCACAGTAAAATTAGCAATATCTCTTTTCATTCCATCCCACCAGTAATACTCCCGTAGATCTCTGTACATCTTAGTACTGCCAGGATGAACTGAAAAAGAAGAACTATGAGATTCACATAATACCTCTCTCTTCAACTGTGAATCACAAGGCACACACAATCTCTTCCCAAATCTCAAAACACAATCATCATCAGTGTTGAATTCATGCATCATACCTTCCTGAACCAGCTCTACCTTTTTCTGCAACTCACTATCATGCTTCTATGTTTTCTTGATTCTGTCTCACAGAGAAGATTTCACTGATACCTGAAACAAAACAGAAGAACATCCTACACCAAAAACTTATATTCCAAATTTCACCAAATCCTTAACCAAAGGATCACATTCCAAACACAACATTATTAATCAAGAATTACTTTTTCGACTCAAAGAATCATCCACTTTATTTTCTTTTCCCAGATGGTAATGAATTGTACCATCGTAATACTGGATTAATTACAGCCATCTATTATGTCTCATGTTTAACTCTTTCTAAGTGAATATATACTTTAAACATCTGTGATCGGTATATACTTCACACTTTACTCCATACAAATGATGCCTCCAAAATTTTAAAGCGAAAACAACAGCAGCTAATTCCAAATCATGTGTAAGGTAATTTACCTGATGAGTTTTCAACTATCGTGAAGCATAAGAAATTACCTTATCATTCTGCATTAGGACACAACCAAGTCCTTTCAATGAAGGATCACTGTAGATAACAAAATCACCATTCCTGGAAGGTAGTACCAAAACTGGAGCATTCACCAATATTTTTTTCAACTCCTGAAAAAAATCATCACATTCTTTTGTCCATATAAACTTATCACCCTTCTGAGTTAGCTTAGTCATTGGACTAGATAACCGTGAAAAATTTCTAACAAACCATCTGCAATAGCCTGCCAAACCAAGGAAGCTACGAATCTCAATTACATTTGTGGGTCTTGTCCATTCTTCAATAACCTTTGTTTTTGCAGGATCAACAGTTATCCCATCTTTAGAAACAATATAACCAAGGAAAGAAATTTGTTTCAATCAAAACTCACACTTTCTGAATTTCCTATACAATTTCTTTTCTTTTAAGGTTTGAAAAATAACCCTTAAATGTCTGTCATGCTCCTCTTTACTTTTTGAAAAAACCATAATTTCATAAATAAAAACTACCAACATTTTTCTCCTGAGTCAACTGAGCCCTCACTGCAAAAAACTGTTTAGTTCTGATTCTGACCATCTCAGGATACTAATTTGAAAGCTCATTTCCCTCTGTATGCCTTCCTAGCACTGCTTCCCTATTTCCTCTGCAGAAAACCATTCTGAACAATCAAGTCTTAGATGAAGCAACATGGTAACTTCAAATGCTATATCATTTAAAAAAAATATATTTTTGGATAATCATTTAATAAAATTCGAACACCTAAACTTATCTAAACTGACCTATGATACCAACTATAAGGCCCCAACCTTAAACATTACTTAATCTTGACTTATTACAAGATTACACCTTGAGGATATTTTCAGGTTTAGAGTTTTAGAGAATTATATCATAAAACATGCATTACATTCCACATATAAACAAAGTGGTAACATAAAGATAGTATTAATTTTTCCCATCAATGGAAACATATTTAAAATAAAACATCGATTCATTCTTGACACTTCCTTGACACTATCATCATATCATGTACCTTTCCCTTGCCCTGTGAAAAAAATTTCAAAAAAACTTGGGATGAGCATAAAACGCTCAGTATGGTTTATAAAAATATGGAAAGGAAACAAGGGTATATATATACATAAGAATGAAATCATAATTTACCCATAAAACATAAGCACTTTAATATACCTCATCAAATCATGAATAAATCATAGATATCATAAAACATAAAGGTAACTTGAGGCATTCATAACATTCTTACGTAGGGAGTAACCCTCTAGGTTATGTTTGGAATACCTATCACATTATATTCCCTAAATCTCTACGGATAAACCTTAAATTTTCACTCCTTCGCGTTACCCAATGCATTGGAGAGCTATATCGGGCTCACCCGCCCTTAGTTTATCATGGAACCACCCATCTTTATAATAATTCCCAAGAACCTCAACATAATCGTATCACATAAAACATGCATAAAGAAAACATAACATTTCCACCTTTCAATCACAATATATCAATACAACACATTGATATAAAAACAATATGAAAACCATTATCAATATCAAAATAAACGAAAAGTAAAACATGGTATTTATTTTTCTTTTAAAAAAAGGTATGGCTTGTAGAGGAATTCGAAACTCAAATAATGGTCACGGCGGCAGAGAAGTCATTCTCGCTGCATACGTATGACAAAAACATTCCGTTTTGTCGTTTAGTAAATGCTTCGTATAAAAAAAGATTCCTTTTGAATAAACTTAAAATTCAAAGGGGTTTATACACCGTATAAAAGAAGTTTGTGTATAAAACAAAATATGCCTCAATGAAAGGGGATTGAGACGAAGTCCCATACCTCGGGTCCGACTTGACTTGGTTGTTTTTTAATCTCCTGAATAATAAAAAATATTTAATTTAAACTTGTTTAAGAGCCTTTTTCAAGTTTATTATTCCTTTTATATCACTTATTTCCATGTCATGAACACTATTTAATTATTTAAGTTAATAACGGTCGTTTTAACCATCATTGGTACTTGATTCAAAAATAAACCCTTTATAATTACAAGTTGTTCATGTATCCATTATATCCAGAATGGTATTAAAGATTTAGATATCATATATTTCATATATATCCAGTACATGCAAGCATTTATAATATTATATAACATTTAGAGGTAAGAAATGAAATGCATCGTTCATGGAGAAGGTAATCCGTACGTTCACATGAATGATACTTTCATTTCTATTTCGTATTTTATAGAATGGAATCATAATGATATAAGGATATATTATAATTCCAGTGTAATATCATATATAATATCATAACTCCATCCTTTATACGTCCCACATATGGTATTTAACGAATCAATTCACTTTGAGGGGGCGGTAGTCCGCACTTCCTTAAATGAAGATATCGCGTTTACCCATAATGGAAACCATAAAGGTATGCCCAAAATGAAAAATACAGGAGCTTAAGGAAAACATAAACATATTATATATCATATATATTTATAGTGTCATCTTAATGGCCACCTTTGAAGGTGTTAAGATAATGTTGAACAATCATCGTTTCGGGAGGCCGAAATTCGCCATCCACAGAAACAGTATGTTCTTTAACCATTAGATATAGGTGTGTGTAAGTGTAGCTCGAATATTTCCTATAAAAACATCCTAGTATATTTATGATACTTTATTTTTTACAAAAGAAATGAATAAAAAGAGTATTGGGGGTTAGAGAAGCAAAATAAAACAAAAGGACTCAAGTGAAGACATTACCTTAAAATCGGGTAACTCTCATTGGTTTGAGCTCAAAGGCTTCCTTGAGAAGCCTTTTTACCAAAGTGAGGCTTCAAGGAGTAAGAGAGGGATGTGTAGAGACGAAATTGGCAGGGGTTGGCCGAGCCAAAGGCTTTGGAAGTGTGGTTAAGGAAGTAGAGGTGGGGGCCTTTTGTAAGAGGAGAGGAGGGGCACTCTTGGAATGTAAAGAAATGTTACTTTATTTTAAAATGTGTTTCGGATTAAAAATGACCCTCATTGCTATAATTCGAGTCTTAGGTGATAAGGGTTCTACAAATACCCATCAAATAGGTTTTGGACATGTGTAGGTCATATATTATGCATTATCTTTTCTTTTTATTTAAATCCTTTATTAAAGATGTAATGGTTGCATCATCATGATGTCATAAATAATTTAATATACTTAATGTATAAAAATTAAAAAAAAATAATGATGTAGGATATCTCTTTATGTTTCTAATGAATATTTATAGTAAAAACTCTGACTTGTATAACCCCATGTAAAAATTATATTAGTAAAACATCTCATGTTTGTGTCATTTTTACTTTGACATTAAAAAAAAAGTTATTTATGTCATTTCCCAACCAAAGTGGCTCCATAGGGTCCCCAAGTTCAACCATGGATTTTCATGGTCGGCCATGACACATACAATGAGGGTAGGACATGTTTCAAGCTCATCTCATAGTATTAAAACATTATTTTTCCCTTAAACTACACTTATTACCTCTAATCGCGATTAGAAACTTAAAAGTTACTATTTACCGAAAAATTATTTTAATATCATTGAAACACATTTTACTTCTTAATTACAACCATGTATGTCAAATTTTTGAAAATAAAATCACAGAAGTGGAAAAGTTTCATTAAAATGAAAAATCAGTTTCTTTAACTACCACTTAGTGGTTTCACTATTCATCAAAAATTGTAGTTTTTCAGAAAAATACCAAAACTTCACCCTAAGCTATATTTGATATTCCAAATTCAAAACTGATGTCTATTTTACAAAATTCAAAACATATAAGTTGCATTAATTAATTTAATATCTAATTCCCGCTGTTAGAGCAAATAGCGTGTTTTTATGAAACCATAAGTATCAAAAGATTGACACTAGTTTAAGTCTAATTTCAAAGTGAAATTAATTCCAATGAACACTATTGGATTAAATGGTAAAAATATATTCTAATACCCTTTAAAACCAATTCTAAAGATAATCTAATCATATAAATAAGTTAGATTAAAAAGTAGTTTTGATGTAAAATGCAGTATTTTTCACTATTCATTAAAAAATGAACATTGTCAGAAAAATACCAAAAATTCACACAAAGTAAATTTTGATGCCCCAATCATAAATAATAAGTTTATTTTGACAAACATAGATTATAAAATTGTCAAAAGATAGATTTAAAAATGGTTTTCTATCAAAAGGTAGTAAAACAATCTTTTAAAAATATTAGTGTATTCCGTGCTGACGATTGGATTTATTTTCATTTTAAGCCTCTAAAACAGTATCTTATTAATTGATAGACATAGATTAAAATATCTATTATTCATTACGTACTTGGGATGTTACAGTATAAATACCAAATATCCCTAGTGTAGGATTAGTAACAACAAGGTTTATTGAAATTGATGAATTCAAATACAATTGTTATTATGTTAAAATATTATTGGGAAAAATAATCTCTATCAATCCAAAGCTTCTCATACAACTTCAAAACATTTAATAAATTAACCCTATTAATGGAATAAAAATAACCAAAACATATAATATCATGACAATAATAAGATTCAGGATATAAAATTTCATTGGATAAGTTTTACACCATGTATATGAAAATATGTCTATAAAATATAAAATGTATCAAAGAAGGAAAATTGTGAAAAAATTCTATTACGACATTGGTAACTTCAAAAACATAAGATCGTGAATGATTGATCATTAAATTAATTATTTTAATACCAACAATATTAAAAAATTGATGATATAATATAGCAAAAATTTTAATAAATACACCACAAAAAAACAAATTTGTGGTGATTATGACGTATGAATAAATAAAGTAGAAGGGATAAAATAATCCCTTCCAAATTGAGTAACTTCTGGATCATGAGTTATGTGGTATAATAAAATCATTGAAAATTTTTAATATCATGAAATAAATTAATTTGATGATATAAATTTTAGAGGAGTATTATATACTCCATATATAAGAAACTAGGTGTATAAAAATATAATCAACCTCAATAAAATTAAATTGAGACAAAATACCTTACAATGGTGGTATCATCTGAATCAAAAACGTGAAAAGTAATAATCATAAAATGAAACATTTTTATAAAATTAATGTAAAATTTATCATGACATAACTCTTCAAAATTGTTAGAAGACACACCACTCAAATTAATTATGTGTTGATTATGATATTTATCTCAAAAATGAAAAATGTGAGATGAAGATCCCTTATATTGACTATGATTTGTCATTATTATTCTATATTATCATGAATATTAAACATGTGTTAAATATATAAATGATTATAAACAATTTAAAATTTTATTGTTAAATTTATTTCACTTTTAAATATTTTATATACAATTACATAATCAAAAATGTTTAAGTCATATTTTTGTAACATATTCGGCTTATGTCTCCAAAATGGCATTGATAGGTCAACTATGGTCAATGAGATTATTATAGATAAATATACGGAATAATAATCATGAAATAACCATCATATTTATACATAAATTGTATTTTAAAACAAATATTTAATAATGAATATGAAAAATGAAGCAATGTAATAATCATGGAGACTGTCGGTCGTACGCACGCATCAGTTACATTCCCATTATTCAATGATCATTATGGAATGATGGTAAGTAAAATTTAATTTCACAAATTCATAATTATATCACAAATAAAATATTTTTTAATTATATATTCTTATATATATAATTCTTTTGAACTAAAAAGAATCACATTGCATCGAGAAGGGGGTATTATACACGTCCCTGAAAGACGTTATAACTTTTTCGATGTGTGAATGCGTAATAATGAAAATGATATATTTTATATATAGAAATTTCATTACTTAAATACCATCATATTTATTTAATTTATATCACATTATTTCTCTAAATTCATCCTCAGTACATTCCGGGAAATGTCTGATCTAATCACATCGCTTTGAGTAGGCGATAGACAACATGTCCACAAATGATGTAATCATATTTACACAAAATCGAATGTATAAATTTAGGAGTTATATTAAAATTACAGATGAATGAGTACAAAATAAATAATATATATATATATATATCATATAATAATATTGTTTCTATAATAATTCTCAACAATGATAGGTGGTAAAGGAAAAAATGAATGACATTCTTTCATGAGGTGGAAGATCACCGTACCTGAATGATAACATTAATAACCAACAAATGGGAGTGTGTGTATGTGTAGGTTGAAATATTAACATAAATAAATATTTATTTTGAGGATATGGATGATAAAATATAATCATGGAATAATATGATATGAAGGGTGGAGAAAAAAATAAAACATAAATGCACATAGAATAACGTTACCACTATTTCGGGTAACAACTTTTGGTTTTCACCAAAGAGCTTCCTTGGTTGTCATTAATCCAATTGTGTGGATACTATGAATAGGTTTGGGATTTTTGGAGACTGTTTTTCATATTTTTGATGATAAAAATTTTATTTATAAGTGTTATGAAGTGGAAGAGTGAATGCCTTTTTATAATGGAGTAGTGTGGAATTCTTGTAAATACCAAAAGGTAATCACCATTGGGAGGTTTATTATACCCCATGGGCTTCAAAAATGGATAAATAGTGGAGAATATTGAACATTTTCCTAATAAAAAAAATCCAAAAAAGTTAATTTTAGAATTTTTCTCCTTTATCTTTAAGTATCCCTATTATTTTTTATTTTTGAATTTTCGTAGAGGTAACTAATTTTCAAGCCTATGTTATTTAATCCAAAATAATTATTTATGTTTATATTTATTATAAAAAATATATATCTAAATAATCTTGAAAATTTATCTAATTGGGAAAATATAATACATCTATATGTTGGAATATATTTTTAAAACAAGTGCATGTAATGTGCAAAAACACTACTATAACATGAACAGTGAGACCAATGTTTTTTACTATCTATGGGTCAATATGTTAATTATTAAAGAATAATTGGACCTTTAAAAGAAATATATGATTCTAGGTGTATGGAAGGTATTATTGGCGTCTATTATGTAAGATATGGGTGATCCAATTTGTCTTGATAGGTGTGGGGAATGGGAAGATTAAATGTGTTTTTATAATGGAAGGGGAGTGGAATTCTTATAAATATCAATGGGTAATCACTATTGGGAGTTATACCTTTCCCCATGTACATAAAAAATATTCAAATGTTATAATAATTCAAAATTATTGTATAGAAAAATCTCCAATACACAAAAAATAAGTTCATTTTTATTATTTTGTTCCTTAGTCATTGAGATTCCCAATATTTTTCATTTTTGCTTTTCATTTAGGTAAATAGTTTTCAAGAATCTGTAATGTGACCATAAATAATAAATAGAGGTGATATTTATTAGATAAAATATTCCTATATTATTATAAATATTATTTATAATTTAAAAACTAAAAATCCCATGTTTTTTGAATAATAATTTTAAAACCAGAAAATCAAACATACAAAAACACTACTTTAACTCAAAATATTCTACCATTGTTGTGACTATATTTTGGAATATATTTTATCTATAAAATTAATTTGGACCATTCATAGAACATATTTTAATTTTATTAGCTTATATAAATAACATTTAATAAGTATGGATTTTTTAAAATCATTTAATAAAATATCATTATTTTTAGAATGGAATCAAAGTCAATTTTGAGATTATATACTTAATTAAAATTTAAAACAAATATCAAGAAAAAAATGGGATTAAAAATATTTGTTTCACAAATAATTACAATGAAATATTTATTTAAAAAATTAAAGAATCACACTAATTCAAAAAATTTACTATCATTTTTATGTTTTTAGAATCATTTATATTATTTAATTATTAACTAATTAATCCAAGTGTTTTCATTTATTAATTGATCAATGAAATTATTTCATCTCTAAAAATTAAATGTAAATTACAAAGATAAAAAATAATTTAAATTTCATAATAATGTTTATAACTAAAACTATATAGCTTTTTCCATTCTCTAATGTTTTATAAATTTTAACGTTATGTAAGGTTCCTTTTTTAATTTTCCTTATATAACATATAATATGGGTCACTTCCATGAACATCAGTCTCACTAAGTCATATAATTCTAACCAAGAAGGGATAAGGGAGAACTATTTTCAGAGAATGTCCTATGTAAAATTTTCAAATAAATTTTTTAACGTATGTTTAATGTTTTGTCCCTTGTTAAGCTTTATTTTACCTTAATCTCTATAATTAATTTTAATTAATTTGATTAATATGTATTTTTTAAACTAAGATTATATTATTAGACTATAAATATTATTATTATTACAACCAGGTATTCATTTTTCATCAATTCACATATGTGGAAAAATTAAATTTTAAGCTAATCCTACAGACGTGGCCAGAATTTACGTTTTTTAAAGTTAAAATATTCCCAATTTTATTATTCTATTACCACTAAATTAAATATAAAAATGATTCTAATGACATTCATTGTATAAATAGATATATAATTGGTCAATTTTGAATTTAATGAAAATGTTATATATAATTTAAAATTAATATTTATTTAAATGAATTGAATTTTTTGTACTAAAATGTAGCATTTTCCCATATTCATTAAAAAATTAAAACTCCATAGAAAATACAACAAATTTACCAGAGTGAATTTGGATTATCCTATTTGAAAAATGATGTTTATTGTTTTATATAAAAATTATAAAAGTTTCAATGTTTAGATTTAAAATAAGCACTCCATTAAAAGGTGGTACAACTACATTTTAAAAATATAGGGGTTTTTTGTCTAAAAATTGGATTTATTCTTATTTTATGCCTATCAAGTTTTTTGTATGAATATAAAAACATTTTATAAGAATTTATAATCATAATATTGTTAGTAATATTTATTCTTGACAATATAATATCTTGGAAATATCTTCTATATTAAATTATAATATCAACATTATACTATAGTTCAAAAAGGCTCAGCCTTCAATGTTAAAAATTTTATTTAAATGGACTAAATGTTGTGTAAAAAGAAAGATAAACTTGGGGTAACATGTGAAGAATGATAAAATATGTATTTTATGTAACACAATATATTAATGTTATCAAATTATATTTAATGAATATATTTTATACTGTCTCATAATGTTAGAAACAATTCCAAATTTATTATGGGATGTTATTTTATTGCACATGAGCCTCATCCCTATTGGTGAGGACTATTAAAATGAATTAATGAGACCCAGGAACAAATCATTATAGAGTAATATTTTTCGGTTACTGAAGAAGGTATTGTAGCAAGTACTATTCGGTACAATATTAGCCATAACTATTCAACTATAGGCCACCGATTTGGTCACGTAGTCCATCAGGCCTTCCGGCCACCCAAGCTATTAGTTCAGCGAGCCCTTTGGGCCACCTAAAGGATTTTTACCACCTAATGGACTTAAGGGCCCCACAAGGCCTTCATGCCACATTATGTGCAGATAAATACTCAGAAGATTTTATAAGAAACTAGCTCCGCAGGAGGATCAGTGAAAGGTTCATTCACCATTGTAGATCTATTGGATTTGGGAGAATGAGAGGATATGTCAATTATATTGATATGGGCCTATGGATTCATGAACATGACATCAAGACGGATATCCATATGAAGGTGATGATTTGATCACGATGCATATGTTGGAAAGGGGAGGTTACAAGGATTCATAGTCTGGGTTGATTCCTATAAAACCTTTGGGCCATGTAATGTCCAAAAGGCCAACGTGCCATATAAGGGTTCCCCTTCAAACTATAAAATGGGGATTATAAAAATTCTATAATAGTTATGGAATTCTATACATTGAAGAAGGATTTTATTTTAAGGTAATTTCTGGACAACCTGTTGGCTATGATTGGACCATCGTTTTTATAAAGTGTATTGTTTGAGAAACCAGCTTCAGTGAACTGACATCTCTTGGAGTATCCACTTTTTTAATAATAATGTCAAAATTTTCATTATCTCAATTATTGAGAGACCATTATTAGAATTAATGGATGTCCTTTCTATAAATTTAAAATTGGATAATTTCACAAAACTATTAGAAGAAGATATTTTTAAACCATCACGGCCAAGAGAACTGCAAATATTTAAGATAAGGACCACTCCATTAATTTGAATATCCCGAGGAATTGAGGATAAAATGTTATTGTCAATATCATTGAAAAAAAATTGTTTGATATCTTTGAATAAATTTGAATTACATGTTCGACCACTATAGATTTTCATATAGAATTATATCACATGACCATATAGGGATTTTCTATCATTGAAAACCTTCTCAACATCCTTGTTAAGTGAAAATGGTTATATAACCATTCTATATCATTGATGAAAATTTAATTATATAATGTTTTTATCACTATCAATAAGCCTCATCATTTTAATGATCTATTTCTTTATCCTCTAAATGATGTCTAGAATACTTGTGAGCCTAAATAAGACCATAGCTTCATTTTCTATGTTTCTAGAGAAATAACAACTAGAAATGAATCCATGTATAAGTTGAATATTAGATTCTGGTGATTTATTTTTCATGTATTAGATACTACAAATAGATCATATCCATTCTTTCCATCTCTCCTTGAGAACATTATGTTTGATAATATAGTCTAGATAATTATCATTGAAATCAATAAATGACCTACTATATTTTAAATGGTTCTTGAAATCTAATTGAGTATCCCAAGAATTATTTAATAAGAAAGTAATGAAAGTATTAATTTCTTAATGTTTGAAAGACCTGATTGTACTATGGTGATTAGAATTCATTTTTCTCAATGTCAGACAAGAAATATAACACCATGCACTTAAGGTAGCTTCATTGGGTCAAGACATGTCGATATACAATTTATTAAGAACCTTCCACTATCAAGTGTATTTAACTCCCGCTAGGTTAATATCTAAAATAATTATACTCTTAATTAAATCTCAGAATCCCATTAGCGATATCAAATTAATTATTTACCCTAGTTATTTTTGATGAATAATAAATGAATTAAAATACCAAATAATGCACCATGGATAACTAATATTGTTAAAAATAGAGTATATTTCCATCCATAAAGGAATTATGTCATGATAATTATATAAGAAATAGTAAATAGAACCAAATAGTTTCTTTCATTAAAATTTATAGCTACTTGTGACAAGATGTTCAGTGAAACTAAAAATAGAATGATACTCAAGTCTGTAGTGAACGAGTACCCATAGAATCTTGATTTTGAAGGAGGATTGATTCAATCCCAGTAGTTGAAACCCCAATATTTCAAAAAAAACAAATCATAGTAGAGAAAGAGCTTTTATTTTTGGATAATAAAACCAAGTATAGTCTCTAATTTTTAATAAGAACCTAATGGGATTTAATGATTTAGGGTTGGCTAGACCTTAAAAATCCATAATTGGATCTTCATTCTTATTTTCATGAAAGGGTGAATAAAAAAAATTATTTCCCTTACTAACCCATTATTCCTAGTAGATAAACATTTACCCTATTGCATTTTGTCATTATTGGCTATGATATCAAGGTCTGGTTCCTTAGTAACATATTTTGAGTTCCTGGGTGGCTTTGTAATTTTTGTAGGTCTAACTAGAATGACATCTACTATATTTGACTCAACTTTCAATTTCACTGTCATCGTAGGATTTTTCAATGTATTATGGTCATAATTTTATATAACATTTATTTCTTATCCCAATATAACAACAAGTAGGCCTCAAACCTGATTATTTCATCCATTTGAACAACTGAAATATTCTCAGGTTGATCTATCATTGTTTACAACTTTCTAGAGTGAAGTGAGCACACAATCTCTTTTATGTCATTATAAATTTACAAATAAAATTCATTGTTTTTGACTTAATTAATGACATATAAAATATCCAATTTTTTGATAACATGAATTGGGAACTAGCATAAACTATAGTGTTAGAAGAGTTGTTGTCTTTTTCTCTGAAATCATTTTGGACTCCGTAGAAACTTCTTGATACTATATCCTTCGACTAAGTGTTTTCCCAATTCATAGAATAGTTTTTCTTCATGGGATCATCCTTATGAATCCTAGTATATTTTTTCAATCTTCCCTGGTTAACCACTATCCATTCAATGGAATTATATCAATGTTTTATTTGTTTCTTAACCATTCTAATGTTGTGAATAAAATAAAAATCATATCTCACAAAACTCAAAGAATGGTGGAAAAAAATTGACATTTATCTATTACCTCAATTATATGATCCTTAATAGGGAGTCTTAAAATATTTGGGGGCATGAATTCAGAATTAAAATAAATAAGAACCTTGAATACATACTAATGTCACCTTTCAATGTGTTATAGTATACATTTTATTGAGTGCCAATGTAGAAGGCTAAATCATTATATATCTAATAATTATAGTGTTCCCAAGGAATACTATGAAACTTGATACAAATTTGTGTAGAAGAATACATCTGGTTGAAAGGATTTATGTTCATATCGCATTTAATGAGTCCTAGAATACCTGTTTCCAAATTTATTTTTCTTATCCTCCAATAATTGATGAGATCATCCTTACATTTAGAGAAGATGTGGAAGTAACCATTCCCTACTGGAATTAATAACCATACGGTTGAATTTCAAAAGCGAGTGATATAAATATATATATCCACATTTGAACAGTGGTTTCCACCTTTTGAGTATGCAATTAAACCATGAAAAGAGAACTCACATAGATCCAACCATTTTTTGTAGTGCTTTCGGATTAGCCACAATATACATAGCACCGTCCTCTAATGTCCTATAATTTTTAAATTTTATAGAGTCGTCTTGTAGAATATTCAATTATGATAATATTTTATAAATGAGGTCTATTTACTTCCTGATATTCAACTTTTCCATTCATAATCCACATGATTCCAATTTGATATTCCTAAAGACAACAATTATGTTTTCCTATTTTTATTGCATCATGCCTAAAATATCTATCTCATCCAAATTAAATGATTTCATTTTACTACTATTAAGCTATAAGATTCAATATTCCTCATAGAAATTTCAAATTAGGTCATTTAATGGTCCCTCCTTCCTTCCCCATGTCTAAAATATTATTTATATTATTATCAATATCAATAGTATTTATATTTTCATTATTATTATTATTATTATTCACTATTGTTGGTGTGATGGTGTTTTTGGATTTAGGGGAGGGGCACATAGAGAGGTCAGGTCCCTGTGTGAAATAATTTCTTTATATTTGTATTATTTTTAAACATATTATATTATTGTCATTAGTATCATTTAGATTTGATGTTTATGAAATTGAGTATATGGATTTATATTTTTAGGCATTTACATTTCAAAATGTATTAATAGTATTAAATAATATATTTTTGTATTTATGGATAAAAATATTATTTTGATGAAGTCTCTTTGTAGAATTATGAAATTTTATTTTTTTAATATTAATTATTAATTTAAATATAAGATAAAATTATGTAAATATTCATTTTTTTTTTCATGACAATTAGTGAATGGATATTTAATTATTTGATGAAAAAATTTATTTTTTTTAACAAATTTCACTATAGTCGTAAAATATGTGAAAAATTAAATGTTTTCCAATATTTTTAAGGATGATAGAAAATTAAATGTCTAGAACCATTGTTAAAAATGAAGGAAAACTAATTTCAGTTCCTCCTCTCCATTTATATTTATATCGAACAACACATAATCCCCCTTCAAATATTGAGGGTTCCTTGTGATTATTTTTCTTAAAAATATGAAATTAATATTTCATTCATTCTTTTGAATATATGACTTGAATTTTTTTACAAATATTTACCTTTTTATATTATCATTGATTTATAAGATGTTATCAACATAAACACAGTAGTACAAGTATGGATAAATATTGATTTAATTTTTGACAATTATATAATTGATTGAGGTTATTTATATTATTTATACTATATCAATATTAATGTATCATATTATTAATTGAAAAAGATGGGTATGAAATTAATTTTTAACTTTCATATGATCATGTGAATGAATTCTAAGACAATTATCATAGATAATTTATTAATTTATTTATAAAAATAATAATTATAATTTTCTTTATCCTCTTAACAAAACAACGTAATAGATAAATGGTATCAAATATTCCATTAAAAAATTAATACATTACATAGATTATAAATCATGTCAAATTATTATTTCCATTATATATATGGGGTTTTGTAAAAAATATTAAAATATTATTTTGAACTCCCTCTAAATAGTGTTTCCATTCCATTGTTGAAATTAAATGAGAATATTTAATATTGATCATGATCCAAACATGATGTTTTAATATAATAATTATATAAATAAAATTAATTATCATGAAAACATCACAAGATTATAAATCCAATATAAAAAATTATAACATAAATATTTATTATTAGGTCCTGAAATATAATATCCTTATAAGATAATATTGATAATATATACAATGAAAATATGTTAATGTTTTAACTGAATAACAAAAATTCATATCAATTTTGATCCAAATTATTGATGCAACCTCTGGAAATGCGTTTCCTTTTTATTATAAATCATAGTTCTTAAATATATTCTTAGGAAAAACATTTTAGGGTATTAAAATTATATATAATTAAGGGAAATTCTAAATTAGGACATTTAAATAAATTGATCTCAAATAAAAAAATTTATGATTATGTCTTTTATTGATATTGTATTATATTTTTCAAGATCTAAAAAATCTTCTAATATATATATAAATTTGTTATATTAAATATAGAAAATGGGATTGAAAATAAATAGGATAAAATCTCAAGACTCTTATAACCAATTAATATTAAAATAATTATTCTGTCTAATGTTATTCATCAATTTTGTTATAATTTGTTTTGAGCATTGTTTTTTATTATGTGATGTATTATTGAGAATAGTTACATAAGAGAAATTTAATAAAATTTTCTCAGTACAACGAGTATTATTGTTTTCCTTATATAAAAGTTCACATGACAAAATATTTTACATTTTTTTTAAATTACAGTATTTTGAATAATTCCAATATAGTATTGGTCTATTTAATTAACTATTTTTTATCATTTAATATTATTTTTTATGTTTTTGATTATTAGGTAACCATAAATAGGTTTTATTTATTTCTTTTCATAATTTTATTACACAAATAATTTTTTGGGATTTTCTTTTCCCATGATTATTACTCTTTATTCAGAATTATTCTATCACTATTTTATACTTTAAAGGGTTAATGATGAATATATTCTTGAATATACACTTCAATAAAATGTATTAAAATGGTTAAATAACAATATGTATTTTTATATTAATGACCACATATACAATTATTTTTACTTCCATGTATTAATTTGAATTTTAAAATGATTTTTATTCACTCTTTTTTATATATATTATATTTTCTTTTCAAATTATATATTTTAAATATTCAATTTATAGATAGTTATGAATGATAATAAGGAATATTTTAAAATGAATGTAATTTATTGTCATATAAATATATTATTCATTCATTTTTTTCTGAAAAAAATTGAGAAAATTAATTTCATTATATAAATAATTTGAAATTTTTAATATATAAATTACATAAAATTAAAATTATATCATTTTCATAATCGTAGTTTTTAATTATAAATTGGTTTTTATCATTAAAAAACTAATTTAATATAATAACTAATTATTTTGTAACAATCCAAAATCATGGTTGACATGTTACTCAAAATAAAATTTTGATAAAAAACAATATTCCTTTAAGGTAGGAATAATTATTCAAATATTGAAAATTACACAATCACATATTTAACAATAATGTAATCTAAAATATTTGAAAATACCATAAAATTATTGTTAATAAATAAATTTATACCCTTGTAATAATTTAAAAATAAATTGTCAAATTTATTCATATAGATATAGTGTATTCCAATATCAAATATATCAATTGATAATACACAACGGAAAATGTTGTTGTAAAAAAAATTTAATATTTATTTTATAAATATTGCTAAAAAAATTATAACACATGGTACACCTGTTGGTGATGAAGGTGAAAAATATTCAATTATAAAAAGAGTAAATATTAGTAATTATGTAAAATTAAATTTTTTTAAGGAAATATTTTTTTGTGTTTTCATTGATTCACACATAATGAAAAAGTAATGACACATAAAACGATATTATAAAACTTGGAGTTTTTTAAAATAAAAAGATCAATTTTTAATTTTTACACTACTGAAGAATTTTGAAATATAAATGTAATTGAAAAAATAGTTGAAATAATTTCATCTTATGATTCAGATGATATTTAGAATAACAATAAATATCTTGATATGTGTAAAATTGTTAAATATCAAAAGAAATTTGATTTAATTTGATGGAAAAAGTCATGTAAGAGTAATTAAATTTATATATAAAATTATTGGATTTTAGGCCAATTATTTTATCACCGAATCTGGTGAAAATAATTGGTTATAAATTTTTCATTATTTCATAAATAGAATGATAAAATTGGAATGTTTTTATCTAAATTTGGACTTTTTATATATGAGATTCCCAAATACCGATAATTGATTAATAAAAAATGATTTATCTCACTATAGACATTGTTATATTTAAATATTCATCAATATTTAATTACATATAAAGATGAATATGATTCTTATAGATTTTATTTTCACTCTGATTTATAAGTAAAATAATATTAGTTTTTTAGGTTTTAAAAAGGGTAAAAATCGACCCTGAACCATTGAAATAAACAATTAAATCCATTATACTTATGATCAAATAATTCGTTTCAATTTATAAAATAAATATAGAATACCCCCTTCTATTTTAAATAAATTTTACATATATCTAATACATTAGTTTGATATAGGTCCCATAGAAATAATAAACAATTTTTTTGGGAGTTGTGGGTTTTATTAGGTGAGGAACTTCCTATTATACAAATCCCCTACATTATGATTACTTCTTTAGCACTTTCCCCACATCAGGGCTAGTCAATTTAGCTATTATTGTCAGGGAAAAAATATCACAATCATTCTCATCAGAAATATCAACATACCTCTTCAAATCTGTTTCCTCATACGTTTCATTGATCCCCTCATTCGTATCTCCATGAAGGAAATAATCTCATTTAAGGGACGTATATCCTTTTTGTGGACTACATCAGATTTTTGAGAGCTAGAATATTTCTATTCAATTTCTCTAATCTCTAGAATATAAAGTAATATCTATTTACTGAGTTTTTTTCATTTATTTTTTAATAAATTTTAGGGATTAAAATTATTATTTTTGATGTGTGTTATTTATCATAATCATATCAATTTTATCCTTTTTCATCATTCAATTTTTCGAATTATTGGAATTCATAATTGATATTATGTGATGATATATAATTGTACCACTTTTTAACAACAATGGAATTCTTCAAGGTAAAAAATAACCGGAATGTATCCCTGAAGATTAAATTTCTGTAATTTTTCTACTATTCCAAAATAATGCTCTCCTGAATAAAATTGGTGATAAAATTAGTTTCATTCTATGTATCAGTGATAAAAAATTATCCTTGAGGTAGTATGGTCCATCCTAAAACAATTCATATCACGATCCCTCCATATCCCTCCCAAAGAAAAATGGAGTCATAGTTGCTATTTTGGGATGTTTATGGAATCAAATAATATACAAGAAGGGTTTTTCCTTTCTAATCCTCTTATGATAGAAATTATTATTGGAACTCCAGCTACTAAACTTCTTGGAAAAGTATTATTCAGCATCTACTAAGTTAAAATATCCTAATTATCCTAGATCCCACACATTTAATGATCTTGAATGGAAATAGACTGTAATTTTTATCAAATACCGAAAATTTGTTATACACACATCCAATAGTCTTCTACGTACTTCTTGTATTGATTGGGTCTCACAAATTGACCACCCTATTGCTGGCTTCCCAATTCTACTGTATGGAATATTCTATTTTCTATTATGCTTATCTGGTCATTATTGAATGGAATTTAAAATTCCTAGACATGATGGAGGATTGTCAAGACCTAACCACTTCATTACCAAAAACATTCCCTTATTATTGAACCACATATGTGAATTTTTTAATAGTAAATTCAATTATTTTAGGTAGTGTGGATAATGTATATTTATCAAGGAAGATGCATTTTCCCTTTTTATGGTCGTAGAAGGAACATGTTTCTATGTGGACCTACTATATACTATGGATGTTCCTCTTTATATTGTTGAAGTGCATGGATATATTGTATAAGTTAAGTTAGTTTTTATATCCTCCCATTCGATGTTTAACCATTTTTCTCTTCTTATGGATGATTTAATTGAGGAACTACCAACTCACTAAGTCTCTATAATTTAATTTCTATGATTAAAAAAGAAAAATAAAGATTTTAATAACCTTAATATTAATTAAAACAACTCTATAAAATAAGATTCGATTTTTTCTCCATGTAGGGCACTCACCCATACTTCAACACAATAATTTGAATTCATGGAATATTATTCTGATATTAATTTTTTTTGATGCTTCAATTTATTATAATCAAACCAATAAAATATAATCATTTTCGTGATATTTTTTATGTGTCTCATCATATCAAAAAGTGAGACATTATTCAATTATATCTTATTTAGAGAAAACAATCAATAGAAAACTAGTCATAGGATAGTCTATGGGTTCTAAAAATCATATAAAACATTGTAATTTTTTCAAATAATTAATTTTTTTCTAGATCAATGATGTTAAATAAAAATAAATAATTATATATACTCCTTGTTTTATCCATATATTGAGTGTGTTACAACCATTCACTATGGTTTAAACCAAAATTTACCATATTTATGAATATTCTATCATGAAAATTTCATAAACATTCAGTGATTCATCATTACAATCATTTCAAAAATAATTTAAATATGTAACATGTCGAAAATAGTTTGTAACACTCATCCATACAAAAATAAATATTTAATAACATAAAAAATTTATAAAATATCAAGAAAAAATCTTCAAACATCATGAAATAAACTTATAAATAATAATTCAAAATTAAATTGGGGTAATATGAGTCAACATGTATTATCATATAATATATACACATTCATGAACATAACCATGACATTGTGGCCAACATAATTTAAGGGTTTCTCTAATTACATGTAACATAATAGATCCAAATTCCTAAATAGCCTTTAACATGGTAGCAATGTTTAGTGTTGGTCTCTCTAGACTATATATTATATGTCTTTGACTAGAAACGAAGTTAGATGTACAATGTGTTGGGTGATTTTATCTTTAGGTTTGATAATAAAAAATCATAGAGGAAGAAATAATAGTTATAATTAATTACAAATTATTACCCACATAGACATCAAATTTTTTTACAACAACATATATATAATAAAAACAATCTATAATAAAATTAATTGTGTTATAATTTCAAATGATCATTTAATATAAGTGCGGTCACCCATGGTCCAACCATATAAAATGTAATCCATAATCTGTGAAGTAATGAAGAAAATTTTAATAATGGGTCCCAATTCCCTAACTGGCCCTATCTTACAACTCCACATATACTCTACCTATGCATCCATTCCATGTAGGGACTTTTCCCTTACCTATGCCCAAAAACAATTGTGTATCATGTCCCTAATTAAGTTGGGGGTAAAACTCAGTAGGCTACCGCCAATGGTATATCCCAAAACAAATCCACAAATAAAACATGATGATAATATTAAATTGATTCTAAATAATGTAAATAAATACTTCATTATATCAAGGAGTACTCAAAATATAAACCATGTGTTATCAATCCTATTTTGGTCAGTGAAGAAAAGGAAAAGTATTCATTATGTAAATACAATTTTGGAGTGAACAATCTATAACCCCTAAACTCATATGTAGTAGTAATTGAGTTATAAACTTCAAAACATATTGACAAATAATTTATTACAACTACATAGTCTCAATGAATGATCTATCATCATCACCTGTACAATGATTTCGGCTCCCTAATAGTGATGGTGGTGGCCTTCGAGTAGGTTCTCCCCCTACTAGGGGAGGAACCTCTGATGTCTATCACAAGAGCGGAATCCACTATTCTCTCATTCTTGAACCATGAGTTTCTTCCTCCATTCCCCCCCAAGATTCGGGATCCCTAATGTGCCAGATCATCACTATGGTCGCCCCAACCTTCCGATTTCGGTCGCTGAGTTTAACGAAGCTTCGACCATCCATAGTTTGTCGTTAGTTGCTCTATTTTTGAAGATAAGACCTTCAGTCGATCTGTTTGATAGATTTGTGTTTAGTTACTAGGATTTGAAATAATTGGAAACTATAGGTTTGTTTGATAATATGAACATTTTGATCAATTTTTCTTCAAAGGAAGACCTGATAAAGACATTGGAGAGGGCTCCCCGCAACTACAATGGATTGTGATTCTACCTAACTGGATGGTCGTATGATTTTCACATAATGCGTGATTTACCATCAGTGGTGGTCTGGGTAAGTTTTCAATATCTCCCTCTTTAGAGTCAAAACAAATCTATTGTTACAATTATTGTCAACCTACTGGGAAGATACATATGTTATGATAGATGAACCAATGTTATCTATCATCTTGCTAACCCTAGAGTATGTATGGAGGTGGATGTATCAAGGGTGACATTAGTCCTAGATTAGATCACTATAGGTGAAGAATTCTAGTGTAAATAGCCTATATTCTATGAGACGTGGTTCCATTTTTGTTCTGTTTGCTAACAGTTGGGTCATTCACTAGAGAAATGCATGAGGGTGCTATGAATACTGTATATCAGAATGATGTGTGTAATGGTGATCATGTCAATCCAGAGAATAGCGTGGTGGTATATGTGCTAGTTGAAAGAATAAATGGGGAAATCTTCAATAGATCACCTGAGGGCAGCAGTCCATGGGGCGCTGCTTTGGTTGTCCAGGTTGATGTTATGGTCTAAGAAGACAAGGGGTCTATCTTATATTTAGTTTGCACGAGCCCTTTGAACTCTGGTGTCCCCAACCAGGTGAGGCCAGAGCATCAGCTAGATTTCCCTCCTGATTCGAATGTACCTATCATATTGACTGGTGATTTTAGTGGTTTGAGCAGGCCAGTCATAGTTTCTAATGGTAATGAAGTGGCCAGGAATGGTCAGTCGAGACATTAAAATGGTTCTCAATCTGAAATCAACGAGGAGTGTCCTATGGTGAAAACCTCATAGGCTATACAGGGTGTGGATTTATATTAATTTTCCAATAAGCCTCATTTCATGGGGCGTGGCTTTATACAGCCCATTCTAGTCGAGACATTCGGCTGGATGTTGTTGGATGGGGTGTCTAGATTGGATATGAAAAATAGTCCTCTGGGTGGCATTGGTGATAGGACATGAAGGAAATTTCAAATGGTGAATTTGGGAGGGTGTCTGGACCCAATTCAGACCTCGGTTTCCATGTATAATAGGTTAAAACGCCTAGTGGTGGCTGATGTAAATTCTGATTTCATTACCCCAGGTGAGGGACATGGGATAGGAGTGAATGATTCCAACGGAAGTGATCAAGGAAAACAAGTAGTAGTGGATTCAAATATGAGGAGTAATAGGGGTTTCAAGAAGAGGAGGGGGAAGAGAGACTACTCTTCATTACCTCCTCTTTTAGCGACCCTTTCTACAAAGAATGGGAATGACTAAAACATGGAAAAGGAGTCTTTCTTCCCTCTGAAGCCAGGGGAATAGGGTGATCCAAACATGGCTCTCCATTTATGATCTGATGAAGTAGTGATGGAGTAGATCTTAATGCTCAATGCAACTCGGGAGTAGGTATCTAAGATGATGGGGAGGTCACCAGAGGTGTCTCTTAATGAGGAATATCTTTCTTTGATTGAAAGATAGGATGGAATTCTGGTAGTTGGTTCTAACGAAGGTAAAATCATCGTTGAGGAGTACATACGGACGTGGGACCAACATGTTTCTGAGTTAAATAATATGATTTTTGAGGCTTTTGACTTACAGGTTACCTATATATATTGGAAACTTTTCAAAGAGAGGGATTCTGGTAATATTAATTTTATCCTTAATGATCCTGTTTAAGTTATTGGTTTGGTTTGGTAGTTTTGAAAGGGTTGTTAGATGTGATGTCCTCTAGTTCTCCTAATCTTTTTCTTTATTTTGATGTTTGTTTCTTTTTTATAGCTCTCTAATTAGACATGTATTGGAAGGGGGCTGGAGCGTGAAGTCTTCATCGATGGATGCCTTTTTGATTGGGATGCCTGAGAGGGGATGGCTATGTCATCGGTACGGTGCCCATGCAATTCTACACGGGACCGATTTCTGAAGGGTCATGTGTTGTTGAAGAATTTTTATCAGGACTCAATTGCTAGGGTGGGGTAGGTCCAGTTGTCTTTATTGGGTTTTCACTGTCTGCTAGTGTTGTAATGAGTTTGCATCGACTGTTTTTTCAGTTTCACACTTTCTTCCACAAAAGTGATTGATAATAAAAAAAGTAATTTTCAGTCATCACATTTCCTTAGTGAATGATTTATCTCTAATTTTTGACTGATTTATCATTTCTACAATTCATGATTGAATTATATATAATCGAACAATGACCACTATAAAAATTAATTATCACTATGGTCAATCCTTATGGAAAATGACCCAACAATGAAGAAATATATCCCGATGGATAAAAATCACCAAAATAATCACAGAGAGGATGAGGGAAAATCAAAAAAAATTATCAATCACTAATTACTGGGGTGGAAAAATCACTAACAGAAAATTATAGGTGAATTATTTATCACTAGAACATGAAAAATTAATATGAAAAATAAATCATGAATTCAATCATTTGATTAAATGATATATCACTAACCATGAATTCAATGAAATCAATTTATCACCGGAAAAGAAAAGTCACAACATTATTCTCGGATCCCCCTAGATAATATCACACTAATGCTTTCTCACATTAATAAATACACTAGGATTCCCTAAAATGTTCATTATCTCACACATCATGAGAGAATATTACCATTATTTTAATTAATTAACATTTTCATGACACATTATACAATTGGATTTTCAACAGTGAACATGGGTTCAACGAATAGTTTATGAGGACCCAACATGACCATGAATATTATAAGTTATTCCCTTGAAAATAAGGAAAAAATTATAATTATTTTATAGAATTCACCAATGGTTGCTACTAATAAAATTTCACATGAATCCATAAATTTTAATTAAAAATAAAATAATATTATGAACCAAACTACCTCAAATAAGAAGATATTTTACAAATTAATACCACTAGGAGATTCAACATTTGATTCATGATGTCAAAATACTATGTTTAAGATCAGAAATTTGGGATATCTAGTGTAAAATTATGAAAAGGAAAAATAAATTAGTATAAAATTAAAGCGGATTTAAAATTATACCTGTATAGATCCTATATGAAAATTATCTCCCCAATATGTCCATTATAATGAGAAGAATGGCCTCATAGAAAATGAAATATAGGTGGCGTGGAAGTTGGGGGTTTATTGTTCTTCTAGGAGAAACGAAAAGAAATCATTTTAACTAAAATTTTAAAAAAATTAACTAATTTGAAATTTAAAAATAGCATAGGTACCCACTGAGTTTCCATCTAACTTCTATAATGTACTTGATTCCCTACTAGGTACCCCTATTAGGGCCATCCAAAACTGAGTGACCCACAAAGTACCACAACTTCTTCTTCCTATCCCAACACATACTCAGTACTATACCATTAGGTACCTAGTTCTATTTTTCACAACATATAGACCTCCAGAACTAGGTTTGATTTCCTAAAACTAACCCATGTACCCCATCTAACACCTATAACCACAAAAATATACTAATTTTTGATCTATTTTGAAAATTATAATGAATTCATCCCTGAAAAATGTGTAATTTTACACCATCCATATTATATCGTAGTTTATCCTGATATTTTATCACGGAGCATCAAATTGTTTCATTAAGCCTCTCTTGTGAAAATCTCTAGCTAAAGGGATCTCATATCAATCCCTAATTCCTATTTCTACTTCTAGAAACATTTGTGCCACCACTAAACACATAATAGATAGACCATATTCCCACATAGGATTTTACCACTATGTTCTATGATACGTACTATTTATCCCTTGAAAATGCATCAGACTCAATCTTTATGCCATCAATAAATATCACATTAATAGGTTATATATTATTTCACTAATCTTAGGATACATAAAATATTTCATGCATGACATAGTATCTATAAATAAGAACTAAATGATGTTACATGTTATATATCCTCATAAAAAGCATAATTGGACCCACACACCTGGGCACTACCTTCCCCTACATCTGAGAAATCATACATCCCAATCCTGGATACCCTCTCATGAATTCTCAATTTTCCATTTCAAACACCATATGGTGAAATTTTTAGTCTTCTTAAAATTAGTAATCACTCCAAGTTGTCGTCAAATGAATTATGATAAACCAAATTTTCTCTATAAAGTCCTATATAAGATTCACATTGATAATCAAAGACTCTCCTAACTCTAGCGAACATAGAGTTGATTAGTATGAACTAACACGTAAGGACATAAAATTTATTTAATAACTAATGACTAATTAATTCTTTAACTTGTAAAATATATATATAGATTATAATTCCCAAAAAAACCAAAATCCCTATCACATGTTCAAATAATTTCTTCTAATAATTGGTTTAAATACTCAATATGGTCTTGTGTATGATGATAATTGGATGTGGTCAGATTCAGTTATGTATCTAGAACCTTCTATAGACCCTACTTGATGAATAATGTAAAACATGAATCCCATTTAGATATGATGCACTTGGAACCCCATGAAGATGAATTATCTCTTAGACATGCATATTGACTCGATAATAGATGGAGTCGGTGAATCAAACTAGTATGAAATAAAGTATATTTATAAAATGGTCCATGATAAGACATATCTGACTAAAAAATGAGGTTTTCTCAACAATACCACATTGAATTTCATCATCACATCATACCACATCAACATTGTAATGGGTAATAGTTGATGTGATCCTATTGGTTTCTAATACTCATCCTTTACATATTGAAAGATTAAGAATTTAATAAGGAACTGTGTTATAACCATATTTATATTGGGGAAATAATACTTCCTGAGGATTTTAGGATTCATTATGGGAGTCTCCATGTGAATATACAATATAATGGCATGAAAAGCTATAATTATTTCATTACATATAACAATAGTGACTACAACATGACCATCAATATAATGTATATCATCATTATCAAGGGTCCAATCAGGCAGTTATTCCCAACCTTATATACATTCCCTCATCATCGAACAATATAATTCTGAAAAGTAAATTTTCATCTAATCTATCATGGAATGAGGATGTAATTCCTAGGAAAGTAAATAAATATATTCCCTAACAATAATGGATATAGAGATTTATTTCAGTGAAGTGTCTCATCTGTTGATACACACTAATGTCCTCTTTCACCACATAGGAAAGTGTCTTCCAACTCAACATGTTATCCATAATGTTCAATTTTTATTGTGTAAACACTATCTCAATGGGTAGTGATGGGATAAACATTCCAACCTCTAATACTGAAGGATAATGCCATGATAGGAAAATAAGTACATTAGTATATTATGGCTAGTATTATCCATGAACCTCTCACCAAATAGGTTGTGATAATAACATCACAACATGTTCAACCACATGCTCTATATCTTGTGTTGGGTTATTCTACTCATGTACCCTTGACTTCCTAGATGCATTTGTGACCACACAGTCATCCTGTATCAAAAAATATCTAATAAAAACTCATAATTTAAAATTATATAATATATACCATTTACATACCTCATGTATGTTTAGGATCCATGGAAATTTTACCTTTATTTTGTCTCCTATATGACACTCTCATTATAATATTCCACTCAAACATCACCCCATTATTGGTCGTTATTTTTTTAAGCATTTCAAATTGGCTACAGACCTAAATGTGTCTCTTTTAGATTCCTACCAAATATAGAATAATATTTATATCGAAAATAAATTATGTTGACACTCCCACGATATCATTACGTCCACCTTTATAGTGTCCCCTAATATACCAGTTTCAAAAATAATTTTATCCAATAATCCATCATTAATGATCTAGAAATAACACATAAAGAGATTGGTATATAGTTGGTTATCTATATATAAGATAAAATATCTATTAAAGATTATCATGTACTTATTATGATTGAGGGTATATTGAAATATCATCGATAAAGAAAATAATGAACATATCAATATAGAGTTAGATGATCAAATTTACTAGGGAAATAGAAACAAGTCGTCCATTTTTTAATATGAATGTTATTATAAGATGTTCCGACACATCATACAAACTTCAAAAAGTAATAAAAGGAATATTTTAAGGCCCCACTAACTTCTGGTCATAACCTAACCACATGTTAATTTAATAGAACCACATGGATCCGTCAACTAATCAAATAGAACATCTATACAAGGAATATGATAACAATTCATGAATTTCACCTAGTTTATCATCATTTAATCGAAACATAAGTTCAGTTAATAACCCTCATTTTATAGAATAATACATAATATCCCTAAGGGGGGTTTTTTGTCATATGAATCCATTTAAATCAAGGTCCTTTAACTAATCATTTTACACACTAAGCTCTGATAGATCCATCGGGAATGGTAGAATATACATGGGCTTTATAGCTAGGAAAATCTAGATTTTGGACTAAATCATTCCCTAATTCATGAACCATTGGAAATAATGATGTAAAATATTATGAAACTGGTCGATTGATTTCGGAATTAGTAGCAATAAAATATCTTTGTCTCCCAACATGACACAAGAATTTTTTGTCAAGATCACCCCCAAATTTACATAGTCGGGTCTTGAACAACCTACCAATAAACAAAATAGTATATTTGAGGATGATGTGTTGTATTTCTTTCTATATGTAGTGATTACAATATGTATTAATATGATAATATTGGATAAAGGATGAATTATCCTAATAACGATTCCAATATATATTGAGTGATGAAGAAAAACATAATAAATGGGAATTATGATGAACTTATTAGATTGTAGAAGATAAGATATATCGAACAGTTTATATAGATTGTCAGTAATATTCACTATGATCTGATATTCTACAATATTTCTATTCATGCTTAATTAGAATGGGAATAATCTAATCTTTTTACCTTCCATAATTTTGTAATTAATATAATTTTCTTATTGACAGATTGAAATAGAATAATGCTAAATGCGGTAAATGACTATGAAATTTATTATTAGGATATTGAGTTTAAGGATTTGATATATTTATTGTGAATATATTTCAAATAATATTATTCATATAGTGAAAATTTGAATATCTACTTATTGATTTAAGATATTTATTATTACAGCTTTATATGTTGAATTAATTTTTTATGTTATCATATCTATTGACTATTAGATGTTTTTGTACGTATATATGTTCCATGGATATATATGTTTCCTAATATTAAATATATATGAATAATATGAGGATATAGAATTTATTTTAGAAGAAAAAAGATTGATGGAATTAATAGATCCATCCCTGAGTTATAAATCATGAAAATTTCTTTATTATATCGAAATGTCAATTAGAATATGTTTTAAGAATATATAATGATGATTATGCAGTAAAAGTTCATTGAAGTGCTCAAAGTGTTCATTTATTCTATAATAATGTTAAGATTCATTATGATTTGGATATACTTGATTAATTTATGGTGCGAAGTGATTTTATATTTAATGAAATGGATGGATATGAGTTTAATAAGAAATAGGTCGATTTTTATAATTATGATGTAAGATATGGACCATAAGTATGAATAACTCTTCCACATAATATGGTATGTAATATCCTTGTTAGTTTCCTAATGAAGATAAAAGTTTGATATGGGGTAAAATCAGGGTATATAATCATAAAATGATACTTCCATAATTATGGATCTTTTCCCCTAACATTACGGAACAAATTTATTTTTCCCTCTCATTCCTATTAATGAGTGATCCATTTAGTAAATGGAATTCAATATTTTTCTTCTTTGATCCTCAATAGGATACATCTATGGGGAATGCATGGAAATTTTTAGGTTCTCCAAGATCACTAAAATCTTACAACATTATAATTAGAAGTTTTGACCAATCTCCTTGATCCTCTTGGTTCACTACCATGAAAAAATATAGACTTCCTGTAAAATATTGAAACTATTGTAACAACACCTTATTCATCCTTTATCCTTCCAGAATAAATCTGGATCAATCCTATATACATCGTCTCATTGGAATCAAAAAATTCATTTCTAGATGTATCTACCATGTGTCCTTTTGGAGAGATTCTCATATTTAAATCACAGTTATCATGTGAATCCCAATATTCTAATGAAATACAAAATTATGGGATTTACAAACTAACAAAACCCATACATTATGTAAGAAAATATGATTTCATATAAGTTTTATACCTTTTTCATTGGGTTTAAATGTTTAAATTTTTACTAATGTGGATACCCAATTTGATCACGTGAATTTTGGGGTGTTTTTGGATTGATAAGAGCCCAAAACCCACACTTTTTGCTTTAAAATGGGCTAACATAGGGTTAATATTAACCATGTGGGGTAGGAAACCTAGTTTGATAAACTATGAGAGGGTGGGAAATATAGTCCGGGAAAGACACTTTGTTAGGGAAAACCAAATGATTTGGGATACATGTCCATAATACAACTTCTAAATTTTTTACAGTGGGATTTTCCATTGATTCACCATGTTTAGTCAAACTGTGATTGGAAACCATGTGACGTTCACTTCCGTGCAAGTAACCATGCATAGTGAGCGCACATTTTTTCAATCCATGCACCTAAAGCATGCGACCCTATTATTTTTGTGAAATTTAATAATTTTAGTTTTAAGGTAATATATTTTTTCCTAAAATATAGAATTTCTTCAATAAATGACAAATCACCACATTTGATGATCTCAATGGTGACTATCCTTGGAATTTATATAAATCCTTCTGTAGATCTCCTATTCAGTTGAGGAACATCTCATTGGATCTACATCAGTGAGTACTCAATTATTTTTTATCCACTCATCATTCTTTTGGATATCGTTCATACTATTTATATGTAAGATATTATTCCTTATTTATAGGTTCCTTATCTATTCATCAGATTTCTCCCTATCTAAGTCAAATCAGGAGTCGATACTAGATGATCAATATACTAATGAGTTATGATAGGTGGTCTATTCATTTACTTTTTAATGATTTATAGACCTATAATTTGTTGTTAATCCCACCATACTTTCTGATGAAACCATGAATTTAATATGAACAATTGAATTATCTAAATTGCTACCTGATAGGGAATCACATATGTACCCTCGAGATATATTGGTTGTTGTTTAACAAACCTAGTACAACAGTGGGTCTTATTTAATCCATGTTAACCCACACTTATGTTATGTTATATCTTTTCGTGAGAGAGGAATGTCTTTAATAAATTATTTAATGAATGGAATGAGATGTATTTGAAATGGTAGTGGATATCTGGGTAGGTATACCAAGAGTCGTAAGTCAATTATATTTATTTAATGTTACTCCTTGGATTGTGATGTATGAGTGAACACCATGGATAGTGTTTCTCCTTGGGTTATGATTATATGAGATTCCTTGGCCTTTTATACCCCATGGATTCAGATTTCCTAGACTTGCATTGGACATCATCAGTTGACATGATCCTTGGACTCCAAATAGTGCTCGACCTAGTTTCTATCTTGATGCTACAAGGACAGAACAAGGATTATTTGGATATATGTACCTTGTATTTGACCCTTCTTCGTTTTTCTATTTTATTATATGGCACAACCATGAGAAATAAGTTATTCCTAGCGGAATGACTTGGAGGTGGATTTTCCAGCACTTCAGGTTATACTATGGAGCCATGGTTGAGATGGTTCTATTGATTTTATAATGATTCCTTAGTGGTAAATTTCTTTTAAATGTGTCTTCCTTATATAAGAGAGTTTTTTCATTTGAAGGGATCCTTGAGAGGTTATTATGGATTTTTAATTAATTGTTTTGGATTCTATGGGTAGCTTCACATCCATTTGTAACTTTCCTATTCAACTGAACACTATATATCTTGTTATATAGAACAATGCGTAATTGTAAAGATCTTTTGGATGTTTATTACTGGGATCATATCTCACTCCTACTTTGGGACATTGTTGGGTACCCAAACAGACTATTTAGATATAAGTGGAGATAGAGGAATGCTCCCATAGTTCGAGACTTGATTTGTTCCATGATTACGAGCATAGAAGCATATGATTGACCTGATTCTCGTGAAGCTATTTAGAGACAAAAGTTTTGGAATTTTGGTATTTTGGATATATTTTTTGTACTATACTACTATGTACATATGTTTTCTCCTTTATAGAGACATGTATTATCATCATTGTATATGAAAAACATCAGGCAATGTTATATATTCTTGATTTTTTTATATATCTGTTCTGTTTCTTGTTGTATCGACATCCTAAATGTGCCTATACTTGATATTCCACTATGTTTCACTCAATTGATGATGGAGAAGTCTTCCCATAAACAGATTTATTCCATAATTTCTAGTTGTAATCCTATGGAATTTTGTGTGATGTGCTTCAGGCCAGGTGAAAAAATAGGCTCAGGGTACTGTTTAGTGGAATTTGGGATCAGGACATTACAAAGTGTTATCGTTGGATTTTCATTTTTGGTTTATTTTTTTGGGGATAATAGATAAGGATATTAAGAAAATGGAGTTTGGTAAAGATTTTTACTCATGATTAGCATCCATGGGTAAATGAAAATTGAAAAATGGATCAAATGAAATTTTTATATTCTGGAGTATGACTATTATTATTGATTCTATTCCATCATTCTGCGATGCACATGTTTTGTGATTTTATTTCAGGTACTCTTGAGGGTTATATTTTGTTGCAACCCAATTAGATGAGGGTTTGCTTATCATGAATCATTTTAGGCACATTACAAGAATCAGATACCATTTATTATTCCATTCCATTTATGATGAAATACTTCTTACATGCTACTTTGAAAGGTGTTGTGAAATATGTTCCTCTTGTTGTGATAGATGATTTTTAGTGGATTGATAATTTGATTCCACATTTTAGTTCTTAATTACTATGTGCACGTATGGACTAGAAATTTATGCACATTTTGATTCAATTATATAAATTCAATTTGATATTTTTAAGATTATATGGGAAGAAATTTTTTATTTACGCAGTGTTATGGGAACTCATGTATTGGAACTTGGTGAAATTTTGGTTAAACCTTTTTAAGAAATAAATTATGTAAATTAAATTGGAATGAATGTTAATTGAAATTGAAATGGATGTTTGAACATGGAAATAATGACTTCTCCTAGACCCATCTTTGGAATGGGAAAGAACCAGTATTTGTAGTTAATTATTTACTATTTCATTATATTTCCTAGATTTAAGAGTAACTTGCGTGGTATGACATGGAATAAAGAGGGTTTTAACGTTTTCATCACTTTTGTGATGTGAAAATTTATGTTGTTATTTTCTGAGGCATGTGATTTTCATTTTAGAGGAATTACTCTTGGTAGACCTCTATTCGTAAACAAGGAGGGTGGATATGTCCACCGTCCGAATGATGTGGACCATGGGGTACTAGTCGATCCCCCTTTATTTCAAATTACAGCACCATTGGTTTCTCTAGATATTGGTTATGAGGTAGAGTTCCACAAGGGATTCTATCAATTTAGGTAGAATTTTCATGGATCACTACATCGTTCTTTGTCTATGGATGAGCTAACGCATGTGTTCTTGCATCAACATCCTTTCACATTGTTAGGGGATGGTGGTTCATAGGCTGCGGAGTTGTGTCTAGAGATTTCACTATTGATCTTATAGAATCCAGAGACACCTCCTTTGATGAGATGTCAAAGATAACTAATCTGGATCGAAGCATTTTGGGATGGGAGCGATGGTATCCCATATTCTCAGTTAAATATGAATGATTATGGAGCATGTAAGATGGATATTAATCTGGTGGTTGATTATTCATGGGATGTGTTCGTAGATGATATATTGTGCTTACCTCCAGAGATAGAGGTTGTGTTATCCATTGAACTTGTTCTAGGAGCATCACCATTATACCTTCCACATTACAATATGGCTATGAAAGAGATGTAGGAGCTTAAGAGGAAGCTAAAGAATTTGGTGGTAATGGAGATCATTAGACCCATTACTTATCTATTGGGTTATCAAGTCCATTTTGTGAAAATTGTGATTGGTACCCTTAGTCTATAAATCTATTTTTTTATGTATATCAAGGTGATAGTAAATAATTGGTATCCTCTATCACAGATAGATGATATCTTCAACCATCTCTAAGGAGATCATGTTTTCTCAATGATTGTTCTAAGATGTAGTTATCCTTAGGAGAATTTTACACCATAACACTTTCCTTATATGACCAGTCATTGTAGTTATAGTCAATATGAGTATATGTCTATATCATTTAGTCTCACAAACTTAGCAGCAGTCTACATGGAACTAATGGACTATGTTTTGTATCCTTATCTAGATTTGTTTTTGGTGGTTTTCATTGGTGATTTCTTGGAATATTATCACAATACATAGAACTAGGAACAACATTGTTGTATCATTTTCAATACACTAAGAGAGAATAAATTATACAGTAATCTAAAAAATTACCACTTATGGATGGATCAGATTTAATTTATTGGTCATATTCTATCACAATTAGGATTATGGGTTTACCCAAAGAAGCTGAGAATTTTCGTTTTGTCGGAATATCCTAGGAGAATAATTGAGGTATTGTTCTTCATTGGGATTGAGGGTTAATACAATTAGTTCATATAGGACTTCTCACACATAGCAGTGCTAATGATGGGCTTGACTAAGATGGGTGCGGAGTTTCTAATTTTTAGATTCTTGTGAGATGACCTTTAAAAAGCGGAATGGGAGATTGAATTTTGAACTGATAATGATCATTCAAGATACATGAATGTGTTAAAGTTTATACTTTGATTCTTCTAGTGTTATACTAGGAGTATTTATTATAAATAATGATAGAGTAATGGATTATTAGTCTTAGAAGCTTAACCTGCATAGGGTGAATTACCCAACACATGATCTTAAGATAGCTACAGTTCTTCATGCATTGTGTTTATAGATAAATTAAGTATTGGGATATAATTGTGTGACATACTTGGACCCAAAAAGTCTCACACACATATTTTCCTTGTGTTTTTTGAATCTGAGGTAGAAAAGGTGGTTGAAGTACCTATAGTATTTTGGTTTTGAGCTTACCTTCATGCCTAGTAAAGGAAATTCAATGGAAGATTCCTTGAGCAGGAGGAGTCATATATATGAACTGAAGTATTCTAATAGTGAGTAGAAAAATATGGATTTGTTCTCTTAGATTCACTTGGAGGTGCAAGATTGTCAGGAGAAGTTTCTTATATCATCTTTATCACTTAAGTATACCCTTGTGGATAGTGTGATGATAATGAAACTATTATATTCATATGGCCCAGTCCTACGAGGGAGTGAGAAAGGTGAGGAACCAATTCTTGATTAGACTATATTAGAGGTTGATTATCAATGAATCCATGGTCGTGTTTGTGATCCATGGGACATACATAGGATGTTGATAATAAATTTTGATGCCTCATTATTGGAAATTCATCCAAGATTCACCAATATGTATGGTGACTTATGCCATTAGTACTGGTGGATGGGTATGAAGTGTTAGGTTGCTTATAGTTTCATGAGGTGTTACACCTATGAACTGGTGAAGGTAGAACATCAACGAATTATCGAACATTTACTATAGTAACCTACTATGGAGTTGAAATGGGATGATTTCATGATTATTTTAACATGGTCACCACAACATAATGATTTTTTCGGGGTTGATTAAGGCGAGCTCATGAAGGTTTCTCATTTCGTACTGATCAAGGATACATTCATTGTCGATGGGATTGGGTGGTTTTATACACCTGAGATAGTACAACCTTATGGGGTCTTTCACACTATCATTTCACATTGATATGTCAAATTAATGTGTTATTATTTAATATTTGAAAAGGGAACTAGGTACATATGTGATTCTGAGCACAACATACCTTCCTTAGATAGATCATCAGTCATATAATAGGATTCTGGTTCTTGAGGACATGTTGTGAGCATGCGTCCAAGATTTTAGGGGCTCTTGGGGGAGGCATATACCCATGGTCAAGTTCTCCTACAATAACAACTATTTTGAAATGATATTGAAGGAACATAATAATGATTTGATTGGAAGACCATGTAAATCACGCCTATGCTGGTTGAAGGCAGGGGAGAGATTGATGGTTGGTCCTTGTCTTCCTTAGGAGATCACATAAAAGGTGCAGTTGATTCAGAAGCAGATGGATACTGCGTAGTCTCGTCAGAAATCATACCTCAATCACTAGAGACAACCTCTAGAGTTCCATCTCAGGGATAATGTGTTTTTATATTTTCCACCAAGGCCATGAAAATGATAGATAATGAGATATGGTATGAATTCACCATGATATATCTTGCCATTTCGAGATTCTGGGGTGAGTTGGTTTAGTACCACATCACTTATAGTTACTACAGCATTACCGAGTCATGCATGGAATATTCCACTTTTCATAGTTGTGCCATTATCATTCGAACACATATCATGACATTCTTCCATAGGAGGTTAGGTTAGAGGAAGATTCATCCTTTGAAGAGCATCCAATTCATATCATCGATAAGAGGATGATGGTTCTATGGGGCCTGCCATTTCATCTAGTATGAGTATTATAGACGATGGACCATTTAAAAGATGAAACATGGAAGTGGGAGGTCAATGTATGTTCTCATTTCCTGGAGTTATTCTCATACGATTATCGACAACCATTAGAGGGAAATTTAGGGACATGTTTCCTTAAGCGGGGACAATTGTAATAAATTTGTTTTTATTACGGGGAATGTATCCTTTCATGATCATTTCAATGATCAAAAATGGACAAATATTGATATCTAATATGATCACAGGTGTTTTAAGTTGTTTGGAGCTTGTTCGGGGCCTGGAAACAAAATTTTCGGCTGAAATGGCCTAGTGAATGGATAGTATAATCCATTCGGGGGAAGAAACAAGTTTTAATAAACCATGAAAAGCCTTAATATAGTGATAGGGAAGGTTTTACTACTATGTAAAATAGACCAATTTTTTATGAACGACCATGTGACAACCACTACAATTTTGAAATTGGTTTTTTTCATAGTTTCCACAAAGTTAGTCAAACCGTGTGAGGTGTCCTTCCCTATAGCTAATCGTTCATGATTGGTTCATGCATTGTCAAACTGTGTACCTAAATCATGAATCTCTAATTTTTGGTAGATTTGATAATTTTAATTTTAATTAATTATTTTTTAACATAATGTATCTAATTTATTTAATAGAATACATCTCACCCCTTTTGAATCATTCAATTGTTACTCTCTTTGTAATTGATATAAATCCTCTGTCGAGTCTCTAATTCTTGTTTTGAACACCACATCGGATTTGCAAGTATGAGTACTATATTTCTTTTCTATTATTAAAACATATGGATATATATTGTTCTATTTATGTGAAATATAATATTATAAATTGTTATGTTCATTATCTTTTCTTCATGTTTCTTCTGATCTTAGTTGAATCAAGAGTTGATACAAGACAATCACTATACTACTGAGAAATGGTATGTGGTCTATACTTTTCTCATTTTCTTTGGTGATTAATAGACCTGTCTTTTATTTTCTTACACTCTTGAATTTTTCGTGAGGCTAAATTTAATTTTAAATTTTCATTAGTTGAATTGGGATATGTTAAGGATTTCCATAGGTACGTTGAGATGTATTCTTTGTTTTTTCACATCCTTGACGCCCATTGGGTGTTCAATATGAATTTCTATTATTAAATTCATGTTAAATCAACCATGGGGTATGATGATTATTTCGTTGATAGAGTAAGATATTTATTAATGGAATTGAAGAATTGAATAAAATGTATTTGAAAATTTAGTGGACTCTTTTTTTGGAATAACAAGGTTCTTGATACCATTATATTCCTTGGATATTCCTCATTGGATATTGGCGCAGTATTAGACATCATGGATGGATTTTTTCATTAGGTATAAATTACATGGGATGCCTTGGGATTGTATACCCCATGGATCTATCTTTCTTGGACTCATGTTGGACATGCTCTATTGACATATTCCATGGACTTCACCTAGTAACTAACTGTGTTTTCATTGAGATACTCCTAGAAATAGATGAGGATTTAATGGACTTTTAATCCTTGGATCTGGACCATAGTGGTTGAAACAATGATTATACCACACAACAATGAGAAATATGTTATGCTTGGTTGAATTCCTTAGACATGGTTGTTCTAACACTATATGTTTTATGGAAAGGATGTGTTTGAGATGTTTCGATGGATATTTTAAAGAGGACATAGTGGTTAATTTCTTTTAATTGAAACTACCTTGTTTAAGAGTTTGAATATCTTTTGCAAGGATCCTGAAGTGGCTATTTAGTTTTTCCAATTTAGTAGTTTACATTCCATGGGAAGCATCACATTTATTTACTGCATATCTATTTACCAACACACTTCATGGCTTGTTATATTTAATAACAGTGAATTATAAAGGTATTGGTGTTATTAAAAACTAGGGTAATATCATACAACCAATTCAGCCTATTGTTTGGTACCCAAATAGACTCATTGGATGTAAGTAGAGATTGGGGAAAGCTTCCATAGTTTGAGGGTTGATTTATATCACGCTTAGGACCAGGGGAGAATGAGATTGTGTTGAGGCTTGTGATGATATTTAGATATTACAATTTTTTCTTGTGGTCTTTTGGTTACATTTATTTTTCTGTAGTTTAGTTTAAATGTTTTGGATGCTTTTTATAGACAAAGATCATCATCATTTTATGTGAGAGACTTATGGATTTGTTTCATATTACTATATAACTTTTTAATCCATTTTATACTTATTGTATTTTCTTCTTCTAAATTTGTTATATTGATATATTTTTGTGTTACTATCGTGTGATGAGAAAATACTCTCCCAAAAATACTGCTTGGACCTCGATATTAGCAGGAAGTCCTTAGAATTTGGGGAGATGCGTTAAAGGCCATGTCACCAACCAGGATTGGGTCACTGTTGAGTGGAATTCATGTCTAGGTTTTTAAACATTATCTATAAGTTAAACATTCTATGAATATAATAAATTCATCTCCATTATTTTTTCTCAAAATAAAAAATCGTATGTCAAAATGTAAACAACATATCCTGGTACGCAAACCATTTCCAATTTTCCATCTACACACCGATCTCTATAACTTATCCTCCTACTCTAATATATTTTTTAAATTTATACATCCTATGAACCATTACCTCTAAAATAGTCATAATGAGGATCCTTAAGGAACACAGGTGACTACTTATAACACTATTCAATACATTTCACACATAGAGGACTCCATGTGGCTCACATGTGAACAAATAGAATTCTATGCCATGTGAAATTGAGTGATCCAATATGGATGTCCATTTTACACTAGCCAAAACACACATAGAATGAATTTTTTTTCCCACAAGTACATTTGGGATCTAGTATAGGGACCAATTCCACATTGTCTCTTTCACGTATCATGTTCATGGAAATTTCTCCGTAACATGCGCACATTTTCTCTTCTACATTTCCTTCTTTTTGGAAAAAATATCATACAACCACCTTCTATAATGGTTTATTCATTCCTATAAATCATCCTTAAACTTCCTTGTTAATAAACATTACACACAACAAATTTGTATGTATTTTTTATAAATATCTACCCTTTTGGTTTTTTTAAAATACTCAATGAAATCAGAGAACTAATTCATAATCCTTTGAAAACAATACATTAATTATGGGTATCGATGAGCCACATATCACTGGTTATGAGCTCACATGATTCATACTTGTTGTGAAAAAAATTAAATATAATGTTTTTTAGGACCATGGACATTGATTTCTTTAAATAACAATGCATCTATCCACTTTATTTTCAATTTACATATAACCTAGCATTGAAAAACTACTCCAACTTTCAAACACATTTTGAATTTCATCCCCCTTGGAAAAGAACAAAAAGATAACACCTATTTGAAAAGTCCTCGTTAATAATTGAAAATCCAAAAAAATGGTGTGAAAATGAATAAAACCTACCCTATTTGACCCAAACCATCACCCAAGCTAGCCAAACTCAAGGCCTAAATCATGATACCAATTGTGATTGTCTATTAGAAAGGCATGAAAATTATTAGAAATATATATGGAATATTTTATGGAATTTTAAAATGAAATATCCAATAAATATGGAATGGCCACACATATATCATCCAATAAAATAATAATAATTTAAAATCAAGAGAAATTCATCATATAAAAAGCATACACCAAAAAGAAAAGCAAATATAAAGAAAACATTCCACTAATGGTCTATGTACATGTAATCTCAAGTCATATCTCAAAATATTATAAAATGAGGGTAAATCCCAATTATAATAATATGAAAATCCCAAAAAAAAAACAAAAAATAGATCCATCATCAGTAAACCTAGTTAGACCACTTCTCCTCCACCAAAACACAAATACTGGTAATAGAGAAGAGCCCCCCTAAGACATGGATCTGATTCCAATACTTATGTCTTACATATAAAATATATATATTCTCAAATATATAAGTAGGTTTTGAGTATCAAATCCTGGTAGGATATGACAATGAATCTAATTAAGGGTTCTACCCATGCAAACTGATAAACTAGTTTGAAAACACCTTTCAAAATAAATCGACATTGAAAAACGTTTTATATTATACCAAGAATTGAAATCCATTTGTATTTCCATTATAAATAAAACAAGCATTCTAAAACAAACAAAAACATGGAATAATAGTTTTAAAAGTCCACAAATTATGAAAATATCAATGTATCTAATAAGTAATTATAAATTTGATCAAAAACATCAGCATCATCATATAAAAAATGAAAACAAAATGTGAATAACAGACATGGTATCACGTCATCATAGAACTAGAAAAATGTTTATATGAATTATTTTCAATAAAAAATTAGTATTTTCACATCGGGATTAAACTGTACAGTTCTATTATGAGTGAGTCTAAAAACATTTTTATAGAATGATAATCAAAGAGGAAGATGACACGATCCTTCAAGGGAATAACTCCCAGAGCTCCCCCATTCACTTAGAAAATGAGTTGAAGCTCTCACTATGATCCTACACAGAGTATATCGTGGTCCATTATAAAAAAATGTATGTTCTTTTCTTCTTCCTACCTAATTAATTTAATGTACTGTCATATAACTTCTAACTCACACCTTGGTTATCCTATGTTCTACTCCATGACACACTATCAAAGAACATGTTATATATTAATCATTGCATTTAAAAATTCATTTTTATAAGATTGATTTAACATTTAATTAAAATGAATTCCAATGTTAAACCCCATTTATAAAAAAATTGAATATCCATTAAAACATATAAAAACATTGAGTGATTTTATTAGACACATTTGGGGGAACACATGCCACCTCAATTTGAAAAAACCCACTTACACCATCAAATTTCAAAACAATTACATTATCCTCAAAAAACATGGAATACACATTAATTATAAATTTTTTATTAGGAAATTAAACCAAAATAAACCAAAAGAGAATTATCTTTTAGTGTTATTCTCTTGAAAATTTTGTTATATAGAGACACCTATAATTTATTCACTTCCAACATCATTTAATTCAATGGAAACAACACAAAATAACAATATAATAGACTCTCACACCTAGGACAAGGAAAAAACCATTTCTCCTATTAAACAGTATATTTTTTTTCAAAAACCATGTGTTGAGTTACATAATTCCACAGAAGAGGATGACTATTAATGAGGTAGGGGAAAGGAGGAAGAAACAAATATAATTTGGACATAACTATATCCAAATCTACAATAATACCACAAAATTCACCTAAAAAGGATATAAGAAGCCCGACCACCATAGATAAGGCATTTCAGACTAGGAGCATAGAAATTTAAGTCCATGATACTTAAATATATATATTTTAGAAATGTGGAAAACCAATTTTTAATGAGTTGGATAGGGAGTCATTATTATGGTGAATGTGAAGGAAAAATATGCGCTAACCATTCGAGAGACAGAATATCCCCCAAAATCCACAAGAATAGATTACCCAAGGTAATTCATCATTTGAAAAAACATGCTCCAACCATGAATAATCTCCCTGATAACAACTGAAGCCCCTCCCATAGTTAGATGGATATAGTTTCTACAATGTTTCACCCATATTTGTCGTTGTCTTTTCACCCAAAAAATGATATTTTCAACCCCCCAACAACAAAATTATTTGAATGAACTAAAATATATAAAAAATCAACATATTAGTGACTTATAAGGCCTCATAAATTCACAATCATACCACTTTCCCCCAAAAATTTATCAAGTATCTATAAAAATGATCTGATCCAACTACTCTCTCACCATTGCTTCCCATTCCAATTTTACATGGTTACCACAACCATTATAATAGATAAACAAAATTATAAGATCAAATATCAATATAGAAATATAATAATTCATGTTATGAATAGGCTGATCCCTAACTGTGGTAACATGATCTTTCTCAAAATCATCCCACTCCAACACATGAGATGGGTTCATATGGTGTCATTTAATACAGGATACAAGAATGTAATAATGGATAGATGTTTGATGTGGAAGTAAATACAATGGATATGATACAATTTCTTGTTTTTCTTCAACTAGATATGGATTTACATAACATGGCACATGATTTCCCATGTTTCCCAAGTGATAGTGTCACAACCTAACAAAATCCCATAGAAACACCAGGTGACCAAACTAAATCTTCGAAGGGGAAAATTATAATCAAAATATAATATCTCCAACAATGAGCTATCAGTAAACATTTCTGAATTAGACACATTATCACTATCTTATGTTGTATTGGGCTTGGTCCTACCAAGTAACTCTCAGCCACCTCAACCCAACATAATGGGTATTGGCATGAACACTAATATAACTCAAAAAATATGGTAATCCTAATCTAGGAATAATATCTATTATTATTAAAAAATATGAAAATAAAATGTTCCTCTTCCAAAACCCCTGAAATAAATCATACATGCTTGATAAATATCATCGAGTATTAAGAGGGTCAACATATACTTATCATCCATATATGGGTGGAACATGGTGCCCAATTTCAATAGTTTTCCCAAAGTTTCCAAGAGTACCTTCTAGAATAGATTAGTAAAATACACCTCATAGTGTGAAACTATTAATGATTACACTCTATAGAGATGGAAACATTTTTATTATATATGAATATTTGGTCCTATAACTTTATTGAATAACTTTGGGTTACAAATTGTAGTGATATCATTTAAAATTTAAAAAATAACCCATATAAAATTTTTCACACATAGATTATGATGAATTTTTATCAGAAAACTCTTAGATATAGAATCCCACTTCCACAGTGGAATGGGAAGTGGTTTCCACAATTTGGCTAGTATTTGGTGCTCATTTTGATCCTCTTCAGTTTCTACCATCTATTGAAGAAGTCTTAAATTACGCATCTCACCTCGCTCTAACTATACTGACCTCTCAAGTTACATATCTTCTTGGTCTCATCGGGGATAAAAAACAAACTAGAATAATGCACAAAATTATTCATCTCTTATCATAGGGTCTAGGGAACTATTTTATATATCTGATAGGGGAGATAACCATCATGAAAACAAGTTTAATCACATAAGTTATCCCCACCAATTAAATCAATTAATATATTATATAGTTCAGGTTATAATATTTTCTCCCTCATGACATAAAAGATAAGGGATGGTGTCAACTACACACTAGTCCAGACCACCTTATCTCCATTCACTAGAGTCTCCAGACTCAGATCAATAAATAATATAGTATAGATCGACTCAACCAAAACTTCTTGATCTTATTGAACTATAAGTGTCTTGATCAACCTCTCAACGACCACATTACCATTCTCTTGTTCATAATAAATCACAAATCAACATTTTTAAGGTATTATGAACAAAATCTATATCTAATATATTGGTCTATATGGGTGAAATTTCACTTAATGATTTTCTATTCTAAATACACTGTAAAACACATGTTGAAGAGGTAGTATTATCCCAACATTATCACACGCATCATAGAAGATAATTCTAGGTCATGGGTGGGAGAATTCCACTCATTTGGGAATAAGTTCCATGATCCATAGGCCACCACATGGTCACACTACATCAAAAAACATCCCAAGAACACACTATAATCCTCAAAATATATAACATAAGTTCTACCAATATCGATAAGAGTCAGTCCTGGCATGGACATTAAATGGGTCTACAAATTGTCAAAATGTTTCTTCCCCATCTAATAACACTAAATATTCTTCCCTTTCCAAATCATATCCATTTTGTGAAATTCTATCCTGGAGAAGTACCAAATGAAGCACCAATAATACCCCTCTAAATCATGAAATCAATAGATCTTTAACAATTTCAGCTGTTTCTCTTATGATAGGACTAATCAACCATTTTCTATGTCAATTGAGACACTTACCTCTTAAATCATGTGGCCCAAGAAATTCACTTCCTATATAGATAAGAATAACTTGAACAACATAGAATAAATGTTGTCCTCCATAAAAAAATAACATATAAGTTGTAATCACGCTCCTACTTTTTCTTAGAATTAACAATGATTTTATATATAAACATAAACATAAAGGAGACAAACAATTAGTAGAAGATCAGGTATGTCAATTCCATAATCATTATAATAGCATTTTTATTCCCAAATAGAAAAACTAAATACTATGAATGTTTATATCATATTCAAAATGGGTAATTTGGGATATCCTCTCTCCCAAACCACAACTAGTGGTACATATATCTCAATACCATCTATGAAAACCAATTGGATACCGAGAGATGGCCAAAAAGGAAATAAATCCGGGGAAATGTGTTTTTATTCATCAATGTAACCTGATTATACTTATGATAGTCTATTCATCATCCAAGGATCCTATACCAATTCTTTGAAATAGTAATGGTGAAGCACATGGTGACGTGTTGAGATGGATAAACCCATTTCCTTAAATGAAACCCAATAGGACATTCATTTATTTCATCTCCTCATGATCCATCTGTTATGATAAAATGTAAATGAGTACCATCAATGAGAGTATTCCAAATGTAAATTTGACAAATCATTATGACAGAATTCCTAAAAAACATCTAGAAACACAACTTGGTAGCTATCAATGACCACTTGAAGATGTGAATCAGAATAATTCTCAGATTTACCAAGAGACAACCTAGAAAAGTAGCATGAAATAAAACCCAATTCCAAATAAACATGACCTACCCTCCATAATTGCATATCATACTCACCCAGAAAGATAATAGTTATCACATAAAGTGTTCGGAACTAGTCCATATTTAGATAATAGTAAATCAGTAGCTGAAATTTAATCATCAAATCTATGCTTTTAGTTATGTCAAAAAATATATTTCCAAAACAAATAAAACCTAGATTCCTTCCATGTCGTCTACCCAAAAAAATAAATTAGACAGCTTGAAACATTTCTCTTTTATAAAACCAAACAGGGATAGAAAATCACAAACATATGGAATCATCTCATCACACATATCAAAAAAATAAATTAATTTTCTAGAAATAATGGAATGGGAAGTGCTATTGACAAACACGAGTTTTGTCATGGAATATAAAATAAACATGTTTCCTGTCATGGTGGTCGTCTTGGTATCTGATTCATTTGGAATATCTAATGATGCATGGTGATGCCCTAATATATACATGACTTGTCTCTTCTTCCCAAGGTGATAATCTCCCTCACCATGATGATGATATCCTCCAAACACAGAAGAGACTAACTGCACCTGATATCCATTCAAAAATGTTGATCTCGCATGGTTCCCCCTAGAATACAATTGATATAAGGGACAAACATGACCAATATATCCACAGAGGGGGAACACCCAAGGAGTCGTTGAGTAGTTAGGATTGGTGTCTCTAAGCTTTATGCATTGGTAACACATAATGTTCTTATTCCACAAATAATCCAATGGAGATGAACCTGTTGAATACTAGACACTCTTACAGTTTCCCCAACAAGACTCATCTCATTTCTTCTCATGTCTTGATGAAGATCATTTTATTATTTCAATGGAATGAATACCATTGAGACTTGTCTTTCCTATATGATCCACCTCATCCATAGATTCCATGTTCGAAACATTTAAACAGAATTGAATAAAAGAAGGATAATCATATATATGATCTCAAGCCTCATGAAAATCACAGATCTCTGTGACCTATTATAATAGTTTGTGAAGAGATTTAGATAAACATGAAATAGATCAGTAAATATAGAGGCATACTCCATCATGGAATAATATACCATTTCCAAAAAAGAACTCATGGGTATTCTCTACCCTAATGGTCTCTAGGAAGACCTATCGATTGAAATCCTATTTAGATATTATATGGGTGAGATCACTGTGAATATTTGAAGGAACCATTAGCTTCCACAACCTCCTTCCCACTCCTTCTAATTAATAGATGTGAATGTTCACATTCAATGTCACAGGGGTATTCAGAAACATAAATATTATTTGGATAATATCTAACATTTCCTCTAGCTTATTGGGTCCTATGTCACCATATAACATTAGTGGACTCTTCCTCATAAACCCATGATCATATTTCACAGTGAAAAGAAACCATGAAAAATACACATGACCAGAATATTAGATCATATGAATAATTAACTCCAAAAAAACAAGTCAAAAGGATGGTACACCTATGTTTTACACTCCACAACATCCACACTATGCTGGAATGGGGTTATTCCAGAAGGAAATGATGTCAATAAAAAAATTCTATCATGTTCACATCTATCTCAATTATATCTCAATCCATATAAAATAATCCCAAAGAAATCCTCATCATTGTTATCAACCAATAGATAAAAATTAATAAAAACACAAATTAATGATGGAAGTAAAATATTAAAAATTCTAATTATTTATCACTACTCATGGTTGTTCCACGTAGTTAGTAAAATTTTATTCCTATCATGTTGGTGAGAATGGAATCTTGATCGATAAGGCTTCATAGTATTCACATGGTTACAAATAATGGGTTTTCTTAACTATGCGATATATAGAAACATCTCATTTGTCACCCAAAAAAACTAATAAAATATATTAGATTATCTCATAGTTCAACACAATTTTGTAAATAAAATAATAAATTATAAAAAATCATGTAATGGGGATCTATATATTATCATAATTTCACAACACACATAGGAAATCATGGTTTGACATGATTTAGTGCAGAAAAGTAACTCCCATGTTCCTACCTCCTATGTCCCAACAGTCCTAACTCTATTTTGACATGGTATACCACTTATAAACCATTCTATGAAATGATTTTTTAATAAAATATCCGTGAATGGGCTGACCTATTGTAGCAACCCAGCCTTTTCTTACATTACCATGAAATCATTTAAAACATAAAAAAAATAATAGAATTACAAAACAAAGATCAAATGGTTTAGTTTATGGGGAAGGCTAGGACCATACATAACATTTTCAACATACAATGTAAACATTTATTTAATCCATTCATCTTTATCTTCTTATTGTCCATTGAAAACTCCTTAGTTGATATAACCACCAGAGGATATACATCAAAAAAGGTGTGAGCTAAAATCCTTGTAAGAGGGATGATATGAACAATATAAAAATCGGTGAGAACATTCATAACATAGTCAAAATGTCATGATCATGATAGGAAGCATTAATAAATGACTTGAAATGCGGAAATGCATGAAAATAAAACATCATGTATCAGTGGTCAACTACCACACGTCATTATGAACAATTAAAGCATAATGTTCAGCCGTCATTTCCATTTAACTCATGAGATTCATCACTTTTCCCAATGAATTTGATATTTGTATAATTTTGGGTGCACTTGTTACATCATAACATTCATATTTCATTATACTATTCCGAGCACACCAATCACATTATAACATTTACATTATCATGTATGCCACATAGAACATATATCAAATATTAACATAAAATAAACCATGGAATGGTATGGATTTCATATCATAAATAATACATTCATATAAATTTTTCTAACAAAATAATGAGGGGATAACATTGAAGACATATAACAACCAATGATGAGTGAAGTAGAAACAATCTATGAGAAGTAAAAAAGAGATTTTTTATTTGTAAGAAGAGTTAATTTGGAAGAACATTGGTTTTGAAATTAATTAAATTTGAAAACACATATATACCCAAATAGGCAATATGAGGATGAATAAATTAATATTATGAAATATCCATATTGAAAATGGGTTGAAAGAGGTAATGCCCAAAATATGAGTGTTGGGTTTGAGAATTTTCCCTTACCCTATATCCAAAAGCTATCATGACATTAATTTCATGTATAACCACATTTTATTTTTTAATTAACAAATAAATAACCTTTTATACATTAATAATATTCATTAATATTATTTTATGTTCATTTATGAACTTTTGGATGAGTTATAGAGTTTAAATTCATCTTTTGGGAATGTTCGTTTTTACAGTATTCAATAATGGTTTACTTGTATTCATGAATGGATGTTAATTTGAAATGTGGATAAACAATCAGAATTATAATTATAGGTTATTTTTTATCTTAATGATAGTTAAATGATATTATAAATAATTTTTTATGTACCCTTAGAAAAAGTAATTAGATCATAATTTAATGATGATCGTTCAGGATAATTTGTGTGGATTTTTGACCACAATGAAATTGTTTTGTTTAATAATTTAGTAATATTTACCGAAGTTATTTAAACATAATTAAATTGGATATATTATATTTATAATAATTTGGTCCATAAATATAAATTATTTCATGACCAGATCTGATATAAGTAAATGAAAATGAAAACACGCCGCTCTTGAAGGTGATAAATTAACACCTCACGAACAATATTTTCCTTTCAAAACAAAGTACGGGTGAACGGGGTCGGATGATATATTATACCATTAGTATCAAAAAATTATATTATATATAAGACACCGGTGATAACATACCATTTATATGAGGAATGTTTCAGATATATAAGGAAAATAAATTTAAATTGAAAGGAAAATGAAGGAAAGGAGAGAGGGGAATTACCTATTGAATCCTCATTATGGAACCTTGTATTGGTCTTTGGATGAGAAAACAATATATGGTACATGCGGGAGGGGATGGGGAAGATGTTTGGGAAGTGTTTAGACAAGACTTTTTGCATTAGAGGTGTGGTGAAATAAGGATGTGAAGGGTGGTATTAATACTATAGGGGATAGGGGTTTTCTCAATATTATAATCAGTAATTTATTATTTCTCCACATGAGAATTAATAGTTTAGAATAAATGTACATGAATGGTAATAAGTTCATGTGAGTTTGAACCAATTGGGTTTATATTAGCAGAACATCATACATAACTATATAACTAATGTAGTTAGCATATTTTGTAAATTATTGTATTTCACTATTCCTAAAAAATCATATATTTATGGAAAATCGCAAAAATTCACCCCAGAAATTTACTGATATGTATAATCTAATAACAAACTCCATTATTATGAAATAATTTTTTAAATTTGATTAATATAATTTAAAATTAAAATCCTAATTTACATGAAAAATATAGATTTAAAAAATAAAACTGATTTCATAATGCTTTCAAAAATTATATAACATCTTATAAAATTATCAGAAAACTGAAATAAATAGAATTGTTAATTTATGAAAACATTTTAGGAAAATTAATTTAATTTTAAATTAATTAATAAATTATAATTATTTATTTATGTCTTACAAAAATACCAATACTTTCACTATGGTCATGTTTTCCCTTATAAGATGCCTAAATATTATTTAATCAGTCTTGGGTAAAGTTAATATTATTTTTGAAGAGTTATTATTCATAAGGGTAATATTTCTATTCATAAGGGTATATTACTATTCCTATGTTTAGTTTGCTAAACACCAAAAATTATGTTTTCCTTATCAGACTCCAAACATCATACTGATCTCAACCGTGTACATTAGATCTTCGAAATTCAAAATAGAGAGGTATAAAATTTTAATTTAAAGGTCACATAGTAGTTCATTTAATAATGATGTGGCCCTGTGTTTCCTAATGTGATTGGTTTTAACATTATTAGAAGAATGGAGAAAGTGTATTGATAAATGTTTGGTTCGTTATATTCTTCCCTCCTTTTGAAATTTCTCTCTTGAAGTTTAGTTTTACATAAATCAGGGAGGGTACATATCTTTCATCATATCCTCTGGTTCCCTAGTTGCATCTTCTTACTTATGGTTCCTCTACAACACATTGAATTGTTGGGTTGTCTTGTCGTGTAGAACTATATATCCCTGGTCCAGAATCTTTACTTGTTGCTCTTCATAATAGAGATCATCTTCCAGTTATACCTCCTGTGAATTCAGTACATGTGTGGGACATGTTATGTCTTTCCTCAGGAGTGATACGTGAAACACATCATTAACAAGAGCCATATTTTGTGGTAGTGTATGCCTATATGCCCTGGATCTTATGGAGTCATGGATCTAAAAGGGGACAATGTACATTTCGCATAGTTTTCATTTCCTTCCAAACTCCATGACTATCTTCCATGGTGATATTCGAAGGATGAATTTATCTCCAACATCGAACACAGTGTCCCTTTGAAGGTTGTCAACATAGATATTTTTCAATATCTAAGAATATTTTTTACATTTACGGATGAATTGATCCTTATCTATCATATTTTTCACAAGATTAGGTCCATGTAGCCTTCTTTTCTAAAACATCATCCTAATAGGCTGGAGTTGTACATCACATTAGAGACATAGTTTATATGGAGCCATCTGAATACTTGAGTTGAAGCTATTTTTTCATGAGAACTCAATAAATAGGAAATACTAATCCCATCCTCCTTTGAATTATAGAGAGCAGGCTCTTAACATATCATCAAGCATCTGAATAGTTCATTCAGATTGGCCATCAGTTTGTGGGTGATTTGCCATTGTGAAATTTAATTTAGTACCCAAAGAAAATTGAAGACTCCTTCAGAATATAGATGTGAACCGTAGATCAAGTCCAGAGTCAATCGAGAGTGGAAGTCCTTGCAGTGGCAGAGATTCATTTAAATACATCTTTTCAATTCGTTCAAGTTACATATATTCATGAATAACAATAAATTTAACATTCTTGGGGAGTCATCCAACCATAGCCCATATCGAATTATTTCCCATGGATTTCTTTAGAAGACTTGAGACAAATTATATAGTGAAATTATCCTATTTCCACCTGGCTATAATAAATGGTTTTGAAATTTTTCCCTCTCCTTCAACATTTTGACATGTTATGCTCCTTGAGACTTAAATTTCAATATCCTTCTTCATGTTATCCCAACAGAAGGGTTCTCAGATATATTAGTACATCATGGTGCTACAAATATAGATAGATAATGTTGAGATATGTCCATTTTCTAGTATCTCTTTATTTATCCGGTGGGATAATGGCACGCAAATCCATGTTCCAAACCGAATCACACAGTCATTGCCCATATTGAACACTTTAACTTCCCTTCCAATACTGAATTCACCTTCTATTATAACTCTAGATCATCCCTTTTTTTCATTAATAATCTCTTGGATTTATGTTTGCGCAATAATTTGGGAATGGTAGGATATATCCCTTTCCCTATAATTTCTAAATCCATCCATTCCATATCATTGAAGATATGATGTTTCTCAATATGAATCATGGATATATTAGCATGTTCTTTTTACTAAGAGAATCATCTACCGTATTTTCCTTATCGGGATAATAAAGAAAAGATAAATAATTGTCTTTCATTGGATCTAACCATCTCTATTGAGACATATTGAGCTCCATTTGTGGGAATATATACATTCGCCTCTTGTGGTTGGGGTATATGTCCCACTTCTCATCATAATGGTAGTGCCACTATATTTTGAACTAAAATTCACAGGTCCATCCCTAGATCATGTTTCTGGTAGTTTTACTCATGGATCTTCAACTACCATGAGGCACAGTCTGTCACATTATCATTTTTCATGAGTAAACAACCCAAGCCTTCCATTGAATAATCATTTTATATCAAAAAAAATTCTCCACTCTTTGTTAATGTGAGTGAATGTGTAGTGATCAACCTACTCTTTAGCTCTTTGATTCTTCCCTCACATTAATTCAACCATTAATACATCACCCCTTTCCATTTTGACCTAGTTATTGGGCTTCAAAATCATTAGAAATATCTCATAAAACACTCGTAGTACCCAGCAAATAAAGGGAAACTAGAGATTTCTTGGAAACTAGAGTGTCTGTGGAATTCCTCAATAGCCTTTGTTTTTGAAGGTTCTGTAGAAATTTCCTCACTTTTTATCACATGTCACAATAATTCGACTTTCTACATCAAGAATTCACACATTCTAAACATCCAATAAATCATATCCTACCATAATGTTGCCAACACATGCATCTGATATTATTTATGTTCCTCCATGCTCTTGGAGTAAATGAGAATGTCATTGATAAACACCAAAAAACAATTTCGAGGTATTGTCTAAAGATTATATTCCTCAAATCCATGAAAATTGTATGGGCATTAGTATTTCCTAAGAGAATCACCAAAAACTCGTAGTGGTCAAACCTTATATCAAAGATAGTCTTATTAATATCATCATTAGTCACCATTAGATAAGGATATCTAGAACGATGATCCACCATTGAGAAGAATTGATGACCTCTTAACTGATCAAAAAAGTCATAAATCCTTTAAAGTGGATACTTTTTATTTTTGTGATCTTTTTGAGTTCCCGATAATCAATACATAGTCACATTATTCTATCCTTTTTCTTCACAAAGAGAACTGGCGCACCCCAAAGGTGATGCACTAGGGTGTATGAAATCATTGTATAAATGCTCTTTCAGGTGCTTCTTTAACTCCTCCAGTTTGATAGGATCCATCCTACTGGGACTCATGGAGACAAAAGTGTTAGATCAAATAAGTATATGTATATCTATTAGATGGAACAATACAAGAGGGGGGTGAATTGTAGGTTTAAAAAACTTTGGGTTTTAGCAACAAAGAGATTAGTTTAAATGATCTTAAACTAATACAAATACAAACACCCACAATTGTATTGATTATAAAAGGTATAATGTATTGTAATAATAACGTAATGTAAAACAATTGTATTCAAGGTGAACACAATAATCAGAGTAATACAAAGATGAATGATTCTACCTTAAAGCGTATAGAATCAATCAATAAAAAATGTAATAGAATGATTGTAATTGAAACAATTACCATTGAATATGTAAAGAAGAAAGGAAACAATACAAATCCCTTTCTAATACAAGTAACAGCAGAAATGTAAAAGTATTACAATTATTTTATCCCAAAGAGAAGGGTTATCCTTTCACCTTGGATAAAAGGTCTGTCTCACCAACACCTGGGTGAGCCCTCGATACGATGATCGGAACGTCTGCCTGCCTATCCCCAGCAGCCCTCGATATGATGATCGGCATGTCTGTCTGCCTATCCCCGGCCGCCCTCGATTTTGTAGGTAATCGGCATCTCCGTCTTTCAATTACTTGAAAGCCCTCGATACGATGATCGGACGCACAAGGCAGATGAGAGAAGTCACAGTGTCTCTCTCTAGAATCTTGGTAGTTCACAGAGTCCCTTCATTCGTTCTCTTTGTTCATCGTTGTTCTCTCAGCTTCAAATGACCTCCTATTTATAGGCCTCGGGTTCCAACGGTCATATTGCCTCCAATGGTCATTTTGAAACAGAAAGCACGACATCGTTTTTATTAGTTTGTAACTAACTCAACGACATCGTTTTGTTAGGACAAGAGATAAAGAAATGAAAAACATGAGTACGATTCATATGCAATGAGTGTTTTTGACTAAGTACCAAAACAAATAATGAACATCTGAATAGCAGAGTCAGTACGATACGATTGACAGAGTTAGTACGGTACAATTAACAGAGTCAGTACGATACGATTGACAGAGTCAGTATGGTACGATTGACAGAGTCAGTACGATACGATTGATAGAGTCAGTACGATCAGTATTGTACGATATGATAAACATTATAGAAGACAAATGTAATTTCCAAAATATGATAGAATGTATTTGTGATTTCCAAAACAAGATATAGAAGTAAAAAAGAAGAATTTTGACTTAACAATCTCCCCCTTTTTGGAATGCAAAACACACAAAGTAAATGTAACAAGAAATACTTATCTCCCCCTGAGTTATTGAAAACTCTTCTGAATAAGAAATTGAATACAACTAACTCCCCCTTAGGTATGGGCTTTACTAAGGATTGTATTCGTATATTTTCCTTGTAAAGCATTCCTCCCCTTTATAAAACATTCTCCCCTTTGTAAACATTCTCCCCCTTTGTAAACAATCTCCCCCTTTGTGATTTACAAAAAGAAAGGAGTAGTCTTGAATTGTCTTAAGGAGTTAGTAAAGCAATACAAGACAAAGGATAAAATAAAAGGATCATAAAAGTCATTACAAAACAAAGACAAGTTCCAAAAGAACACAAATACAACAATCATTTGTTCTCTATTTCCTTCTCCATCTTTATAAGCTCATGAAGAACAGCTCTCATCTTCTTGATCTCCTTCTTGTCTTCAGAAATTGATTCTCCCCGAGTTTTGAGAATCTCTTGTTGGTCCACAAAAATCTGATCTTGATTTCTGATAGTCTCCTCCTGGACTCTGATTATTTCTTCAAGGGTATCAATTCTGTTTTGCAAATTCTTGTTATCTTTGGATAACACAGAATTTTGATTCTTCAGCAAAACCATTTCATCTTTGAAGGATGAAACCTTCGAGAATTCTGATTGAGAAACATTCATTCTCTCTTGCAAATATTTCACTGAAGGAAAATCGGCTCTTTGAAAAGATAAGAGGTTCAACCTTTCAACCGTTTCTTTGTCAAGCTTGTTGAAAGCAATTTCAAGCTCATTTTATAAACTTATTATATCTTCAATAGCAATTTCATGATCATTGATTGAGCTCTATGTTTTGTACGACCACTTGGTCATCTTATTGCATGCCTTCTTTTGAGCAATCTAACTTTCTGATAGAACTTTCAAATCAGCTTCTACTGATAAAACTTTCTTCCTTAATTCTATCACAGATCCAAACTTCTTCTTTTTATTGTCAGTGATAAAATCAATCTTCCCTTCCAGCCTCGGGAAATAAGGAATGGTATTCTCAACCCTTCTCAAAACATGAACAATGTAGTCACTCTTCTTGAGAGAGATTGTGTCTTCTGAATCAGTATCTTCATCGTACGATGCTAGTTCATACGATTTTCTTGAGTCAACAACTGGTTTTTTTCCTTTTGCTTTTTCTTTCGGCTTTCTATCTTCTTTCACTTTGTCACTAATGAAAACAACTTTATCAGAATGAGAAGATTGAGCACCTTGCTTTTCATGAGATGACATTCTGCCAGGAGATCGTACTAGATCGGCATGAGGAGTTTGTTGAACGCCTTCACTCAGCTTTTGAAACGATTCTTCTCTACTCTTCTTTGAACTTTGAAGAAATTCTAGAAGAAAGTCTCCTTCTTCTTCTTCCACTTCTTCTGTCTCTTCCATCACTTGTTTTTGTTTTCCTTCCTCAGGGAGACTCTGTACGATGGGCTCTTGATGCACTTCTTCTGTTAGTTGGGCACTAGCATCCTCAACCGCTTTCAAGAATTTATAGATATCAAAGTCCTGAGGCTTTCTTTTTAAATGAACCTTCTTCTTCTTTTCAGCCTGAAGGGTTTCTTCTACCCTTATTCTTTCTGCAAAAGCCTCAGCAGGGTCAAGACCAAACTTCGGATCACCTTCCTTTCTTTGTTCCTTATCCTTTCTCCATTTTGCTACAACCTCCTTACTGTACCTTGGATTCTTCATCGGCTTTGAACTGGTTTGCGGATCATACTTTTGAGTAACACCGGTAGATTGAATGTCTTTGGCTAGCATAGGTGCCGATTGATTCTGAGCCAATTCAGTTTCTACATCTCTGACAAAAAGTTTTGAATTCGGATCAAAACAAACATTCAGATTTTTCATCGTACTCTTAATAATCCATGATGGCCTCAAATCCATGGGTTTTCCTTTCAAAGGAATGTTACAAAACTTCATACTCTCAAAAATGAATTTTGTAAGGATAGCTGGATACATAATCATCTAGGACTTAATCCCTCCTGTCTTGAAATTCTTAATGGTTTCAAAAACATACACCATTAGATTCACTTTTCTCATATTCACAAGATAGTCAAGCATAAAGATATCAGAAACTTTCAGAGTTTCTCAATCCCCTTTCCTTGGGATAAGAAAACATTACATCCATAAAGTGACAAAACGATTGTCCGGAGAAAGATGATACACTTTTCTCTTTTCCTCATTAATAAAAAACAAATTCTTTTCAGCACTTTCTCTATTAAACGTACCAACTTCCTCTGGTATTTTGTGCGATGGACAGAAAGAATCCCATTCTATAGAAACATTCAGAAAATGTGCCGCTTGTTTCACAGACATAGACAGTTTTCTATCATACACAGCAAAGTTTATAGTCATGTCTTTGTCGAAAGAAACGGTTTTGTAAAACTGACAAACTTCATAAAAAAGAACCGGATCATGAGAATCAGGCTTTTCAACACACAGATGTTCCCATCCTTGAAACAAAATGATCCTCCTGATTGTGGAATCGTACGTATCGAAAAAGTCCCGAGATACTAACCTTTCTCTGTTAAAGGCTTTCTCTGCAAAAGTCTTTGAAGACATTTCGGCGGGAGTATTAGCAGAGGATTGAGACATAAAGATTCTGCCGAAGAGAAGATCGTACGATGATTTATAGCTGGTGGAGCAGAGCTTGGCCTCAATTCCTGAAAATTCAATGTGGGTTTGGGGAGGGGAGAGGGGTATTTATAGGTGATAAAGTGGTGACCGTTGATCTTCTACGGTCGAAAAGGAGTGACTGTTGATCTTATACGATCAAGATTAAAGAAAACCAGATCAATGGTTAGGATTAACAACAAAGAAGAAAAATAAAAAAAATGAAGAAAAAATACATGTCGGAGAATGTAAGGTAATTTTTGGTTTTAATAGAAATAAAAATAAAATACAATCATAAGGAAACAAGAAAAAAACATCATCATGCCGATGGAAAACAAAGTCATTACTATGAACTGACCGTACGATAGAAATCAATATTGTTACCATGAACTGACAATACGATGGAAAACAATCTCGTTACCATGAACTGACAGTACGATGGAAAACAATCTCAATACCATCATCGGTTGATTCTATCCCATGATTGATTGATACGATGAAAAAGAATTTCAATACCATCATCGGTCGATACAATACTATTGATATGATTGGTACGATGGAAAAGAATTTGATTACCATCATCGGTCGATAGTAAATGATACTATAAAACTGTCAATACGATAAACAGAATGGAAAAAATGAATGAAACAATAAAACTGTCAATACAATAAACAGAAAAAGATACACATATTGAGAGATTAAATAGTTAAAGATCATAAGATAAAAAGAAACATAAAGACATAGAAATAAATGTCCTCCCCCTTTCTACGAGGAGTTTCTTACTATTAGGAGAGATGTAAAATAGGAAGTAGATATGAATGATTATTTTAATGTAATAATTCCTAGCTTCTGTTTTATAAATTTAAATCTATCAGAAGGTAAAGGTTTTGTAAAAATGTCAACAAGTTGTTCTTGCGTTCCGATGAATTGTAAAATAATATCTCCTTTTTGTGTGTGATCCCTAAGAAAGTGATGCCTAACATCTATGAGTTTTGCACGTGAGTGATGTGTTGGGTTTTTACTAAGAACTATGGCACTTGTATTATCACAAAGAATTTGAGTTTTGGAGAAACTCAAACCATAGTCAGTGAGTGTGTGCTGCATCCACAATACTTGAGCACAGCAACTTCCAGTTGCTACATATTCAGCTTCAGCAGTGGAGAGTGCTACTAAGTGTTGTTTCTTTCAGGACTAGGAAACCAAAGAATCTCCTATGAAATGAGATGTTCCAGATGTACTTTTTCTATCCATTCTACAACCACCAAAGTCAGCATCTAAAAAACTTTTTAAAACAATATCCTTTCCGGAAGAGTGGAAAAGACCTAAATCCATAGTGTCTTTTAAATACAGAAAGATTCTCTTTACGGATTTTTAGTGAGACTCTTTTGGATTAGATTGATATCTTGCACATAAGCATACAGAAAACATCAAGTCGGGTCAACCAGTTGTCAAGTATAGCAAACTCCCTTTCATACCTCTAAAATTTGTTTGATCTACTGGTTTACCAGTTTCATCAAGATCAAGAGGGTTTGAGGTACCAATTGGGGTGCTAATACTTTTAGTTTTGTCAAATCCATACTTTTTGAGTAAGTCTTTAATATACTTATATTGAGATATATAAGTTCCTTCTGGTTTTTGAGAAATTTGAAAACCTAGAAAGAATGTTAACTCACCCATCATACTCATTTCAAACTCAGATTTCATTAAATTTGCAAAAGATTCAGTTTAAGATTTCTAAGTTGATCCAAATATGATGTCATCAACATTGATTTGGACAATCAAAACATTTTTTTCCATTTTGATAAAAAGAGTTGGATCTACAGTACCATTTGTATAATTGTTTTTTAAATGAAATCTTGTAAGTCTATCATACCATGCTCTAGGGGCTTGTTTCAGACCATATAGAGCCTTGGTATGTTTGAAACATGGTCAGGATGTTTTGGGTCCTGAAAACCAGGAGGTTGTTCTACAAAAACATCTTCTTGAACAAAACCATTTAGAAAAGCACATTTGACATCCATTTGAAATAGTTTGAAATTTAAATAGGCTACGAAGGCTAATAGAATACGAATAGATTCAAGTCTAGCTACAGGAGAATATGTTTCTTCATAGTCTATTCCCTCTTGTTGATTATTCCCTTTAGCAACAAGTCTTTCTTTATTTCTTACAATGATTCCATTTTCATCACACTTGTTTCTGAAAACCCATTTTACACCAATTACAGTTGTTTCTTTAGGTCTTTCAACTAAAGTCTAGACTTGATTCCTTTCAAATTCATTTAGTTCATCTTGCATTGCTTTGATCCTATCATCATCACCTAAGGCCTCACTTGGACTTTTAGGTTCAAATTGGGAAAGAAAAGCAAGATGTTCTATTTCATTTCTTAAGGAATTTCTGGTCCTTACAGGTTGATTTATATCACCAATGATGTTATCACTGGGATGATTTCTAGGAAACAATTGATTTGGGTTTTGTAAAACCTGTTCATCAACATATGTTAGAAAATCTTATGTGGTAAATGTTTCAGGAATAATTTCTTGAACATTTTCCTTATCAGAATCCTCTTCTAATAAAGGTTGATAAACATTTTTAGAAAACACATCCGAGGATATAGGATTGGGTTGGTTGAATACAAAAGGATCAGTTTCATCGAATTTTACATGTACTGTTTCCTCAATAGTACAAGTGTTTTTATTGAAAACTCTATAAGCCTTAGAGGTTGTAGAATAGCCTAGAAAGATTCTTTCATCAGATTTTGGTGCAAATTTGTGGAGATTATCTTTTGTATTCAGAATGAATACATTGCATCCAAAAACTTTGAAGTATGAAACATTATGTTTTCGGCCAGTCCATAACTCATAAGGGGTTTCATTAAGAAATGGTCTAGTTAAAACACGATTTATAGTATAACAGGTAGTACTAACAGCTTCAGCCCAAAAGTGCTTAGCAATTGAGTATTCACTCAACATGGTTCGAGTCATTTCCTGAAGAATACGATTTCTTCTTTCAACAACAACATTTTGCTGTGGAGTTCTTGGAGCTGAGAAATTGTGAGTAATACCTTTCTTACTACAAAAAATTTCAAAATCTGAGTTCTGAAATTCAACACCATGATCACTATGAATAGTTATCAATGGTATTTTTTTCTCATTTTTAACTTGGGCTCTAAAAGTTTTGAAATAGGAAAAGGCTTCAGATTTCTTTGTGAGAAAATAGACCCATGTAAATCTAGTAAAGTCATCAACTAAAACAAACACATAGTATTTGCCTCCAATGCTTCCAGATTGTGAAGGACCAAACAAATCCATATGCACAAGCTGTAATGCATTAGAAGTTGAAACTTCATTAATTTATTTAAAGCTAGTTTTATGTTGTTTGCCAAATTGACAAGGATCACAGACTTTTGAAGAATCATATCTAAGATCCGGTAGCCCTTTTACAAGTCCTTTCTTTGAGTGTTTTCTTAGGTTTCTCATATTACAGTGTCCTAGTATCCTATGCCATAGCCACGATTGGTCTTCTATTACACTTAAGCAAGGTAAGTTTTGGTTCCTAAGGTCTTCTATGTTAATAGTGTAAACATTCTATTGCCTATGGACAGATAGAATGAACTCATCCTTGGAATTGTGAACTAGACACTTATCATTTCTAAAATTCACAAGGTAAACTTCATCACATAATTTACTTATGATGATGAGATTGTGCCTAAGACATTTAGCAAACAAAACATTTGAAATAAGAACTTTTCCAAGAAAAACAATATTACCTATACCAACAATCTTTCCTTGAGCATTATCTCCGAAGGTAACTTTTCCACCTTTTTTTTGATAACCTTTTCAAAGAGATCTTTGTTTCCAGTCATGTGTCGAGAACAACCACTATCCATGTACCAAATGTTCTTATTGGTACACTTCACGTTTTCTTGAAAAAGAAACAATTAGATTTTCGGAATCCAAACTTGTTTGGATCTAGAGGGGTTAGATAAAAGAATTTCTGGAATCCACATTTGTTTTGAAAAATGAGCTTTATGAAATCCTAAATATTGAGTTTTGTTAAGAGAACAATCTCTTCTCCAGTGTCCACCACATTGACACTTAGAACAGAAAATTGTTTTTTTAGGAACAAAATAGTTATTTCTAAAAACAGGTTTGGAATAAGTATAACCAAGACTAGAACGATTTCTCAAAGGTCAAATATGAGAATACATCCTGTCAAAGTTTTCTTTTCCCTGAGTAAAGTTTGACAAACACTTTTTCAATGATAAAATCTCTGACTTTAGTTTTAAAACCAAATTCTTATTTTCTCAAACATTTGGATCTGAACTAGAGTTAGGCTCTAAAATATTTTTCATTGAAATTACAGTTTCAAGATCCTTAGAAAGTTTATCCTTATCACTTTTAACTTTCTCAGGGGTTTTTAAAATACATTCAAAATCAGAGGTTTTCACATCAAGATCTTTAGAAAGATCTGATACTTCTTTAGTCAAGATTGAAATTCTTGAATTTGACTTTTCAAATCTCTTTTTCAGTTTAGAATTTTCATTTTCAAGTAACTTAGAATATCTAGAGACCTCTTCAAAAGAAGGTAATGTATCATCCTCTGATGATGAGGATTCATCATTTGAAGATTCATAATATCTATTATCAATATAATTTTCATTTAAAGAGACATTTGTAATAGCTTCAGCGTTATGTACCTTAGCCATGAGACAATGATCTTCAATTGGTAGTTTGGCTAGAAGTCCAATATTTCTTTGTCCTGATGTCTCATATTCTGAAGAATCATCTGAGGAATCACTACCACTTTCACTCCACGTATCATTTGCTTTCAAGACTTTATTTGTCTTATAAAACCTTTTCTTGTTTCTTTCAGAGTGTTTCTCTTTTCTATCTTTCTTCTTCAGTAAAGGACAATCAGGCCTTATATGTCCTGGTTTCTTGCATTCATAACAAGTTACCTCTGAATCTTTCCTATCTTTTTTTTGAATTTATATTGAAAGTCTTTCTTTCCCACAATCTTGTTCATCCTTTGAGCAAGATTGGCTAACTCATTATCCGGAAGATTACAGTCACTTGAATCAGATATAACAACTTTCTTGGATTTAGACCTTGTAAGCCTTTCTGGTGTTTTAGATTTAGATGAAAAAGCTACACTTCCATTCCCATTCTTCTTCTTATTGAAATCAGCATCTCTCTTCATTCTTGTCTCATGCTGTAGAAGAGTTCCAAAGAGTTCATCAAGTGTAATCTGGGAAACTTTTCTATTCTCATCAATAGCTGTTCTTTTTTACTCCCATTCATTTGGCATAATATCTATAATCTTATCAACAAGATCTTCATCATCAAGACCTTTTTCTCCCGTAGATTGTAAGCTGTTTACAATCGTCATAAACCTTTGTTGCACTTTACATACTGGCTCTCCATAAGGAAAAACAAATCCATGATACTCTGCTCGAAGCATTGCTCTCCTTGTTTCTATAACCTTGGATGTACCAAAATGAGTAACTTCTAATTTCTTCCAAATACAGTTGGTTGCTTCACATGAAGATATCTGACTATATATATTCCTGGTCATAGAGCATAATAAAGTATTGCGTACCTTGTAATTCAGTTGATATGCTTTCTTCTCTTGGTTGGTGAAAGTACTAACTTATTTGTCAGGAATTTTGTAACCCCCAGTAAGCATAATAAAATTGTCTACACCAGTCTTGATAACGAAAGTCTTCATACGATCTCCCCAATACTCATAATCATTCCCATCAAAGATTGGTGGTCTAGAAGGATTCAGATTATCTATTGACCCGATATTCATTCTTTCCATCTAATATAACAAAAACAACTTTTACACTCCACACGTTAGTGTAGTATGTACTCAAGATAGTAATAAGAAATAAAGCTAGTAATACAAATCAGTGGAAAACCACCTCTGATAACAATTGTTAGATCGAATAAGTATATGTATATCTATTAGATGGAACAATAAAAGAGGGGGGGTGAATTGTAGGTTTAAAAAACTTTGGGATTTAGCAACAAAGAGATTAGTTTAAATGATCTTAAACTAATACAAATACAAACACCCACAATTGTATTGATTATAAAAGGTATAATGTATTGTAATACTAACATAATGTAAAACAATTGTATTCAAGGTGAACACAATAATCAGAGTAATACAAAGATGAATGACTCTACCTTAAAGCGTATAGAATCAATCAATACAAAATTTAATAGAATGAATGTAATTGAAACAATTACAATTGAATATGTAAAGAAGAAAGGAAACAACACAAATCCCTATCTAATACAAGTAACAGCGGAAATGTAAAAGTATTACAATTCTTTTAACCCAAAGAGAAGTGTTATCCTTTCACCTAGGATAAAAGGTCTGTCTCACCAACACCTTGGTGAGCCCTCGATACGATGATCAGCACGTCTGCCTGCCTATCCTTGGCAGCCCTCGATACGATGATCGGCACGTCTATCTACCTATCCCCGGCAGCCCTCGATACGATGATCAGCACGTCTGTCTGCCTATCCCCGGCAGCCCTCGATTTTTTAGGTAATCGACACCTCCGTCTTTCAATTACTTGAAAGCCCTCGATACGATGATCGGACGCACAAGGCAGATGAGATAAGTCACAGTGTCTCTCTCTACAATCTTGGTAGTTCACAGAGTCTCTTCATTCGTTCTCTTTGTTCATCGTTGTTCTCTCATCTTCAAATGACCTCCTATTTATAGGCCTCGGGTTCCAACGGTCATATTGCCTCCAACGGTCATATTGAAACAGAAAGCACGACATCGTTTTGATAAGTTTTTAACTAACTCAATGACATCGTTTTGTTAGGACAATAGATAAAGAAATTAAAAACATGAGTACGATTCATATGAAATGAGTGTTTTTGATTAAGTACCAAAACAAATAATGAACATCTGAATAGTAAAGTCAGTACGATACGATTGACAGAGTCAGTATGGTACGATTGACAGAGTCAGTACGATACGATTGACAGAGTCAGTATGGTACGATTGACAGAGTCAGTACGATACGATTGACATAGTCAGTACGATCAGTATTGTACGATACGATAATCATAATAGAAGACAAATGTAATTTCCAAAATATGATAGAATGTATTTGTGATTTCCAAAACATGATATAGAAGTCAAAAGAAGACTTTTGACTCAACAAAAAGTTGTTCTGGGTATGACTTATTTGGAGAACTGTACCACCGAATCGGGGGGAAGTCTAGGTAAATTTTCCGGAAATATATAAATGTATTCCCTCATGATGACATGTTTACTTGGTTGATGATTTGATTTGACTCACCATTTGAGTGAGGTACGCCTGTTCACATGGAATCAACACCCACAATGACGAATTATACTCCAATGGATAAATATAATCTTCTCTCTATTTGAAGAGGAGAATGAGATGGTTTGGAATATGAAAATATATTTCCATTTCTCTACTGTTGATATGTGTTCTATATAAAGAGTGTCAATTCATTACCATTATAGGATCGAATTCCACCAAAGAAAGTATTAAAATATTCACTAGAATAATCATCCCACATAAACAATCATGAGAAGAGTCAAACCCTTGGTTTATAATGACTCCACCTCCTTGTGTTTTTACAGATATCTTTACTTCAAGGTTTCAGGTATTATATTCGATAGTTCTTGAAAACATAAAACATATAAAGGACTCCATAGAACAATAATAAAATTAGTCGTTTTTACATTCGTGATTGAATAGGAAGTGTAACTTGTACGACATAATTACCATTCTACACTTCCAAAGTAGTTATGTAATAACACATCCCATGTTACATTATCCTTGGTGGTTGTAGACAATTATTACCCTAAAAAACACGATGTTTAGTGCACTGGATTTCATAGATCCCTTGCTCCGTATATTTTTAGCATTGGATCATGTGTCGTTCTCTCCTTTATTCAACTACATTATCCATACTTTTCAGGCCTTCTTTCCCACACATTTAGCCTTTCCCCTTCCCTTTGAGGTAGTTTTTATGAAGCATCTTCCAACATTTTTATCATGTGGGTGGTTTAGTTTTCATTCCACCAATATCACTAGATCCTCTAGCATGAAACTCCATCATTCATTTCATATAACTGTAGCCATGGGAAAATTCTCCAAACACTATATCCGCATATAGATAACATCAAACAAGTTCTTCATAAAACCTAATGTCCTGAATTGAAAGACCCTTTTGAAGGTGTGGTTTCAATCCACTACAAAATCCATCAATTTTGTTATCATTTTTTATACCAAAACCTGAATCATACCTTGAAATCCTTGTGAAATTCACTTCTTAGGTCATGAAAGATTATCCTTCATTTTTCATAATCTCAATGAATTATCTCTACATATTTTTACAAAGAGTTCATAGGAAATACTTGTCATGAAACGTTATTTTAAAGTCTTCCCATATAAACTCTTCAATTTCGTCAGTCGGCGTGGTGTTCTTAACCAAATCCCACCATTGTTCAGCCTATAAATCTAGATAATAAACGGCCAGAGTCACCTTATCTATCCTAGAATAGTGACGAACTGTAAAGATTTTCTACATGGTGTTGAACCACTATTCCACAATTAGTGGATCAGAAGACCCACTAAATGTCAGCGGTCGTTTCTATATAAAACACATGACAACCAGTTTCTCCCTCTTAGGTGAAGGATGAAGTTCAGAATTATTCAAGTTATTGTTTATAACATGAGATGGTTGGGTATGCATCACAATTAGTTTATGAACTCCACCTATGAAAACATTATGAATGTCATTTGGGAAATCACTCCATTATCCCTCGCATGGGTTGTTATTCTTGTTTCTCCTTGTTTCCACCATTTCTAAAATAGAATTGGTTAGAAAAAAATGTAAGTCAAAAATTCATGAATAAAGAATTTATTCCCTTGTGAAAATAATACTAAAATTATATTATCTTCTAGGATCCATATGTGTAGAAAATCTCCATGCGTTATTACTTATACATAGTATCATACTAGAGGTTTTCTATAGGTTTCAAAAATCCTAATTCCAAAATTAACTAAACCTTGTCTTTGATATCAACTATAGTGACCCAAAATTTTCTTACAACACTATTACATCATTTAGAACTTGAAAAAATTTTATTATTACATAATGTTAATCCAATGGTTTAGTTTCCTGGGAAAACTAGGACCATTCATAACATATTCCCCATAAAACATAAACATTAATTTAATCCATTTATGACCAGATTCTTATTGTCCCTTGAAAACACCTTAGTACACAAAATCACAGGAGGATATACATAAAAAAGGGGTGAGATAAAATCACAGTAATAGGATAGATATGAAAAATATAAATATGGGTGAGAAAAATCATGAAATATTTAATAGATCATGAATGTGACAGGAAGCATCAATAAAATACTTGATGGGGAAATGCATAAAAATGAATCATCATGTCTTAGTGGTCAACTACCTCACATAGTTGTGAACAATGATCGAATCATGTTCATGAATAAAATCAATTTAACTCATGAGATTAATCACTTTGTCTAATTGACTGGAGCGCTATATAATTATGGGTGCACCCATCACATAATAACATTCATATTACGCTGTATAATTCAATGCACACCCATTAGATCATAACATTAACATTATCATGCATCCCACATAAAATATTTGTCAAACATAAACATAGAATAACCAATTTAAAGGAATGAGTTACACATAAAAATGAATACATTCATAAATAATTTTCTCCGAAAATAATGAGGGGACAACATTCTATACATAGATCAATCAACGATGAGTGAAGTAGAATTAATATTTGAGATGTAAGAAGAGGGTGTTTATTTGTATGAAGAATTCATTTGGAAAAACATTGGTTTCATCATAAATACAATTAGAAAAAATTTATATCCTAGATAATGTAATATGAGGATAAAGAAATGATTCTGAATGGATATTCAAATTGAAAATGGGTTGAATGTGGAAAAAACCAATGTATGTGAGTTGGGTTCGAGAATTTCTACTTACCTTGTATCCTAATGCTTTATTTACATTAATGTCTTGTACAAGCACATTATAATAATTAATTAACAATTATATAACCTTTTTTACATTTATAAGATTCATTATGGGTTTTTATGTTCATTTTGGGCTTTTGGATGAGTTATTGATTTTAAATTTATTTTTTGGGAATGTGCATTTTAATAGTTTTCATGAACGGTTCACTTGTATTCCTGAATGGAAGTTCATTTAAAATGTGGATAAACATCTAAAATTAAAATTATATGTTATGAATGAATTAACATAACATGAAATTTTATTTTGATTAATTTTTTATATACCATGAGAATGAATCTTTAGGTAATAATTTAATGATGATTATTTTGGTTAATTAGGGTTGGTTTTCAACCACAAAAAAAATTATTTTGTTTAATCAATTAGTAATATGTACGTAAGTTAGTTCCAGATCATTAAATAGGATATAATACATATATCATAATCTATTTCAACAATAAAAATGGTTTCATGACCATATCTGAAGAAGGTAATGGAAAATTAAAACCATGTTGTTATTGAATGTGATAAATTAACTCCACCGGAACAAAGTTTTTCTTTCTAAAATACAAATAAAAGAGATGGGGGTGGATGATATATTATCTCATTAGTATAATAAAATTATAGTATATGTACGATACTAGAGTTACCGTAACTTGTGGATGAGGATAAGTGGGGATTGATTAATAAAAGAACATGAAATTGAAAGGAAGTTAAAGGAAAATAGAGAGGGGAATTACCTCTTGAGTCCTACTTAAGGCATAGTGGATTTTTCTTTTGATGAGACCAGAAGCTCTTGGTTATGGCATAGGGGATATGGACGATTTTTTGTTAGTGTTTATTGAAGTCATGAAGCTTGAGAGGTGTGAGGAAATCTGAGTGTGAAAGATGGTATTTGTTGGGGAGGGAAGAGGGGTTTTCTCAAAATTAAATCCATTAAATTATTATTTCTCCAAAAGACATGTAATAGTGATGATTACATGACCACTAAGAGTAATAAGATCCTATGGTTTGGAACCAATTGATATTAAATCATAAAAACATCATACATTACTCTATAATTAATATATTTTGCAAATTTTGTAAATTATATTATTTCACTATTCAACAAAATTTGAAGTATTTCTGAAAAATCCAGAAAAATCAATCTAATGTTTTTGACAAATATAATTTAAAATTTTACCCGATTTGACAAAAATAATTTTTTTAATATGACTAATTTAATTATTAATTAAAATCAAAATTTACGTAAAAAATATAGATATTAAAATTATGACTGATTTCATAATGCTTTCAAAAATTACATTTGGTCTTATAAAATTTTATTAAAACTAGAAGACATAGAATAGTTAATTTTTGAAAACATTTTCCAAGAATAAATTTTCTTTTGAATTAATTAATTAATTATAATTATTTATTTGTGGCATACAAAAACACCAATACATTTACTATAGTCATTTTGTCACTTATAAGATGCCTAAATTTTTTTTAATCATTCATGGTTAAGGTTACTATTATTTTGGGTGATTTACTACTTAGAAGGGTCATATTACTATTCATAATTGTAGATTACTATTCATAACTGTATGTTACTATTAACCAAACATTAAGGTTGTCCTATCCGGATCCAGACATCTTGCTGATAGCAATTGTGTAAGTCATATTTTCAAAATTCAAAATAGAGAAGTGGAAAATTTATGTTTAATAGTCACATAGTAGTTCATTTTAGAATGATGTGGCTTTTTGTTCACTAATTTTATTGATGATGACATTAATAAAAGAAATGGGAAATTGCATTGAAAAATATTTGGGTCGTTATAAATATAACCCATGTCGTCTCATCATAAGTCCACAAGAGCATTCTAGATATCCATGTTATATAGAAAAGCACTGAGAATAAACAAAATTCTCTTTGAAATGGATTCATACATGGAAATATATCATAAACCATCCATAAAACAGGATGGACACACCTGTATCATTGAAGAAAATATGCACAAAATAACCTCCAGAGAAATGTAGAATATGAAATATAGATACCACAATCAAAACATAGAATTATATATAAACCATTCTACAAAATACCCATATACATGGTATCATAATTCACAACATAAAAAAATAATAGGTGAGAAGACATAAAGTACAAATATAAACATCCTAATAGATACAAAATACCCAAAACAGCTCCACCTTGAGCCAACTAAATAAGTCCACATCTCCACTAAAAAATAGTAATTTCAGTAATTCCTAGGAACCACCCCAGTACATGGTGGCATTGACATTACCAATTTCATGAAAATTGAAATAAATTTACCCACAAAGGAATATATAAATTTCTAGGAACAAATCCCAATAAGATATCATAATGGATATACATAATTTTTTTACCTATGAAAACCAGTAAATTAGTTTGATACCACATTTAAATACAAAATAAATATTAAAATAATTTTATTTTAAACAATCCATTGAAATCCCATTAGTTTTAAATTCTAATGGAATCATTTTTTCAAAAACAAAACCCAAACAAGTGTAAATGAATAAGTAATTCAAGATGACACAACTAGAACAACATATCCAATCAGTCATAATAATTGTGTGAATAAGTATCATCATCATCATATAAAGAATAATAAAAATTGGAATAACATTCATGATCTTACATCCACATGGATCAGAAAAAATGAATAATGTAAAATAAGTCAATATGTATTGATTAATTTAGCATAGGTAACTGTTATTGGGTTTATAATGTAAGTGAGGCTAAATAGAGTATGCTAGTCAGCTAAATTGGGTGGACTCTCTCATGGAATTCCTGGTGCCCATATCCGTGATCCTTCTTTGCCTCTCAGAAAATGAATGAATGTACTACCTTTTATTCAACCGAAAGGATCTCACATACCCTAGAGAAAAATGTAAGCTATCATGACATTCCACCATAATGGCTCTCATGGTACCATGGAAAACCCATCGCTCACACCCTAGATAACCCCTACGCTACTCAATTCGACAAAATGACAAAACATATTCCATATAAATCAATCCATTTCAAAATAAATTTTCATAAGGAAACATGACCATTTATTTGAAGAAAAATTATAAAATTAAACCCTTTTCTAATATAATTTCATAAATCCATTAACATACATAAAATCCCTCTGATCTATTTTATCAAGGATGTAGGGTGTACATATGCCACCCCCATTTGGAAAACACACATTTGACAATCAAATTGCCAACCCAATCCCTTAACCACACAAAATTTGAATAGATTTATTTTAAAAATCATTAATTTTAAAATCAACGAAAAATAAACCAAATTTTATTCATAATTTATTGTTAATCCATGGAAAATGACCATAAATAGAGACACCTACAAAATTTTTGGTGCTAACCCTATCACCTTTAATGATAACCATTTATAAATGTACGATAAAGGCCTATGTTAACTAATACACAAGAAAACAAACCATTTCCCTCACTAAACATGGTATATTCGTCCAAATAACCTTATAGGGTTACACACTTCCATTGATGTATAAGAATATGCATGATGATGTTTTGGTAAGGAAGAAGCTATGAAACTTTAGACATACTATAAGCCAAATTACAAAAGATTCGAGGATAAATCCACAAAAAAGAAGAGGGGAAGATCCACCACAAATGAGAAGGTGTTTTTTATGATGGAAGTATAAAATGATACATAAAATTATTACTAATTGATTCAAGACAATTGTAAGTAGTTATTTTTAATGATATGGACAAGGCATTAGGGGTATGATGGATTCATAGGAAAACCAGGAACCAAGTGTGCGGGATCCACTATTTCATAGAAAATCCTATTTGCACAATTTTCACATGGATTTTCAAAGTATCAAAAGACATTTTAAAACTATGACATAGTCTATTAATATGAACAACATCCCCTCACTCAGTATGACTCACAGTTAGGAAAAATATATAATAATTTTGTACATGGTATGTTTATCCCCAAACATGATGTTTTGGATATAATGAACCTGACCTTTTACAAATATAATTACACGATTTTAAGCATTATTTGACCTAAAATAAGAACCATGTACCATAGAGTCTACTACATTTGGAAGATTAAATACATAATTAGAATGAATTAACCCAAAATAAAAGAATTGTTTTTTTGTCTTCATAGTGAGATCCTCTCATACATTGATCCCTTAAATCTGTATAGGATAACCTATTGAATACATTAACAATGATATGAGCTAAAAATACCAATGATGGAATAAAAATAAGAATAAATAATAGCACGTGGATACGAATGCATATCAAGATGACATAAAAAGGCATGGAACCGGAATAAACATAATAAATCAGAACATGTATAACATGGGATCATATAAATATGTAATCACAAATATTTTGAATCAACATAAAACATGAATTAATAATGATTAATGGCACATTTCACCTGGAGGAACATGATACAAGGATGACCAACAATACATTTTCACATGGATCATGAGTCATGGCTAAACACCGAGACCATCGCCCGTGATGTCTCATGAGACAAAGAATTACCTAATGCATTGGGAGATTTTTGGGTGAAACCATCTTAACATGTTCATGAATATTCATGAAACGTTATGAATTATAAATAAGGAATAAAAAAAACATAAGGGTTACCCCTGAAAAGAATTGTTTATCAGAATCGGGTAAAAAGGCATAATAAAAGGTAATATCATAATGGTGTCCTTGAAAGAATAAATTTCAAACATAAATGGAAATTTATAAAATGAAATAAGAATATATCAGGATATTTGGTTAAAAAATGATCTTAAAACATATAAAATTTTGTTTATGAATGTTTATAAATAAAACATTTTATTATGGTTTAACGAAAATATTGGAGAGTATTTAATGTGGAAAAGTCATAATCATTAATAAAAAACAAGACATGAACTAAAATATATATTCATGACAAATTAATTTATTTATAAGAATAATAAGGTATTAAAATATATTATGGATGGTACATGAAAATTTGTTTGAATATGGGACCCTTTAATGGGTCTTGCTTGTCGGAATGAATTTAGAAGGGAACCTTTTAAAAACAAGTATATCCCTAAAAAATAAAGATAAAATGATGTAAATACATGATTTTGGATCATATAAATAGAAATTTTAAAAATTATATAAAAATAAAATAGAATTACATTATTGTAGAGAGAGATAAAATGTTACCGAAAAGAAAACTGGAGGTTTGGAAGGAATCCCTTACCGTATGTTCAAAAGGGTTATTCACTAGAACATAATGTCCTATTGAATTTTTCTCCTTCAAATCATCCATGAGGAACTTCAATTTTGATTTTTATTGATACAAAATTATTATAGATGTGGTGGAGATACTTGTTATGTGGTTTGGAAAAACATTGGACAAGCTTCAAGGCTTTAGAAGTGTGAGGAAAATAGGTGGTGAGAGATGATATTTATAATAGACGAGAGGGGTGTTTTTTGATCATTTAATTCAATAGTTTATAATTTATTCTCAAGAAAATTAGTAGTGTGGATTATTGTTGCTCAATATAGAAACTAATAAATGTGAGTTCGAAACAATTTCCACTTACATAATCCATTACTCAATCATGACTCAAAAGTGCATTTATTTACCTTATACTGTAAATTATTTACTTCATTATTTCCTGAAAATTCAATTATTTTAAAAAAACGCAAAAAAATTAACCCTATCCATCTTTTAAATGCATATAATTTGTAAATTAACTATATTTTATGAAAATTATATTCTAAATATGATAGATTTAATTTTTAATTAAGGTCATCATTTACTTAGGACAACAAATTTTAAAATTATAAATGATTTTATAACACATTTAAAGATTAATCAAGGTCCCATAAAATTATGTTATAATCATAAGAAAATAAAATATAAATTTATGAATCCATTTTCTAAATATAAATAGTCTTTCATATAATTATATTAATTATATAATTATTAGTAAACATTTATGTTTTATAAAAAACAAACATTTAATTTATAATTATCAAAATATTTATTTACTTATACTGTAATATATTTATATCATCTATCCATTTATTGGATGGATAAATTTTATTTAAAAATTCATAGGAGAGGTTACTATTATATTGGTTGGGTTTCTATTCTTACGGTTCACATTACTATATCAAATTACAATTTTCTATTCCATAGATTTAGTTTCTTTAATTTCAAAAAATACTTACTATTGGATTAATTATTCATTTATAATGTTTGTATTGTTTTATCTATGTGATTTTTAAATTATTTATACTATATAATATAATTATAAAAATGGAATTTCCATTGATAAAATTTTGTATTTTTATAGTCTTCCCCCTTATGATATTTTTCCCTAAAAATTTCATTTTAATAACTATGAGAAAAATAGGTAATCGAACATCTACTTCATTTCATCCTTTGGTTCACATGATACCTATTTATACTTATGGTTCCTCCCCAATACTTCAACAGGGTGAGTGCCCTAGTTGTATAGAAATTTCTCTCTATGATCCATGATCATCATTGGAGGCGACATATAAGAGAGAACATTCTCTAATTGTACCAACATGGAATTAATTAAATCTTAAGGATCTTGTATTCCCTTACTCCAGGTGGATACATGGAATATATAATGTTCCTGAGACATTGCTGGTGGATGTTCTAATAACTAGGACACATCTTTAACGTGAACATAATTCACAATGGGTATGATGTACTTGGGACATAGTTCCCTCTTCATCCAAAATCTCATGATCCTATTCTATAGAGACAAGTAGATGAATAATATGGAGGAAACCATAAACATTAGGTCTAACAGACAATTGTATGCCTAACTCTTTTGTTGAATTTTGTCTACCCCGAAATAATGCAGAGTGGTTTTTCCTTTTCTACCATTTCATTGTCCATTATAGCTCCTATCATCTTACCTTCACTAACTTCATCTCAACATGCTACTATTCACGATCATTTCCCATAAAAGGGATTCATATGGAGCCATATGGTTTCTCGAGTGGATACTATTATTGTAGGAGAACTCTAACATAGGCATATGTTGGTACCGTCTTCCCTTAAAGTCCATAGAATATGCTCTAAACATGTCTTCCGATGTTTGAATAGCTCTCTAATATTGTCCATTATATAGATTATTGTAAGCTATAATAATGTTTAACTAAATATTAAGATCATGTTGGAGACTTTTCCAAAACCTGGAGGAGAATCTTGGATCTCAATGTGATACAATTGATAGTGGAACTACATGAAGACATACAACTACTAAGTTGTATATTCATGTAATATGATGTTGTGTTAAGTCCTCTGGAATTGTGATAAATTGATCTATATTTTTAATATGATCCAAAACAAACCTATAGTGTTTTTTATTCATGATGTCTTCAGATGTCTGGTGGCAATGTCCATGCTGATGTTTTGTCATTTCTGTGTTAGTATAGTTAATGGTTTAATCATCCATTTATAATGATTCCTTTCATCTCCCACATGATGAAATAACCAGAAATTTAATGTATATTTAGTGATATACTTATTCATATTATCCCACCTATAGTTTTCTTAGAGATATCGATACATCATTGTGATCAATGGTTGAATAGGGATGGTTGATCTATGTACATCACTCATAAGCAATTTATTTATCTCTAAATTGGACATTAGATATAATTTTGACCCCAATATGATGAAAAATTCTTCATGAATCATGAATTTTGTGGATTTATCATTTCTTATAACTTCCACCCTTTTCTAAATTTTCACATCATTTCTTTGAGAATCCACGTTTTCAGTAATATTGACATCATTTCATTGATCATCCTTTATTTTCTTCACAAGGGATAGTTGGGATATCATATGATAAAGGATTGATTATGGTCCGCAAATAATGATTCCCATGTCCATACATTTATGGTCTACGAATATTGGATTCTTCTCAATTCCCATTATTGAAAACGATGCAAGATCCATTCTAATTAGAGAATACGTCACCTTGTTTTCATTACAAGAATAGTAGTGTATTGAGAAGTCATAATCCTTGATGATATATAACCATCATCACTGGTGAATACTAAACTCACTGTGATTGGATGTATATTTATGGCTATTATGATCAGTATATATGTCACACTACTCACTAAACAGATAATGCCACCATATTTTCAATGCATAGATTACATCTTCCAACATTATATCATTTTTGGGATAGTTTCACTCATTAATTTTCAACTACCTTGAGGAATAGACTATCATTTTATCATTTTAAATCTATACATAGCCTAATCCATTCTTTGAAGAATATTTGTACCCTACAAAGAGTTCTCCATTTATTAAAAGTGTGAGAACTACTGTAGTTATAAGTCTTTTCTCGACTCTTTCATGTAGTCTTCACATTGATTGGTGAGAAATTTTTTTCTCCCTCATGAGTCATATTGGACAGTAGGTTTGAAAATCATGAGATTTTATTCTAAAATCACTAGTAATTCCCAGCTAAATATAGTAAACTAATGATTCATGATATAGATGTGGGAAAGGGCCTCTCTTTGATTAGATTTTTCTTGGAAGTGTCCATCGATTTCCCTATGCGGGTGATTGCATTCCCCAAGAATGGTACATCATCAATTCATAATATAAAATTTCTATAAATTGAATATAGTTTCTAAATTCATAGTTTCTTTATCATAGTATTGAAATTCTCTTCTTCTTCCTCCTTGATATGGAATGTGTCATAATATCATCAATAAATACGACCACAAATTATTAGAGGTAATCCTTAAAGACATTATTTATTAAATCAATGAAACTTTTTGGAGAATTAGTGAGTCTAAAGGGAATCAATATGAACACATAGTTCCCATATATTTTTTGACAGGAACTCCTGGGAATATCTTCCTTCTTCACCTTTAGATGGAGATATCCATATCGAAGGTCCAACATAAAGATATAATTGGACACACACAGGTGATCAAACAAGCCATCTATTCATGGAAGGGGATATTTTTTATTTATTTTGATTTTTAATCTCATTTTAATCAATATATATATGCTTTCATCAATGTTTATCTTTTATGAAAAGGTCTAACGCACCCAACTATGAAGAACTCGGGCATATGAAACCATTGTCTGGATTCTCTTGTAACTACATCATTAGTACCAACATCTTGATAGTTACCATTATATAAGGTTACTTTTATATAGGTAGTGATCAAGGAGTAATTTCAAATGTGAACTCAACTTCTCGTTCGGATGGAGGAACACGATACTCTTTTGGGGATGCATCAGTGTAGTCCCTCATAATGGGGTCCCTTTGAGCATGATTATCTATTTTTTCTCAATCATTTGAGCTAGATATGATTTCTCGTAACGAAATAATTACCCCTGTTGAAATAATTATTTTGATGGATATTCATCCCCATCCTTACAATTTTATGTAATTGGGGGACGACTTAGGATGTGGAGAGTGATATTTCTTTTACAACAGTTGATGTTGTCATTGTATAATGTTATCCAGTCCATGCACATCATAGAATGAAACTCCACCAACGGAAGAAAAAAAGAGGTTTTGGGAGGTTCATACAAAAAATCATCGATGAGGATTTATACACATTGTATGCAATAATATCACCATTTTTTGTTCTCACATATAACTGAACGTTAAAATTTTTTGGTGGTGTTTAAATAGTGGTATTAAATATTAAAGATATGAAAGAATGTGTAGATCCAGAATGAAATAGTATGTTCTCCATTCATGGATGAATAACTAGTGTACTTATCACCACTAAATTTTCACGATCTACCTTAGCAGTAGTGAGAGAATATTCTCTTCCATGCAACTACGGACGTTGTTGTCATTTATTTCGCCAAAAAATCATTGGTTTCAGAAATGGTTCTCATAATTCCCACGTTCCTTGTAGTCAACACACTACACTACAGGTATAGTGTATATATAAAAAATCCCTTCATCTTCCACATTTCTTGGATTACTTGTATCCCTTAAAAATGTTATTTTCAATATTCCCTAGTCTCACACATTTAATGCATTTCACAGTTCCTTTTAGAGAGTTTCCATGATTCTTATTCCCAAAATTCTGACATGTTGTATACTTGGTTTTATTTCTATTATGGTATTTATCTATTGATCCACCCATATTATACACAATATTCTTCTTGTTATCATTGGGCCCATGATACCATTGAAAGTATCTGATCTATATTTCAACCGTTATGGTACAAAATTAAAATATATTAATATCTATCTAAGTCTCTAATCATAATTAATTTTCATAAACTCTTTATTATTCCACTAATGATGTGATCCACCGTGTTTTCAGTGTTCATAAAAATCCAGAGGCGTATTAGGAAAGTACTATGTTGTTTTCTTTATACTTCCCTATAATCTCGTCATCCTTTTTCTTTAGAATGGGGAAATTCATCTCTATATTTTGATAGAGAATTTTGGAAAATATTAATTGAAAAATATTTTCTCAAAATCTTCTCATTCCATGAAATAATTTCATCCTTGGAATTTAGGTTATTCATTTGTGTCCATCGTCGATCATCATCGACATTAAAATGAAACACTAATAGCACAAAATTATATTATTTCGTGCATAGGAGGATAGAGAATATATTTTCAATGGAGTTAATATACTATTCTGCGAGGTGGGGGTTGGAATATCTTATAAACATGGGAGGCCATTTTAACATAAAGGATTCGACTACAACCTATACATTATTGGAGATGGATGGAGTTCAACATCATTCATGTTGTTATGCATAACTTGATCAATTTTATCATGTACTATCATGTAATTTTGAGTTCCCATATCCATCATATTTGGCATTTCTTTAGAGAAATTATCACATTACCTATTACATTGATTGTTGGCCCGAGTTCCCCTTTTTTCAAGCAATTTCCTATGAGAAATAATGTAGAATTATGGGGAATGGAATTGTAACCTCCCAAGTAAGTAATTAATAATAGATATTCTTATTCATGTCTATTTATGAATTATATTGTGTTTTAGAGGTTTAAAATGAGAATAAATCCAATCTTAAGAATGGAATACAGAAATATTTATAAATGATTGTTTTACTGCCTTTTGATGGAGAACCATTTTTAAATCTATATTTTGAAACTTTTATAAGCTCTATTTTCCAAAAATAAACTTATTCATTATTATTGGGACATAGAAATTTACTTTGGATATATTTTTGGTATTTTTCAGACAATGTTCATTTTTAATGAATAGTGAAAATACTGCATTTTGCATCAAAACAGATTTTTCATCTAATTTAATTATATGGTTACATTTTCTTTTTTATTGGTTTTAAAGTTTAATTAGGATATATTTTTACCATTTAATAAAATGGTTTTCATTATAATTAATTTCACTTTGGAAGTGGGCATAAACAAGTGCCAAACATTTCATATATATTGTTTCAAAAAAACCCGCTATTTGTTTCGACAACATGAATTATTTTTAAATTAAATATTGCAATTTCTATGATTGGAATTTGGTAAAATAGATTCCATATATGGAATTAGAAGGTCCAAATTATGTAATTAGGAATCTTTTTTTTACATTATGAATAGTAACGATGGTAATTATCTTTAATTATCATGATTAATTAGTAATCGGGTAGTAAAGTGTAATAAAATAATATCATAATAATAACAAATGACCCCAAGATGTGTCAAAATTATACTGTTTGTGTCATGGACGACCATGGGATGCCTTTTTCCAAACATAGGGACCCCATGGAATAACTTTTGTGTGATAGTGACTTTTTATCTTTTTATTTTTAAAGAATGTTAAATATAACAAAGTATGTAACACCTAAGTAAAATAGTTTTAATTTTGTCTACATATATTATATCTTGGTCTATAAATAGCAATTGGAAAGCTAAAAATGATTCCTATATCATATTATTATTTTAATAAATTTTATACATTAAATAAATTAAATTATTTATGACATCATGATGATGCAGTGATTACCTCATTAATGAATGATTTAAATAAAATGAAAATATAATGTAAAATCGAGAACATAAACTTGTCAAAGACCTATTGGATGAGTATATTTCTAACCCTTATCACATAAACCTTGAAATATATCAATTTAGGACCTTTAAAATCCGAATCTCATTTTAATATAAAGTAACATTTTATAACTTTCCAAGAGTGCCCTTCCTCTCCTCTTATAAAGGCCCCCACCTCTACCTCTTTACACACACCTCTAAATCCATTGGTTCGGCCAATATCTGCTCATTTTATCTCTCCTAATCCATCTCTTCATCATAAGAGCCTTACATTAGGACGAAATCTCTTCAATAAACCCCTTTTGGTTCAAACCAAGAGGAGTTACCTGATTTAAAGGTAAAGACTTCTCTAGTGTTATTTTGTTTTATTTTTCTTCTCCAACCCCTTAAACACTTTTTATTCATTTCTTTTGTAACAACAACAGTATATTAAATATAATAGGATGTTGTTATAATAATTATTCGAGCTACACTTAAACACACCAATATCTAATGGTTAAAGAGCATCCAGTTTCCGTGGATGGCGAATTTCTGCCTCACGAAATGATGATTGTTCAATATTCTTCTAACACCTTCATAGGTGGCCATTAAGATGTCACTATTTTTATATATGATATATAATATTTTTATGTTTTCCCTAAGCTTATTTATTTTTACATTTATGGCATACCTTTGGTTTCCATTCTGGGTAAACGCGATATCTTCAGTTTTTGGAAGGGCAGACTCCTGCCCCCTTAAAGTGATTAGATTCATCAATTCCATATGTGGGACGTATAAAGAATGGATTTATTGATATTATATATGAAATTATACTGGAATCATAACATACCTTTATATAATTATGATTCCATTCTATAAAATACGAAATAGAAATGAATGTAGCGTTCAAGCGTACGTACGGCTTACCGTCTCCATGAACGGTGCGTTTCTTTTCTTACCTCTAAATTTTTTGTAATATTATAAATGCATGTATATACTGGATGTATATAATATCTACATAATAAATATAGTTCTAGATATAATGGATATTTTACACCATGAACAACTTGTAATTAAAATATGTCCATTTTTGTCCCAAGTACCAATGATTGACAAAATGACTGTTATTAACTTAAATAATTACATATTGTTCATAACATGGTAATAAGTGATATAAAAGGAATAATGAACTTGAAAAAGGTTCTTATGCATGTTGAAATTTATTCAAGTTTATTATTTAGGAGATTAAAGAGCGATCGAGTCAAGTCAGACCCGAGGCAAGGGACTTCGTCTCAATCTCCTTTCATTGAGGCTTATTTTGTTTTATACACAACTTTCTTTTATACGATGTATAAACCACCTTCACTTATAAATTTACTCAAAAGAAATATTATTTATAAGAATCTTTTACTAAATGACAAAAGGGAGTGTTTTTTTTCGTACGTATGCGGCGACAATGACTTCTCCGCCGTCATGACTATTATTTGTGTTTCGGCTTCCTCTACAAGCCATAATTTTTTTAAAAAAATAAATACCAGGTTTTACATTTCTTTTATTTTGGTATTGAATTTTTTTTATAATGTTTTTATTATATAAATGTGTTCTTGATATCTTCTTATTGAAATGTGGAAATGTTATGGTTCATTTATGCATGTTTTATGTGATACGATTATATTATTTTTCTTGGGAATTTTGTATTGTGACAGGTGGTTCCATGATAAACTAAGAGCGGGTGAGCTCCATATAGCACTCCAATGCATTGGGTAATGCAGAGGGGATAAACATTAAGGTTTCTCTGAAAAGATTTATAAAATATATTGTGATTGTTATTCCAAATGTAACCATGAGGGTTACTCCCTACGTAAGAATTTTATAAATTCCTCAAGTTACCTTTATTTCTTATGATATCTATGTGTTATTCATGATTTGATTAGGTATGTTAAAGTGCTTATGTTTTATGGGTAAAGTATGATTTCATTGATTCTTATGTGTACGTGGACTAATTTTTTCATTCTATATTTTTATATACCATACTGAGATTTTTATGCTCATCCCAAGTTTTTGAAATTTTTTTCACAGGTCATGGGAAAGGTACATGATGTGACGATGTGTCAAGGAAGTGTCATAAAAGAATCCATGTTTTCTGTTAAATATGTTTCTTTTGATCGGAAATGTTAATATTGTATTTAATGTAACCACCTCGTTTAAATGTGGAATGTAATGCATGATTTATGATCTAATTCTCTAAAACTCTAAACCTGAAAACATCCTCAATGTGTAATATTGTAATAACTCGAGATTCAGTAAGGTTTAAGGCTGGGGCCTTATAGTTGGTATCAGAGTTCGGTTTAGATAACATTAGGAGTTATAATTCTATTAAATAATTATACAAAAATATTTTTTTGGGTCAAATTGAAATGATATAGAATTGTAAGATTACTATGTTGCTTCATCTAAGACATGTTGGTTCGTAATGGTTTTTCACAGAGAAAAAAGGGAAGCAGTGCTAGGAAGGAATACAGAAGGAAATGACCTTCTAAATCAGCATCCTGAAATGGTCGGAATTGGAACTAAAAAGTTTGTTGCAGTAATGGTACAGTTGAATCAAGCGATAAATGGTTGTGGTATTCATGCATCAGATTAGCCAGATCAACCGCAGAGGAACGTGTCAGTGGTGGAACATTTCATGAGGCAACATCTCCCATTATTCAGAGGATCATTTGAACATGTGTGATCTGAAGGGTGGATTAAAGAACTAGAGAAGATTTTCGATTTCATGGGGTGTTCAGACAATCAAATGGCTAGTCTTGCTATTTACCATTTGGAGGGTGAATCAGATCAGTGGTGGTCGATGGTTAAAAATATCAGGGATGCTGATGATATTGATGCTCTCGACTGGGATGAATTCAAAGGTATGTTTCTTGAGAAGTATTTTCCTAAGGATTTTCTACTTAGGATGAAAACAAATTCTTGGAATTGAGGCAAGTGTAAGACTCAATGGCTGCCTATGAAGAATGTTTCACTCGATTGGCAAGGTATTCTCCAAATATTATCTGTTGCCTTGATAGTAAATTCAATCGTTTTTACTCATGATTAAGGACAAAATATCGAAGGGCTTTAGCTTCTTGTGAGTTCAAGAGTTATGAAAAGCTTGTTCTATGTTCTGAGAAGGAGGAAATGGAGTTTTCGATGATCAAGTGTTCTATAACAACCAACAGAAGAAGAGACCGAGGTGGCAGGAGAAAGGGAAGAATTATTCAAAAAGGTATGATGGTAAGAAAACAATGTTTTCCTGTTTGTGATAAATGTGGTAAAAGGAATGATGGGGAATGTCTTCTGAATTCTGGAAAGTGCTACCAATGTGGTAAAATGGGACATAAGGCTCATGATTGCCCTAAAAAATATTAAGGTGATGGTAAGACCAAATTTGATTTATAGTTAGTGAAATGTTTTAGGTGCAATGAGATGGGTCATTATGCAAACGAGTGTCCGACAAAGAGCTTGAGTGATGGGATGCAGTTAGACTACATGCAGAAAGGGGTGGTGAAATCCATTACAACTACTTCAGCAGATGTTGGGCCATCAAATGAAGTGGTATCAGGTACTTTGTTTTTTTTCCGATTATGCCAGTGTGTTGTTTAATTCGGGGTCTACACATTACTTAATCCCTGAAAACTTTTCTAGTAAAATGGGAATACCATCTCAATAAATGACTCCTGAACATGTGGTAAAAAAACCTAGGGGAAATGTTTTGGAAAAAAGAATTTATAAGAATATTTCTATCCTTATCCGTGTAAAGAACCTACTTGAAAACCTTATTGTTTTACCTCTAGTAGAGTTTGATGTTATCCCGGGTATGGATCGGCTCTCTGTTTACCATTCTAAGATTCATTGTAGAGCTAAAGAAGTTTCTTTTCATAATGAATTTCAGTTTGTGTACATGAATTAAACCTTACTATTGATAATATATCAAGAGGCTTAGAAACATGTAAAAGATGGAAATGAATGTTACCTTGCACATATTGTTGAAAACAAAGAAACTTTTCAGATTAATGATGTGCCAGTGGTAAATGAGTATCCTGATGTTTTTTCTTGATGTGTATCCTTGAATAATACCATATCAGGAAGTTGAATTTATTTTTTACTTAGTTCTCGATGTTAAACCTATTTCAAAACCCCCTTATCGAATTGATCAAATTGATCTTTTAGAGTGAAGGATAAATTTCAAGATTTATTAGAGAAAGGTTTCATTCGACCTAGAACATCACCATGGGGTGCTCCTGTTTTATTTGTTAAAAAGAAAGATTGTTCTATGAGACATTGAATTGATTATAGAGCCTTTAATAACATCACTGTTAAGAATAAAAAACCTTTTCCTCATATCAATGATTTTTTTTCATCATCTCCAGCGAGCTCCGTATTATTCAAAGATTGACATGAGATCGGGGTACCATCAGTTGAAGGTAAAGGAAGGAGATATTCATAAGACTCAATTTCATACAAGATATGGCCTCTATGAATTTGTAGTAATGCATTTTGGGATAACCAATGAACCAGCTATATTAATGGACCTTATGAATAGAATTTTCCACGAGTTCTTGGATATGTTTGTGGTTATTTTCATTGATGATATTTTGGTGTTTTCTAAAACTAATGAGGAGCATGAAAGACATTTATGGGTTATTTTTCAAGCATTAAAAGAAAATAAATTGCATGGGAAATTAAGAAAGTGTTAGTTTAGGTTGAAAAAAATTTCTTTCCATGGTCACATTGTTTCTAAAGATGGGATAACTGTGGATCCTGCAAAAACAAGGGTTATGGAAGAATGGCCAAGACCCACCAATGTAACTGAGATTTGTAGATTCCATGGATTGGAAGGCTATTAATTAAGGTTTTTTATAAATTTTTCACAGTTATCTAGTCCAATGACAAAGCTAACTCTCAAGGGTGTTATGTTTATCTAGAAAAAAAATGTGATGATTTTTTTCAGGAACTGAAAAGAAGATTAGTGAATGATCCAGTTTTGGCACTACCTTCCAGGAATGGGGAGTTTTTTTTCTACAGTGATGATTCTTTGAAAGGACTTGGTTGCATCCTAATGTATAATGATCAGGTAATTTCTTATGCTTCATGTCAGTTGAAAAATCATGAGGTAAATTACCCTACACGTGATTTGGAATTAGCTGCTATTGTTTTTGATTTGAAAATTTGGAGGCATAATTTGTAGGGAGTAAAGTGTGAAATATATACCGATCACAAAAGTTTAAATTATATATTCACTAAAAAAAATTGAACATGAGACAGAGGAGATGGATAGAATTAATCATGGATTATGAATGTACAAATCATTACCATCCGGGAAAAGAAAATAAATTGGTTGATGCATTGAGTCGAAAAAGTAATGCTTCATTAACAACATTGCATTTGGAACGTGATCCTTTGGCTAAGGATTTGATGAAATTTGGCATAGAAGTTGTTGGTGCAGGATGTCCTTCTGTTTTGTTTATGGTATTAGTGAAATCCTCCCTATCAGACAGAATTAAGCAAGCACATAAGCAAGACAGTGAGTTGCAGAAAAAGGTAGAGCTGGTTCAGAAAGGTAATTTTCTTGAATTCAGCATGGATAATGATTGTGTTTTGAGATTTTGGAAGAGATTGTGTGTGCCTTGTGATTCACAGTTGAAGAGAGAGTTGTTATGTGAAGCTCATAGTTCTCCGTTTTCAGTTCATCTAGGAAGTACTAAGATGTATAGAGATCTTCATGAGTATTACTAGTGGGACATAATGAAAATGGATATTACTGATTTTACTGTGAAGTGTTTGACTTGTCAATAGGTTAAAGCAGAGCGGCAGTTACCTAAAGGGATGATTCAACCATTACCAGTGCCAGAGTGGAAATGGGAGAATATATCCATGGACTTCATTGTGGGATTGCCGAAGACACCTCGAGGTAATAACGCAATCTGGGTTATTGTTGATCGCTTGACTAAATCTACTCATTTCCTTTCTATACGAGATACTATTTCCCTAGATCAACTTTCCCATTTGTATCATAAAGAGATAGTCAGGTGACATGGAGTTCCCCTATCCATTTTATCTGATTGTGATCCCAGGTTCACTTCTAACTTTTGGAAAGGCTTTCAGTAGTTTTTGGGTACTGAATTAAATTTTAGTACAACTTTTCATCCTCAATTAAATGGGCAGTCAGAACGAACAATTCAGACTTTGGATGATATGCTACGTGCTTGTTCGACGTATTATCAAGGATATTGGGACCACCATCATTCTTTGATTTAGTTTTCTTATAATAACAATTTTCATTCCAGTATACATATGGCACCATTTGAGGCATTATATGGGAAGCGGTGTCGAACTCCAGCTTTCTGGGATGAAGTGGGTGAAAGGAAGTTGATGGGACCAGGATTGGTAGAAGAGTTGGCAAAAAAAGTTCAGATGATACAGAAACACAAGATAACAACTCAGAGGAGGAAGAAAAGTTATACAAACAACAAGATGAAGGATCTCTCTTTTGAGGTAGGTGATAATATATTCCTCAAATTTTTACCATGGAAAAGTGTTATGCGATTTGGTAAGAAAGGAAAGATGAGTCCAATGTTCATTGGACCCTATGAAATTCTGGAGAGAGTTGGATCAGTTGCATACTGAGTGGCTTTACCTCTTAGTTTATCTCAGGTACACAATGTTTTTCATGTCTCAATGTTAAGGAAGTACATGCCAGATCCATATCAAATTTTGAGTCTAGAGGTAGTTCAGCTGGAATATAATCTATCTTATAAGGAACAACCGGTCCAGATTCATGACCACATGGAGCAAGTGTTACAAAATAAGGTGATTCATCAAACAATATTTTTGTGGAAAAACCACACGATTGAAGAGGGAACATGGGAATCTGAAAATGAAATGAGGGATAAATACCCCCGCTTATTCGATAAGTAAATAAATTGTGGGGACACAATTATATAAAGGGGGGAAGGATGTAACATCCCAAGTAAGTAATGAATAATAAATATTCTTATCTATGTCTATTTATGAATTAGATAGTATTTTAGAGGCTTAAAATGATAATAAATCCAATCTTAAGCATGGAGTATACTAATATTTTTAAATGATTGTTTTACTGCCTTTTGATGGTGAACCATTTTTATATCAATATTTTGGAAATTCTATAAGCTCTTTTTTCCAAAATAAACTTATTCATTATTATTGGGTCATTTAAATTTACTTTAGATAAATTTTTGGTATTTTTCTGACAATGTTCAATTTTTAATGAATAGTAAAAAATACTGCATTTTACATTAAAACTAATTATTAATATAATTTTATTATTTCGTTAGATTATCTTTTTAATTGGTTTTAAAGTGTAATTCGAATATATTTTTACCATTTAATCCAATGGTGTTCATTAGAATTAATTTCACTTTGGAATTGGGCATAAACAAGTGCCAAACATTTCATAGATATTGTTTCAAAAAAAAACATGCTATTTGTTTTGACAACGGGAATTATTTTTAAATTAATTATTGAAGTTTCTGTGTTTGGAATTTGGTAAAATGGATTCCATATTTAGAATCATAAGGTTCAATTTATGTAATTAAGGATCTTTTTTTTTGTAAATTATGAATAGTAACGACGATAATTATCTTTAATTATCGTGATTAATTAGTAATCAGGTAGTTAAGGGTAATAAAATAATATCATAATAATAACAAATGACCCCAACATGTGTCCAAATTCTACTTTTTGTGTCATGTCCGACCATGGGATGCCTTATGCCAAACTTAGGGGCACCATGGGATCACTTTTGTGTGATATGGACTTTTTATATTTTTATTTTTAAAGAAAGTTAAATATAACAAAGTATGTATCACCTATGTAAATTTTCTTTAATATTTTCTAAATATATGATCTCATGGACTATAAATGTTAATTGGAAAGATAAAAAGATTTCCTATATCATAGTATTTTGTTTATAATTTTTAGACATTAAATAAATTAAATTATTTATGACATCATGATGATGCAGTGATTACTTCATTAATGAAAGATTTAAATAAAATGAAAAGATAATGTAAAATATAAGACGTAAAATTGTAAAAGGCCTATTGGATTATTATATTTCTAACCCTTATCACCTTATCCTAGAAATATATCAATTTGAGACCTTTAAAATCTGAAACTCATTTTAATATAAAGTAGCATTTTATAACATTCCAAGAGTGTCCCTCCTCTCCTCTAATAAAAAGCCCCCACCTATTCCTCTTTACACACACCTCTAAATGCATTGTATCGGACAAGATCTGATAATTTTATCTCTCCACATCCCTCTATTCAACAAAGAATCCTTACCATAGGCAGAAATCCCTCCAAGAAACCCCTTTTGGTTCAAACAAAGAGGAGTTACCTGATTTAAAGGTAATGACTTCTCTAGTGTTCTTTTGTTTTATTTTGCTTCTCCAACCCCCTAAAATATTTTTATTCATTTATTTTGTAACAAAAAAAGTATCTAAAATATACTAGAATGTTTTTATAAGATTTATTCGAGCTAAACTTACACACACCTACACCTAATTGTTAAAGAGCATACAGTTTCCGTGGATGGTGAATTTCTGCCTCCCGAAACGATGATTCTTCAATATTCTTATAACACCTTAAATGGTGGACATTAAGATGTCACTATATTTATATATTATATATAATATGTTTTTTTCCTTAAAATTTATTATTTTTATATTTATGGCATACCTTTATGGTTTTTATTATTGGTAAACGCGATATCTTCATTTTTAGGAAGTGCGGACTACCTCCCCCTTAAAGTGATTTGATTCGTTAATGCCCTATGTGGGATGTATAAAGGATGGAGTAAATGATATTATATATATATATGATATTATAATAGAATCATAACATACCTTTATATCATTATTATTCCATTCCATATAATAAGAAGTAGAAATGAAAGTAGTGTTTATGCATACGTACGGCTTACTGTCTCCATGAATGGGGCGTTTCATTTCATACCTCTAAATGTTATGTAAAATTATAAATTCATGTATATACTGGTTATATATGATATATATGATATCTACACCATGAAAATATTTCTGTATATAATGGATATTTTACCCCATGAACAATATATAATTATAAGAAGTCCATTTTTCACTCAAGTTCCAATGATCGACAAAATGACTGTTATTAACTTAAATAATTACATAGTGTTCATAAAATGGTAATAAGTGATATAAAAGGAATAATGAACATTAAAAAGGTTCTTAAGCAAGTATAAATTAACTCAAGTTTATTATTCAGGATATTAAAGAGTGATCGAGTCAAGTCGGACCCGTGGTAAGGGACTTCGTCTCAATCTCCTTTCATTGAGGATTATTTTGTTTTATACACAACATTCTTTTATATGGTGTATAAACTCCTTTTTCTTTTAAATTTACTCAAAAGGAATCTTTTTTATATGAATCATTTACTAAATGACAAAAGGGAATGTTTTTTTCATACGTATGCGGGGACAACGACTTCTCTGCCGCCATGACTATTATTTGAATTTCGGCTTATTCTACAAGCCATAAATATTTTTTTGAAAAATAAAAACCATGTTTTACATTTCATTTATTTTGGTATTGAATATGGTTTTGATAATGTTTTTGTTATATCAATGTGTTATTGATATCTTGTGATTGAAATGTGGAAATGTTTTGTTTCCATTATGCATGTTTTATGTGATACGATTATTTTATGGTTCTTGGGAATTGATTATGAAGACGGGTGGTTTTGTGATAAACTAAGGGTGGGTGAGCCCGATATAGATCTCCAAGGCGTTGGGTAATTGAAAGGGGTTAAACATTAAGTTTTCTTCAAAGTGATTTAGGGAATATACTTTGATGTGTATTCCAAACGTAACCATTAAGGTTACTCCCTATATAAGAATGTTATGAATGCCTCAAGTTACCTTTATGACTTATGATATCTATGTGTTATTCATGATTTGATTAGGTATGTTAAAGTGCTTATGTTTTATGAGTAAACTATTATTTCATTGATTCTTATGTATACATGGACTAATTTATTCATTCCGTATTTTTATATACCTTACTGAGCTTTTTATGCTCATCCCATGTTTTTGAAATGTTTTTCACAGGTCAATAGAAAGGTACATGATGTGGTGATAGTGTCAAGGAAGTGTCATGAAAGAATCCATTTTTTTTTAAATATGTTTCCATTGATGGGAAAAGTGTATATTTTCTTAAATGTAACCACCTTGTTTAAATATTAAATGTAATGCATTATTTATGATCAATTTCTCTAAAAATCTAAACCTGAAAAGATATTCAATGTGTAATCTTGTAATAACTTGAGATTAAGTAAGGTTTAAGGTTGGGGCCTCATAAGAATACACGGATAAAAATATCATTAAAAGGACTAATTGAACATAGAAGTATAAACTTGTTAATTAATATTATATCATAACATTTGATTCCAAAAGATTCAATTAAGGTTTTCCATTGTGATACAATTATCCCTATTGTTCTTACTAATGTTCTCTAGTCATAATCTAAAAATATAACTAGACCATTCTATGATACAAAATATAACATCCCAAACTAATTACATATATTATTACAAGATTTACATCTTAATTGGTCTTCAAATACAGACCAAGGATTATAATTTTATGTTTCATTGGATGATTAGATACATAATTTGAAAGCATTAAACCAGATGGGAAATATCTATTATTTAGTCATCATGATGAGGTCCTAACATCCTTTGAGCCTTTACATATTCATAGGATTACCTAGGGATTACATGAACAAAACGATGAGCTAAAAGTATTAGAAAGTGAATAAACATATAAATAAATCATATCCCATGGGTTCGAAAGAATAAATTGTTTACACAAAATGGAATTAAACTTGAATAAACAAAATGATTTATTACATGTATAACATGGGATCATATAAATATGGAATCATATAAATTTGGTAAAAACATAAAATATGTTATAATCAAGAGCTGAATCTCATTTCACATGGTGGATCATGAGTCATGGATAACCACCAAGACCATTGCACAAAGATCTTGAGTCATGGCTAAACACCAAGACCATTGCACAAGACGTCTCATGAGACTACACAATATCCAATTAATTGGAGTTATACCTGGGTGAACCCATAATAATAATTTTTTGAATATATATTCAACATAAATAATTTTACCAATGTAATAAACATACACATAAGCTTTACCCATGGAAATAAAAGGGCGTCAATATCGGGTTAAAATGATTTACAGAAGGAATTAACATACTTTTTTTGCATGAAAGAATGAATTTAAATCATACATGGGCATTAATGTGGGAAAATATGAATATATAATGATAAGTGTGTCAAAATGACGTAATAACATGTAAAAATAGTGCTTCAAAAGTTTTATAAATAAAAAATTTTAGTGTGGTTTAAAGAGAATATTAGATTGTATATAATAACAAAAATGAATACTCATTTTTATAATACTAGAAATAAAAAAAAATATTGTCATGGTAAAATGATTGATTTATAAGAATAATGGGTAAATATAATATATTATGTATGGTACCTGAAAATGGATAATAACTTGGGATGTTACCTTTAACCAGACTTGAATATCTAGACGAATTGGGAAGAGAACATTTTTTAAAAAATATATATCCCAAAAAATTAAGTATGAAAGGATTTGGATACATTATTTTGTATATTATACAAAAAAAATTAGAATAAATATAAAAAAATAAAAAATAATTACATTGGGATAAATATATAGGAAACATGAATCGAACAAAAATGGTATTTTGTATAAAATCCCTTTCCTTATGTAAATTTTATTTCTCAAAATGAACTTAATGTCCTATTGAATTATTTTCCCAGAGAACCTCTTTGAGGAACATGATTTTTGTGTTCTATTGTGACCAATGGATCATACACATGGGGGAGATACTTTGGAAGAGGTTAATGTAGAATTTGGACAGGCATCAAGGCTGTATAGTTGTGTGGAAAATAGTTGGTGAGGGGTGGTATTTGTAGTGGAGGAGATGAGTGTTTTATGATTACTTAATTAATTAGTTCATTATTATGGATAAAGACTGTGAATAGTGTGGATTAATATGACTAAAAATAGTAAATAATTAATTTTATTTCGAACCAATGGCCACTTACATAATCTGTGACTTAAGAATGACTAAAAATGCATTTATTTTCCGTATACCATAAATTATCATATTTCCCAATTCACAAAAAGTCAAATATTTGTGTAAAATTAAAAAATATCACCCTAGACTTTTTAATGTGTTTAATTAGAAAATTGACTCATATTTTTGAATATGATTTTCTAATTAACAAAAATTTAATTTTTAATAAAAATCATTTATTACTTAAAAATAAATTTATAATTTATAATTGATTTTATATGACTTTGAATGATAAATTATATTATCATAAAATTTAGTTATAAACCTAAGAAAAAACTATTTATGAATATAGTTTTTAAAAATAAATACTCAATTAAATCATTATATTATTTATAAAATTTTAAATAAATATTTATGTTTTATAAAAATCCATCACTTAATTTATTTGTTTCAAAATAATTATTACTTTTTAATATGATATAATTATATCATATTATCATTTCTATATAGGATGATTTTATTTATATTTTCATATGTTAGGTTGTAATTATATTGGATGGGTAACTATTCTTAAGGTCTATATTACAATTTCACAATTCAGGTTAATATTCTATTTAATTAGTTCTCATAATTTCAATAAATACATCTAATTTCATTCATTTTTCATTTATAATGTTTTATTTTGTTTTTTATGTTATATTTATGTTATCTATACCATATAACATTATTATTATAAGATAATTTTCATTGATAAAATTTTTTGTCATTACAATCGACCCCCAAAACACTGAACCTCCATTAATTAATGAAAGTACAAATAAAACATAAAATTAGATGTAGCGGGACTCAAAAGGTGTTGTAGAAATCAAACAATGCCGTTGAGAACATCTGTGGGGTGTAGGATACCATATTTTAAACAATTAATTCAATAGAATAATTTTACATCTAACTAATAATGGATTCCTCTTAATCACAACATTTTGTAGTTTATTATCGTGATGTCTATTAATTATTCTTGAGTTGGAACATACATTAATTTCACAATACATTTCTCCAAAAAATATATTTTAAAATGAAATCCAAACTCAATGTTCTTAGTCTGTTAATGATGAATTGTAATTTTTCTATTATTAATTTCACTTGAGTTTTCATAGATTATTTCAATAGGATAAATCTCTTATACATCAACATCATCATGTTTTTTTCTTTATCCATAGAGACTCAGTGCAATCGTTAGTGATTCCAATATATTAATTATCCTTTTTTCTCATAGGAAATATATATTTCTTCTTATTTTTCAATTAAATTCATCAACTTTGACGATATAATACTCCATCATATTGGGATTTTTTTCATGTAATGAACCAACCCAATTTTCAAAAGTAAATAAAAACCAATTCTTTTGTGAATCAATATTATAGAATAACCAATTTTCTACAATATGATGTATGTATCATAAAATTCTTCTCAAAACTGATGTGTGTCATTATTTCGGATCAATAAAAAAATTTCTATACTAACAAGTGGAAAAAAAATTATGTTCATATTTTAGTCACATAAATTAAACGCTCAATTATTTATTAATATGATGTCACATATCCATTTTGACCTATTTATCCTCTTTCAATTTCCTTTTATCATCTACAATAGATTCCATTGTCTTGGATTCCTCTATCTCAAATATTCATAAATAATCATTGGATTATATTCTATTGGTGAAAAATATCCCTTACATTAATTGAATTAACATTAATCTAATGATAAAATAAAAAATCACTAATTTTATGCACACTAATGTGCACCTTATGAGATCTACAAACTATTTAAATTGAATATCATTTGATCCTCCAAAAATTAGGTCATCGATATAGATAATCATGATCAATTTGTTGATTCTCCATTATGCTGTATAGATTTTAACCAAACCCTCATCTATGGAAACCTAGCATATTTAGTCGTTGATATAACACAGAATACTATACTCTATTTTTCTTTTTTAAGGTCATAAAATTCCTTAGTCAATTGAACTAGTTTTAATTTATCTTCATCAAAGTGTAACTCATCTCGTTTCTCAATGTACACTTCTTCATCAAGGGCTTTATCCATGAAATAACATTTTACATAAACTTTATATAATTTTAATCCTTTTTAAACCATCATGGATAAAAAAATGGTACGAAGTTTTTCTATAGATGAAAGTGACACATCAGCACCAATTCCTTCAATTGGGGAATACCCTTAAACACTATCCAAGATCTATTTCAAATGTGATTTCTATATTCATTGAGTTATTTAGGAAAACCCACATGGGATCAATTTCATTCTCATCACATGGCCTTAGAACAAATTCATATGTCTTGTTTTCTCTATTTGATAATGCTCAAATTTCATAGAGTTAATCCAACTATAATATTTTTTAGCTTCTTTAAATGATTTAGGATCCCCCAAATATAAGAGAGATACCTTCTATTGAGCCTCCTTTCTCTACATTTGGACAGTGGTTTTCCACTCTCTAATAATCTTTCCTTCATATATTTCAATGATTATTATTTTTCTTCATTAACCTCAATATTAACTTGTATATTCTTCAAAATAGGATTCCTCATTATGGTTATAATAAATATTTTGAACTCCTCCCAATAAATCTTATTATTCATCAACAGCATATTTAAGAATCAGTTGGATATAATGATAAATAAGCTCATGCACTGCCATTATTTGTCAACTTTTAACTACCATAATTTCATTATTCTCAATCAGTTTTCTATTTTTCCAACTATATCACTTTTATTCCTTAATTTTATATGATTAATAAGGATATATGACTTCATAATACCAATATTAAAATTTAATAATCATAACATTTTTGAGAAAAAAACATACATTTAATCAGTCAGAAGTAATATATTGTATATTTCTCTCTATAGAAAACTATATATGTTTTTCTATATTTTTTCAAAACAAATTGATGTATTAGAGATTTAAACATTACAATGAATAGATTCTAACAAATATTTTTCTATATAGAACATATCTAAATTCATTTTCTGGGATATGTTGTTGATCATGAAATTTGGTTTTCACTCTCTCCCATTTTTTGGTGTTATCATATCAATGAATTGATATCTAATACCATAAATCATAAATTATTCATCCAATTGAAAATTTATAAATGTAGCACCATTATTAGTAAAACAATTATGATTCTAGACATTAATAATACATTATGATATCCACTAATATAGGTTGATGCATATGTAATGACAATTCTTTTGTATGATAGGCATAATCTATTCCATCATTTTGAAATCATCAAAAAATAATACATAGTACATTTTTCATATGTTTCCATAGATAGATCACCCATCAAACGTATATGTGTACTATCTTAATATTCCATGACTCTTTTTTCTTCTTTTTCCTGTAATACATCCAGATAATATTCCGTCATTGATAGAAATCTCCTATATGAGTGTGATCATAAATAAGAAGGGGAATATCACATGATATATCACTCTTTGTTATGTTTAATAATGATGTCTAGATTAAATTTCAATATGCCTCTTTTATATCATATTCTCTACTTATTTACAAAAAATACACAATATATTCTATTCAAATTGTATTAGATTTACCTTGGTTTGGCATCCCTATTGAATAAGTGTACAATAACCATCATTTATAGTATATTATCTATTGCTAAATCGCACAATACACTAGGAGAACATAATTAGATAACATTTATAAGATAACTATTTATGACATCAATAGTGAGAATGAAATCCCGCTTGAGATCTTCACCTCTAAATTTAGACTTCCTAGAACCAATAATCATTAGACTATCATCATTCCCAAAAAAATGATACCATCTTTTATATGGTTTATATTCATATAGTGATATTTATTTATAATCATGTGTGATGTAAATATGCTTTCAAATATATATTAACATGACATATTTGTTCCCCTCATGGAAATTTCATCATAAATATCTTTCTTTAAGCTTTTTTCCTCACCCATGATGGTAAGGAATGGGCCTCCTCAATGTCTTGATCTATAAACTCATATTATTTTTCCAATACTAAAAAATAAATCTTTAGTTTCAATCCATTTGGGTTAAGATTCTTGATTATTATTTCTTCCATATAGATACATTCTAGATTAACTTGTTATCCTTCTTAAATAGTAAAATATTAATTTATGACTGAATCATTCAAAACAAATGAAATATATATTAAAATAGAAATTAAAATTCAAAATTATTCATTCAATTTTGGTTTAGATTTTATACCAAATAAATATTCTAGGTAATGAGAACATATCGTAATTTTTTCTCATATTTACATAATAAAAAAAATGAAAATATCAATTTATTTGATTTTACCTAGGCCACATGATTTTTTTCCATTCCAATTATGTAAATATCTACATTCTTTGAGGGAGTCTGGTCATGTGGGTTTTAATTAAAATAAAATTTTATCTTCTCTTCAATATATTTCACAATATATTTTACTTTATCATTAAACCAATTATCATTTGAAATAAATATATACTCTTCCTTAAAAATTTTATTTCCTTTACATGATAATGATGTATCTAAATTTAATATCATTATTATTCATTTCAAAAGATTTTATTGATCTTCTCACTTCCAATACAAATTCATAACGTATATTTTGATATCATAAAATCTTTTATCTATTTCATTGATATTTTTATCCAAAACAACAATAATACATGATTTTTCAACAAATCTATGTTTTAGTTCAGCTTCCTCATTTAAATTCCTATATATATTCCAATTTTGTATAATATTGCACATTATATATGAAATCCATTGTCATGTTATTTAATTTAGAACATGGAATCATGAAAAACTACATTATAGTTTATTGTATTTTCCCTCGGAATATTAATTTTTTCAATGGTTCTGTCAGGTTATTCTTGAAGAATAACTCTACCAACAACTCCATCATTCTCACAAAAACAATCAAAATATTTTTTTATTATTTTATGTTTCCATTAACATGCATCAATCCTTAAAATAATCATTTTCATCAAATTAACATTCTCTAGAACAATTGTCATTTATAAAAACAAATTTTTTATTTTAAATAGACCAACATAGATAATTCATTATAACATTTACATATATTTTTTTCTTCGTGATTTGATAATATTAATCATTATTTTTATGATAGTTATTTGGAAATGTTACCTAATTATGTCCTAAATTTCAAAAATTAAAGCAAGAAAAAAGAATATTTCCATTAATAGAACATATTTCACTCTTATGATTATTGAGAATGAAAGGAAAAATCTCATCAAATCTATCAGAATCCATATTTTCCTTGATTGGGATGTTTTTATGGAATAAAAGGATACCTCTTAGGTATTCTCCCACACATGAATAAATTTCATTGACTATAATCTCATAACAACAAGTTTTTTATGAAAACAATCATGGGAAATAACATTCAAATCATTTTCTTTAAGAATAGATAATATTGAAATGAAACAAGTAGGGAGTCGCCTCATGATTATATTCCTTATATTCTCATCCATCAGATAATTTCTAAGGCCTCATATTTATTTAAAAATATCTTCAATAGGATTAAAGAAGGCATCAAATGTTTCATTTGGAATCATCCATAATTCATTATATTTGATAAAAAAAATTAAACTTCACTTGTCTAAACTCTATAAATCATTTATAATTACCATATTTATTTACACATTACCTGGGTGGTTTTACAAGACCTCAACTTTGTGTATGTTTTATTGGAATGAGAACATTCAAAGGTATTTATATATTTTGAATCCACATCCAATTCTTGTTGATATTTCTCCATAAAATAATTTCTCTCTCCATATTAGCATAGAATCAATAAATGGTAGAGTTGTAAATATACCTACGAAATGATCTTCAATAATGTCTTATATGGATTCCATATAGCAACAATTATTTTGATCAAAATGGTGATACCACTAAATTTGAAAATATTATATAGGAATTTGATATAGAGAATGAATAATAAATCCTTTGATACCACTTATTAGTTCTTTATTGATAAAAACACCTCATGGGAGTTGAATAACGGTATAGTAATAAGAAATTATTCCTATCAAATTATGTATCTTTTCCCCTGACCTTATGAAAAGATTAAATTTCAATGTCCCCATTTCCCCTTAATTAGAGATGAATGTATTAAATGAAAATTTTTATTTTACATGGTTCACCCGCACTGGGAAACATCAGAGTAACATGCACAATAATGGGCTTCTACACCGAAGAAACTAAAATCTCTCTTCTTTACTATATCATTGTTAAATACAATAACACCAACCCTAAAAGTTCACTACCATGAAAAAATAGAGAAATAATTTCCCTCCATCGATAGAAAAATAATTTATCCTATTTTGGATACTTTTCACCCCACATTAGTAGAGTTTTTTATTTTGGTGATAGATGAATAGTGATATACTGCTATTGCAAAAAGATATTTCTAATTAGAGTTCATCACTAATGAGATGTCAATGAAAAAGTAATATTAAATATCGTTTTTGAGATTGAACATAGAAAATAATTAGTATTTGTTATTATGAATTTATCAATAATAAATAATACTCATAATGTTTTTAAATAATATATTATAATGGGTTTATCTTAAATAATCAATTACAATATATATATAAATATGTCATAATTACTAATATTTTTCAAAAAAATTATCAAAAATAAAAAAAAAAATAATATGGAAAAAATAATTTAAAATGATAAAAACAAACATTCCAATAATACGTCATTGCACACAAAATATATTTATCACCATAAAAATACAAAATAATCATAAAAAATCATCGATAATCCACTGAAAATAGGTGGAGGAGGATCAATTGAATGATCATATGGATGAGACTCCAAACCAATTCCATGAAATGGGTATAACCAAGACTCTAACATTTTCTTATCTCTCTATAACTTCTCCCCATACTCTTCTTCACTCTATCTTTGAATTTTTTTTATCCTCTTATCTTGTTATCTCTACAAATCCTCAAAATTTTTAGTGGAATATAATGATTACTCTCCACAAGATCCCTTTGTGCTTACCAATGACATCACAAATGTACCATAATAACTCATATGTTTAAATCCTTAACTAATTCCAATAACCTATCCTTTATCGATTCAATGAAAATATTCCTATATCAAACCCCCTCATCACATCATGACTCACCGGTGGAATCTTATTTTCTCTATGCATGAATCAATCATGAATGGGTAGTCACTGTGAGTTACATATCCTTCAAATATAAATGGAAAATAAAATAACAATAAAATTAATAATTGTAGTTTATTAAAAGAATTACAAACCACAATATGGTGTGGTTAGTTTCAATCAAGTTATCTTGTATAGTGATCACTTCAAATCAATATATAAACATTGAACAATATCATAGAGGTGTCATTAGTGACCTACATATCATAATTTTCTTACATTTAATGTATATGTACATTAATAAATCATATTACATAACATATATCATCAATGAATACCCAATATACGATTAAAGACATATGATTGACCTCCTCCTTCCACTGGATCTGATGTCCAGATGAAGAAATCCTCCTAAAAGTATCTCATAGCTTGTAGGAGCAAAATCCATCCCATACCTAGGATTATATATAGTTAGGTTGATGGGATATGCAAGACAGGACAAAACATTATAAAAACCTCAATCTATAAATTACATTTTAAGTTTATTTAAAAATTGAAGAAAATATTCACAGAGAAAAATATCTCAAGAATTTCTTATAGGATCTCTCATGTAATATGAAATTGAAGTCCATACTTTATGTAAGTCAATAAACAACAATATTTTAGTAATTAATTAAAATTAAAAATCTATAAATTATTTAATAACATACAACGATTTATTGAAACATATATTAATGAATGGTAATGGTAACGAGATCCCATGAAAACCATGGATTAAAATGACATTTTCTCAGAATTGCACTAGAATTATAACAAGAATTTTTAAAAAATATGAAAATGAAACCAAATAATCATAATATTATTACAAAAATTAATATAAAAAGTTAATATAAAATAAATATTATAAATAATTGAACATACCTCTATAAACAATAATCATAATCAAGAGATTGGAATTTATGTAGAACAAGTTATGGAATCATCAATCAAGAATGATTATTCCCGCTCATAATAATACAAGTATATTTTGGATCAAACAAATCAAGCCCCTTATTATGATATTCTACTTCAATGAGAGAATTAAATAGAACATCATAGGCATCTCCTACCATGTGAATCCAAAAATCATACTTTTAAGAAAAGTTTAATGAAAATATGAAATATAAGACACTATTAAATAAATAAATAAAATAATATTAATTGTAAATAATTTTTAATACATATATCAAGTAAAAAAAATAAATATTTACTACAATATAATAATTACCTATAAATAAATACCAAAACATAGTAATATGACCTTCAAATAATTATTAACATATATGTCTAATATCAAAAAATAACAAATACCATGTGGAATATTATATTCATAACTATAAAAAATAAGTAACAAGGATGTAAAATATAAAAACTTAATAATTATTATTATAAAATATTAAACATAATATTTCATCGATTCCATCCATCCAAAATAAAAAAAAATTTACTTGTAAATAAATATTAATAAAAAAAATATAAAAAACTAATACATAGATGGATATAATACATCAATAGATATATTATCCCTTATAATCATCAAGGAAACATTCATCATCCTCATCTCATCATCATCAGAATATATACAACATTCAGTTTCATCATCCATTATTTCTTGATCAGCATTATCAATATCATCGACCATTAAATAGGGGTTTGAACATATACATATGTAACAACCATAGAATTTTTGAAATAATTTTTTCAAACGAAATTATTTTTTAGACACCTTTATGACTTTAGTTTTTAAAATATCTTTCACTATATGAAACACGTAGTTTTTCTTACGTTACACACATCATTGGGTTTAGTTTTAATTCCATTCAACACTACGTTTAAAAAAAACTGAGAAATCCTATAAAATCTTATGATCATTATCACTTAGAAGTTTGAATTGGGGTATTAATAATATTAATTGAATTACAAAAATATATTTTTACCAAATTATGTAAATTGAAATCTTCGGTGACAATTTAATTAAAATTTAATATCAAGGAATTATTTTCCATAAAAATAATTTTTCTAAAAAAAATAAGTTTTACCATAATAAATTATACAACAAACATTTTTGGAGTTATTTTTATGAAATTTATATATTATATATTTCAGAAACAATTGAACATTCATACTGCAAGTTTTCTATAAAAGAGATAAGAATAAATAAAATATTAAGCTTAAAAACTATTTTTTAATCACTAGTTATGTATCCTTTTCACAAACTTATTTATAAAACTATTTTATGAAATTATTATTGATGTTATTTAAAAAATTAAATTTTCATTTTATAATCCTTATTTATAAATTATGTTATGGTTATGTTTTGAAAATTTATTGAAATGACTAACTTTTTTATGAATAGTTAAAATGAAGAATATTAATTCAAAACATCATTTCATGTGAAATTATTTATAATGTTATTATATATTATAAATTGGTTTAATTTTAATTATATCATTTATAAATATACTAATCCAATTTAGGTCATTGGAATCATATAAATTTTGATTTATTATATAATAACATTGTAAATATTTGATCATTTTCTCTTTTAAACCCCGCATTCTCATCACATATGCATGATTAATTTTAAATTATTTTTTTCAACCTATGTGAATTCAATTTTAAAAAATGGATTTTATATTTGTAAAATAAATTAATGTATTTTAACTATTATGATAAATTTATTTTTTTACCATAATTATGTTTGAAAACTAATAAAAAATAATTACCATTGTAAAGGCTTGAACTAGTTTTTTCCTATTACATGCTCATGTGTTAAAATAAATTTTCCACACACATAGTATTTTTATTCTATAAATTAGATTAATATTTATAACTATTAGGTCAAAATTATCTAATCATTTTCATTTTCTTATCAGCAAAATTATTTAATTACCTAGGTAAAAAACTACTAACCATAGTAAAAAATAAAATTATATAATGATTAAAACATAAATCCTAAGGAAGGAAATGTTTAGAAAATTTTTTTTTTAAAGGTGGAGGTGTGGATAGACCATATAATCTCTATCCTATATTATTTAAAAAATTTATATCCACATGATGTGAGAAATACCATTCATTATTGAAAACATTTGGGTGTTTAAAAATATTCAATAGCATAATTATAAAATTTACATCACTTTCCTCACATATTGACACCTCTCCTAACATTTGGATCAACCAAACCATACATAAATCACCTCCAAAACTCCATCCCATATTTATAAAAGCATTAGTTTTGGTAAAATGCCAATATAGGTAGGTATTTTGTTCTGGCATAAGAAGTACAGGTGAATAATAGGTAACATTCATCAAAAGGTGTTTTTATTTTATTCATTAATCAATATCATTAAATTATTAATAAAATTTTCTGATATAATAAACATATTATAATTTCTACACTTAGATTTCATTAATTAATGTTTATTACCTTAATCCATCTCCACTTCCATTAAAATGGGTTAAAAATCATTATTTGGGTATACGATGAATTACTGCCTCGTGAATCAATGTCATTCAGTTTTTACATTATCAACTCATACATTTGGGAATGATGATAGATCTAAATTATATATATATGTTTTTTATAGAATAATTATACTTATAGATTCATTATATAATTATGCAGTTTATACTTTACACCAATAAAGAGAAAAGATAATGTAACACATGTGTACGGGGGACTAAAACCTCACAAAGCGATATGATTTGTCTCTCATTAACACTTTACAAGGTATATAATAAGGATATTGTGAATGAATATATGTGATATGCATGACATAATTATTATATTATTTAAAATTTTATAATTCATAAAATTAAATACATAATCATAGATTCCAACCTTTCCACTAACTGAGATACGATAATTTCATTCATGAATGTATGGAAAATTGTATGCATGAAGTGATGTGACTCTCTCTTTGGTTTATGATCATAGAAAATGAAAACATTACTCTTGTGTATGTATGTAATATCATCACAATTATAATAAAATACTCTATTTCTAAAAGTCATTATTGATAATTGGTATTAAAAGTATATTTGATGAATAAATATTATAATTATTTCATGATAATTGTTCTGGAGATGATGGAACTATGATCAACGTAAGAGGACTAAAAAAACAAATCAAAACGTATTTGGGAAACAAATTAGTTATTAAACCAAACATGATTAAGATATATAATAGTTAATAAATGGGTAGTTAATGACCATATGTAAATAATATATGGTATGAAATATGTAATTATGGTTCCATAACATAGTCATTTTAAAATAATTTTTATTATACAGTATGTTCAAAAATGTGAAAAGGAAGTTGAGACATAAGATAAGGGATTTATAATCGTGCCTTTATATTTATAAACTTATGAAAATATACCACTAATTAATTTTTTGTTATGTATATACCTTTCCTTTGTTATGCTATATAATTAATACCATTATATTCATGATATTTAATTTTCCAATAGATGATAATATTTATTGGGGATTACGATTAAAATATTTCTACAGTGGTAAGGTAATTTTTTACTCATTTTTACTTCATTGTGATGTATGTTATATTAAACACATATATTCATTCTTGTGGCTTATATATATAACCATTGACATGTAATATCCGGAATTTATTTATCCTCCTGGAATTTTTTTTATTACATAGTATTCCTTAATAGGGATTACTATTCAAAGATACCTATGTGAAGAGACCCTTTATTTGAATTTTAGCTTCTTAATATTTATACATATATTTTTAGAGCGAAGCGCAGATAAAAAATGTCATTCAAGGCCCAATGTAGCCGAAATTAATTTTATAAATATATAAAATATACATTCTACTATGACTAAGATATTTTATAAAGAAAATTGAATAAAAATTAAATGGAATCGTGGATTATAAATCTGTGTCAATATTTAGGTCTAGAACATCATGTCTACCATATATGTGACAAAAAATAGGTTAGTGTGTGGTTTTAAAATAAAACATGCACTAGCTATACATTTAGTAGATTAACCAATTGACTAAATTAACTACATAATTATTCTAACCTAAATGGATTCCTCTATAAATAAACAGTTATAGTAATTTCTCTAGGATTAGACACCTTATCATGAGAGAATTGAGAGAATCTTCTTTATCCTTCCATTGGATAATCAAGATATGATGAAAAGAAGATTCTAGATCGATGTTGATCGAGACAGAGAGAACACAATGACCCCTCTCAATTATTTCCAAGAACATTCATTTCGATGAACGATCCAATAAAATTTATGAATATCCAGTTAATTTATTTTTTAAAATATTGATTATATTGGAAGGGGATGGTCATATTAATATATTATCTATTTTCTTTTTGGGTCATATCATTTGAACTTGTATTGACGTTAATTTTTTATTATGTTTTCTCACCCAGAATATCTCAATTTGTCTTCATTTTACTATAAATAATGTTAAATTATTTTTAATACTTTTTTATTTTTCTTCCACACACACTAATCATATTATTCTCCATTAGGATATGTGTCCATGGCTTGATGTTTTTGGGTTGTACTAAGATCGATCGGACCCCTATATTAATGGTGGAACTAAGTGCAATGATCGGGTAGGTGAATCACAGTAGATAATGGATGAGCCAAGATATATAAAGGGATGTATTTTAGATTTGGGATCTGATGTGGTCAATGGTGTGACCTGAGAAATGCCGAAGGCATGCGTTGTTCACGAAAAACCACTAGGAATATTTTGGATTCAATTTCCGGCCTTGAGAGGGCCCAAATTGCCTTCCAGAGTAAGATACACCATTTTCATATGAATCAGAGTAAAGATAAAAATAACGGGATAAAAATATAGTATGTAAAAAAATAATCTATGATTATACGAAATAATCATCAATACACAATGTATACTGAAGAACATGTGACCTATAGGGACCTGGTTTTGACAACTAGGGTTTCATAGAAATTTAATTATCACAAGTCGTGTTCAACCCCCACATTTCAGGTGACCTTGTTGGTTACAACGTAGTGTAGACATTGATATTACGTGGGAAGATGCATAGATATGCACATTCCATGTGCCAAAGTACAGTGAAATATGACAGATATATGGACACCGACAAGGAGCATGGGCAGGACCCCATGTGGCTCAGACACATCGTGTAGTCACACTACATGCCTGGTATGTCTAAATGGAAAGCGAAATGTATCCTGAAAAGGATGAATCCAAGAGATAGAGTGGTGAAATATTTCATGTGGTTCCCCTAACACACAATTTACCCCTTCATTACTTTTTAGGAAACATCATATCTTGTATCTCAATCATTTGTACTACGATTTTGTCCTCTGAGTATCCCATGATGAGTGTTTTATGTATATTGAATGTGATAGTGGTCTGTAGTGGTTTTTTAGTAATTATTCTAGATGTTCCAATTGGTATTATTCATTAGGTGTCACATGATGATGGTAGTGGTCAAGTGTTATCATTAGAGTGGTAACCCTTGATGGACTATGTCGTCAGTCATATATCTACTTACGGTGTATTACCCTCTTTTAGGTAGGTTGTGGGTCCTCTATTCACTAATTCATACCACCCAATGTTATTTGGATGAGGGACCGCTATCTATCTACTAAATATCACCTGATCTAGGATCAGAACATGGGTCCTTCGATTATGGAGTAGTATCTGTATCGAATAGGGTAAGGGTTCTATTTATACTGAGCGGTACCACCCTAACAGATCAATGAACGATCCATATATCTACAAAGTTTTACCCTATATGGTATTAGGGATCGATTCCTCTATCTGTTGAGTAGTACACTCTATTGAATTAGGTCATATTTCCTCTATCTACTAATTTTTACCTCATACCAGTAGAGTACATACACTACTAACACTAGGTATTACCTTGAGATACACTAGGATGTGGGTCCTCTACTTGGATTTTGGGTCACGTCGTCATTGATACATAGTGATGATGAATCGTCCCACAACACGATTTCTTATTCAGATATAAATGTGAGATGTAGGGAATCATCAGTGGACTTTTTGAACTAATGGAATTCTTTCACGGGCAGGGTTATGAGATGCATATCCCATTCTATCAGAATTGGGGTTTTTATGGTATGATAATATATATATATATATATATCCATGTTGTTGGATATTTTTACTCTCTTGATTTGGGTTGAGCTATGTATTATCTATACATACCATGTATCTCACTACTCCCCCATTTTCGTTCATGGTGTGCAGTTGGGTATGTATATACTCACACATGGATGGGGGTTCCATGCACATGTCATGTCTTATAAAGACAATGGATTGGTCTGCGATGGTTATAAAGGATTTTATGGTTACCCTATACAATGGAATTTTTATGGTGGATTGATATTGGAGATTGAGAGTTGAAAACTATTAGTAATTTCACAATCCAGTTTTTTTATGATGGGATATATTTAATGTTTGGGAAATTAGTTTTTCCCATTACATTTAGTTTTCAAGGTTATACAATTTTACATCCAAGAGTTCGTTCATACGCATAGTAACATTCTAGATTTTTCATCTGTCATTATTGTGCCTTTAAAAATATATATTAGTATGGTCTGGTGGTTTCATACTTGTACATTAGAAAAAGACCTCCCTTTTAGGTTTTCTCTTTTGTGTATTTTTTCCACCGCCTGTCCCATGGAGTTGGGAATGGGGTACTTTCAACTCGATCAATATCTGGTTGGTTTGTGATATATTGGTATCAGTGTCATTAATTCCATGGTATGGTGTTTTGTTTAGTACCATTATATATATTTTTTTTGGGATTTAGGGAAATATTTTCAATGTGTATTATGTACGTCTCTTATTCCAACGAATCTAGTGTTAGTGCGGAGATTGACGTATCCATTCACTAGGAACTGGATTAAATGGTTGTTGAACTAGAATACTAATACATTGGTTATAGGGATCAGTGTTACAAAACTAATATAAGATTAATTATTTTAATATCCTTCTTTATTCATCTACCCATTGTATAAATATTCTATTCTTACAAAGTTATGTCATGAATTTTTTTAAGGATTCTTATACAATGGAATCCATTCAAGATAGCAGTTCTGGTTAATAATGAAGACCCAATGAGTGATGACACATTAGTTCAGAGACCATCCCATGAGATCTTTCCTCTAGGTGGATAAGTATATGAGCCCCACCTATTTTCTAGTAGATCATAACATCATGGTAGGATGAGGATTCAATCATTCATAAAACACTTCATGAGTTCATGTACAAGAGGATTTCGAGGTTACTTGGTGTGCCAGAGCCTCAGGAAGCAGAGGATTATATGGAGTTTGTAGTAAAATTTTTATATATTATATAGACACCGAAGGATCAGATGGTCACACTAGATTATATCCTTTTCCACATATCCTTTGGGTGTAGGTGGAGTCTTATTACCAAGATTCATGATGATTCTACACTCTTGTGGAATGAATTCCAATATCTATTTTGTGAGGATTACTACCCCTCTTTATTGAAACTAGTTCATATTCAAGTGAATTTAGATCTACAACAAGGTGGTACGACTCTTCCTAAGTACATTTTAAGTCGCAATGAACTTACATGTTACTCCATTGACATGATCTGGAATGGCTACATCCAATAATGGATGTTTTAGTAGTATATCCATAAATATATTCATCTGGCATAGTACCCTTGTGAATCCTCACATATGAAGGGGGGTTGGATATGAAATTGGTGATAGAGACCATCCTATCATAGTGTTACAAAGAATTTGGTGTTGGTATTGGGTGTTATTGGTTTGAGTATTTTGAAGCATCTATCATGTGCTAGTAGATAGGATCTGGATGCAGGAGGCATCCCCACGATCAGACTGAAGAACATGGTCGTTCAGCACAGGGGAAATGCATAGGACTAGGGAAACACAAATATGATAGATTCTAGTTATCTGAGGGTATATTTAACATAAATCATGATATCTTTACCCAACCTTAAAAGGATGGAAGTCATATAGTGATGGACTACCATGATAGAGACAATTATGGGATCAAGGATCTCATATGTCCGGGAATGTGGGCCCATATGTAGATGGAGAGGGAAGAGGAGTAGGTGGAGTTCTTGGAGAGGTGATTTGAGTGGTGGTTGATTCTATGAGATCGTTCTACCACCACCACCACCAGGTGGCCCATGTCAGGTTTAGGGATTTGGCAGTCAGGGCCATAAAAAACTGAAGGATATGGAGGATTGAAACCCAACTGTACAAGATATAATTATATTTCTGATATATGATTATTATATTTCTCCCACAATAATAGTTGACATTGTTGTGAGTCATTATTTAATGTCTTTACTCTTGGTTTGAGATCTGGAGCTCGAAGTTTAGGTGTTATCCCAAAAACATTTTCTTAAGGTTACTATAGGGAACACTTATTCTATATCTCTTATCTATCGAAAATGAGTGTTATATCTTTGTGGAGAGAGGTTCATGTGGATCCTTTGGTAAACATGATCAAACCCTAGGATTTCATATTTGTTATGAATTGTTTTCCCATGTTCTGAGACCATATTTTTGGTTATCGAAAATGAGTCTGATGAATTCTCATTTATGGGATGATATTCTCTTTTATGGGAGATAGAGATATAATTATGGGATAATTGTGTATTGATAGAATATGGCTTCATCCTATCACCCATTAGTTATCTAGTATATATATTGGTTCAGTAGGATCATTAGGTATTTGAATTCCTTCAGTTTTGGATGATTTTACGGATGTCTTCCCCAATAATGATCATAGACTACATATGAAGTGGGAGATGGAGTTTTTTATTTAATTTAATCATCTGACCAATCCAATATCTTTTTTGAAATATTTTATATCCCATAATGATCTCTGTATGCTTTGATTATTGTTGTACGACCTTCCAGAGAAGGGTTTAATCTTGCCAAGAGTGTCCCACATGAAAGATCGAGTGTTTTTTTTTCAAAAAATGTGGATGAGAAGTTAATAATTTTATTGAATTACTGTCAGATGAACCGAGAAATTATAATGAATAATTACTCCTTTGCAAGAACTGATTACCTATTTGACTTGTTGATAGGTGAGAGATGGTACTTAATGATTAATCATAGGTTTTTCTATAACCTATTGAGAGTTCATGAGGCTGATATTCCAAAGCTATAATTTTTATTTCAATAATGACACTATTAATTCCTGGTGATTCCCCTTGGTGTGATGAATGACCCCACCATGTTCATGTTTTTTATGAAAAAGGTCCTCTAGCCATACACAGACCAGTTTGTGGTTGGGTTCATTGGTGTCATACTCATATAATTTGTTTTAGTGGTGGGGAATATAGTGAACTTGAGTATGGCCATACATTTTCATTAGGATCACTATATTTATGTTACAATATCTAAGCTCCAATTATAGATTCTTGAGTTTCACATTATGTGGAATTTCATTTTTTTATAAAGGTTTGGTTGCATACCCAATGAATATTGATGTTGTGCTTTCATGGGAGATACCCAATAGCATGGTAAATGTACCGAGTTTTCATAGATTTTTAGGGAACTACATACAGATTATAGAAGACTCCTTGAGGATTGAACCCCCTTAGACCACCCTGACATGGAAACTGTAAACATTTACCTAGAATGATTTGTCTCAGAGGGCCTTTGAGGAGTTGAGGAAGAGGATGAAATGTGTTATAGTTTTGAGACTACCGTAGGATGTGCTGGAGTATGTTGTGTATATTGATTCCTTTAGATATAGGTTAGTTTGTGTGTTAATACACTAGTAATTAGTTATTGCATATGGTTAGAGGCTTTTGAGACCCCATGAGTAGAACTACATGAATCAAAACCTAAATCTTGCATCATTATTCCCCAATATGAGTATGTGGAGTCATTATCTTCTAGTATAGTTCTTCATGGTTTTCTCAGTCAACCGGAGTTTTAGGTATGTCTTCAAAAAAAGAGACTTGAACATGAAATGGAGGCATTGATTAGAGTTTCTAAAGGACAATGACATTGATATTTTCTATACAATGGGGATATGAATCCTGGTAGAAGATACCCTAAGCTGGATGTTCCATACTTGTTTGGTAAAGGCATATGTGCAGTTGGCTTCATTGTGGTTGACCCTAGTTGAGAAGGATGGTGCATATATTAATCATTCGATGGTGTTGAAACATCTTCTCCTTCAGTGTGTGGGAGTTTTCCAAATGAGAAACATCATATATTAGGTCTTGTGTGACCAGATATCCTTCTAAGATCCATTATATTGATATTCAATTGGAGTAATCACATTGTCCCTTTATAAGGATGGGTATTGGTCCTAGTCACAATGTAGGAAGATGTAATGTTAGATTTACACACATTTCCTTTGGTTTTACATACCAATCTGGGGATGTTGTACTGAAAACTTTAGTGTAATTATTAGTGGTACGACATGATATGGAGTGTAGGTGAGTTTATCTCATGGATCCTCAGTTGACTATTGTTGTGTGTTGGACACTAGGTTCTGGAAGGTCTGTTATAAACTCTTGTGATCCTAGAGTGGAAATGGTAAGGCATATCCCTGAACATTATAACATGGCTTCCATAGATAATTAATGTCCATGAGGCCATCTAGATTATAGTTTACCAAATAACTAATTTGACACAATTCCATGCCGTGAGGGAGAAGTGTTTGGAGGAGTGTTTTCGGTAGATGTATATAGGATATATTTTTCTCCTACATGAGGTGACTTCAACTATTGTCTCTGACCACGACATGTAATTCACACCACAGTTATGGAGTCTCCTAAAGGAGGTATTCTGGACCCAGATGTGAATGATTACATAATTCCACCCTCTGATATATGGGAAGACCAATCACACTATCCATGTGCAAGATGATATGCTGAGGTCTCGTGTGGTGACCATAAGATGTTTCTAGGAAGAATAATTTTCCATGGTAGGGTTTTTATACAATAATAAGTAATAATCTATTGTCATAATTTCACCTTATGATGACCTATACTTGAGACTCAATAGGTCACCGTTATACTAGATAGAGATTAGTGAGGCATGTATTATAGGTTCGGATATGGTGTAGGTGAAGAATGAAATGGTCCAGGTCATCTGCAAGAAGATGAGGACAACTCAAAGAAGGAAGAAAAATTATACTGGTTAGTTTAGTGGACCCTTGGAGTTCATTGAGTGAGACCACATTTCCATAAGAGTATCTCCTTAATGAATGTGGAAGAGATTATTCTTGGGGGAATGTTTTCCACAAGGTTCATTTGGATATTTTAGATCATGGAAAGGGTTAGTGTGGTTTCTTACCACCTCACCATACTCCCACAACTGGATTAGTTGCATATTGTCTTCCATTTTTCATAGCTGAGAAGATATATGCATGAATGCACCCACATTACTGACTAGGGTATGCTAAACATCATGGATATATCTACTTTTTATTATAACCTAATGTTGATTGAGGATTAGAAGTAGACAAACCTCTGGGGGTACACCATTACCATTGTTCATGTGATGAGGTAGAATGAGAGAAAGTAGGAGAGCTACTAGGAGCATGATAGATATATGTGGGCCCATTATCTAGATATTTAGCTCAAGTTTTTATTTTTAGGGATTAAAATACTGAATTTAGGAATTATGTGGATACCCTTTTTTATTATAAGACATTGTAATATTACGATATATATATATATATATATTTGAAACCAGGAATAGAGATGGAGTGAAATACCAAGGCTCGATGTTCCTAGAATTAATTTAAATATCATATTAAATATAATTTACAATAAATGAGCCTATTTTTGTAAATAAAATGGGGTAACTGGTAAATGGAATATAAGATCATTAATATGATACCATGTCTGAGTCTGTAACATGAAGTTTTCCCTTGTCTTGACCTAAAATAAGATGGCATTGGGAGTTCAGATAAAACTTCCATTGGCAGTTTATTTAGTGAATTAATTAATTTTATTAATTAATTAAATAATCAATATAACATTAATTTCTTAATATATTATAAAACATTAAAATAATTTATCTAGGTTTAGAAACTTCTTCCTGAGATAATTGAGAGAATCCTCTTCCACCATATGTTGTAGAATCCTGATATGATGATAATGAGACTCCATATCGAGGTTGATTAAAATGAAATGAATGAAACAACTCTTCACGATCATTGTTGATTGTGTAATTCAACTACATAGAACACCAATATTGGTATGACTCTTCACATCATGTTTTATTCCAATAAATATTATATTTTTTCATTAGGATCACATTACTTGTTGATCTACATTCATTTTGATACATTTCATGCACCCTTACACTTAAACTGATTTTTTATTTAGTTTTACCAACCTGGATATATATGTTCTCATTACATGGATAATATCTCTAGGCGAATGGTTTTTAAAAAACTGTTTTTCCCCACCCATTCATCATGTTTTTATCCATTGTGTTACATGGACATTGCTAGATTTTATCAGGTGGTATTGAACTTGATAAGACCAATGGATTCAAATTGGAACCACATAAAATGATATAATTACCAAATTAGGTGAATGGAATGATTAATCACGAGCTGTAGAGGAATTTTTTTTGATCTTTGATATGATGTGGAAAATAGTGTGATATGAGAGGTTCTAGATCCAGGCAGTGTGTTCTAAAAATGGATTTGAATAATTTGGGTTTGATTTTTGGCTATTGAAGGTCCAGAATCGATGTAAATACATAGATCCACCATTTTCGGATGTGTTAGAGTCATGTTCTAAATAAAAAACCATAGATATCGTATCTATAGAATGGATATGAGATTATATAATAAAACATGACTACTCCCATTTAGTCTGAAAAAAATGACATAAGGGGTGCTGGCTACAGCGATTTGGGTTTAAATGAATTATAATTATCACATGTTATATGGGACCCCCTCATTCCATTTGACATTGTTATGGTTACTCGCATGGTAATTTTGGAGCACACAATCATGAACTTGTTCAAGCAGGCATTGTGTGTCGGAGTGCACAGACATGGCCTTGATACCCAAACCCATCCAGGGAGAACAGATTGTTCTTCATGTGTCTTTGACATGCCATGTAGGGATACATGGGAAGTGATACATATATCGATAGGGACATGACTAGGAAATGGAGTGGGATCACACATCATGTGGTTCCTCTCCCATAATATGTAGCCCAACATTAACTTTATACTCCTAGGTATCCTTCATTTGGACTTGGATTTTGGATTGTGAGTATCCTATCATGAGTGTTTTTTACACATAGAACATCATGGTGACCAATATAGTGGATTTTAAGAATTTATATGAATTTTTTAGAGTGGGTACTTCTCAAAGAGTTGCTTAATTCCAATAGTTATTGGGTCGAATCATTAGTGTGGTTTCCACTGACATACTATTGTAATCATACTCTATCTACTTACTATGTATTATCCCCATATCAGGTACGGTGTGTTTCCTCCCTTCACTAATTTGTATACACCTTTGGAATTGGGGTGTGATTCATTAATATATATACATAGTTGAAACCCCCTGATGGATCAGTGTGTGGGTCCTCTTATTACAGATTGGTACCCCCAATTTTATAGTGTGGGTTCCTCCATCTGCATAGTGGTACCCCTAACTGAGCTAGGAGTTTTTCATCTACCTATTGAGTGGTACCACTATGGAATTAAAGAATGAGTCATCTATCTATTGGGTGGAACCCCTTATAGAATTAGGGTTAATATCCTCAATCTATCAAGTTGTGGCCCCAATAAAATTTGTTTAATTTATTCAATACACAGAGTGGGACCCACTAATAAAATCTGGAGTGGGTCCTCTCTATGGATATTTTGTCCCATGGATTGTGAGGAATAGTTTGGAGGCATGGTCCCTTAACATGGTTACTTATTTTGATTGACATGCTATATGATGGGAATCAATGATGTGATTTTTGATCAAATGGAACTCTATTCTAGGCATGGTTGTGATTTAGAAACCCCATATATCTCATTTGTTTTTATTCGGTTCAATCATATATATATTTAATCATGTCATTGGATATTTTTACCCTATTTCATTGGGTTCAGATATCTACTATCTATTCTAATCTTGTCTCTTATTGGTCCCCTATCATCTTTGGGGTGTCCTAATGGTGATGTATATACTTACCCCATCATGGGAGTTTCCCAGACATGTCATGTCCTATATAAACAAAAGATAGGTCATTGGTGATTACAGAGGATCTTATTGATACCTAATGATTTGGAAAACATATGGTAGTCAGATCATATCGATCTGGGGTTAGGATATCTTAGAACCATAAATTTACATTTTTTAGGTTTGGATAACTTCAATAGTTAGACACATATTTTTTCACAATACATTTAGTTTTCACTATCACACACATATAAAATATTGAGGATTCTCATATTATGGGTTATAATCAAGAAATTAAAACTTTTATTATTATTCCTCAGTAAATCAAAATTGAGATTGTCAGGTGTGTGTACATGTAAATTTGCGAAATGAGTCCCATTTATGTTACTCCTTTTCGGCATTTGTCACATATAAAAAACTCTATTTTCATATATTAATATTACATCCATTTTAAGAATTCATAAAACATTATATAAATAGATTCCAAATGACCATATTAGTTTAGTTCCTTTTGAATCTTGAAATAGAAAATATTCTATATCTATAATATGTCGTCAATATATTGCATAAAGATATTCCCCTAAGTAGTTCTAATTAAAAAATATTCATAAAAAACTACGGAAAGGAAACGTACTAAATGGGTGATCCCAAAAGATTAGTAAAAGTAAATAAAAGAAATTCATTCGCAAATCATGAAAATAAGGGTATAAGAATGTGACCAGGATCAATATAATATCATATAATGTATATCAAGGATCATAAACATGAATCGTGGAATATTTATTTTACTTTCATATGACATGATTTATAAGGAAATCAAGAGCATAATCAATGAAATCCTAACATGTCAAATAGACATGGATTGTTGGAATGCACATCAATTTATAATATTGTGAACATGTATCAGAAGAACTAGGTTCACACATTAACTAAAGGACATGAGATCAATCCCTCTCATAGACTTATAGAAATGAAACCACATCCACACATATTGTTGTGAACATGAAATCACGTTCACACATAACATTATTAACATGAAATTAGGTTCCTGAAATTCATTTTGATCACATGATATGGTTCACTCATAACATTTTGAACAGTTAATCAGGTTCATAAAAAACTTATAAACATGCAACCAGGTCTATGAATAACATTGTGAACATTTAATTATGTTCACACATAACATTTATACCCATGAGTAATTTATTTTTAACTAATGAATCAGAGGGATATATAGGTTCCACCCATATCATAATGAAATACTATATAAATGTTCTATGAGATAATAAAACATTCATTATATCATGAACCAAAAAATATGGTTTTATAAACATCATATCATAACCCATGAATTGGAATTGGTATCACTAACCATTCATCACATTATAACCGTTGGTTAAGAGATATGTTTCATAATAATTTCATCCAATCAGAACCAATGAATAAATGTAGTTTCGAATTCATATATCCCATAGAGTATAAATGGGTGTCATAAGAATCATTCCATCAACCAATAAAACATTCAAGAAATGATATGAATGGAATATTTGTATTATTTCCTCTAAGGGAATGTGTAAAATTAATAGATGTCATCATATGAGGAAAATAACATGCATAGATATTTTGAAAACGATTCATGAAGAAAATATACTTTCTTATTTTAAAAAGTATCTTTAAAACATAACAATCTTTTAAAAGCCATTTTCATGAAAAAACATTAAATATTATAATAAATTCTCTAAAAACATTTTAGAAATATTTTTCATTGAAAACATATACAGATACTTCAAAAACGTTTAAAAAACCATTTCTTTTAAAATATATGGAAAAATTATAAATATGGTATTAATATAATTTTATAAAAAAAAATCATTAAAAATGTATAATGAATCTTGAAAACATTCTGAAATCCATTTTACAGGGAAAATACAACGAAAACAAATAAATATTGAAGATAAATTTGAAACCATTATTATGAAAAATATATTTTAAAACAATTCATAAAAATTATCATTTTTAACATGTGACTGAAGCTTCACAGAAATGATGGAGGGTAAATACATACCAACTGTACGAGGTAAGAAGGTCATCCCATTTTAATGGTAAAATGTTAGAAAATTTCCTTTTCAAAAAGTGACAAGAATATTAATTTCAAAGTATTAGTGAAAGAAAAATAATAGAAAATTATATTCTAATGACTATCAAATTGAAGAAAAATGGCCTTATTAAACCTTTTTGAAAACAATATTTGGAAGGAACACATATTTCAGACCGAATAGAGGGTAAAGTCTAGATTTCATAAAAACATATTCATAATTATCTTATGGACCAATGAGTTGTAAAATGGTATCAATATATGAATAAATAATGAAAAACTATAGGAAAATAAAATTAATGAAATTTCTTGAGATATGGAGTATAATATTTCACCAATGGATTCATAAACATAAACAATCTTGATATGGTTTGAGATTATTTCAATAAACTCTTACCACAAGGAAATATTGAACCACACTCCCCATGTAAGGAAATGAAATTACATATATCATAAAAAATCAATAAAATAATGAGATTAATGACATTAAATTTCAAAGGTATCATATAAACCTAAAATAAAAATATAGTTTCATAACATGGCATCTGTCTCAATGAAGGAAAATTGAGAAAAAATTATTTTCCCGATTTTAAATATTTTTATACATAAATACCATGAAATAAATGGAAAAAATGGATAATTAAATAATAGTAAATATGATTATAAACAAAATATAATACATCCTTGGGAATTATAGTAACCATTCAATAGGAATGGGTGGTGAATAAATCATGTATCTCAAGGAAATATAATGTGAGTTGAAATCACATTATATTTTTTCATTCCTCTCATAGTACTCCTGAAAACATCCGACATAATAAATAAAAGTTTATTATATTTAAATAAAAAACCATATTTATACATGTAATACCCTATATGATTTTCTTATGACTTTATATTAATTTTTTTTAATAATTCCGTGTTAAGGTTATGATTTGAGTAATATTCGCTTTTTTTGCATGTTTGTTAATTTGTTATATATTTGCCCCTTATATATATATCTTGATTTATAATATATAAAACAGGATATAAATATAATTTATAGTCAGTATTCTTCTATTATAAAAATATATTTAATATATAAGTATGAAATGGAATACACCGATCATAGAAATGGTAGGCCATACATACGCATGAATGTTGTTTTCATTTAATAATCATATTAAATGAAAGAAGGTTAATGAAATAAATTTATATATTTGTGTATATATATATCATTATTCTAGTAGAATTAAAATATCATATATATCATATAATTTCTTTAATCCCATTATTAATACATTTCATTTAGTGTGTGATAGAATCGCATTACTTTGACGGGGCAGTAGTCCACACTTCCTCAAATGAAATTTTCTTATTTACAAAAAATAAAATGTATAATGATATGTGTGGTAAAAGGATTAAAAAAGAATAAAGTCACAGTAAATTTATTATATAACATACAAAAAATAATTTCCATCATAATTTCTACCATTAGAGGGGGAAAAGGAAAAAACGAATGACCATCGTTTAGTGGCGTGGTAGATCTCCATGCCCATAAATAGTATGTTCATTACCTGTTAGATGAATGTGTTGGTAAGTGTAGGTAAAACACTTATCATTAAAATATATTAATATATTTAAGATACAAGTTTTGTTATTATTGAATTAAATATGATCAATCGGTGTGGCAGTGAATGAAAATAAATAAAATGAGCTTGACGGAGGATGTCACTTCTTAATAATGTAACACCTATTGGTTCGAAAAAAATAGATTCCTTGGAAATATTTATTACCAAAGGTATGAAACAAGAAGTAAGGGTGGTATTTTGAGGATTTTTTGGAAGATATTGGTTGTGCTAATGTATATTGAGAGGAGTGTGGAAGTGGAAAGAGGGGATGCCTTTTATAGTGGAGGAGGAGTGAACTCTGTAATGTTTGGGACATGGAAGTCAACCAACCGTTTTTCCATGGATATTGGATCCAATAATGGTAAAATTTTTAGAAAAGGGAATATAGTTTCAAAATATGGCTATAAAATGGATTTTGGTAATGTATCTATGTCATTTTGGTTCAGTCATTATTTAAGTATAATTTTACCTTAATTGATGTAATTAATTATAATTGCATTAACTAATATTTTTGGGAAAAAACTAGTTTTACCTTATTTAAATTTATAAATTTTGATTATAAAAAATATGGAATACATTTTTTGTTATTCCAATATTATAATAGGATGAAAATAATTTGAATTTAACCACGTAGTCCGGATAATATTACAGGGTTTTAATGTAAAATTGTTCACAAGTATACTTTGTTTTTATATCCAATTTCAATGAAAAATTAGTTAAAATGACCTAAATTATATTAAGTGGTAAAAATATTAACTAATTAATTTTTTAACCAATTTAAAATGTTATTTATCCTTATAAATAAATTATATGAAATCATAGTTTTGAACTAAAATTCAGAATTTTTCATTATTCATTAAATAATGAAACATAAAAAATAATACATGAATGTTAACATAACAAAATAATCATGTTCTTATTTGCATTAATAAGTTTATTTTAACATATTAAATTAGTACATGTTCCAAAAAATTTATTTAAAAGGGGTTATCCATTAAAAGTTGGTATAATGCCCTAATAAAAATATAGGTTTTCAAGAACAAAATTGGGTTTGTTCTTATATTATATCTATAAAATAAATTAGTTAAATATCAAAAATATTTTTTTAAATTTATAATATATATATCACATTAATATTACTCACTAATTTTAATTGAATTATTTTATTAGGGTAAAATAGTTTCATGGATAAAATAAAATCTGTCTTTAAATTCAATCAGTTTTCTTATAAATTTATAAATAATTTATAACCAATGAATTAATTTTATATTTTAAAAACTATATATTTTTATATGTCCGTTATCCCATTTCATAACTACTAATTTAATAATTATGTAATAATATAACATTTTCCGTAAAACATGGTCTTTCAAGTTTTATATGCCATTGAGGAAATTCATCGTTGTGTGTAACCCTAGCAATCCTCAGTGTTCTTTTTGTAGAGTAGGCTTAGATTCATGTCGTGTGTAGTGAATAATTGACATGGTGTTTCATATAATTTATTAAAAACATATTTTTTTAATTTTAAAAAAACTATTTTCAGTGTTTCACGAAATGGAATATATCCAAAAGAATAAATTAATGAGAATAAAAATAATTCATAAAATCTCAGGGTGTTACATTATATCCCATTTAAAAACAATTTATCTCTCAAAAATCATATAGATTATAAAATGTTTAAAAAATTTATTTGGAAATAGAAAACCATATAATAAAAATGACCAATAAATCAACCTTTAAAATTGAAATTTGGATCCATAATGGTTACCTAGAGCAACACATAACTGGGATTCCACAGAAGAGATCATAGGTGCCATGTAAAATCATGGACATGGAAGATAAATATAACCATGATGTTTTGATGGAGAGTGATAGAGAATAATATTTTAAGAAATTTAACAATCACAAATACATAAATTATTGATGATCTAAAGTACCATCTAATCCATGAGAAAAAATTATTATAGGATAAAAATATAGGATTCAAGGTCCTTTTTCATAAAGATGAATAATTGTCATGAAAAGATATACTTACATGATTTTAGAAAAACCTCACTATTTTTTGTTCGTTGATCATCCTCACCTCTTTCTTTAAAAATTAATTTGTATTTTTTCATTCCAGAAGAAATAATAGAAAATGAGATCCACGATATTCCATAACATTTTTCATCAGTTATCATCATGTTCGTGTAGTTTGAATAGGCTATCCAATATGCATAAATCCTCACATGGAGAGATTACACATTAAATTTTCTAACTTTATCTATTGTTTAAATTAATCATTCCATAAATTGTCAACCATATAACCCTTACTAACTATGAATATTTAATTATTTAGAAATAAATTCATGAAATCAACTTAACATTGATCCGCTCTATTTCTCAATGTACCAGTTGGTTGTGAAATCTAAAACATGTGAAACCATTGTTGGAGAAACCATAGTGTGAGAAACATTTCATATAATGGGATACCATAAAATCATGAAAATTTACTTATATAATTCCTATATTATAGATTTTACTTCATTAATATTTGAAAAAGTTGGTTTATCCTATGTTATTCATAACCAACATATATTTAAATCCATCATAATTGTTTATGAAGAGTATTGTGATATCCCAAATCCTAAAACTAAGGAGTGTCAAACAAGGTGTGTAGTAAGGCCCCTTTTCACGTACCAGATTACCCGGAGTCAGGCTCGACACATCTTGTCTAATTTATTACCCCAAGGTACACCTACACCAGATCCACATCCACTTGTAGTATCTATACAGGGATATACTACAAGGAAACCACCGACTCTATCCTTTACAAAAATTACAAGAAATTTTCCTAAATAATAACTCATTCATATAGTTATCCTTAGATACATCCCTTGGAATATCCATATAAATATACCAAGCGATATTTATAAAGGTTTCTTGTCTTAGTATCTATATGTTAACTACACCTTTTCCATAATACCAGCTATAGAGACCCACTCTTTTTATACATCAAAATTACATCAATTTTTTAGAATAATTAAAAAACAATACCTACATACTCCAAATGACTGTATTATTTTTTTCCTTTTGAAACATAGTACAAAAAATCTTTTATCTTAGCAAAATATCTTAAATTTTTCAAACAAAGATCATACCCTTCATAATTCATACTAAAAACCATTCTTCATAAAATAGTAAAAGGAAATATAAGAAAGGGATGATGTCAATTTCCAAATATGCGTAAATAAAAGAGATTCATATAAAAATCATCAAAATAAGGGTACAAAAATGAGATCATTATCAAAAGAATATCATACCCTACATATCAAAGATCATACACATGCATCATAGAATAATTATTCATAGTTCATAAAACAAGAATCATAAGTAAATCAAGATCATAAGACATGAAAGCGTAAAATTGGAATAACAAATGTAATGAATAAATAATCATCAACATATAGCATAGGGAATATGTATAAGTTGAAATAGGTTCGATCATTATGTTATGGGCATAAAATAAGGCCCTCTCAAAGACTTATGGGCATGCAACCAGGTCCACACATAACGTTGTGAATATGTAATCGGGGTCACACATAACATTGTGAACATGCAATAAGGTTCATGAATAAAATTATAAATAAACAATAAGGTTAACTCATAACATTTTTAACATGTAATCAGGTTCACGCCTAAACTTATGGACATCCAACAAGGTCCATACGTAATATTGTGGACATGTAATATATTTTACACATAACATTTATACTCACGATTCATCCATTATTACACAATGAATTGGAGGGAGATATTTGTCCTATCTATCTCATTATAAAATGACACATACATATTCCACAAGATAATATAACTTTCATAATATGATGAACCAAAAATAGATTAGTTTTATAAACAATCTATAATAAAGCCTAAAATTAAATGGGTATCATTTTCATCACATAATAACTGATGGAATATAGATATCTTTCATAATCCATTCATCAAATAATGACCCAAGAAAAAGAAGATGTTTCAAAATCATATAACACATGGAATAGAAATTGGTGTCATAAGAATCATTCCATTAAAACATAAACTATTCATGAAATTATATGAATGAAACCCTTTGATCATTTCATTGAAAATAATATGTAACTTCAACAGATGTATTCTTAGATGTAAAATGACAAAAAATATTTTGAAAACCTTTCTTGAGGAAAATATCCATTTCTTCATTGAAAAAATATCCTTTAAAAAAACATTTTGAAAACCATTTTCATGAAAATGAACAACAAAGCATATAATGAATGATTTGAAAACCTTTTGTAAACATTTTTCTTTGAAAACTTATAATTTTACCATGAAAATGTTTTGAGAAAAAATAATTTGAAATTAATTTGGAATCATATAAATCCTTAATATCATTGGAATATAATTTTCCTTGTAAATTTATAAAGATTCAAAAAAACATTGGGAAAACCGTTTTCCTTGGAAAATAATATCAAAACATTGAAATCGATATTTTTTTGATTTTTTAAAAAGTAATTTTTAAAATTTCATAAAATTTATCCTTTTAAAATAAATTAATCTTTATTGAAATGATGGTTGGTAAATATTTTCATGTTGTACTATGTAAGAATAACATTTTTTTTCTTGGTAAAAGTTTATAAAAATGCATTTTTCAGGAAGTGATGAAAAGACTCCATCAAAAATATGTGTTAAAGAAAAAATGGAAGATAAATTATTATAATGGTTTTTAAAGATTAGTACAATATTCTTGGAGACATTTTATTAGAAAAAATTGTTTTTAAGGGACATAAATTTCAAACTGAGGAGAGGGTAATTTCAGAAATTCTTAAAAATAATTTCATAAAAATAATATGTTCCAAAGAGTATAAAAATGGTACCTATACATGAATAAATTATAAATGACTTTATGGGAGTTATATTGACGAATTGTATGGAGATTTGGATCATAATATTTCACCAGAGTAAGAATAACTAAAAACAATATTTTAAAGCGATGAGATTGTTTCAATAAACTCTTACCACTTGGTAAAATTGAACCATACTCCCCATGGAAGGAAATGAAATTACATGAATTTTAAAATATGATGAAAATATGTAGATTAATAATATATAATTTAAATGTTATAATATACTCCTAATGTAAAAATATATGCATATAACATGGCCTGGGTGTCATTGAAGGAAAATTGTGACAAAGTTATTTTACCAATTTGGTAACTTTTGAAACATAAATATGATGAAATAAATTTCATCAGATTGATACATAAATACCCATATATTTATGTATAAAAATAATATAATACATCCATCGTATGCATAAACAAAACTAAAAAGGAATGAGTGTTGAATAAAGCATATTTCTCATAGAAATAAAATGTGAGATGAAATCCCCTAACCTTGTGTCTTGACTCTCATAGTACCTATACAATCATCATGTATGATAAAAATAAATATACTATAAATATTTCAAATAAAAATATTCTAGAATATAATACCAAATATGGTTATATTGTTACATTATATTACCATTTTTAATAATTCAATGTACTATTTACAGTTGGGGTAATATTCGCATTGTTTTTCACATGTGTCTTAATTTTTTAAATCATTAGTCCCTATACATATATCACAATTTCATGATAATAAACCATGATATAAATATAATTTATATTAAATATATTTTTATTATAAAAATCTATAGAATGTAAATCTATGAAATGGAATACATAGTTTATGGAGACGGTAGACCGTACGTATGCATGAACACTGTTTCTATTTAATTATCATATTGAAAAAAAAGGTATATGAAATATATATATATATATAAGTATTAAATTATAATTATTATATCTCATAAATAATATGAATTCTCTAAACCAATCTTTATTACATCCCATGTAGTGTGTGAGTGAATCAAATCTTTCTAAGGGGTGGATGTCCACACTTCTTCAAACAGAATTGTCGTATTTACACGAAATAGAAATTATAAATATATGTGTAGTAAATTTTATAAATAATATAAAAGAAATAATAAATTATAATATAACGTATAAAAATATTGTTTCAATCAAAATATACACCATTAGTGGTGATAATGGATAAATTAACAATCATCATTTAGTGAGGCGGTATTTCACTGTACACAAAAAAAATATATTCATTACCCATTAGATATATGTGTTTTTAAGTTTAAGTATAAACCTTATCCTAAAAATATCATAATATATTTAGGATATTTGTGATTTTCTACACAAATTTAATAAGATGAAATTTTTTGGTGGAGACGGAAAACGAAATAATGGAGCTTGAGGGAGGGTCTTATATACTAATCGAAAAACATCTTTTGGCTTGCAATAAAGGGATTCCATGGAAGGGTTTATGACCAATGGAAGAAATAAATAATGAATTTAGGGATTTTTATAAGCTATTTGGCCCAATATTGGTCGATCTTAAGTGTCTTTATAGGTGTATGGAAGTGGGAGTAGGGCATGCCTTTCTCAAGTGGAGGATGAGGGGCACTCATGAGAATTTTGGGTAATAGAATTACACCCTCATTTTTCAAATTGAATGTTGAACGAATAATGGTCCAAATTATATTAAAGTAATAATAGGGTCTAAATATGGTAATATATTGTATTTTGTACATGTTTCTAGTTTATTTTGGCCATTAAGATTAAGGTTTTGTAATTAGTTATGCAGTATTTAATTTTATAGATGTAATTAATTTTGATTAAATTCCCTAATATTTTTCCTCAAAAACTAAGTTGACATTATAATAAATTATAAATTATGATGATTCCAAATTTGGAACCCATTTTTATTATTTACTATAATAAAATTGTTAGAAGTTAATTTAAATTTAATTTCATTGTCGAGTTGAAAATGTTTCCTTTTAAAGTAAAAACACTCAAATGTTTGCTATGTTTTGATTGTGAAATTGGTTCCAATGACATATACTAGATTAATTGGTAAAAATAATATCTAATTTAGCTTTTATGAAAATTTAAAATGTAATTCATCCTTTTAAATAAATTATATGAAAATGGATATTTTTATCTAAAATTCTATATTTTTCATTATTCTTTAAAAAATGAAATACCAGAAAAATACCAAAAATTTACCCTAACCTAATTATTATGTTAAGATTTCAAGGATGATGTTTATATTGAAATATTAAGTCAATATAATTTACAAAAATTATATTTAAAATTGATTCTCCCATAAAATTTGGAATAAATGCATTAAAATGTTATCGGGTTTCATGCATAAAATTTGGTTTGTTCTTATCATATGTTTATAAAATCCTCTAGATGAATATCCAAAATATTATTTTTAATATATAAAAAAAATTTTAATTAACATCACTCAATAATTTTAATAAAATATTTTTATTTGTGTGAAACCATTTCATGGATATAATAATATATTCCATTATAGTCAATAATTTTTCATATTCATTTTAATTTAATTTGTAACCAAAGAATTATTTTTTTATTTTCCTGAAAAAAATATTTTATATATTTATTTAGAAATTTTCATAAATACAATTTTACTAGATAGGTTATAATATTTTATTATTCGGTAAAACATTGTCTTGAATGATACACAATCCATTGAGGAAAGTCATTACTGCGTGTAACATAAGCTATCCTTGGTGTTTCTAGTAAAGTAACATAACATTTATATTGAATGTTATCCATGATTAATGTAGAGATGTGTAAAAAATAATCCCAAAATAGTGTTTTAATATAAAATAAACTATATTCAATTTTGTGTGAAATGAAAATTTTCAAAAAGATTAAATTAATTTTAAAAAAATTATTCAAAAAATATCGGGGTGTTACATCACCACCACCAGGCTTATGGTGGTGGGTTTGTGGAAGTTGCGGCTTAACCCCATCGGGGTGGGTCATTGAAAATTTGTTAATTACATTATGTTACGATATCACCATTTACCTGGGATGTATATGATTATGATTTATGATCTATATATCTTGAAACAACTTATGATTCTTCACCTCTACTTATTCATGTTATATTCATGTAATATGACCATTTTCCCTCTCTTAGTCACTTAAAAAGGGTAGAAATTATTTTTTTTAGAATATGATATTACTCCACTCTTTGGATGGAAATAAGTTCTCTCTGAGAACCATGTTTTCTAAAATAGTTAACGAAAATATATTATTCATATACTATGATTTTTAAAAGTCGTTTTTATCCATGTTTCAATTTTTACAATTTTTTTAATTTTATATTCATGTTACATTCAAAACAATTCTAATTTTTAATTTACCAAATATCTAAGACAAATCATTGTTTTAACTTGTACTAAATGAAATAAACTACTCATAATAATGAAAATTTATTTCTACAAAGAATCCTATACATTTTTTCATGAATATTTTAAATTAAATGGATTTTAATTATTTTGTTTTATAAAGTGTTTTTAAAATAGGAAAGGTTATATTTCTCATTTGAGGTTTTAAATGATCATAAAAATTAATTTCCAATATATGATCACATCCACTGATGTAAAATATTCCTTACATGGGATATGATCTAAGGATACCATTATTATTATTTCTATGAATGGTTTATCTCTATTACTAAATGATGTTTATGAAACCAATTTATTTTTGATAGGTTATAGAATAATTTAATACTTATGAAACCCACTTCTTTTTCATTTGTTATTGTATGATGAAGTAAATAATATATAAAAAATATGGGTGACATCTTCATACAGTTCAACCAACTATGATTACACATCAGCCAAAAAAACTTATCCCATTCTCGGAAATTCAATGTTGTCTCGCACAATTACGTGTCCTCTATATATCCATACAATTTAAGCTTATTCTCTTGATTTTCCACACAGGGATCCCGCTTTCGATTGCTCCACCAATAACATCTCCTTCAGCTACTCTACCTCCTCCTACTCCTCGGTCTGATCTGCATATGGCTCCCACCCCCCTTAGTATGCTCCATATCCTGATCCTCCACCTCTGGTTGTTGAACCTCCTCCTACTCCACCTCCGGCTGGTCTTCCTCTGGATCCTCCTCCTCTAGCTGCTCTACCTACAGATCCTCCACCTTCTCCTACCCCACCATGTTAGTTATTTTCCTTTGTTAATTTTAGGATTTCCATTGAATATTTGAATCTACTTTCCCATTACCCCTCTCCTTCCAGGCCACTGCCTCTACCTCAATCATACATTCGTCTTGATTAACCTATATTTCCCTAACTCCCTCTATCCAAAAATCCAATATCGATACCACCTCCCTCCCTGAATTCTTAAATCACACTTCTCGACACTTCCTCCATTCCTTCCTCCCTCAACAGCTCCCTTCTCCATCCACACATTCAATTGCACCATGCCTCCGCCTTTGCCTCTGACCTCCTCCCTGAACTCTTTCTCTACATTTTGACACTATATTCCCCTATCGTACACCTCCAATAGAAGTGGAGATTAACCCATTCATATTTCATCATCCTCATAAATCGACATATCATCTTTCATGATAGGTTCTATCCATATTGGTTTATACATATTTTTATTTCAGTTCTTCCATCCACAGTTCACGCGCATTTGGTCGTAAATTTCAATCCGGGTTAACATTTATTACTGAATCCCTATGATTCTCATTAAAATTTAATTTAGCTTATATTTTATACGGTTATTCCTCTTTTTTAACCATAATTTTCTGCACTTAATTTTATTATGCATCAATTATTTTAAATTTAGTTTGTTTATATTTTAAATTTTAATTTTGTAACACCAATTTTAGTATGAATTTTAATGTGGTTCAACGGTTCACTTCCATTTTTTATGAATGATTCACATTTTTCTCATTTATGCTACATAATGGATGCATTTTAATGAATAAATTTCCATTTACATGATGAATTAATTTTTTAGGTATTCATTTTTTATGAATTTTTTTATGTAATCACTAAATGTATTTTTATAATGGCGTAAATTTTTTTTTCTCAGTTTGATTTTGTTTACAGTATGCTCTTAAACTCATTTGTTGTTACATATTTTGTGAAGGAGTCTCCATCATTACAAAAGTCCATAAAAATGGATGGGATGGTAGATTACATGTTGTTTAGATTTCATTTATTTTAAATATAAATATTCTCTATCATTTTAATGTTTAGTTATTCCTTATTGTCAAAATTTCACAATTCCCCTATATTTTGGCCATCCCACAATCAATTTCTCCATATTAATTTCAAAATAAATAATTGAATCTTTTATTTCTTGTTATTACCTAATAGTTAATTATTCACTGATCATATTTTCATATATTTTTATAGAGTTAATTCATATATGGTGATTGAATTTCATAGGGTTACCATTGTATATCTCTCATACAACATTAAAACAATGTCCAATACAAGTATATAATATTAATCTTCCATAGATATTGTTTTTAAGAAAAAATTATAACTATAAAAATAAGTATTTTTTCACATGTTTCTTTTTTAAAATCTATAGGAAATACTGTTTTTCTCATCTTTCCAAAAATATATTTTTGTCATTGTGATTTTTTATTACAATTACATGTACAATTACTAATATTTTCTTAATTACATTATATATATAGAAAATCCTATATGATGTTTTTTAGTGATGATGGGGTGCAGTATAATTGTTAAATATCTCTGGATACTGCTTCATGAACAAGCCTTTCAAAAACCTAGATAGCCAAAAAAAGGATAAGTTAAATAACTAAATCAAAAAAATGATTGAAATTTCCTATTACAATATAGAGGTAATACTACAATTTGATTATTGTGATTATTTTTATAATTTTTTTATGAATAAAAATTCATATCAAGAAGGTTATTGCTCAATGAAGTTTAAATAATGGTTATTTGTATATGTTTACTCTTTTTTTGGAATCAGCATCCATCATAGAATCTATATCAAATATATTTTCTGTATCCATTTCGGTTTTGTATGAGATATTTTCTAGTGTAATATGATATTCAGGATACTTCAAATAATATTTTCTTATTTTTGTACCCATATAATATGATATTCAGCATACATCAAATGGCATGTTTAAAACTATCATTATATATCTGGACAAAACACTAATAATGAATTACTAGTCCTAGATACAGAAATTCATATCAATAATTATTAAAACACATCCAAAAAATAGGTACTAAAGTTTTAAAATTCATGAGTCATAGAAATAAATAATTGAAATTTTAATATTTTATATATAAATTTTGTTAGAGAATAAAATTAGTGGATGTTGTTGACATTGTTTCTATAAAATGAACCATGAATATTTCATCTACTTTGGTACATATGTATTCCCTTAATGGAATGATATTTTAATTGAAACATTTGAATTGAAATATTATAATTATAATTCTATGTATATAGATATATCATATTACTATTTGTTTTCCTATTTAAGGTATAATTTACTTGTACAAAACACATATGCAACTAATAATAATTACTCAACCGGTTCCATGTTTGTAGGAATTTTTCATTTAAGAGAATGTATATCTAATATATTAATGAATAGAAGGTGTACTATGCTCTTAGTTATACATCAACTTACAGTTTTGATTTGACTTACTCATTTTTAATTCAATAGAAACACTAGAAATTCATTTAACAACACCAAAAACAATTCATGAAAATTTTATAAGCTAATTTATATTTTGATTATAAATAATAGTGGGGATAGAAATTTTCTTGTCTAAAAAATTATGGGAACTATTACATATCATATGAAATTCAATTACATGTACAATCACATTAATTATTTTCTACCTTCAGTTTCCTTTCCATGATAGTATATCATATTAATTCATCAATCTAGATCCATCCTTTGTAACACATTCAAGAATGTTATAGAGTTCACTGGTTCCAAGATGATATCTACAAAACTATATGGTACAAACACTATCAAATACTTCTTACAGGATAAATAATTCCTTATTACCATTAATGACATTTATTTTGTTTATAATTTAATAAAAAATACACTGATTTTTTAGGACAATTGAAATGTTACGACAGTTCACGTAATTTTTTCAATGCCCTAAAGCATGAGGTTCATGATGGAAAATTGAGATTTTAAGGAAAAAAGAATTTGATGTAATAATTTTTATAAATACATTATTTATTTTTTTCATTTTTCTTACTTTATGGCTATATAACTCTATGTTCATGGGAATTATTTATGCTCATTTATGAATTGATATTTTAATATATTTGGTCCAATGATTGAATAGAATCGTTTACATGTGGGTTATAGGTATTGTCTTCTAGGTATATTTTCAATCTTGAAAGAATGTTTCACTAATTAGAATCTCATGGGTTCCATTTGTCTATGTAAATTGTCTTTTTTTTATTTTCAGGGGTTATGATTAATTGAACCTTGTATTTTGACAATTATTAATTCTATTTGGGTTAGATCAACCATGTACAATGAAACTGTAGGAAAATTGAAAGGTGAATAATAGTGGATGATGTCTAAGATATTCTGAACATAATTCAACTTTTATCATCCTCATATAGTGAATAATTTTAATCTTAATGAATTTTATTTTTCTTATGGAAGGAATTTCATTGATTTTCATGCATGGATGAGGGAATAAATAGGAGAAACATACCATTTTTTGAACAAGGAGGCTTGATCCTATTGTTTTTACCAACTTATTCTTCATATTTATTTGATTTATTCTTACGGACTTGCCAATTATATATTTTTTAGAACTCAAGGATATAATCAAGTATATATTGTGTTTTACATGATAATGCATAAATTTTACTTAAATCGGAAGGTATATTTTGTTCTGGATGTTTTTTATATCCATAAATGTTCAATTTCGAATTTTATTTTTCCAGTCACCCATTTTTCCTTTTTCATTTTCAAAATGTAATTATCACATTTCATTAGGTTTTTTTATTTTATGCTGGATTAAATTGAACATTGTGAATTGGTTTGGTAACCCTCGATTTTATAGTTTTTAATAATTTTAATAAAATTACATATCTTTTAAAATTTCAAAATATATATGGTTTTTATTTAATAATTTTTTAGATTTGAATGGTGGTCATTTATTATTGTTGTATGTTTCCCCTATTTATTAAATGACATTGGAAAAACATCATGATTAGTTGAGCCTATTATGTTTTTACTAACTAATTCTTCACCTGGATTTTATTTATGGTTAATGACTCAATAATTTTATATTTTTTACAACTCAAGGGGTTAATGATGTAGCGGAAATCATGTACTTCTAGAGTTTGACAAAACAATAGATGAATTTGACTTCAATGGAAAGGTATGATTTTTTTGGTTGTTTCTTCATGTGCTTCAATTTTCAATTTATAATTTATTTTCCCCATTCAAGGTTTAGTTTTTAATTTTCAATGTTTAATGCTCATATTTCATTAAGTTTTTTTAATTTATGTTGTCTTAAATTAAACTTATTGACCATGGTTTATAGTCCCAGTATTCTCAATTTTTCAGAATTTTAATGAAATTTAAAATCATTATAAATTTCTATCCATCCTAGTTATTTTCGTTATTAATTTTTTATATTTGAAATGTGGATATTCATTAATTTTTTTATATTCCCCCATTTTCATAATGTCAATGGACCGAGGGCCTATTTTGTTGATCCTAGTGTTTTTTATCAACTAATTTTTCATCTCGATCTGATTTATGGTTATGCACTCATCAATTTTATATTGATTTGATCCTAACTGGTTAATTATATAGTATTGATCATGTTATTCTTGATTTTAACATGTAAGTACTTTAGATTAACTTAAATGTGAATGTATAAGAGGTTTTGGTTGTTTTTTCTTATGTGTAAATATTGAATTTCTATTATGTTTTTTCCGTATGCAAGGTTTCCATTTTCATTTTTAAAAATATATTTCTCTCATTTCCTTAAGTTTATTTTTTACTTTATGATGGCTTAAATTGAACTTGCTTAAAATATTTTAAAAACCCACTTTCTCATTTTTGTAACTATTTTAATGAAATTTCATATCTTTTAAATTTACTACTCTCATTTTTATTTTCTGTAATAATTTATGAGATTTAAAAGGTTTTCATTCAATATTGTGTTCTATTTTCATCTATTATTGAAATATCATTTGGCCAAGGTATTGTTTTTTAGGTGGAAGATTATTGTAGGAAATGATAGGAAAACATTGCAAAATGAGTTTGGTTTGAAAAAAAAAAATAATTTCAAAAATATATTACTGATAACTTCATTTATTTATGAATAAAAATATTATAATACATATTTTATTATTAATATTTTATGATATAAAAAATGTAAATTTTGTAAAAAAATAAAAAAATATCATATTTACTATTGTGAACAAAGATATCCTTATGTGTAACACAATCTTATGTTATCAAATAATTTTTTATATTTTATTCATTTCAAACTATCTATTATTTAATCATTTAAAAATTTAAATTTTTTATTTTAATATTCATTAATATTCATTTTAATTTTATACAATTATTTTTTATGAAGTAAATAGCAGTGTAATCTTTATAATTTCAAGATTCAATACAAGGTGATATCATTATTTATTCAATCTACAACTTCAAACACATGATTCCTCTTTCATTAAGCTACCATTAGGATACCATTTTGTTGATTTAGGAAGGATATATTTGATGGATCAATTTTCAATATAATGATCACAATTGAATTTGATCAATATAGGTAAAATTTTGAATTATTTGAGTCTTTATATACCATTATATAATATAATTGAATTTTTTTTGAGTAATATCTATGGTGGTGTTGACCATGTTTGTTTTTCCTAGGGGTAATGGTTTCTAATACATATCATTTTAAATTATTTAATTTTGTTTGTAGGTTCCAATATAAAATCATAGTGGGTGGAGGCTATGAGAATATTTTTTACTTCATTAAATTTAATATAATTAGCTTCAATTTTATCTTCAAGAGGGATTGAAATATAAGTTTTTTATCATAAAATACTTTTAAAAGAGGTGACTATCCTTTAGATCCCATCATGGAGAAGATTATGTTCTTATTGGAGAGTATAATGTGAAGGAATGTGGATCAGGGCCCATAATCTGTCATATTTTAGTCATTATACTACACGTGGAATGTAGGTCTCTTTTCTTAGATCATGTGAGAATTCTAGATTATTTTTCCTCCAAGTTGTTGGCCATTTTTAGGAATCTTTCCTACTTATATTATGTGCATAATGGGTACAAAACATTTGAATAAATCTAAAATTTCCTTCATATATTGTTATTTTCATATTTCATTAGTACTTATCCACATTTTTAAACATTTTATTTCTTATTTCTTAAATTGTTATGTAAATAAATTCATGAATCTATTGAAATATTTTTATGTTAATGATTTAGTACAACGGTATAACAATATTATCCTATATGATTTTTACTACCTTTTATTGTCCGCTTATTTGTAGTCCACATTTACTGCAATATTCTATTCCCACTAATTTAATATTTCAATACATTCAATATAGTCAATATTAATATAGGTTTTTTATCCTACATGCACTATGAGAGGTTATACTATAACTATATTTTTTATAAATACAACATCCGGGAAACCAGATCTTGTATTCTGTTTTTATGGTGAATGATGTACATAATTTGACCATTGGATGTTTTTTAGATCATTGGAACATGTTATTTATTTGAGCAGTGGATCATGAATTTTAGTTGAATATTGGATAATTTTTTATTGAATTACATGATATCTCAATTCAAATGCGTGAATGTGAACTAGTGACTATAAAACCTATCTAATTTCCATAGGTACAGATATGACGAAATAATTATTGAATCCATTTCATTTGATTGGAAATGATATGATTAATGTTTTAAAATCTAGATGAACATATAAATATGATATATATTATGTGAAATGTGGGGCCTATATATTCCTAAAATGCATTGGGTAATGATTAATGGTATATGATCTCAATGGGTACATGAGAGGTTATTCCAATTTCAATAGAGGGTACACGAGAGGGAATCCTTTACTTGGTGACATCACTAATGTATTTTCACTAGGCCTATCATGTTATGAATATATTGGTGGGTATCCTTTACATAATATTTTTTATTAGTATGTTTAGGGAAATATCTAGGTGTTATCTCATTGTTATTCCCTCATGAATAATTTTTATTACTTCCCTAATCATTAATGTCTTATGATCTACCAATCCTTATACTATGGAACATGATTGTGATATTGTACATGCAGGCTATAGTTTACAAATGTTATGATCTTGTTATCATACCCTTATGTACATTCACTTCTTACATGTGTCCTTTATTTAACCATAATTACCATATGAGATCACCCTTTCTCACCTTACCCATACCATGGTAATGAAAAATATATTATGTATAATATATCTAAGAAGGGTGTTAATTATGAAGATAATAGCAGTAGATTTTTTTTACCAATGGATGTGTTTTTTTTTGTTTCCATGATTCCAAATACACTAAAGCATTGTGGGCGTTATAGATGTAATTGTGAAATGTAATGAATATTAATCAACAATTATTTAATATATATATATATGATAAGATGAGGTCACTATAATTGTAATCAGATGAAATATTTAGATAATATTTGGAAACTAGGATGGGATGACTTTAGTGATATCCCTAGGGATATTTCCAATGATATTTCTCAGGATTTCATTAATCATAAGTTCAATGATTAATCAACTTATAGAAATTTTATAAACTTTTGGTAAAGGATAAACCAAGTGGTTTCCATGAAATTATATGTCTAACCAAAAAATACATGTTGGTGTAACTCTTCCATAGAGGTACCTGGTTGTAATAAATCTTAAAAGGGTGAATTAATATTTACTCGATCATAAATTAGTGAATGAAAATTGTCCTTGATTCACACATGGATTGATACTCCCAAGGGATATTCATTGAAATTTAACAATCTCCTTACAAACCACCATTAACAATTTAAAATATATAATCAATATGAATGACATTATATAATCCTATGGTGTCATAGATTTTAAAGATGGTTAAATAATTTAGACAATCTATACATGATCTTTGGACTATGTGTATTTACACAATGAACATTATTACTCATACATTGCTTTTTTGGATTTAGTTTGTGGTGGGATCCAAGAGGAACATGGATAGAATAGAATGTGATGGAAATCTTTCACATGAGAATCTAAAAGATATGTTTACTACAATGAAGGATATTTTGATTATGCATAATAATTTATCATGATACATGATTAAAAAAATGAACCATAACAAACAACCTAACTAACCACAGAATATAATGATAGAGTTGATTTAGATTTTGGTTAATGGAGACCATGGAATAAAGGATATTGGTTTCATATGTGTCAGGAATTAAAAATAATGCACTATAGGGAATGTATGAATTAAATGAGAATTTAATTTATCACTCAGGGAAACCATATAATTTTATAAAATACTTATTAGATGCCTATATTATGGATCTTACATTAGTAATCTTTAATTTCATAGGTTTATCCATTTCTATTCATAGAAAATGTATATTTAAATCCCTAATTATAGTTCATGATGAGTTTTGTGAATTACCAAAGAATATCCCCCGATAGTGTCAAGCCTGGTTTGTAACAAGGCTCATTTTCATGTACGAGATTACCCAATGTATGGACTGGGACATCTTGTAAGAGTTGTTACTCCTGTGTACATATGTTCCAGAGAAACATAGAATTGTAGTATCCAGAAATGGATGTATTACTAGTAATCCACTCCCATTATCCTTTACCAAAATTATAATACATTTTCATAAATGAATACTCTTCCTCACACATTTTATTAGAGACATCCCAAGATATATCCTTAGAAATATTCTTAGGGATGTTTCTAAATGTTTTTCATCAATGTTTCCAAATGATAACTAAATGTTTTCTCCAATAGAAGCTATAGAGACCATCACTTTTTATAAACTAACATTACATATCTTTTAAAGAATACTTAAAAAATTATATATATTCAAAAATAATGGTTTACTATAATACCTTTGAAAATGTGGAACAAAAAATATTCTATCTTAGTGGAATATCATTAATGTTTCCCAAAATGATCATAGGGCTCAGTTTATTATTGATATTCTATTCTACACAAAGAGAAATTAGATTTACCTATATGAAAATTTCATCAACATTTATTCCCATAACTTGTGTATAATGGAATTCTCATGTACATATCTCTATAGATTCTGGATATCCAATTAAATTAAATTTTTTTATTATTATCAAAACCATGATATTGATATGAATCTAGATACTCTATCTCCAAATTTTTATAACATCGATCCATATATTCATAGATAATGAAGTCTCTTACGGATAATTACATTCATAGATATGGTCTTATGCTTCTAAGGAAATAGTCAACCTTACATTTGGGTTAGATGATATTACAAGAATCATACCTTGAAAGCCTTGTAAACTTTTCATTATTGGTACTAATGGATTTATCATCTTTATTCATAGTCTCAGGGAACTTCTTCTTCATATTTATATGAAAAATTAGAGGAATTTCATTATTTAGAAACAAGTTGTTGACCTCATCCCAATATATGGTTTCAATTTCATCATTTTGCCTTATATTATTCATACAATTCCATAATTTATCCTCTTGACCATGAAAATAAAATAAAGAAAAAATGAATTTTGCATGATCCAAACACTAGAGAATATAACATAAACATTTAATGTTTCTAATCAATAATTAATCAACCACAGGATCTAAAGAACATCTGAATAAAGGTAGGTATTTCCTCAGAGAGGACTCAATAGAATATTCTTCCCTCAAATTATTATTTATAATTATAGAATGAATCAAATCCTAATAAAGTAGTGTGAGTATAGATATATGAATTTCCACTCCAAATATCATATTGTATGTTTTCTGATGTGAACAATCATTTCAATTTCTATCATACTCATCATTAACACAGTTCTTTCATGTTTCATCCATCAAAAAAAACAAAATCATAGTGTGGTAAATGATAATCATAGTGGGAACCCACATATTCATAAAATATAACTTATAGGATGTAAAAATCATGAAACATTATTTCAAATCAATGTGACTTTAGTTTTATCCTAAACCATTCATAGTCATAATCTATTTAAATCCACCACGATGGGTTATATTTATTTTATAAATTTCCAAAGAATAACTCCTAGGAGTGTCTATCTTGTTGTTAAGAAATGATTATTTTTTTACACATGTTGATGATATGGTCAATATCAAGGCACCCGTTTCCACGTAATTACCACAAGGTACCTCATTGTTAGAGATAAATCCACATTTATTATCCAAAAAGGGATTTAATTTCTTGGAAACTGATTTTTCTATCATTTACTATAATTCCAAGTCATTTCCAATACACTTACTCATACAAAGTCTTATCTTCAAAGATATTATTAGACATACCCATAGAAATATACATAAGGATTTCTAATTGGTTTCCTCATCCTAGTTTTCAAAGGATTATTAAACCATTCCTCTTATATCAAATACAGTGGCCATGTATTATCATACGTAGATATTAAAATATTTTTTTATGAAAATTAAATATATTACACTAACACATTCATTTAGACTACAGTATTTTAGTCTTTTTTGAATTATAAAAAATAATATTATAATCTGGTGATTGATATTCAATGTTTCCCACAAGGTTCATCCCATTTATTACTCTTCAAATAAATTCCATACATATAACCATTATTCATATCATGGTAAAAAAAATATAATAAGGTATGAGATCAGATATATAGTATTGGTAAATAAGAGAAATAAATAAACATAACATGAGTAAAAGGAAATGAAAATGTGATAATAAGATATAAAATCAATATAAATAATATCAAAGATAGAAAAATTGAGTCATGAAAAAAATATTGGATGTTTATATGACATGAGTCAAATGAAATCAAAAAACATGACCAATGGTAGCATAAAATAGTCATTGTATATTGATTTTTGGCATATAGATAATAATAGAAAATATTTTTTAATGACTACCCAAAATGATATTCAAAACATGTTTGGATTAGTCTGACATCCATTGTAATAGCTTTTGGCTAGGGTTGACCTCTATTGCACCCTATTTAAGTTTTTGGATAAACCCAAGTGTACCATTTCATCTCAAATACCCTTAATAATTACACAATGCATTGGAGGGATATACGGGACCCACACAACTTTTTTATAAAGTAACCACCATACTTTGTAAGAACATAACCACTATTATATAATTAAAATCAAACATATGTGTTCCACAAGATCATAAAAAATTTACAATATCATAACCCATGAAATGAAATGGGTTTAATAAACATTTTGTCAAAACAATAACCTATATAAAATAAACATGTTATAAATAATTTCATAATTTCTTCCCATAAGAACCCATTGAAAAATAAATATGTTTAATCACCATTTTATCATGGTATATCCGATGTAAGGGAAACTAGTTTCATAAATATCAACCCATTATATTGATAAAACATACATTGATATAATAAGGGTAATATCATGGGATCATATCCACAGTAAGGCACAGGTAACATTAATAGATGTCAATATAGATAGAAAATTATTTTGAGAGATAATTTAAAACATTTTCTATGGAATTATTTCATTATAATAACTTATTAAAATATAAAATATCTTTTCCTTGAAAGTGAACCTATAATTATTTAAATGATTCTTTAAAAATGATTTTAAAATTACTTCAGGAAAAAATTCTTCAGGCATTGAATAATGATTTCTAAAACATAAAGCACATTCACAATCAATTTCATTTTGAAATAATGTATCTAAAATATGAAAATGTACCAAATATTGTGGATATTTTTTTCATTAAGAAACAATATTGAAAACATGTAAAGGAATATTTAAATAATTTATCATTCATCATAGTTGAAAATAATGTTCATTCCATTCTTGTTAAAAACAATAATTCTTAAAATTTTCAGTAAAATCAAGATGGGATTTTTTTTGAAAAATAGAATGAATATTCCATTAAACTAAATCAAAAAAACTAAAACATGGGTAAATATTTCTTTTATAAATTGTTTTAAAAATCATTAAAACAATATCATAAATCATATTTTCTAATAAAATGGGATTTTAGACAAAATGATTAGTTTTCATAAAAATATTGTTTTTAAATATTTAGAACATTAAGAGAGGAATATGATTGAATATCATATACTATTGTAAAATAAACCACTTATAAGAAATTTCATTAGTAGTTTGAGAGATAGGCCAACATATTGGATAGTTAGAAACATAGTTATAAAAAATCTTGATAAACTATGAGAGTGTAACATAAAATATTTACCAATTTTTTAATAATGAAACATAAGTATCATAACATAATATGATTGAATGAATATTAAAATTTCCTGAGGTTAAATAAATTCATGGTATCATTTGTCAAAGGGGATGTATATAAAACTTGTAAAAATGATAGTTTCAAAATATATTCACTTGTCTCAAAGAAGAAATATTGTGACAAAAATAACTTACCATACTATTACTATTGGAATTATAATCCCCAATAATATAAATATAAAATTAAAATTTAATTATCCTGAAAATAAGGACATAACATACCAAAGTGGTGGTATATATTCCAGAAAAAACAAAAGAGTGGTTAATTTTGTATGTCTCTCAGAAATAAAGGAGACTAAAAATATCATACCGCAAGAATATACTTCTTTACAACATGTTCAAAACTCTTGTATAATAAATATATGATTTTTATGAATTTATAAAAGAACCATGTATATATAAATTATGCCATTTATTATTTACTTATGACATTATATCACTGGTTTATTAACAATTCCATGTTAAAGTCACATTTCAGGTACAAAAGGATTTCCTCTCTGTGTATGTATTGAATTGTTATTTTTAGACATATTAAATAGATCATGGTTACACAATATCAATATTTTTATAAATGATATAAATAACATATGTATTCATTATATTTTTTTATATTAATATATTAAATATTGAAATATAAATTTAAATGCATCATTCATGGAGTTGGTAGGTCATGCATATACATGAACGATGTTTCCATTTTTATTTCATATTGAAATAAATAAATTTAAATGGTATATTATCCTTAAATAATTATATTTATTTCTTATATATCACATATTTTCATTAAAACTATTTGTATCCCCTTCCTAGTAATGCATGAACAAATCCTATTACTTCGAGAGGTGGTAATCCTACGTATACATGAGTGACGTAATAATATTACCAAAAAATGAAGATCATGATTGTATGTCTGATATAATAACTCCATAATCATATTAATATAATATAAAAATAGTATATCAATCAATAAATCTAAACGTTATAGGTGGGAATGTAAAAATGAATGACATCTGTTTGCGAGGCATTTGTCTTTTGTACACAAGAATAATGTTTTTACAACACATTTGATGGAAGTGAAGATGGTATAGGTCCTGATCTTAACATTAAATCTAATAATAATATGTAATATATTTATGTTTTTATATCATAATGATATATTAATAATTGAAGATGTTATCGGAATAAAAAAAATAAAAATGCTCATTGACGAATATTTCCTATTCATCAGGTATCCTCCATAGGTTTGAGCAAATATACTATCAATGATGTATTTATATAATTAATAAGGATACTATGATAAGAGGAAGTAATTTTAGAAGTTATATGGCTTGGATATCTATGATCCATAAAATCTGTAAGGTGTGAACTGGAGAGAAAAAGATCTGGCTTTTATAAGTAAGGTTAGTGGAAGAGTTGTAATTTATTGAAAGAATGAATTTCGACCACCTTTTTTTCAAGTCACAAGACCCAAATACAATAAAATTATTAATTATAGAAGTTATAAGGTACAAATATGGAAATAAAATTGGTTTTTACAAATTTTAGTATTATGATAAAATCTTATTTTTTAGTTTCACCCCATGGTAAACCCATTTTTTCCATAACTATGGTAATAAAATTTAACTCTTTTCAATATTATATTTTTAGAAATATTAATTTTAAATTATTAGAAAATATAAATTATTTAGATACAAAATATGGAAGAAATGTTTACAAATTTAATTCATATTAGTCAAGAAATTTAATTTTAAACTAATCTCAAAAATGCAACAAGAAAGTGTGTTTTTAAAATAGATATGTTGAAACATCTATAATGTTTTGTTACCAAATTCAATATGAAATTAATTCCAATGAACTATATTTGATTAATTGATATATAATTAATGAAATTGTACTATAAAAATAATTTAAAAAATAATTTATATTTAACAAGAAATGAAATGAAATTGTTGTTTTCAATTAAAATTCATTATTTTTCTCAAATCATCAAAAATGATACATTTCAGAAAAAATATCATATACTAACCCTAAGATAATATTGAAATTGTGATTTCAAAAAACTAATTAATTTTTTCAATTTAATTTTCTATTAATGATGAATTAATATTATTAATGTTCACAGAAAGGAATAAAAATTGTTGTTTTGGAAAAATGGTTTCTTGAAATCATATTAAGACCTTAGAAAAAATTATGAAATTTTTTTTATTAATATGTTTCCTTTATAGAAAAATATTATACTTAATATTTTTTAATATTCATATATAATTATTATTAATGGCTATTTTTAAATTTTTTAGTTTAAATAAATTTAATATATCATTGTTTTGTTAATACTCCCTGTCGTACGTAAGGCAAGCTAACAAAGTGTTGCATGTAAAGGAATCAAATATCAGTATTGAATGTAACAAAAGATATAACAAATATTAAATATATTAAAATATATTGTAATGATTAAAATAATTTGGAAAAAATTAAATTTCAAAAAATCTTAGTGTGATACATAACATTTATTCTATGAATTTTCATGAAAATAGATAAGAATAGAATGAATTTTACTATTAAAAAACATTTTTCTAAAATATAAATTTTCACTCATTGGAAGATATAATTTCAAAACTACATTTACAAACATTTATATAATTTATTTTAAAACCCAATGTTCATTTTTGAAATCATGATGTAAAAAATCATCAGATGTATTTTTCAAAATTTTCTAAAAAGATTAATTTTTTCACAAATACATAAAAATATAATTTTTTAATTAGACACTTCCATTTGGATTATGTGATATATAAAGAAAAGAAATGTTTTAAAATTGTTTAAAAAAAAAATTGCATCTACTAGAAATATAATAATCTAATTTAATCAATTATAATTATACTTTTATTTTAATTTGATTCAAAATCATTGTAAACTTATGAACATTTTCCTATTGAAAACACACATTCATATCTCATTTTTGAGATTAATTTTTATTTAAATATTCTAAATTATGTGAATTGAATTTTAAAAAATTGATTCAATATTTGGAATCATATTTATTTATATTATATATTAATGTTAATGTAATTTTATTCCATAATGATATGTGAAAATTGTTAAAATATAATTATTGCAACTAAGGTTAAAATGGGGTTTCATGCATTGTATGTGCCCTAGTTAAAATTAATTTCTCAAAACCCATGAATTTTTATATAATAAATTTAAATTAATATATAAAATAATTAAATCCAAATTATCTAATTTTTATGATTTTATTTTGTTATAAAAAATTTAATTAATTGGGCTTAAAAACTGTTATCATGGTTATGATTAAAATTGTTAATATGAGTAAAATTTAACAGATAAGAAATGAAAAGTTCAAAAAATTGTTTCAGGTTTGTATATACCAAATCATATCTCCATTACAATATTTATTAATTTTTGATCGACATTATTTGAGGCTTATCACCCATTATTGAACACTTTTGGGTATTTAAAAAATGTAACTCATTAATTATGAAAGGTCCCTCACTCACCTACCATATTCACTCATATAAAACCATAGATATGTATCCAAAACAATATATATCGCCTCAAAAATTCCATACATTAATCCTAGAATCATTTATTTAGCAGAATTAAATTCATCGAACGCTTTGGGTGCACAAATAACGAGCAATCCTGAAAAATACGTAACGTTCTTCAATGAGCATTACTGTTTTATTTCTTCCCCAACTTTCATGAATTCTAATTAACACATTTAGATATAATAATCTCAATATATTGAATATAATTATTCTTATATAAACTACAACCATCTCAACTTCCAAAAAATGGGGTGCAAAATTACCATTTATATGTATGACAGACTATCACCTCGCAAATATACATAATTTCTTTTTAACATTACCAGAACACATATATGGGAATAATGATATATATATAAGATATATATATGATAATTTTAGAATAATTTTACCTATTTAGACATTATATCTTTTAAAACATTTTACATTTCATTTTGTTGGGGATATGACAACGTCACTCGTGTGTATGGAGGATTTCCACCATTTGATGTTATGTGATTTGTTTTTCACTAATAATTTACATAGAAGATAATAAGGATAGGGTTAATTAATATATTTGGTTCAAATGAAATAATAATAATATTCAAGAAAAATTTATCATTATTAAAATAGAACTCATTAATTTATTTCTTATATTTTCACCCACTGAAAGATGATAAATTCATTTTTGTAAGTGTGGAAAACTACCATCAAGAAGTGATGTTACTCTATCTTTTCATCACCACACAACATGGATGGTATGTAAAGGTATATTTAAAAAAATAAAATTTTATACATGATATTTCTATCATTATGTAAATTTTAAATACGACTTACATCATTTCTATAATGATTATTGAAAAATAGAAATATTGATCATGAGTGCATATGACCTACACTCACCATGATCACAGTGTTATATATTTCTAAAAACCATCAATAATAATGATTATTAAAAATATAAATTACTTATAGATATGGAAATTATTTAATAATTATTATTATTAATATGATGTAACCATGATAAATGTAATATGATCGAAAATAAGAAATTAAAACATATGTGAAACAAAAATATGTTCTTACCTGAAAGGTTATTTTAAAAAGTAATTATTATAAAATGGGAAATAAATTGACATACATAAATCCTATATGGTATAAAATCTATAATACATTCCAATAATATATGTAATATAAAATTATATTTATTATATATCATGTTTTAATGTGTGTGGAAGAAGATGAGACTTAAGGTAATATATAACTAGTATCTCTTTTATTTTTGGGAGTTATATGAAAATTCACCAATCATTTCATTATTATGATGTATATAACAAAACATTGAAATATTGTATAATAAATAAAAAAAAAATTATTTTATTAATCATTTCATTATATTTTATTCTATATGGCGATTTACAATTCAAATGATTACTAAGGCGGTAAGGTATTCTTGCCTTAATTTTACTTCTTTGAGGTTTATGTTATTTAATGTAGCAAAATAATTTTAAGAGGTGTGTATAAAGACCCATTGACATATAATATAATAAATTTACTTAACCTTGATATATTTTATGTTCTATTTTATGTCATTCCATTATGAGGATTATTATTCCAGGATACCAAAGTGATAATGAGTTTATATTACGATCTCATCATTTATCGATATTGTTTATGATTATATCTTGTGATCCATATATCATGAAAAAAATGAATTTTATTTTATTATAGTTATTAATTATATATTCATGTATTATTTCCATTTTCAAATCTTTGAAACTCAAAATAATTTTGTAAATATTTTAAATAATATTTTACATTATTTATATCTTCAGTCAGAAATATGTTTTCATCAAAATCCATGTTTTATTCAAATGTAATCAAAAATATTTTATTATTATAATATTATTTTTAAAATGAATTTATTACCATGTATTAATTTTTACAATTTTTTTGAACGGAATATTCAGGTCTCTTTCCAATCAATGCATGTTCACATTTTACTGAAATTGTTAATAGAATATCAGTTTTAATATGTATGGGAAGAATAAATGATCCCAAGATCATGAAAAATAATTTTTTAGATGATTTATTTTTATATTTAGTATCTTATTTTCAGTTTAAATTATTTTCTAGGAAAATTAGTTTCATATTTTTTTTAAAAACCACAAGTAAATGATACTTTTTTATGAAATGTTTTAAATTATCATTAAAAATAATGTTCCGTATAATATCACATCAACTAATGTTACCTATTTTTTTTATATAATCTGAGGATATAATTATAATTATTTCAAATTATTCTTTAAGTTTATAAAGAAAAGATATTTACGAAACTCATTTAGCATTAAAGTATTATACCATTACATAATTCCTATGAAACACATTTCTTTTCCATGGCTTATTCTATGATTCATTTTTTCAACATAAATTACTTTATTTTAGTTACTATTATTCGTGGGAAAAAATTTAATATATGGAAGTGAAGATCCTAGAGAAATGATATAATATATATTAATAGGATCTATAAGGGCCCAGCCATAAACCAGTACATAATCTTGAATTAAATGGATAATTCACATTGAGGATCTTTTCAGGTTTAGTGTTTTAGGGAAATAGGCCATTACTATAAAATTACATCTCAAAAATTACAAATTAGAAACTTCTATTCCGTTTCCATTTTTTTCAAAAATAAAATGATTTGAAAATAAGATTCATGTCTACTTCCATGTTTTAAACAACATGATTAATCATTGATCGCATCCTTGACCCTATTCATCATTAAGTCCACTAAAAAAACATATCAAAACATGGGATGAGTTTAAAAATCTCATTAATGGTTATAAAAAAACAATGAAAACATTAGATATTCAATACATACATAACATAAGCTCTATAACATACCTCATGAAATCATATGATTTATGAATATCACATAGTAATCACAAATCATAAAGGTAACTTGTGGCATCCATAACCAACTTATGTTGTAGCTTTCACAGCCATGTAAGAAGTTATATTTTGAATACCCATCACAGTATATTCCCCAAATCTCTTATGATAAGCATTAATTTTTACCTCTATCACATTACCTAATGAATTAGAGAGCTATCTCGGGCTCACCTGCCCTAGGTTTATCACAAAACCAACAATATTCGTAAACAATTCCCAAGAACCATATCATATTTTTAACACATAAAACAATCATAAAGGAAAGATAAAATTTCCACACTTCAATCACAATATATCATTTAAATACTTTGAAAAAACATATCCATTATCAAAACCATTTTCACTACCAAAATACGAAAAAGGGTATATGTTATTTATTTTCTTTTTAAAACCATTATAGTTTGTTATAGAAGCCAAAGACCACATAATACTCTTGAAGGTGGAAAGGTCATTTTCAACTCTTACGTTAACAATAAACATTACTTTTTTATCATTTAGTAAAACTATTTTTAAAAAATTATTCCATTTCAATGAAATCCAAAGTAAAAAATTGTTCATACACCATATAAAACAAAGTTGTGTATAAAACAAAATTATGCCTCAAAGAATGGAGATTGAGACAAAGTCACTTACATAGATTATTTTAAAAATAAAATAGATAGATTTGTAGTATTCAATATAAGTACAGATAAATAATGTATAAAGACAATATGGGATATAAAAAATAATTTCTCATATAATCAAAGAACGACATAAACAAGAAAGAGATGATCAACACAAATAATGGAAATTCGGTTAAGAAGTTCACTTACCATGTGCTCGACTTGACTTGTTCTTTCTTTAATCATATGAATAATAGACTAATGTTTATTTATACTTACATAAGAACATTTGTATGTTTTATTTTTATTTTTATATCACTCATTTCAATGTTATAATCATTATATAATCATTTAAGTTAATAACCGTCGTTTTGTCGATATTTGATACCCGAGTCAAAAAATGAACATTATAATTAAAAGTTGTTCATGTGGTCTAAATTAAAATAAAACCTGATTGACATTAATTATTTAGCTATCATATATATCATATATACATCCATTATATATATTTAATTTATAATACTACATTACATTTAGAGGCATGAAATGAAATGCACCGTTCATGGAGACGGTAACTCGTACATACTAATGAACAAAACATTCATTCATATTTCAAGTTTAATGGAATGAAAAATTAATGATACATAGGTATATTATAATTCCAGTATAATATCATATATAATTTATGTAACTCCATCATTTATACATTCCACGTGTGGCATGAATGAGGAATATCACATTGAGGGTGCGGTAGTCCACACTTCCTCAAGGGAAATTATCTTATTTACCCATTGTGGAAACCATAAAGTTATGATATAAATGAAATGTAAAGTCGAATAGAAGAAATAAAACCATAATATATATCACATATAAATAAAGTTCCATCTTTATGGCCACCATAATATAAGGTATGAAAAGATTGAACAATCATGGTTTCGTGAGGTAGTAGTTCGTCGTCCAGGGAAACAGAATGTTCATTACCCATTATACGGAGGTGTGTGTAAGTGAAGATTGAATCCTTAACATAAAAAAACCATGTATATTGAGGATTTTATTTTTAAAAAAAAATAAATTAATAAAAATAGTCTTTGGGGTTGGAGAATCAAAGTAAAAGATAAGAACTAAAAAGAATACATTACATTTAAATCGGGTAACTGTCTTTGGTTTTAACCAAATGTATTTCTTGAATTTCCGCCATCCTAATGAATTCCTTCTATGAAAAAGATAGTGATTTAAGAAGAATAATTTTAATTAATTTGGAAGATCCAAGGGTTTTAAGAGTGTGAGGAATGGGTTAGAGGTGATAGATTTTTATATGTGGGAGAAGGGGCTCTTTAGGAAAGTTTTAATATATTATTTTATTATATAATGGTTTTTGGTCTATAAAAGAAAAAAACTCATAAAATTTGAAGATAATATGACTCATATTTGAAATAAAATCATCCAATAAGAATTGTACATGTTTTGAATATTTGTTTTAATTTTTATATTATTATTTATCTAAATCATTAATTAATGAGGTAAACACTACATCACAATTGTGTCATAAATAATTTAATTTATTTGATTTATAAAAATTATAAATCAAATACCATGATTTGGGAAATAGTTTTATATTTAAAATAAATATTTATAGTTATAGAGATAATTTCCATAACACCATTTTAAAATTTATATACATAAATATATATGTTTATGTAATTTTTGTGTTTACATTAAATTAATTAATATAAAGTGTCATTATCACTCCCATGTGGCTCCATGGGGTCCAAAAATTAATCCAAGGATTCCCATGGTCGTACATGTATCAAAAGATAGAATTATGACACATGTTATTGTAATTTAATATTATTATAATATTTTTTACCCTTATTTACAAGATTTACCCTTTATCCATTATAAATAAAATATTTACCGAAATAAATATTCATAATTTGTAAAAATAAATGTTACCTATTTACACAATTTGGAACTCTTGATTCCAAATATAGAATACATTTTCCCAAATTCAAAACACATAAGTGTCATTAATTATTTTAAAATTAATTCCCGATGTCAATACAAAAAACGTGTTTTTATGAAATAATAAGAATCAAATGATTGACCCTTGTTTATGTCCAATTTCAAAGTGAATTTACTTTCAATAAAAAAATGGATTAAATTGTAAAAATATAATCTAATTCCACTTTAAAAACAACTAAAAACATAATCTATCCATATAAATAAATTATATTAAAAGAAAGTTTGGAATTAAAATACAGTATTTGTCACTATTTATAAAAAATGAATTTTATCCAAAAAATATTAAAAAATTACCCAAAGTAAATTTTGATGTCACTATTTTAAAGAAAAATATTATTCTTCAAAATAAAACATATAAAAGTTACCAATACATGATTTAAAGATGGTTCTCCATCAAAATGATGTAAATCAACCTTTTAATGAATATTAGAGTATTTATTCTTAAAATCATATTCTTTATTATTATAACCCCCTAAATTTTTTTAGATAAATGTAAACAAATTAGAAAAACATGTATATTAAAATTGTAGTTAGTTCTGTCCATTCCTATCAATAAAATGGCTAGGAGTTAACAACAATTTAAGCTAATATTATATTATCCTTTTTTAGTATGACCCATCGTTGTGTGCAATGTAAGATATCAATGAAACTCATTGATGTGCATCAGGTATGCCATCATACATAGAATCCAAAATAATGTAAATTTAATATATAATTCACTAATATTAATAAATATGAAAAATTTATATTCTTTATTTACCTCAGATATTACAACCTTCTCCCCTTTTGAAAATTTTGTCCTTCCAATTTTTATTCACTTATAAAATAAGTGGGGGTATTTATCCCTTATAGCATTTTAGGATTCCCATGTTGCCTCTTCAACCATTTGGGTTTTTTCACAAAACTTTTACCTGACGAATTACCTTAATCTGCAACACTTTCTCTCTTTGTTCAAGAATCTGGATTAGTTATTCCTCATAAGAGAGATTCTCTTCCAATTTAAGTACCTCTAGACTCAAAACATGTGATGGATCTAGCATATACATTCTCAACATGGAAACATAAAAAAAATTGTATACCTGGGATAAACATGGAGGTAAATTTACATTGTATGCAACTGGTCCAACATTATTTAGGATTTTTTAAGGTCCAATGATCCTAAGACTCAGCTTTCCCTTCATACCAAAACGCTTCACACTTTTACATAGAGAATATTTGAGAAAGACATAATCACTAACCTTGAAAGAAAGATCCTTCCTCCAATTATCTGCATAACTTTTCTGCCATCTTTGAGCTGTTCTCATATTTTTTTGAATCAACAGAACATTTTATGCCATCTCTTCCACCGATTCTAGTCCCATCATCTTTCCTCCAACTACATCATCCTAAAAAGCTGGAGTTCAATAACGATTTCTAGATAATTCCTCAAACAGAGCAATCTGTATACTGGAATGAAAAATGTTATTATAAAAAAATCATCAAAAGAATGATGTTGGTCCCAACATCCCTGTTAATCCATTGAAAAATCACGTAACATATACTCCAAGGTTTGAATTGTTCGTTCTGACTGTCCATTTGATGGAGGATGAAAAGCTAAACTAAAATTTAATTTCCTACTAAACGACTTCTAAAGGACATTCCAAAAGTTATAAGTAATACCATGATCAAAATCAGATACAATAGAGAGGGGAACACCATGCAACTGGACTATCTATTTAACATATTGTTAGGAATGTTGATCTTGATAAAAATTATCTCGAATTGGATGGAAATTAGTGGATTTATTCAATCGATCAACAATAACCCGGATTTAATTATTACCTCAAGATGTATTTGGAAATCCCACAACAAAGCCTATGGATAAATTTTCCCATTTCCACTCTAGAACTGCTAAAGACTTAATCATCCCATTCGGTAACTATCACACTTCTTTAACCTATTGACAATCCAATCACATCACATTAAAATCAGCAATATCTCTTTTCATTCAAAACACCCATTAATACTACTTAAGATCTCTGTACATATTTGTAATACCAAGATAAACTGAAAATGGAGAACTACGAGCTTCACATAACAACTCATTCTTAAACTATGAATCACAAGGCACACATAATTTCTTCCCAGAACTGAAAACAAAATCATTATCAAAGATAAACAATGGAAAACTACCATTCTGACCCAACTCTACCTTTTTCTGCAACACACTGTCTTCCTTCTATTCTTTCTTAATTCTTTCTGATATAGATTATTTCACTGACACCTAAAACAATATAATGGAATTTGATATAAAAACGAATTATATTGTAATGTTCGTCAAATTAAAAACTGAAGGATCTCATTCCAAATGTAACAAGGTTAATGTATCATTATTTTTTCGACTCAATTCATTAGCCACATTATTTTGCTTTCTTGGATAGTCATGAATTGTGAAAACATAGTAATTGATTAATTCCAACCATCTCCTATGTCTCTTGTTATATTCAATTTTTATAAATATATACTTCAATCGTTTTTTGTCAGTATATATTTTACAATTTACTCCAAACAAATGATTGCCCCAAATTTTTAATGGTAAAGAAACAACAGCTAATTCCAAATATTGTGAAGGGTAATTTAACTCATGGGGTTTCAACTAACGTGAAGCATAAGCAATTACATGATCATTCTACATTTGGACACAACTAAGTCATTTCAATGAAGAATCATTGTAGATAAGTAACAAACCATTTCTGTAAGGCAGTTCCAAAACACGAGCATTCACCAATCCGCTTTTCAATTCCAAAAAACAATCATCAAATACTTTGTTCAAATGAACATAACACTGTTTCGAGTTGACATAGTTAGTGGACTAGATAACCGTGAAAAATTTTCAACAAACCTCTCGTAATAACCCAATAATCCACTAGGACTATGAATCTTGGTTATATATGGGGGTCTTGTCCATTCTTCAAAAAAAAATATCCTGATCAACTGTTATACCATTTTTTGAATCAATGTGACCAAGGAATTAAATTATTTGTAACCAAAACTCACACTTTCTAAATTTATCCTACATATTCTTTTCATTTATGGTTTTAAAGACAACCCTTAAATGAAATTTATGCTCCTCTTTGAAGTTAGAATAAACCAAAATATCATTTATTAACAATACCACAATCTTATCCAAGAACTCATGAAAAATCTATCCATAAGATCTATGAATACAGTAGGTGCATTGGATAACCCAAAATGCATAACTAACCATTAATAATGGATATATCTAGTTTAAAACATATTCTTTGGAATGTTTTCTTCCTTTACATTCAACTAATATTACCCGGAACTCAAATCAATTTTACAAAAATACAGAGCTATCTGAAGCAGATAAAATAAATCATCGATATGAAGAAAGGGATACATGTTATTAATGGTGATTTTATTAAATTTTATAAAAACAATGTAAAGTCCCATTAAACCACTTTTCTTTTCAAAAAACAAGACAATAGCACCCCATAGTGATGTTCTTGGTTGAATGAAACCTTTATCTAATAAATCCTGCAATTTCTTAATTAACTGTAAAAGTTCAATTTGTGCCATTCAATAAGGGGGTTTCGAAATTGTCATAGAATCAGGAACTTAGTCAATAGTAAAATCAACTTCTCGATCTGGTATAATACCTAGAAACTCATCAAGAAAAACATTAAGGTATTCAATTACCACTAGAACATAATTAATCATAATATATCATTTGTTTTCAATAATATGTTTAGAGTATCATTAATTTCCATCTTTTAAGAGTTTCTCAACTTCCTGATATGTTATCAAAAGTAAGCGTTCATTCTTGTACACAAACTTAAATTTTTTCTGAAAGGAAACCTCTGTTTCTCTGTTTTCAATCTTATCATGATAAATAAAAATCCAATCCAAACCCAAAATAACATCAAACTATACTAGAGGAAAAACTATAAGGTTTGTAGGCAGATTATTTCAACACATAAGGATATAAAGGTTCTTATGTTTCCATTTTGTCTCAACATTTCCACCATGTATTTTTACCATAAGTTCATGATTCATATCTTGAGGTGGAATTCCCAATTTAATAGAAAAAATCTCAGAAATGAACGAATGTGTAGACCGTGAATCAAACAGCACATTGGAATACTCTGAACAAACAAATAGTGTACTTGATACTACTTCATATGATGGCCAAACATCATATGATGTAGCTGCAAATGATTTCACCACCCCCTTTTTTTCTGGTATTATGGCTGCTTTCCATCCGTTGAGTTCTTCGTTGGAAAATCATTTTCATAATGACCCATTTCATTGCAGTTATTACATTTTACTGACTATAAATAATATTTTGTCAAACCATTAATGTGATCTTTTATAGTGCAATTATGAGCCTTATTTCCTATTTTACCACATCGGTATCACTTAATAAAATTCAAAACATATTATCCAACATGATTTTTAACACAATATTCAAAAACCATTAACATAAGATTCATACCATAATTCTTTTTTGAAGAGTTATTACCTTTAGAATTCTACCTCGACCTCTTATTTTGTTGTTTCTCAAAGAACACATGATCATATTCAAACTCAATTGACACCTTATCCACATATAGAAAATGTTTTCATAACTTTTGAACTCATGAAAAGATTAATACCTTCGATACTATTTTGTTATTCACGAGTAAAAACTATTGATTTTAATATCTACATCTCGATCAAATTTGGATCATACCTTTCCAGTCAAGTGAATTTAGCTTCATAACTGGCTATAGAGAAATCCTTCTACCTCAATTCTAGGAATTGTTTTCCATCCTAAGATGTACCACCTTAGTAAAATATTTCTCAAGAAACAAACCTTTGAATTCATCCCAGTCAATATCATCAATTTCCTCACTATCCATGATATTTTTCACCGTCGACCATGACTAATCAGCTTCACCATCAAAAAGGTAAATAAAAGACTAAACCATTGCTATTCTGAACACCCCATGACATCAAAAATCATCCCCATTTCTTTAGTCAACACTTCATGTAGATCTGGTTTAGATGATCCTCTGAATGATGGGGGATTATGGCTCATGAAATGCCCCACTACTATCACGTTCCTCTAGGGATGGTCTCGATGATCTCGTGCATGGATACCAACACCATTTATATCTCCATTCAAATGTGTCATCCCTGCAACAAACTGTTCAGTTCTGATTCCAACCCTCTCAAGTTACAAATTTGGAAAGTTGTGTTCCTCCTGATGTTGTCCCATTATATCTGCCCTATTTCCTCTGTTAAAAACCATTCTTATCACACAAATATCTTAGGTGAAAAAATATGGTTATCAGTAAATTCTATATCATTTCAATATTACCATAAATTAATATATGGACATTAATTTAACAATATTCTACCTCATAAGTAGTCTAAAACAAACTTTGATACCAACTATAAGGACCTTTACTTAAAACATTATATAATATTGAATTAAATGGATAATTCACAATGAGGATCTTTTTTGGATTAGTGTTTTAGAAAATTAGGCCATAACTATTACATTACATCTGAAAATTTACAAATTATACACTTCTACTTAGTTTACAATTTTTTATAAAATAAAAACTCTTGAAAAAAGGGTCATTTCTAGTTTAATTTTTTAGATAGCATGATTATTCCTTGATCCAATCCATGGCCCTATTCATCTTTCTGTCCTATGAAAAAACATTTAAAAACTTGGGAAGATCATAAATAGCTTAGTAAGGGTTAGGAAACAATGAGAGAAAACATTTCTTCATCAATAAATCCCTACCATAAGCTCTTTAACATACCTCATGAAATCATATGATTTTTTAATATCACATTGTAATAACAAATCAGAAAGGTAACTTGTGACATTCATAACATACATACTTTGTATCGTTGATAGCCACGTAGGGAGTTACATTTGGAATACCCATCTTAGTATATTCCCTAAATCTATTAGGAGAAACATTGATATTTACCTTAGTAAATTTACCCAATATATTTAAGAGCTACCTCAGGCTCACTAACATAAGGTTTGTCATGAAACCACCATTATATGTAAACAATCCCCATGAAACACAACATATTCATCACACATAAAACAAACATAAAGGAAAGATAAAATTTCTACATTTCAATAAAAATATATCATTTAAATAAATGGAAAAAAATCCAATATCAAACCCATTTTCAATAATAAAATACATAAAAGCTTATATAGTATTTATTTTCCTTTTAAAAACATTAGCGCCTGTTAAGGATGCCAAAGATCTAATAATACATGCGGTACTGGAAAAGGTAATTGTCACCACATATGATAAAAAGAAACTTTCATTTTTTTCATTTAGTAAAATGATTCTTAGAAAAAGATTCAATTTTAATGAAACAGAAATTCCAAATATTTTATACTCCGAATAAAAAATTGTCGTGTATAAAATAAGATATGCCTCAATGAAAGGAGATTGAGACCAAGTCCCATAAAAAAGATCATTTTGAAAATAAAATAGTTCAATTATGTGTATTCACTATAATTACACATAAATCAAGTATAAATTAAATATATTATATAAAAATTCATTTCTCACATAATCAAAGATTGACGTAAACAGTAAAGAGAAGATCAACCTAAAGAATGGAAATTAGATTAAGAAGTTCCCTATACTCGTGTCCAACTAGACTCATTCATTCTTTAATCTCATAAATAATAAACTAAAATTAATTTATATTTTCTTGAGAACCATTTTAAAGTTTATTACTAATTTTTTTTAATTTATTTATATGTTATAAACATTATGTAATCATTTATGTTAGTAACGTTCATTTTATCTATATATAGTACATGAGGAAAAAAATGAACTTTTTATAATTACATTTTGTTCATGTGGTAAAAATTTCATTATATCTTGAATGATATTCATTATTTAGATATCAAATATATCATATATATCCAGTGTATATATTAATTTTATAATAGTATATAACATTTGGAGGTAATAAATGAAAGGCTCCATTCATGGAGACGGTAAGTCGTGCATACAAATGAACGCTACCTTCATTTCTATTTCATGTTTAATGGAATGAAAAAATAATTATACATAGTTATATTATAATTCTAGTACAATATCATATATAATTTCAGTAACTCCATCCTTTATATGTTCCATGTATGGCATGAACGAGTCATATAACATTGAGTGGGCGGTAGTCCGAACTTTCTCAAATAAAATTATCGTATTTACCCATTATTAAAACCATAAAGGTATAATATAAATGAAAAAATAAAATTCATTGATACACTATAAATATAATTTATATCACATATAAATAATCTTCCATATTAATGGCCACCATTAGAGGTCGTAGGAGAAGATTGAACCATCAACGTTTTGTGAGGTAGTAGTTCAGCATCCACAGAAATAGTAATTTCTTTACCCATTAGGCGGGGATGTGAGTAAGTTTAGTTAAAATAATTTCATAACAAAAAAAAATATTGAGGTTATTATTTTTATTAAAAAAATTGAATAAAAAGTGTTTCGGGTGTTTGAGAAGTAAAATAATTGAAAATAACATAAGAGAAGATGTTACCTTTAAATCGGGTAACTCCCTTTGGTTTGAACCAAAAGGATTACTTGAATTGTCGTATGCCTAGGGGAAGGATTCTAGGATAAATATAGGGATGTAGGGATATTAAATGGGAATAATTTAGATGATCCAAGGGACTGGAGAAGTGTGAGGAATTGTTTAGAAGTGATGTTTTTGTATATGGGGGTGGATGGGCTCTTTTGGATAGTTTGAAAATATTATTTTATTATATAATGGTTTTCGATTTATAAAGGTCTAAAACTCATTATCATCGAATATAAGATGACTCATGTTCAAAATAAAGTCATACAATAAGAATTGGACATGTTTCGGATATTTTTTAAATTTTTATATTCTAATTTATTTAAATCATTCATTAACGAGGTAAACACTGCATCATTATTGTGTCATAAATAATATTATTTATTTGATGACTAAAAATTATAAAAAATACCATGATTAAGGAAATATGTTTAGAATCTAAAATTTATGTTTATAGTCTAATGGATAACTAATATAACCCCATTTTAAAATATATTTAATAAAAGATATATTTTAATGTCATTTTTGTCAATACATTAAATTAATAAATATAACATGTCATTATCACTCCCTTCTGGCTCCATGGGGTCCCACAATCGACCCAAGGATGGATATGGTCGGATATGTATCAACTAATAGGATTAGAAAATATGTTAGTGTAATTTAATTTTATTATAATACTATTTTTACCATTATTTTCCATATTTACCATTTAATTATGGTTAATAAAATATTTACCGATGTAAATATTCATAATGTCTAAAAATAAACGTTACATATGTAAAAAATATGGACCTATTGATTACAAATACCTTATCCATTTTTCCAAATTTAATACCCATATGTGGAATAAATTAATTTAAAATTAAATCTTATTGTCAAAATAAAAAAGCGTGTTTTTAAGAAATAATAACAATCAAAAGATTGGCACTCGTTTATGTCGAATTTCAATATGAAATTACTTCCAATGACCAATAATTAATTAAATTGTGAAAAAATAATCTAATTACACTTTAAAACCAATTAAAAATATAATTTATTCATATAAATAAATTATATTAAAATATAGTTTTGAATTAAAACATAGTATTTTTCACTATTCATAAAAAATGAATTTTTTTTAGAAAAATACCAAAAATTTTCCCAATGTAAATTTTGATTCCTTGATTATAAAGAAGAATTTTATTTTTGTTATATAGAACATATAAAGGTGACCAAAACTAGAGTTAAAGATGGTTCTCCATCAAAAGGTGGTATATAGATCATTTAAGGAATATTAGAGTATTTACGCTTAAAATCAGATTATTTCATATTTTAACCCTATAAAATTTGTTGGATAAATGTAAAAACATTTGACAAAAATTATTATTTATAATTTAGTTAGTTATGTCCATTCTCGCCAATACAATGACTATGCTTCAACTACCATTTAAAATAATACTATATTATTATTTTTTAGTATGACCCAACATTGTGTACAATGTAAGATTTCAAAGAATCCCATTGTTGGGAATCAGTTATTCCATCGAACATAGAATCACCATTAAAGTTAAATTAATATTTAATTCAAAAATATTCATAAATATGAAATTGTTATATTCCTTATTTACCTGGGATATTATAGGATCCCCTTGGACTATTTTTCCTTCTAATAGAGGTTGAGATCCTAAGCTAGGGAATTAGGTAACTGACATGCCATGAGAGGAATTTGTGGTATATAAGTCCAAAAAATTATTACCTTCATGGTAAGTATGAATAATTTCAATGTGGATTTTGATAGGGCGTTTTCACTAGTGTATCAGATATGAGACTGATCAAGGGAGGCGTTTTGGACCACGTAAAGAGTTTTGAATAGTTTTGGAGTCTTTTTTAATTACAACAAGATCAATGATGTTTTATCTAGAAACAGAATGTCTTTCTAACATCATCCTTTCTTTATCCAATAATTAATCAACCATACTAATGAAGGTAGTAAAAGTAATAAAATCTGAACCCATACTAGCACAAACAATACCACCTCCCATCATGACACATGTGATGTAGGGTTCAAACATGTTAAACTTGTGCCTCAAACTATGATGATTCCAATAGATCCACCAACCATGATGGACAATAATAGAAGAGATAGGATAAGGAATTCTGTTCATCATGAACATGAGAGAGGGGATGTTATCCTAGTACATGGTAAGCTGAGAGAGATCAATCACTAAAATAAATGTTCTGATGATAATTGATAGCATTGAGAAATAAATACCCTAATGAAATAGCTTGTACCTGGCCTTCTAAATACACCAAAATCATGCTTTTAAAATAAACACTCCCACCATCCATTAAAGACATTCATTCACCGCACCTTGGAACTTGAGATCTATTAATGAGCCTACTGAATAAACACTTTAATAAATACCATCTAACTCACAAATGGTGTTCTATATTGTATACACCTAATCACTTTAGAATAACAATGGCATGAAGGATTCTCTCTAAGTATCATCACAACAATAGAATTTACCTACAATATTTATATATGTTTTATTTATGTACACATTAGTGGGAATAGATTCATTTCGTATATTCTATAATAGGAAGATAATATATGAGATAATTTCATTTCACTAGAGCACCTCACCCCAATAGTCCTAATAAGTTGATGTGGATACCTAGCAATGATAATCCTTACCAACGAATTCTCTCGATGATGAAATTATAATTACACATCAATATGGGTCAAGAGTGGGATCCATGATCTCCAAATGAAGCTGTTAGTACTTATCTAATACATCATGGTTGAAACTAGGAAACACAATAGATTTCCTAATGGTGATGTTTTAGATGGGGAACCCTGGGAATCCAAATGTAGAACCATCCAAGATTTCATTATAGAAACTTATATCGCCACATCCATCTAACCATCTGGCCTGACATTGGAGAACTAGGATATGAGTTTGGATCAGGGGCCATAGGTAAGATGAATTTTGATTCCCATAAACCATATTATTCACATAATTATGCACTATGAATTGACCCCATAGTGTATTTCCTCGAAGACCATCCTATCAGGGCTTTACATGAAAGCCATACATCTCAGTACAGACCCTTGTAATGTTGATGCATCCTTCTTCCACCAGTCTTTCCATCTAGGACCATGACTCCCAAATGTGTATCCATTTTGAGTGGATGTACCAAATGAAAGAGGCTAGTATCTTCCTAATGCAATTAATAAATATCTTCAGAACCATGGGAATAGATAAAATGTGCAATGGAATTTAGGTGAGGACACTATTGAGCACAGATATTCATCTATCGAAAGAAAAAAACTAACTCCTTCCATTACTGATGAAATCGGTGGTTCTATCAATCACATTATTAATGAGATTTATGTGAATCCTTTTAAGAGATATTGTTTCCAGGATGTATTCAATCATTAAGATACTCTAGATTATACCTAGGTATCTCTCCATTGTACTAGCTCGAATTTCCATGCTTCTGATAATACACTCTACCGACACCCAAAGTAAGCATGATGATTTTATGTAGATAATTTTTTTCTATATATTAAAATTTAGTTCAATCTATTGAAATATATAAAATGTATTTCATCAGACCTTCATTTCCATTTTTTAGGGACCTCAAAAATAATTACATGTATTTATATCGTTATTCCATAACATAGTATAAGTAGATTACACTTAACCAACAATAGAGAATAATAAAATGGAACGAAATACATACATATTTTATATTATTTGACACTTATAAAAAATAATTTTAATGTCAATGTGAAATAGGTTTCAGCACAAAGTTTTCATCGCAACTAAAAATAGATGAAACATCATCAAGAAAATAATTCTTTAATGTGTAGAAATTATCGAGAGTTTCTCAATGTAACTTGATCTACAGTGAACACAGTAGTTTTAAAAGAAATATCAAATGTAAAAAAATATATTTTATTATTCCATGTTCATTATACATTATAGTATTATTGATTATTATTAAGTAGTAGTAACAAAATAATTGAATATATAAAGTAATTGCATTCTCCCTTCTTTGTTAAAGTGTGTGTATGTGCAATTATGTATATGTTGTAACATTGACCGATCTTAAATAATAATTAAATATAATAAAATAGATATTATTACCATCTCATTATTATATTACATTGAATATTCATTATATATATGGTCAAGGAGATTAAACATATTCATATAGATTTTATAATTTTCCTTACTACCATCATTTCGAAAACAAATAATTAAATATTAAACTTTTTCTAATTCTATCTCTCTCACATAAAGACACACACACACTCTCTCTATTAAATAATTAATTTATAATCATGAAGTCAATAATTTGTTCCATTTCATCTAGATTATATGTATTTGAATAATATTTAAAATATCATGATATACCTCCATTTTAATAATTTTGAAAAGTGAATCTTATGTATCAGTGTTATCTGCGTCATCATGGAATTCCAATCATCCTCTCAAAATAACTGATCTCTTCATATTAATCAGGTTTTCATTATCATGGTGTTGTAACATATTCATGAAGTTGATAAATAAAAATTAATAAAATTAGTGAATACCATCTTTTACTTATAACATCATTTTTTTGGATTATAATATTATCCTTTAGCGATGTTTTGAATTATTTATTCTCTATAACATATAATTATTTTAACATAGAAAAAAATGTAGATATCTTAAAAATAATTCATAATATTGTTCCCATTGAAAATATATGACATGTAACATTCTATAATATCACGTAATTGTTCAAGTTTATCAAAAAATATTACGATATACATATGTTTTTCAATTAATTCACTAGTTGTGTATATTTATTCACTTAGCCACTATTATAACCTTTCAAAAAATAATTCATCATCTGTAATTTGTATGATATTCTCCATTTTAAAAATATCGATGTGTAATATATTTCTAATACTTGTAGGATAATAAAAAACATCTTATTGATGCATCATATGCTTTATTTTCTAAATATATCAATAAATAATATATTTCTAGTTTATATGTAATATATTTCCATTGAATCATTATAATCAATATTCCATAATTTCTCAATTTCCATATATATGATATTTCACTGACTTAATATACATGTATAATATTGTACACTTTGGTAGATTTCATGTATACCTAATGATTAATATCATATCCAACATCTATAATATAAAATTTATTATGTTCATCGAATGTAATATTTTATAACTTTCAAAACAATTCAACATTTAATTTTAGAAATACTATAATTTAAATTATAGGATAAATAATAACAAGTAATAATATGTTAGGATTAATTAACAATTAAAAATAATTCTTCAATCACTAAAGCATAGTGAAAAAGATTAAAAAATATATAAAATAATATGATTGGTATGAAGTAATTATCTAATCATAGGGAAATAATCTCCTCAACAAACACTTCACAAATTATTCAACCAATCCATGAGTGTTGTGATTAATAAAGGAAACTGAAAATAAAATGAAAATAATAAATACATGCAAAAAATAAAAACACTGGTTTGGTGGAATAAATCCATATTATATGATATATGAATTCAAATTTAATGAGAGTTGTTTTGGATGATGGGCAATGAAATTAAAACAATTAAATCATAATACTATATTGAAAATAATATGGAACTATAGAGTTTGATAATTTAAACTGAAAAATAAAATATCAATTTCCAAAATAATGAAATATGTATTTTAACAAGGTTTTTTAATGAGTTTCAGTCTCTAAGGGGACCAACTATATGGAAGGAGCACCACCACACACCAACCAATTATTAAACTAGAAATAAAAAAATAAAAAAATTCCACAAAGATAATTGAATATGTTAGAATGAAAAGATACGAATAGAAACGCAATGATTTACAAGATTTGTAACAAAGAAAACTAGATCTAATACATGATGTTCCAAAAAAAGATTTGTGTGGAAGCCCTCATATCATCAAGCTAATAATGGATGTGTCATAATCTCATGGATCGGGTAGTTTCATCTCGAACTACTCCTTCAATTTTTCAAGAATTTCTGCTTAGTGGGATGTACTTATCATAACATAGAAAGGTCTCCACTCCACCACATAATAACCAGAAGGTGAATTTGCAGAGGAAAAACAAACAATGTAAGGGTATGAAAAGACTGTGGAAGGATTGGTATTCTTGGGTTTCACCTAGGAAATTGATCCCACAATGTTTCAAAGAGGGTGTCGTTGTATTTGAATGTTCATGAACCTGTGGATGTATCATGAAGAGGAGATAAAACCCCCTAAAACCGAATGATTCCCCAAAATAGAATGCCCAATCCATGTTTTTCCATTATATAGTGTCCAACAAACAAGCATAATGAATCATCTTCTTCTCAATAAAACATGGGATATAATGGATGAACAGATGCAGAGGGAGGACAAAGCTAATTGATGTAGGAAATAGATGTAATCAATACACATGTTTTTATAATATTTCATATAGATAATTATATTGAATGCAAAAAAATGATGTCCCAATATAGTAGGACCAACACAAAATATATCCAGTGGGGAAATGATATTTTAAACAAATAAAATTATGAGTTACAAAATTAAAATTGAATCATATATGAAACCAAATTTAATATGAAATTAAAAATTATGTTTGTATAATTCAAAAATCACCATCATTTTCAATTAAATATTTGTGATGTTTTTTCACATAAGGTCATAGAAATAAAACCATGTGTAGTCTTTAGAAACATAATTTAAGCATATATAGGACCACAACATTTTCATTCTATCAGTCGGGTAAATTTCATTATGTATCTTATTAATACACCTGGTTCCAGATTCTACAACATCTCTTATAAAGTCTAATCTAATATCTATGTTTTTATACATTCCACTAATACTAAATTTTTTGGTAAATTAATTTATGAATGGATATCTAAATATAGATTGAAAAGAGAACTATAAATAAAATGTTTAGAAGAAATAACTTTGATCTGCAAGGTTGTTTATACTACATCAATTAAATAAATGTATCACATTATGTTATTGAATCTGCTACAATAGATTTAATATTTCACTACCAATAAATGGCACCAACAAAAGCATTGAACACAAAACCAATTAAGGATTTACGTGTTTCAACATTTATAACATGGACATCATCAACAAAAAAAATATCTTTTGTAGTATCCACATTTCAACCATATAATAAAATATTTGATGTACAAGAAACAAACCTAATGATACCTTTATGGGCATGTCAATGTAGATTACCTAGAGTGTATATGAACCTATATAATGTGCATATTGAAAATGTAATTTCTTGCATAGTGAAAATCATAAAATACATTATCCTACCAACTACACTAGCATAATCACGTTTAGAAATAATTAAAATATCATCCACAATAGTAGGGGATTGATTAAAATACAATAAAAAATGTTATAAAATAGTGATAGTAATAGGGTTGAGGGATTTAACCATATACATCATTAAAATATTTAAAATATAATCCCATTGAGATAGATAATATAATTTTTGTGGTCTTTCACCTATGATTTCTACACCTAGGATGTTCATGGCTGTGCCTGAGTCCTTCGTTTCAGTATTTCATTTCAATTGATACCTAACATAAGAAATTAGTTTTATATCTTTTTAAATAATTAGAATTTAATTGAAATTCAATTTCATTGAAGTGATTCAGGTTTATGTTGGAATAAAATAAATTCTAGCATCATTCTAAATCATAGTAAATTGTTTAACTATCATGAACTATTCAAACATCGTGTACCACTACCCTGAGTCGTGTTTTAGGAAATACAATGATTTATTATATAGTAATACTTCATTTTCTTCACACACAATAGTATAAAAATAAGATTGATTCATATAAATTTTTTCAATCAAATCACCATCTATAAAATCATTTTTGACATCTAATTTCTCAATATGAAATAAATTATAAGTAGAAATGGCTAAAAAATATTATTGGAATAATCCATAAGAACTAGAGAATATATTTAATAATAATGAATTTCTAATTTTAGAAGGAATCACATGGTAATTAGCCAACATTTATATTTGATTTTACTTCACTTAGTGTTTCCATCATTTCTTTAAAATATCAATTTAGAACAAATTTATTTGGAATTAGTTGGTTTTTTAAAACAACCCATATTTGGTTCTTCATTAAGGATTTAACTTCATTATTCATAGAAAAGACCCACTAATTTGAGTCTTTGTCTTTTAAATTCTTCCAACATGATTGAGGATAATCCTAAATAAGATCATTTATGACATTTAAGACATACAAAGCCATATAATACTAGGTGAATTAGGTAGCATGTATAGGGACTATTATTTTCCTATAACAGTTCAATTGATATTCCAGAAGAGTGGTAGAAGGATCCGAATCCAAATCTGAACCAAAAAAATAGGCTCAAAGTTAGGATAATTAGTTGTCTGAAGAGGAGGTGGACTATGAGGAACATTTTCCCCAATGTGAGTTGAGGGCTCAACTTCACCAGCCTTCTCAATTTCTGGATCACTATTCCCAGGTATGGCATTCTTGGTCATAGGAGTAGTTGATTGGTGAAAGAACAAATCCTTACTTATGATGCATTTTTTGTAACCTATTTTATCTACCTAGGGTTTTTATCCACTAAATAGCTCATGATAAAAAAAATATGCATCTGAGTGATCTTGGTTCTAATTTTTCAGTCTTGACAGGAGCATAGGATATAGAACAGAAGAACCTTAAATAGTAATAAGATGGGGGCTTTCCATTCAATAGCTATTTAATGATTTGAAGGGATTCGTATATAAGGCACACCTATTAATAAGGTAAATATTAGTTCTAGTGTCCTTGTCCAAAAATGTTTTAGAGATTCTTGATCATGAAATCATGATCCAGAATAGTTCAAGGATAGCCATATTCATTCATTCTTATTGGCCATTCTATTGGCTTGTTTCCCTAAAATCATTATTCCTTTTAATCCCTTCATATTCACCAATCTATGTGAACTTTGTAGACTGTTATTCTAGCCCATTTTCCACAATCATGGAATTAATCTTCTTTACAGTTTGAGTTTTAATAGAAGAATTATAGAATATGTTGGTTTTGAAAACATCAAATTTATTTTATAAAATGTAAATCCATAATTTCTTGGTGAAATCATTAATAGATTTGAAGATGTAGGATCCACCATCATGAGAGTTGGTCCTGGAAGGACCCCCAAAATCCGAAAAGTTTTATTCGAGGGGGATGGATTCTTTGAAGGAGGATCTACTAAGACTCATCCTTTTGTATTTTACCATCACAAAATCATCATATAATGGAATATTAAGAGCTGTTATGTCACTCAAAATACATATCTTGTTAAGTTACTCTATGAATTTTTAGATAACATTCCCCAAACTTATATGACATAGAATATTATTTTTTGTGCTTATATTGTAAACACTACCCAATTTCTTTGAATAAGTATTTCCATTTTGAACATATAACCTATAGGTAGGAGGTCCTTTTATGGTGATTCCTGAACTTTAAGGGATCTTAATACAACCCTCTTCTGATCTAATGGTGAATATCATTTGATAAAGGACCCCAAGAAGATTATGTTTCTTTCAAGGTTAGGTACCTACATTATATTGAGTAAGGTGATGATGGATTGACCATCTATGTCTACTTAAACAGGCCCCCTTCAATTAACCATGAACCACTTATTGTTTCGTAAGAGGAAATCCACTTACACATTTTCAACAAGATCTAAAAACTATACTTTATATGGACAACTATGAATAGAGTAGCTAGAGTTAAGGAACCACTCTTGATAGATTGTATGGATGGAAAAATTCATGACATCAGAAATGTCTTAGTCCGAGTAATCTAGAACGGACTACTCCATGCAGTTTTTGTGTTTTAACTCACAATTTGGATTCCATCATTATCACTTAAGGTTCGTGGGTTTACTATAGTGAAAACAGATGAATTTTATATCCTTGGGACTAGTCTGGGATTTCGATTCATTATTTATCAAGGTTTTTTCTCTACTAAATTACCTTTTCCTACATTTAGTTTCTTGTATTACACTTATAAAAAAAATCTCAACCTCACATTTTATCATAGGTCTTAAATGATGTCCTTAGATAGAAGGGATTATTTAACTCCTTCTAAAGTTAAAGAGTCTTAACCATGAATCATGGTCTCAACTAGTGTCATATAACTGTTGTCAACATATAATAAGAGGATCATTTAATAATCCTCATCATCTAAATAAACATTACTATTGGATAAATCTTACCTGGAATTATTCAACTCATCTAAATGGGTTTTCTAAGAAGTACTAGGAATCATTTTAGAGGTAAACATATGTTGTGTCTTGTATGTTTTTCCTCATAATATAGAATTTGTGTATAATTTTTCAATTTTAAACTATATTTTTACATTGGTAGACTCCTAATGTACTTATATAAGGACTATATCACCTTAGTAAATTAAAAAAGGGAGATATATTCCTCAAAATGTATATCTAGTGGATTAGTAGTATTCAAAAATGGCATGGATAGTATTTCTAATAGTTATTACATGTTTTGTGAGACCACATAGGGCATTAATTAAGACCTGTTGGATGATCAAGTCTCTCATTTAAAATAGCCTGATATTTAAATCATTGTATCTATCAAATTACTCAATTTTGGATTACATATTAATCATTTTTATATAGATGAGTAGATTCTGAGTAGATGGGGACAATGTTAGATGTACTACACCATGAATTGTTCAATGTTACTGGGTATAAAAGCATAATGGTATGTGGAATGAAGAGAATTTTAATTCAGTAAAATGGTTTCAATAACAAATAATAATGAAATAAACATCCTGAGTTAAACAGAGATAGAAAATATAGAAAAAAAGAAAGAAACTAGAATTAATGAATCTGTGATAAGTAAAACAATTAAATGGCCACAGAATAATGGAGAGGCTATGATACCATATGTTGTGGATTATAGGTTGTGGAAACATAATCAAACAACCATAGAACTAAAAACGACTCAATATACAATTGTGGTGTATGAAAATGAAAACACCATATTCGAATACCAATTAAAATAAATAGAAATATAAGTATACGATCATGTTTATTTAACATTCATAGGTCCCTTATGAGACCTACTTCACATAAATAACCACACAAACACACATACATTTAAGTAAACTCAAAAAAACAAGCATGAAATGCTAAAAAGATAATAGAATCAAGAGTAATAAAGAAACATGATAGAAAATAATGTATTTACAATATTCATATCAAAAAATAGATATAACGTGTATACTTATAAAAAATTATTTTTTCGGCGGTCCTGATCTCATAAATCATACATTGGATTCATTGTTATCTCTTGGATCTAGAAATTTGGTCTCGAAATCCTATTTCTGGGTTCCATGATTTGTCGATAAAGTGAATACACTTATTCTTATGAGGAAGGACATTACATCCACCACATAACATTCATGAGGAAAACTCAGGGTGAAAAAAAATAATGGAAAAATGTCCAACAAGATAGTTGAAGGAATGGTGTGTTAGGGTTTTTCCTGTGAGATCGATACCATAACACCACTGAGAGGGATTCATGGATCCAAATGATCACACAGATAGAGAAGAATCATGTGGGGGTGATGAAACCCCGTAACAATAATTTATTACTCATAATAGAACACTCAATCCATTGGTTCTACAATGTATCATGTAATAACCCAACAAAAAGAGCCATCAACAACTCAAAAAACATCAAATATAATGGACGAATGGATTCTATAGTGAAAATCGGAGTACCCAATACACTTGGTTTAAAAATATTTCATTTGGAATAGTAAAAAATGCTAAAAATAGATACACCAATATAGCAGGCCCAACACAATATATATCTAGTGGGCACATGAAATGTTAGGAAATTAAAATAACTTGTTATAAAATTAAAATGGAAGTATATAATAAAACAAATTTAAAATGAAAATAAAAATTAAGTGGGTTAAATTCACAATTGGTTTCCAATATAAGGTGAAACAAATATTTCAATGAATATTTGTGGAATGTGTAAGAATTTTGAAAAAAAAATTGAATACTAGATGATTCTTCTACTCTAATAGAATTAAATCTTGATAATAATAAATAAATAACAAGGAATATATTTTTTCTTTTAGTTTATGTGAAGAATGAAATAATACACAGGGATGAATATGGATGAAAAAAAGGACATGATTCCTATGGAGACTATATATTTGTAAACTAAGAGATAAATGATGAATAATTTTCTCATATTTCTTATGAAAAAAGGTCTTTCTTGATTGAGAGTAAACTCTTCTCATTATTTCTATAACTATGAGGATCAGATGTTCCTATCATTTTCCTACATCTATTGAGTTCTCATTTGATATTTAAGATGTTAATGTTGAATTATTACGGGGTGGAATTATAATAATGTGTTTTATAATAATATTATATTTTTTTTTTTATATCTAGTTTTGATCCATCTTTTGTTTCATTAGTACTCAATGTATTCTTATAGAAAGGATTATTAATATTAATTTTACCAAATTAAAAACTCTGATAAAGATAATATAGTGTGCTCCCATCCAAGGAGATATGATTTAAGAAAGAAATAATAAATAATTATTTCATGTGAAGCTAGAAATTATGTAATGTTCTAAAGATTGTGTTTATCATGGTAGGTGTGTGACTTGAGATGACACATGAATCATGATAGGTTATAATGACTTTTGAAATTTAAATTTCTTATTTTCTCGGCGTGTAGATTTTTGTACTATCCTTCTGAAATGCCAGGTTACTGATTATAATTAATGAGGCCTTTGTAAAATGGATATAAATTGATTTCAAATGAATGTAATAATGAATATATATGGGGAGATACATAGTTGTGATGAATAATGTTAACAAGATAATTTGTCACACATTTTTTCAACACTGAGCATTGCTATATTTTAATTATAATTTATTAATTGGTAAATCAGTAATTTGTTTCCACCATTGTATTTAACATAAGTAATAGTGATAAATAGAAGAAAATACTTCAATATATATTTACATGGATTTCCTTTAATGGTTTTATAACAAATAAAATTTTGGATATTGTCTATCTATTGGAAGATTATGTGTTGTATTTCAGGTCAATAATTATTGATGTCGATATGTGTTTAAGAGAGTGTGTTGAAACAAAATTAAACAATTTTAAAAATGATTTGAACATGTTTTGGGTGATGTTGAAGGACCCAGTGAATGGGATTATTAATGAATTCCATCAATTGAGGAAGGTGATATGAAGCTTAGAGTTCATATGATTATATGTGTTGTTAACTTCCATTGGATATTTTAGTAGTGATAAATTCAAATTTTTTTAAATGTAGAATAATAGTAAGGTGATTATTACGATCATGTTGTAATTAATTTATTCACCCATTCATGACTGAAAACGGAAGTATTATATAGAAATATAATTCAGATGATGTTTGAAGGAGAGTTGATGATTATTATGTAGTACAATACAATTAAATTAATTAAATAACATCATATGAGTTATAGTATATTTTATATTCATTTTAATTTGGATGAGTAGGATTTAATGATCCCATGATGTTATTTGATATACAATGATGCAGATGAAGAGGATTTAATGAAATTATGAATTTATTTGAAGAATTATTGAGTTAGTTGGAGTTCATACAAGAAAAAAATTGATAATTACCATGGGAAAAAATATCATAGTGTAAGATTAAAATGAATATGAAATACATAATTTTTCATAGATAAAAAATTGAAAAAGTATCATGATATTTTAGACAGAGATTCGTAAGAGGAAATCTATAGTAATTGAAAACAAGAACCGTGATATGTATCATCTCTTGGATGATAACTAATATCTTTCAAAACGTACAAAATATTAACTCTTACATTATAAATATTATTTAAAAATCATTTTGGATCACGTAATATTAACTATGATAATAGGTTATAGTAGTTAGAGGAATTAAAACGATAAATAAGATATTACTTTTGTACACATTAGTTAAATTTGTTATTCCTATGATAGACATAAATTTATACATGATAGTGTTATAGTATTTTTTTAGTGAATTAATATCATTATTATATATGGAATAATCCATGAGTCAATCAAATATTTGAGCTGATATTTGAAGATATTTTTTTTCGTCCATTAGATGAAGCATTGAAAAGTAATATTATTATAATACTTTGGCATGAATAAATTGTGAAAATATGGGATATTTTTTTAATCTCAATGAAATATAAGAAGCTAAAACCCAATGAGAGCCAATGATAATATATAGCAAAAAATAAAAATTTATATTTGACTTGTTATAGTGGGTTAAAATAAGCATATATTTAGGAGAAGATCCTTGAGAGTTTCAATATAGATATCGTGATGCTGAATTGTAGGGTGTTTCCCTATTTTAATTATGGAACATTATCCATGTGCTCTTGATAAGTCCATAAAAAATAATGAGTCAAATAGTATACTGGAAGAGTGAGGATATTCAAATTTTGTGATAATTAAAATTATTAAAATTATTAGAAGAAAATAAATAATGGTTTTAAGATAGATTGATTTAATAACTATTGAATATTATATTATAAACAATCTGTTAAAGGGGAGATAAATAATGTGAATTTGATACTAATATTATAAGATATCTTGGGTGTTTTAGTTCATAGTAAATAATAATATAGTTGTCCAGAAGGGGATAAATATGAATAAGGAATAGCATTTCATCTATTTCTGACATGTGGTTATAATATTTTTCATCATTAAATGTGGTATAATTTGAATGTACATGTAGAGAAAGAACAATGGTGTCATTTGTGTCAGAGAAGAACTATAAATGGTTGATGGATATGCCAGTGGGTTATACACATTTTAATATAGTTTGTGGAATGTGTTACGGTACAAGGCCATTTGTTATTAATTTTTTATTCTTTAAAATAAAATACATGGCCTGTAAATATGATAACTAAAAATAGACATTGAAGAGTATCTCATACATTAAGAGTAAATATTGTAAATATATATTCAATTACATGGGGTTTTATATGTATATTACATGCGTATTGATCATATCTGAGATCTGATATTTTTTTACAGTAACATTAATATGTGTCTAGAAAAAATATATAGCTATAAATAGTAGATAGTTGGTTACACTGATTCAAACCCCACTTGGGTGGCTACATAAAACATTTTGAGACAATAAAATACAACTCTTCGATATAGGTATGACAATCAACCCTACATATGTGAAGGATACCTATCTGTTATAGAAGTCGATTTGTTCTCTATACATATTCATCTTATACATTTTTACGCCAACATCAATGTTTCACATAAATGAATATAAATATATACCAAATAAATCGACAAATTCAAATAATAATATAAAACATTGAACTTCTTTGGATACCCTTCAGAAACACAACATGTAATTACTATTTGTTTTACATTTTATCTTTTCCTTGAATTTTTTGGAAGAGAATGTTTATCATGAAAAATCAAACTAAAACAAAACCACATTAAATTTTATTATTTTTAAATTTTCTATTTTAATATTTTAATTTTAGTATATAGTTAAATAAAATTTGTTTCATTATGAAATTTATAGAAATAACATCGTGAAGTAGCAATTCTCATAATGAGGATCATATTTATAGAATTTAAATATAGTAGTGTCACTAGATATTTCCTTTAACTAAGATAAAGTTGAACTTCAATAAACACATCATAGGAAAAAATTCTATGGGATAAGTTCAAGATAATCAAAATCACTATGACATCCATGCTAGATGAAGCACTTCCCAAAACTGCCACCATGGAATATCATAGGCTTAGATATTACAAGACATTCATAAGGATTTTTTGTTTAAAATTTATGATGATATAAAAATATTATTATGGATATTATAAATTCCCCATGTTTCCAATTATAAGTGTAATTTTATTTATCCTTTTAATAAAATATTAATTAATCTAATTTTAAAAATATTGATGATTGTTATCCAGTGAATTTTTATATGGAATTAATTTTACTATTAATACAATAGATTAATAAAATCAATGAAATATTTTTGAAACTATAATGAATGTTAATTTAATTATTCATCAAGAAACAAATATGTTTTGTTTAGGACTATTTTTAATGAATTTTAGAGATGTTTTATTGAAAATAAAAATTAAAAAAATTGAATTCAATTTTTAAATTATTAAATTAATATTTTTATTTATATTCTAAAATGAATATTCAAAAAGTTTACAAGGAATTTTATATTCTGTTTTATTTTTAGTGTATAATACAAATACATCTTTTACAGATTTTGTGACTCATATAACCTCATTAAGTGTAAATTAAAAATTTAAAAAACCATATTCTTTACTAAATATATAATTTATAAATTAATATAATGAATATAAAACATTATATTGATTTTATAAAATCATTCTAGACTTTTTATAACCTATGTTATATTTGATTAGAACTATTTTTGGTATCTTTTCCTTTAATTATGTATTCACAGGGTACTATTCATATTTATTCATGCTTCGAAATTCAATAAAATACATTGTTAAACAAATAACCATTAAATTTATTTGGAATAAATGTTATAAATTACATAATTGTAAATTAATTATTATTCTTAAAAATAACTTTTTTATAAAAATAGTTTTAAATTTTTTTAAAATTGTATTTATTAAAATTATTTTTTAACAAATCTATGATTTAAATATCATAGATTGTTTTTGAACATTTAAATTTCCATTTTAAAATTAGGTAATATGGTAAATATCATTTTTTATCACAAAAAATATGTTACCATGATAGAAGTCACCTCACTAAATTTTAAAACAGATAATAGGGGTTTAACTAAGGGGTAAGACCAAAAATATAAAAAATCATTTTCAAAATTTAACTGGATGAGAGAATTGTAATGAATTATTATCAGATATTATAAATTGGGATAATTTGGTTCCACCTTCATTGAAAATATCATTTATTTTCATAGAAAAGACCCACTAATTTGAGTCTTTGTCTTTTAAATTCTTCCAACATGATTGAGGATAATCCTAAATAAGATCATTTATGACATTTAAGACATACAAAGCCATATAATACTAGGTGAATTAGGTAGCATGTATAGGGACTATTATTTTCCTATAACAGTTCAATTGATATTCCAGAAGAGTGGTAGAAGGATCCGAATCCAAATCTGAACCAAAAAAATAGGCTCAAAGTTAGGATAATTAGTTGTCTGAAGAGGAGGTGGACTATGAGGAACATTTTCCCCAATGTGAGTTGAGGGCTCAACTTCACCAGCCTTCTCAATTTCTGGATCACTATTCCCAGGTATGGCATTCTTGGTCATAGGAGTAGTTGATTGGTGAAAGAACAAATCCTTACTTATGATGCATTTTTTGTAACCTATTTTATCTACCTAGGGTTTTTATCCACTAAATAGCTCATGATAAAAAAAATATGCATCTGAGTGATCTTGGTTCTAATTTTTCAGTCTTGACAGGAGCATAGGATATAGAACAGAAGAACCTTAAATAGTAATAAGATGGGGGCTTTCCATTCAATAGCTATTTAATGATTTGAAGGGATTCGTATATAAGGCACACCTATTAATAAGGTAAATATTAGTTCTAGTGTCCTTGTCCAAAAATGTTTTAGAGATTCTTGATCATGAAATCATGATCCAGAATAGTTCAAGGATAGACATATTCATTCATTCTTATTGGCCATTCTATTGGCTTGTTTCCCTAAAATCATTATTCCTTTTAATCCCTTCATATTCACCAATCTATGTGAACTTTGTAGACTGTTAATCTAGCCCATTTTCCACAATCATGGAATTAATCTTCTTTACAGTTTGAGTTTTAATAGAAGAATTATAGAATATGTTGGTTTTGAAAACATCAAATTTATTTTATAAAATGTAAATCCATAATTTCTTGGTGAAATCATTAATAGATTTGAAGATGTAGGATCCACCATCATGAGAGTTGGTCCTGGAAGGACCCCCAAAATCCGAAAAGTTTTATTCGAGGGGGATGGATTCTTTGAAGGAGGATCTACTAAGACTCATCCTTTTGTATTTTACCATCACAAAATCATCATATAATGGAATATTAAGAGCTGTTATGTCACTCAAAATACATATCTTGTTAAGTTACTCTATGAATTTTTAGATAACATTCCCCAAACTTATATGACATAGAATATTATTTTTTGTGCTTATATTGTAAACACTACCCAATTTCTTTGAATAAGTATTTCCATTTTGAACATATAACCTATAGGTAGGAGGTCCTTTTATGGTGATTCCTGAACTTTAAGGGATCTTAATACAACCCTCTTCTGATCTAATGGTGAATACCATTTGATAAAGGACCCCAAGAAGATTATGTTTCTTTCAAGGTTAGGTACCTACATTATATTGAGTAAGGTGATGATGGATTGACCATCTATGTCTACTTAAACAGGCCCCCTTCACTTAACCATGAACCACTTATTGTTTCGTAAGAGGAAATCCACTTACACATTTTCAACAAGATCTAAAAACTATACTTTATATGGACAACTATGAATAGAGTAGCTAGAGTTAAGGAACCACTCTTGATAGATTGTATGGATCGAAAAATTCATGACATCAGAAATGTCTTAGTCCGAGTAATCTAGAACGGACTACTCCATGTGGTTTTTGTGTTTTAACTCACAATTTGGATTCCATCATTATCACTTAAGGTTCGTGGGTTTACTATAGTGAAAACACATGAATTTTATATCCTTGGGACTAGTCTGGGATTTCGATTCATTATTTATCAAGGTTTTTTCTCTACTAAATTTCGTTTTCCTACATTTAGTTTCTTGTATTACACTTATAAAAAAAATCTCAACCTCACATTTTATCATAGGTCTTAAATGATGTCCTTAGATAGAAGGGATTATTTAACTCCTTCTAAAGTTAAAGAGTCTTAACCATGAATCATGGTCTCAACTAGTGTCATATAACTGTTGTCAACATATAATAAGAGGATCATTTAATAATCCTCATCATCTAAATAAACATTACTATTGGATAAATCTTACCTGGAATTATTCAACTCATCTAAATGGGTTTTCTAAGAAGTACTAGGAATCATTTTAGAGGTAAACATATGTTGTGTCTTGTATGTTTTTCCTCATAATATAGAATTTGTGTATAATTTTTCAATTTTAAACTATATTTTTACATTGGTAGACTCCTAATGTACTTATATAAGGACTATATCACCTTAGTAAATTAAAAAAGGGAGATATATTCCTCAAAATGTATATCTAGTGGATTAGTAGTATTCAAAAATGGCATGGATAGTATTTCTAATAGTTATTACATGTTTTGTGAGACCACATAGGGCATTAATTAAGACCTGTTGGATGATCAAGTCTCTCATTTAAAATAGCCTGATATTTAAATCATTGTATCTATCAAATTACTCAATTTTGGATTACATATTAATCATTTTTATATAGATGAGTAGATTCTGAGTAGATGGGGACAATGTTAGATGTACTACACCATGAATTGTTCAATGTTACTGGGTATAAAAGCATAATGGTATGTGGAATGAAGAGAATTTCAATTCAGTAAAATGGTTTCAATAACAAATAATAATGAAATAAACATCCTGAGTTAAACAGAGATAGAAAATATAGAAAAAAAGAAAGAAACTAGAATTAATGAATCTGTGATAAGTAAAACAATTAAATGGCCACAGAATAATGGAGAGGCTATGATACCATATGTTGTGGATTATAGGTTGTGGAAACATAATCAAACAACCATAGAACTAAAAACGACTCAATATACAATTGTGGTGTATGAAAATGAAAACACCATATTCGAATACCAATTAAAATAAATAGAAATATAAGTATACGATCATGTTTATTTAACATTCATAGGTCCCTTATGAGAACTACTTCACATAAATAACCACACAAACACACATACATTTAAGTAAACTCAAAAAAACAAGCATGAAATGCTAAAAAGATAATAGAATCAAGAGTAATAAAGAAACATGATAGAAAATAATGTATTTACAATATTCATATCAAAAAATAGATATAACGTGTATACTTATAAAAAATTATTTTTTCGGCGGTCCTGATCTCATAAATCATACATTGGATTCATTGTTATCTCTTGGATCTAGAAATTTGGTCTCGAAATCCTATTTCTGGGTTCCATGATTTGTCGATAAAGTGAATACACTTATTCTTATGAGGAAGGACATTACATCCACCACATAACATTCATGAGGAAAACTCAGGGTGAAAAAAAATAATGGAAAAATGTCCAACAAGATAGTTGAAGGAATGGTGTGTTAGGGTTTTTCCTGTGAGATCGATACCATAACACCACTGAGAGGGATTCATGGATCCAAATGATCACACAGATAGAGAAGAATCATGTGGGGGTGATGAAACCCCGTAACAATAATTTATTACTCATAATAGAACACTCAATCCATTGGTTCTACAATGTATCATGTAATAACCCAACAAAAAGAGCCATCAACAACTCAAAAAACATCAAATATAATGGACGAATGGATTCTATAGTGAAAATCGGAGTACCCAATACACTTGGTTTAAAAATATTTCATTTGGAATAGTAAAAAATGCTAAAAATAGATACACCAATATAGCAGGCCCAACACAATATATATCTAGCGGGCACATGAAATGTTAGGAAATTAAAATAACTTGTTATAAAATTAAAATGGAAGCATATAATAAAACAAATTTAAAATGAAAATAAAAATTAAGTGGGTTAAATTCACAATTGGTTTCCAATATAAGGTGAAACAAATATTTCAATGAATATTTGTGGAATGTGTAAGAATTTTGAAAAAAAAATTGAATACTAGATGATTCTTCTACTCTAATAGAATTAAATCTTGATAATAATAAATAAATAACAAGGAATATATTTTTTCTTTTAGTTTATGTGAAGAATGAAATAATACACAGGGATGAATATGGATGAAAAAAAGGACATGATTCCTATGGAGACTATATATTTGTAAACTAAGAGATAAATGATGAATAATTTTCTCATATTTCTTATGAAAAAAGGTCTTTCTTGATTGAGAGTAAACTCTTCTCATTATTTCTATAACTATGAGGATCAGATGTTCCTATCATTTTCCTACATCTATTGAGTTCTCATTTGATATTTAAGATGTTAATGTTGAATTATTACGGGGTGGAATTATAATAATGTGTTTTATAATAATATTATATATATATTTTTTTATATCTAGTTTTGATCCATCTTTTGTTTCATTAGTACTCAATGTATTCTTATAGAAAGGATTATTAATATTAATTTTACCAAATTAAAAACTCTGATAAAGATAATATAGTGTGCTCCCATCCAAGGAGATATGATTTAAGAAAGAAATAATAAATAATTATTTCATGTGAAGCTAGAAATTATGTAATGTTCTAAAGATTGTGTTTATCATGGTAGGTGTGTGACTTGAGATGACACATGAATCATGATAGGTTATAATGACTTTTGAAATTTAAATTTCTTATTTTCTCGGCGTGTAGATTTTTGTACTATCCTTCTGAAATGCCAGGTTACTGATTATAATTAATGAGGCCTTTGTAAAATGGATATAAATTGATTTCAAATGAATGTAATAATGAATATATATGGGGAGATACATAGTTGTGATGAATAATGTTAACAAGATAATTTGTCACACATTTTTTCAACACTGAGCATTGCTATATTTTAATTATAATTTATTAATTGGTAAATCAGTAATTTGTTTCCACCATTGTATTTAACATAAGTAATAGTGATAAATAGAAGAAAATACTTCAATATATATTTACATGGATTTCCTTTAATGGTTTTATAACAAATAAAATTTTGGATATTGTCTATCTATTGGAAGATTATGTGTTGTATTTCAGGTCAATAATTATTGATGTCGATATGTGTTTAAGAGAGTGTGTTGAAACAAAATTAAACAATTTTAAAAATGATTTGAACATGTTTTGGGTGATGTTGAAGGACCCAGTGAATGGGATTATTAATGAATTCCATCAATTGAGGAAGGTGATATGAAGCTTAGAGTTCATATGATTATATGTGTTGTTAACTTCCATTGGATATTTTAGTAGTGATAAATTCAAATTTTTTTAAATGTAGAATAATAGTAAGGTGATTATTACGATCATGTTGTAATTAATTTATTCACCCATTCATGACTGAAAACGGAAGTATTATATAGAAATATAATTCAGATGATGTTTGAAGGAGAGTTGATGATTATTATGTAGTACAATACAATTAAATTAATTAAATAACATCATATGAGTTATAGTATATTTTATATTCATTTTAATTTGGATGAGTAGGATTTAATGATCCCATGATGTTATTTGATATACAATGATGCAGATGAAGAGGATTTAATGAAATTATGAATTTATTTGAAGAATTATTGAGTTAGTTGGAGTTCATACAAGAAAAAAATTGATAATTACCATGGGAAAAAATATCATAGTGTAAGATTAAAATGAATATGAAATACATAATTTTTCATAGATAAAAAATTGAAAAAGTATCATGATATTTTAGACAGAGATTCGTAAGAGGAAATCTATAGTAATTGAAAACAAGAACCGTGATATGTATCATCTCTTGGATGATAACTAATATCTTTCAAAACGTACAAAATATTAACTCTTACATTATAAATATTATTTAAAAATCATTTTGGATCACGTAATATTAACTATGATAATAGGTTATAGTAGTTAGAGGAATTAAAACGATAAATAAGATATTACTTTTGTACACATTAGTTAAATTTGTTATTCCTATGATAGACATAAATTTATACATGATAGTGTTATAGTATTTTTTTAGTGAATTAATATCATTATTATATATGGAATAATCCATGAGTCAATCAAATATTTGAGCTGATATTTGAAGATATTTTTTTTCGTCCATTAGATGAAGCATTGAAAAGTAATATTATTATAATACTTTGGCATGAATAAATTGTGAAAATATGGGATATTTTTTTAATCTCAATGAAATATAAGAAGCTAAAACCCAATGAGAGCCAATGATAATATATAGCAAAAAATAAAAATTTATATTTGACTTGTTATAGTGGGTTAAAATAAGCATATATTTAGGAGAAGATCCTTGAGAGTTTCAATATAGATATCGTGATGCTGAATTGTAGGGTGTTTCCCTATTTTAATTATGGAACATTATCCATGTGCTCTTGATAAGTCCATAAAAAATAATGAGTCAAATAGTATACTGGAAGAGTGAGGATATTCAAATTTTGTGATAATTAAAATTATTAAAATTATTAGAAGAAAATAAATAATGGTTTTAAGATAGATTGATTTAATAACTATTGAATATTATATTATAAACAATCTGTTAAAGGGGAGATAAATAATGTGAATTTGATACTAATATTATAAGATATCTTGGGTGTTTTAGTTCATAGTAAATAATAATATAGTTGTCCAGAAGGGGATAAATATGAATAAGGAATAGCATTTCATCTATTTCTGACATGTGGTTATAATATTTTTCATCATTAAATGTGGTATAATTTGAATGTACATGTAGAGAAAGAACAATGGTGTCATTTGTGTCAGAGAAGAACTATAAATGGTTGATGGATATGCCAGTGGGTTATACACATTTTAATATAGTTTGTGGAATGTGTTACGGTACAAGGCCATTTGTTATTAATTTTTTATTCTTTAAAATAAAATACATGGCCTGTAAATATGATAACTACAAATAGACATTGAAGAGTATCTCATACATTAAGAGTAAATATTGTAAATATATATTCAATTACATGGTGTTTTATATGTATATTACATGCGTATTGATCATATCTGAGATCTGATATTTTTTTACAGTAACATTAATATGTGACTAGAAAAAATATATAGCTATAAATAGTAGATAGTTGGTTACACTGATTCAAACCCCACTTGGGTGGCTACATAAAACTTTTTGAGACAATAAAATACAACTCTTCGATATAGGTATGACAATCAACCCTACATATGTGAAGGATACCTATCTGTTATAGAAGTCGATTTGTTCTCTATACATATTCATCTTATACATTTTTACGCCAACATCAATGTTTCACATAAATGAATATAAATATATACCAAATAAATCGACAAATTCAAATAATAATATAAAACATTGAACTTCTTTGGATACCCTTCAGAAACACAACATGTAATTACTATTTGTTTTACATTTTATCTTTTCCTTGAATTTTTTGGAAGAGAATGTTTATCATGAAAAATCAAACTAAAACAAAACCACATTAAATTTTATTATTTTTAAATTTTCTATTTTAATATTTTAATTTTAGTATATAGTTAAATAAAATTTGTTTCATTATGAAATTTATAGAAATAACATCGTGAAGTAGCAATTCTCATAATGAGGATCATATTTATAGAATTTAAATATAGTAGTGTCACTAGATATTTCCTTTAACTAAGATAAAGTTGAACTTCAATAAACACATCATAGGAAAAAATTCTATGGGATAAGTTCAAGATAATCAAAATCACTATGACATCCATGCTAGATGAAGCACTTCCCAAAACTGCCACCATGGAATATCATAGGCTTAGATATTACAAGACATTCATAAGGATTTTTTGTTTAAAATTTATGATGATATAAAAATATTATTATGGATATTATAAATTCCCCATGTTTCCAATTATAAGTGTAATTTTATTTATCCTTTTAATAAAATATTAATTAATCTAATTTTAAAAATATTGATGATTGTTATCCAGTGAATTTTTATATGGAATTAATTTTACTATTAATACAATAGATTAATAAAATCAATGAAATATTTTTGAAACTATAATGAATGTTAATTTAATTATTCATCAAGAAACAAATATGTTTTGTTTAGGACTATTTTTTAATGAATTTTAGAGATGTTTTATTGAAAATAAAAATTAAAAAAATTGAATTCAATTTTTAAATTATTAAATTAATATTTTTATTTATATTCTAAAATGAATATTCAAAAAGTTTACAAGGAATTTTATATTCTGTTTTATTTTTAGTGTATAATACAAATACATCTTTTACAGATTTTGTGACTCATATAACCTCATTAAGTGTAAATTAAAAATTTAAAAAACCATATTCTTTACTAAATATATAATTTATAAATTAATATAATGAATATAAAACATTATATTGATTTTATAAAATCATTCTAGACTTTTTATAACCTATGTTATATTTGATTAGAACTATTTTTGGTATCTTTTCCTTTAATTATGTATTCACAGGGTACTATTCATATTTATTCATGCTTCGAAATTCAATAAAATACATTGTTAAACAAATAACCATTAAATTTATTTGGAATAAATGTTATAAATTACATAATTGTAAATTAATTATTATTCTTAAAAATAACTTTTTTATAAAAATAGTTTTAAATTTTTTTAAAATTGTATTTATTAAAATTATTTTTTAACAAATCTATGATTTAAATATCATAGATTGTTTTTGAACATTTAAATTTCCATTTTAAAATTAGGTAATATGGTAAATATCATTTTTTATCACAAAAAATATGTTACCATGATAGAAGTCACCTCACTAAATTTTAAAACAGATAATAGGGGTTTAACTAAGGGGTAAGACCAAAAATATAAAAAATCATTTTCAAAATTTAACTGGATGAGAGAATTGTAATGAATTATTATCAGATATTATTAAATTGATGTAATAGCTAGTATATACCTCCCTCTCATCCCATGAATGTATTATAATATGTATTTTATATAATTTATGGGATTTAAAATCCCATAAATTTTCATTAAATTAGTTAATTGTGATTCTTGTTTGGAAATATTTGTAAGGGTTTCTTAATTGATATTACTTTTATGGAGTCATGTTTAATGTTTTTCTCATTTATTGAAAATAATTTCATATTTTAAATTTAATATCAATATTTAATACTTAATAATGATATTTAAAACCACAATAAATTTTATTTCATTCTAGGGGATTTTATTTTAAAGTGACCAATGTTGTCTATGTTTCTCATTTCAAATTTTCTTGGTCAATTTGGGATTTGTATTATAAACCAATTTTCATTTATATTAGGTATATTATTCATAATTTAAATAATATATTAATAATATATTAACACTAGTCTTATATTATGTTACATATCTTGATCAAATGTTCAACTGGATCTTGATTTTAAAAGGGTTAAGAGGTCTTTAATAAAATCATTATCTTTAATGTATTGATGTCTTTTACTCAGCTCTTTTTCCACCATATCTATATTCATTATATTATTTCAAAAATATATTTCTATATATATCAATGTTTTTTATATCATTTTAAAATATATTTTATTTTCTTTATATACATTAAATTTGACACTTGATCTTTAATTGTAGTAATATTTTTTAAAAAATATAACATAATTCACATGACATTATTCGAGAATACGATTAAAAATTAAATTTACAAATTTTATCATTTGAATTAGATGAAAATCATTTCATTTTCTAATAAAACATTTAAAAATTATCTTGGTTCAATGTTTTAATTTTTTAATAAATACTTGACATATAAGTTGAATTGTAAAAAATCATGTTTTTACAATTAATGTCACTTTTATATCATCTCATGATATAATAATAAATTTTATGTTTAAGAAAATTTTTCATAGACCAATTATATATCAAATATGTAAAATTATTAATTATAAAATTTAATTCTGATCCTTTATATCAAAATATGATATTTTTAGAAACCTAAAATATGTTTTGGTTTTAAAAAATTATCCTTGGTACTTCACTTTTAATAAAATATTCCCAACGTTTTATTCAATTTTTGTGAAATTTATATTTCAAAATAATTTCATTATTAATATTATCAATTTAATGGTTATCAACGTTACCATTTATTTTGATAGATAATAATTTTATTTCTGAAACCTAGATTATTCAAAAATAATGTTTTTTAATTTCCATTTTTTATGTTATATTAAATGTAGTGTCTTATAATTCATGGAATTTAAACAAGAAAAATAGATTTGATATTTGTAACAACAATAATTAATATTATAAAATGGGGTAAATATAAATTTATATCATAAATAACAGAAACCATGGTAGAAACATATAACAATGTAATGAATTTAAAGGGATTAACAAGAAGGTTAAACTAAAATTTTATGGTTTAAAATAAGATGTTTTTTTATAAATATAATTTTTCTAATTAATTTAAACCATATATTATTAAAGATTCGAAATTGATCTCAGATGGAGACAATTTAAAGAGAGAGTTTCTTTATAATATCTTAATGTTATAAATATTTACTAATTTCCCACCCACCCACATATAAAAGAGAACATTATATTATAATGTAATGATATTTTAGTAGTTAAATTTTCATAATTAAATACCATATGAGTATATATTCATGTATAAAACACTATAATAAAATAGAAAAACCATTCTAAAATAGTTAAATTGCACAACAATATTATTGATTTTACGTTTTTGGGTATAAGTTTATGTAAACCCATTAAAAAAATATAAAAGTGAAAAATAAGACAAAGGTCATTTTATGCTCTGAAAATATACGTTTTACAAAAGAAATTATATTAAAATAATTTTTTACAACCTTTATAAATTTAAATTGATAGTATTAACCACATATTTTTGTTATCTTTACCAAGTAATGAAATTTGTTTAATTTTATTATAGTCATGATTTTAGATTTCTAAATTAAATATTAGTTATCCTGATAAAAAGGATATTTAAATCGAATAATACCTTTCCAGATATTTTATATTTCATGATATGAAATGATTATAATTTAAATTAATACCCAAATAATGTGTTTAAAATATATAAAATAGAATTAACATTCATTTAATTCTTAATCAATGGTAAATAATAATAATAAAACATAATGATTAAGATGACTTTCTTTACAAAAACATTTTTTTGACTCATTATATGTTTTTATTTTTATGTTATATTTCTAATATCTATAAATATTTTCAGATTAAATAAAGTTAAAAATTTTAATCATGAGATAAAAATTTATTATTGAGGGACATGTTATGTATTTTGTAATAACAAAATACCAAGATTATCTTTTGATCATGGTTAAAAACGTTAAAAATGGGTTAATAAATTATATCCATTTTGTAATGATTAAGAAGTCACAAACACCTTCAATAAAAAATAGGTAATAAAGTCAAAGTAACAGGTATCAAATATCTTTTTCCAACCTCATTCTCTTAACGAACCTAACAATGATGTTATTCTTTTTTTACCCCTTTCCTTACTCTTTTTTCCATGAAAAATCCCATCATTTGTGAATAATGGTTTCTCACTCCAATACGTTCTCTCATCCTAGTCATCCTAAAATGACATGGAAAAGAAATTATCATACCAACCCCTCTCTATAACCTAATCCAGTAGATTAAATGGGTACAAATGTTGGTAAAAGTATAATATCAAGAGGGGAGAGTGTGGTGAATTGAATTCCTACTTAAAATTTATGTTAAATTTTTTTTATAATATTACCCTAAATTTTGAAACATCCTAGTTAATTAAGGGTGTAGAAATATAAATGTCTATTTGGCAAATAGCATTCTCAAAGAGTGATTAGTCCTTATGTGAATTAGTGAAAAAATACTTACTCATCTTTTGAAACAAGTTTACTAAATTAAACACATATATAGAGTAAAAAAATTACTATAAAATTGAATGAAAAATAGATTTATGTTTTTGTAGATAATAGTATTAGGAAATAAATAAAAGAGAGTATAAAAAAATTATAGAGCACATTAAAGATAAAAAATATGTTCAGTCTCAAGCTATGACATAATCCTCTCAACATGGTGATCACCTGCCACCAAGTAGTTTATATTAACAATAAACATGATACACAGCCTGTATCCGGCCTTACAACAGTTTTCAAAACTATCTAGGGTTCACACCCTCTACCACAGTTCTTTATTGGAAAAAAACAATAAATACCACACATGGTATCGTCCATAGTTATACATAGTAAACATGATTTAAGTGATGTCTAATGTGAGGATATTTTATATCCTCGAGTTCAAACAGAGGAGACAATCTGTGTAACCAAAAGATAGACACACTTCTCAGAAATGTAAATTATAGGAAAAGAATAGAGCTAAGATAATAAACTTGAGTTTACAGAGCTCTATGTGTTTTCTGTTCAGCTCTTGAATCCTTGGAGTAAAATTTTGTTTTTCAAGTATTTCTGTGATTGTTCTCTATCTTGTTTTTAACTAGAGTTGATGAAGCACAGACGACAGCCTTGAAATTGTTCTCCCGAAATGATATTCTTCAGGTTCTTCTTCTCATAGTGTAAGCATTGAATGGTTCCTTTTGATCTAGCAAGTATGATCCTTCACATTCGGAGAAAAACACTTCTCATGCAACAACAGATTTTATTGTTGGTCTTCTATTTTATATTTGAGATCTGACAATATGAATAAGTTGATCACCTGTGGTCTTTCTCGTACCTCATACTGTCCCCAAATACGGTCTCTTGATATATCTACAATTAACATTAATTAATGTCGAAAACATTAAATTTACCAAGTATGACCATTATAATAATCATAATAATTCCACTAATTATGGAATAGAACATTATGGTAGACTATTAATGGTAGCATTCAAAATAGTTGGCTTCAATAGTATGTGAACATCGACCGCCTTCATTGGTATCCATTCCAACTATACGATTCCATCAGTAGCCTTCATCAGTGACCTTGTCAATGGTAACCTTCAGTGGTGGCCTTGCATCAGTGACCTTGCATCAATGACCTTGCAACAATGACCTTTCATCGGTGATAGTTTCATTGGGGACCTTTCATCTGTGACCTTGCAACGGTGACCATCGCATTGGTGACCTCGCATCGGTGACCTAACATCGGTGACCTTGCATCAGTGACCGTGCATCGGTGACCTTTGCATTGGTGACCTTGGTATTGGTGACCTTTGCATCAGTGAGCTTTGTTTTGGTGACCTTTGCATCGGTGACCTTTGAATTGGTGACCTTTTCATTGGAGAAATTTGTACTTAGATAAATTTTTCACAATGATCATTAAACAACAGAGAAGTGAGATTAAAAGTACATAGTTATTACATTGATATAAACATGATTTTCATCTAAATGATTATCCAGTAATTGAAACGAAATTATCACATAAATGAAACATGATTTGGGATTATCAAATCATTGATTTGGGATTATCCAAACATGATTTGGGGTTATCATAATAGGTGATTCCAAAAATATACCCCTTTTTGAAAAACACAAAATATGTTAGTATTTTTGAATTAGGTTGAATCATATTTTCAATATAACTTTGGGGGTATGTATAAGTTAAACTAAATAATAGTTATTATATATAGTTTATATAATAAATGATTCTAGTTAACTGAGAAACTTATTCCCATTTCTGGTAACCAATAAATTTCTCCTAATTTATGTTTAACAAAAAGATAGGAAGTCTAACGCGATGTAAAAAGAGGATTTTATTAACCAGGATATATGAGTAAAATATACAAAAAAGTGGAAAAAGATCTCTATCAACTAAGGAATCCCACATTCAATCCACATCAGATATTTCCATGGGAGATTTGTCGTTGAATGATGAGGAGTCAGGTTCTGATGATGGAGGGATAGGCTAAGGGATAACAGTTTGCAAGGTTAGAGGAGCTACAACATAAGCATCATAAGACCTATAGTTACTGGATCTTTGAGGAAAAATAGGGATAAAATTATGATGACCTGTACTGGAGTCATCATTGGTGCAACACTGGTAGATCCTGAAGCAGCCGAGGTTTAAGGAATGGCTAGAGGAACAATTATGGGCATGCAGTCCACCTGGAGGAAGGGTATAAGAAGATTTCTAAAAATCATATTAATTTTTCCTCCTCTTTCCCCAGCTAAAATAAAATCATCATTATTTTCCATGAATTTCTCTACGGTAGTAGTCAACTCTCTTAGGTGAAAACCAGATCCTAAAATTCTTGAGTGACAAGTGGAATCCTCACATTCTACAAAATTAACATGAATTGAACATCCATCTGATGCTTTGTATGAACCGTTTTGTAGTATAAATCAACATGATAATTGATGGAATTATGATCCTAAGAATCATCCCTTAAATAATTTCGCACAAGGTTATGAATTTCTCAGGTAGTAGAAATGAAATGAGTCATAGAATGATGGTCTGAGGTAATGGAACCAGAGAAATTATCCACTTCTTCCCTGACAACTGATATGAAAGCTTCTAGATCAACAAGAGGAGCAGCTAAAGATGTAGAAGATGCCCAAAGAGGTTTCATAGTGAAAGAAAATGTCTCCTTAAAGGATTTTGTCAGCCCACTGATCAGCCTCTTCACATCATCATCTTGTCCACTCACATGTGTCTCCATGGACTTATTAAATTCAATAAACCCAGCGAACAATTGATAAACCACTCATTTAACATATCTAATATATTTGACCTCCTGATCCCTTGAAGCCATATATGATTCTAAACTATAAATAGACCACTTCACAGATTCAATAGAATCTATCATGGTTCTGATCTAATTATGACAATCTGTTACTTCCTATAGAAGGAAGGAGTGACAGGAAGAAACTAGCCTTTCCGCTGCAGAAGTAACAAATTCTTGATTGTGAGTCATAGACCTCTCTTACCCAACAAATCTCTCCTCTATGTGGCTCTTCCTATCTAATTTTATTTATTCCAAATTATCTATCTTCACATAGTCTTGAATAAAAATAACCACTGGATTCACAATAATATTCAATGTAACTGAAGGGATTAGAGGACTTCTGATAGGCTGGTCATCATTTTAATCTCCATAGTCTAAACCTAGAAACCAAAATCTAGGGTCTTTCGACTACTATTCTATCCCATAAGCAACAAAAACTAATCATGTGGCAACAAGTTCCTCCCCCTCACTTTGAGAAATATCCTGAACAACCATATTCACTACAGCCACACCTCATTGACTTATTGCATCAACAGAAGGGTCCACTACCACTTCCTCAACAGAATCTTCAATAACATCCAAAACCATTCCAGTTTCTACCAAATCTGATACCTCTTCATTTAAACATTCAACCATTTCGGTATTCCATATCAAGGGACTATGACATTTTCCTTCTTCATCACATTCACAAGTAGCTGCCTCAAAGTCATCATGACTAGATGTAGTGTCCTCATCCTCATATGTGGTCTCTCTAATTTCTCTTAAGACATTTTCTACCACTTCTTCTTCACTAGTCTCTTGATTATAAATTTCCCTTAGTACTATCTCCCTTCTAGGAAATCTCTTTGGTGGACTGGGCTCACCAAATGATATAGTATTAGCATGAGGATTTGAGTGAAGGTCAGGATCAATCCTGTCATCTATAAGAGAATACTCTCTTTCTTGCACAGCAGCAGCCTCTTCTTCTTCATTTGAACATGAATGCTCCACTACATCATTGTTTATACTAGGATCAATCATATCCATAGGACAAGTAGGATGAGTAATAGGGTTTAATTCCTATATATATCATAGCCTCATCATTCACCCATATTCTTTTCAAGGGTTCCAATTTATCTTCATCAACACGCAAATAACATTTGTATTATAGAAATTTTTCTATACTACAATTGTTTCCTCCTTATTTCCAAAAACCCCTTTCACCTTCAACATTATGGATATCAATCTGTCATGAAACAAGGAATTGGACTTAGAACTAGGCTTTGTCATATCATCTAATTGAATCATCAGCTGCGTAAAAAAGTACATCTTCTTTTCATGCATTGTAAAATACAATATAAATACATCCAGATACTTCAAGGTAGAAAAGTCCCCTATCCAGGGACTAAAGTCATGTTGGAAAAACATAAACAACAACTTGTATTCTCCTTCCATTTCACCATCAATGACTTTCCAATGGATCACACTCCCTATCAGTTCGACTAAGGATTCTTCATCATAATAAAAACTCAGTTGTGGGAGGCACTACTCATGAGTAGTAATCATAAATCCCTTCATGTTGTACTCTCAGACACTCATCCCATTCAATATAGGATAAGCTTACACTTACACCATTTACATCTAAAGACAATCTGTTCTCATCCTCAGTCTGTTCGAACTTCAGAAATTCATAAAACTCCTTCACTAACATCAGGTAATAGGGTCCATTGTTGGTTTATAAGAATTTGACCCATCCTTTAGATTCAAGTCCCTTCATCACTAAATATCTTCTCGTTCACATCCATTTGAAACATTTCTCTTTTTCAACCATGATATCCCTCTATGGTAGAGGAGTGTTGATAAGGTTTTCTACTACCTGTCATCCACAACTTGACTCAGCTCGAGGTCTCTTTGGATTTGGCGCATCTCCTTCATCACTAAACATTGGTCTCTTTAGTTTGATATTTCAATCTAGAGCAGTTTGAGTGTTTCGGTAGAAGGTGAGGTTCATAGGTTAGATAGAAAGTGGTTCATGATAGATGTGGATTAAAATGTGGTATGTTCCTTAATTTTATCACATATGGATCTAAAAATAAATTAGATAAAAAAATAATTAATATAGAAAATTTTTCAGATTCTAGCAGAGAAAACGCTCAAGTCCTGGAAAAGTTTAATGATCGATAAGGTGATAATGGTGAGGATTATCGGTGAGGCCCAACATTGAGGTCTATTGGTGAGGTTCTAATGGTTAGGTTCTAATGGTGCGGTTCCAACAGTGAGGTTATAATGGTGAGGTTCCAATGGTGAGGTTATAATGGAGAGGTTATAATGGTGAGGTTCCAAAGGTGAGGTTACAACGTTGAGGTTCTAACAGCGAGGTTCCAATGGTGAGGTTCCAACGGTGAGGTTCCAATGGTGAGGTTCCAATAGTGAGGTTCTAATGGTGAGGTTCCAATTCTGATATTCTAATAGTTATGTTCCAACAGTGAGGTTCCAATGGTGAGGTTTAATACCATAATAGTTTATCATACCTAACTCATGTTTTATGTAATTTAACCTCTCTGAATTCAAAGGATTTATGAATATATCATCCAATTGATGTTCAGTGCCAATGAATTCAAGAGTGATATCACCTCATTCATAATGATCTCTCATGAAGTGATGTATCACATCATTGTTCTTTGTCCTATCATGAGATACTTGATTTTAAGAGATATTAATTGCACTTGTATTATCACATTTATAGAGACATGTTTGAATTGATATCCATAGTCTAGTAAAGTGTGTTTCATCCATAGAATTTGAGCACAATAACTATTTGTGGCTAAATATTCTATATCAGCGGTTGATAATGCAACAAAATTCTATTTCTTACTACACCATGATTCTAGTGAATTTCCTAAAAATTGACATGTTATTTTGGTGGTTTTTCTAGATAACATGCAACCAGTAAAATAAGTATCTGAATAAAATATTAAATTAAATGATTTTCCACTTGGATAAAATAGTCCTAAGTTTGATGTATATTTGAGATATCTAAAAATCCCTTTAATAGCAGTTATAATGCGACTTTTTTGGAATTGGATTGAAAAAAAATCACACATGCATACACTGAACATAATATCTGTTCTGCTAGTAGTATGATAGTGCATACTCATAGTCATACCTCTATAATGGGTTTGATCCACTAGTTTACCAGTTTCATCAGCATTCAACATACTGATGGTACTCATAGGTGTATCATTACCTTTATTACAGTCTAAACCAAAAAGTTTCAAAATATCATTATTATATTTACTTTGATTTAAAGTAATACCATTTTTATTTTAAAAATTTTGAAATCCCAGAAAAATTATAATTTCCCTCCATTAAACTCATTAAAAATTCATCTTGCATCATTTTTGAGAAATTTGTAAATAAATAAATTTTAGAGGATCCAAAAATAACGTCATCTAGATAAATCTATAATATAATAACATATTGAGAAATTCTATTAATAAAAATTGTAGTATCTGTTGTTCCTTTAGTTAAACCTTTTGAAATAAGAAAAGAACTATGTCTATCATACTAAGATCATTGATCTTGTTTTAGATTATATAAAGCATTAGAATGTTTTAAGTCACGATTTGAAAAATGTATTTTTGTAAAACCATGGGGTTGTTCAATAAATACATCCTAAACTATCTACCCATTTAAAAATGAATTCATGACATCAATTTGATTATGTTTAAAATTCAAATGAGCTGTAAAAGCAAGTAGTATCCAAATGGATTATATTCTAGCCACATGTGCAATGGTTTCTTCGTAATCTATTCATTATTCTTGGCTATATCCTTGTACAACTATTCTAGCCTTGTTTCTAACGATGTTTCCCTATTTATCAACTTTATTTCAAAACGCCCATTTAGTGCCTATGGTCAAAGTGTCTTTTGGGATTTCTAATAATTCTCAAACATTATTTATTTCAAACAGATTTAATTATTGTTGCATTGATATTACCGGTAATTCATCATTGATTGCATCATTGATATTTTTAGGTTCATGGTGTGAAAGAAAGGCTTGATGTTCAACCAAGTTTCTCAGAGAAGCTCTAGTTTTTTTTCATCTATTAAGATCACCTACTACAACATCTAAATGATGATTCCTGAGAGTTTTAATACCTCTATAAATATTTTTACTAGACTCTTCATCTTTAACACCCCATAATTTCATAGTATTTTATTTTAAATAAAGTAATCCAATAGTCTGTGTTGCACGCAACCCTGAGTTTGAGTGCACGACGACTTACCAAAATATCTGTTAAAAAGCAGTTATGAAATGTATTAACTGAATTTTAAATTTTATATACAACATATAATTTTAGAATCCATATTAAATGTTTCTTAGACATAATATAAGAAATAAATCATTTTTTCAGATAAATGAAATATTTTTTAAAAAATACAATTTTAACACATTTTAATAGAGAACCATTTTTAAAACCAACATTGGAAAGTTTTATATACTCAATTTAAAGAAATTAAATCCTTATTTTGAATCAGGACATAAAAAATTTATTTTGGATAGATTTTTGGCACTTTTCTGATAAAATTCATATTTTGATGAAAAATAAAAAATACAAAATTTAAATTAAACACATCCTTTTTTAATCGAAATAATTTATAGGGTTAAATTAAGAATTTGAATGGTTTTGATGTATAAATAGATTTTATTTTTATAATTTAATACAATTTAGGTCATTATAAGTAATTTCACATTTTAATTTGATATAAAAACCTGTTAATCTTTTTATAGGTTTTACTTCTTAATAAACCTCCTTTTTTGGTTTTGACAATGGGAATTAATTTTAAATATATTAATGCTAATTATATGTTTTGAATTTGTAAAATATATTTCATTTTTGAATTTGGAATATCAAAATTATCATAGGGTGAATTTTTGGATTTTTTCTCAAAGCTTTAAATTTTCTATGAATAGTGATAAACCTTGTGTTATTGTTTAAAAACTGAGTATTTATTTAAATAATAATTTATTATATTTATTTTAAGACAATATAGATTCATAATACCTATATTAGTTCAATGTGATTCATTGTAGTAATTTTTAAAATAGAACAGGATGCATAAAGTTTTATATTACTTTTTACCGTCTTTTACCCACCTTCTAGGAGCATTTGAAAATTTGCATAAAACATTATTTTACACCTTCTGTCAGTTTATTTTCAAAAATCGGAGTGACATGGTTAATATGAGTTTTTAAAATGTTGTTCAATAAGATGAAAATAATATTTGGTAAATAGTAACTTTTGATTTTTATTTACCACGATTAAAAGTAAATAGGTCAATCGAAGGTAAAAATGATATCATAATTACCCTAAAAAATGTCCTAATTCTATTGGATAAGTGTAATTCGACAAAAACAAACCTTAGGAATAAAATATTATCCCCTTTGGTCCACTTGGATTATATTAGGACATGTATTATTATTTTATTTAAAGAAGTGTTATAAGTGATAAATTCATATTTTAATAACTAAAAAATTTTTAATATTGGGTTCTACATAAGATAAATTTGACTATAAATATTAATTAGAAATATAATACGATTTCCTACATAATGATCTTTAATTTATAATTTTTAGACATTATGTAATTAAATTTATTTATGACACAATGATAATGCAGTAATTTACATATTAATGAATTATTAAAATAATTGATATTATAAATATCCAAATAAATATAAATTGACACTTTTGATGAATTACACTAATAATATAGGTTAATATGACAATTTAGGGTTGATTAAATAAGTTTTATTATAAGATAGAATGTTTTTATGGATTTCCAAAAATTCAAATACTAAATAGTGTCAAAATTGATATAATTGATTTTATAAAACAAATACTATATTATTAATTGATATAATATTCATAAAAATATAAGGATTATCCAAAGGACTTTGGTAAGGTTATATATATTTATAATTAACAACTTGGGGTTTTATTATATTGTTATATTATTTTTATTAAGCATATAATATAAAAATACAAAGAGACATGGTAAATGTCAAACTATTTAAAAAAAGAGTTAAGTATAAACTATAAGGATAATATGGTAACATAAACTTGTACAAAACCAATAGGTTAAATTTTTTTCAACCCATAGAAACCTTATCCTCAAAAAAAATCATTTTGGAGCCATTAGAAATAGAAAATTATTTAATTATGAAACAATATTTCAATATTTTCCTTAATTGACCCCCACCTCCCTTGTAGAAGGGTACGTCCCCTTCTCTTAATTTCACACTTCCAAAGCCCTTCTTCTCTACCAAACCCTGCCAAAATATCCTCTAAAATATCCTACCTTCAACCAATATGCCTTACATTGATCATAAATCTATCCTATGGATCCCTTTTGATCAAATCAAAAGAAAACACCTGAATAAGAGGTAACAATTTCACCAACCTTTTTAAAGTTCTTTTCTTCTTCCACATCCTCTTTCATTGTTTTTTGCATACCAAAATAATAAATCCTCTAACTTCTACATACTGTGATGTTATTATAATTATGTTACATTCATATTCATTATTCTATCCATACTATAAATATCTACATCACCATAAATGCGTATGTATGGATTTCCGTCTCTACTTCGTGGTGTAGTTTGTTATTCAGTCACTTAATTATCTGGATGGGTATAATAATGAGTCTAAATAATGTAAATAATAAATAAAACATGTTAATTATTCTTTATATATTATATACAATCCAATTACATACGATTTCACCATCAATATAATGATATTGTTGCTCGTGCATACGTACAGATTACAGTCTCCATGAATGTGATGAGATTTATTCCCTATGGTAACCATTCAAGAAAAATTTTCATTTTATAATTAAAAATAATGGATACAGACATGATATAATTTCAGATATGAATCAAATACATCCTTTCTAGAATAATCATGACTTATGTAACAGAAACTATAAAGTAAAAAGAATAAGTTATCACCTGAAATAGTGATACTACTAAAATATTATTAACAATGAAATATTAAAATATCATCTATGATATTATATGTAGGTGTTTGGTTCTTGTATATTTTAACAATAATTACTTAACTATTATACAGGAGGTTAACTTACCCTCGACTATGGAAAAATACAAGGTAAGGGGTTCCTTATCTCACTTTTAATTCTATGAGATTTCAATTGTTCGCCACCTATTTATTGCATGTGGTGTATTGTGTTCTTATTTTTGATATATATTATAATTATTATATTTATATTCATAGTATTATATGATTAATTTTGTGGTTATTATCTTTTTATCATAAGACTCGGTTGATTACAAGTGGTAAGGGATTCTCCTCTCACTTCTTATTCCCGTGAGATTCTTTCTTTATTGCCCCTATTTCCTTTTTCGGTGTATGTACTGACCATGATTGTATTATTTTTGTAATATACTATAATTTATGGGCAATTACATCTTCATTGTATAAAATGTCTTTCAAGGGGTGTATTTTTCATATGTTATCAAATTAGATATGGAATTTCATATTTCAATTTCCACTCAATGGGAATTTAGCAAACTTCATTGATTAATTTACTCCATGATTGTGTGTGAAATCACTATTTATTTACTTATGTAGTAATTTACACTCCCCTTTGTGTTTATGTACTTTTTATTCACGTAATAAATCCATTTATAAAATCTTAAATCAACAATATAAATTTGATAACAGAAAATTAAACTCAATTTCTATTAATTGATTTAAAAATCCATGTCATTGGTGTTGTTTTTGCAAAAATATGTGGGAATTTCCTCTAAAATATTTACACTAAATTTCCCATAATTTTGAGTATATATATATATTTCACAAATAATAATGTCATTGATTTATCCACAATATAATTATATGGTCTTTATAATGGAATTCTTCTCAACTTACATTCCATTGAGACTTATTTTTTGTTATGAACAAATTCACTTTTATTTGGAGTATATATTTTACTTTGACAGAGTGTATAATGAATAAATTTATTTTCATGATATTATAATGTTTTTATTACCTTCATTATTTTTATTCAAGTGTCTCTCATTTGTTTAGGAACTCTAACTAAAATATCATTTTAAATGTTTTAAAATTTTATTTTTCTAAATCATTCTAATTAAGGTCCTTGTTTTAAAAATGGTTTTAATGTTTTATTTATATGGACATTAATGATTTAAAATTTAAATTACTTTTAAAACTTTCAAAGTGCTATGGGACACATTTACTGAAAAATCTATTTTAAACTGCTTCTTGATAAATAGTGTGTCTTTTAAATGTTTTCATGAAAAAGGGATATTTCTCTCCAAGATTTTTACTGATTATTTTCAACTATGTCAACATACATTATGGTATATTATTCTTGATAGAGGTTGATTTATTTTGAAAAAAAAAATCTTCCATACATTATTCATGGTATTGTGATATGTTTTACTATGGATGTGTTGTTTTTATACCATTCATGGTATATGAAAAAATTATTGACATTTTGTATACTAGTTTTAATATTAATGTTTAGGTTATGTTCAAACCTTTTCATATGAGGAAATCATTTGAATTAATAAGTGTAAGGTGGATCCCGCTATAGATCCTCGATGCATCAGTAGGTCTCATTAGACAGTCTAGTGTCTTGGCACAAGACATTGACAAAATCTTATTTGTAGTCTTGGCACAAGGCCTTGACTACACGGTTAAAAAGTATGGCATTATTCATTTAATCATAATAAAATTGGCTGTTGATATTACATGTAATTTTTTGACTAGTAATATTCCCATGTGAATAAGTAAATGGAATTATCATATTTTCATTTCCATATTATGCTCATGTTTATGTTTAAAAGGTTTTTTTCATCGTATACGTTGCCATAAATGTTTATTCTTATTTATGACATTTTCCATTATATTGTTATCCTTAATGAGTATCTATTCTCACCCATAGCTTATGTTATATTTCTACCAAGATGAAACGAAGTGTATTAAAATTAACAAAAAGGAATAGTCTATGGGATATAAGAGTGTTAAAAGGGGACACAATGTTGTTTTTTTATTTCATAATGTAATGTAAAACTTATATATGTATCTAGTACATCCAATGATAATAAAATGATCTGTATTTCAGGACAGGATTCCTTGTATCATGCCAATGTTATGTAATAATGCACCAATTCTAGAAAATTGGGATTGGGTGTTACATCATGATTGTCTATAGGTCCATATTCACCATGCGTAGATTTAGGAACATTTCAAGAACTGGTTGTTTTCACTAAGGGATCACTATCATTATCATTAATGTCCATAATTTACATATCTTCATCATGGTGTTTAACAGATGTTTTGGGATCATGTGGATTAGTCTCATCAAATTTGACTTGAACTTATTCTTCCACACATTTAGTTTTCTTATTGAATAATTTATCAGCTTTACTAGAGATTGAGTAACCTAATAAAATTCCTTCATCACTTTTGGAAGCAAACCTATTGGGATTGTCCTTAGTGTAAAGGTTGAAGACTTTGAAACAAAAAACTCTAAAGTAATTATCCTTTGGCTTCCTATTATTCCAGAGCACATTAGGGGTTTTCTTAAGAACATTTCTAATTACAAATCTATTGATAATGTAATAGGATTTATTAAAATCTTCAACCCAAAAATAGATAGGTAGATTATGATTATTAAGCATAGTCCGAGCAATATCTTTAAGTGTCCTATTTCTTCATTCTAAAACTCTATTTTTTGAGGTGTTCTTGTAGTAGAAATTTTTTTATCATATCAATTTTGTGAGTAAAAAGATTCAAATTCCTAATTTTCAAACGCACATCCATGGTCACTTCTCAAGGTCCTAAATCTATGTCCCCAATGATTTTCTACATACTTGAAATATTTAATGAAGTAAGAGCTTGATTCAATTTTATGAGATAGAAATTACACCCATGTATATCTAGAAAAATCATCTACAAGAACATAAACCTAGTTCTTCCCATTTAATCATTAAAATATATATGGTCCAAACAAATCCATGTGAGCCAACTCAAGCCGTTGTGAAGTAGAAACTTCTTTCTTTGGGATGATAGAAGCTTTTTGTTGTTTTATAATCTGACAAGGATTACAAACATTGTTTTGTGGGAATTTTAATTTATTTATGTCTCTATCTAATCCATTCTTATATAGTTTCCTAATTGAGTTTACATTACAGTGTCATAATCTTCTATGCCAAAACTAGAATTCCATAAGAAAAGAATTTAAACATGATACATTTTTATTTGATAAGGAGTTTAAATCATCTGCATAAACATTTTCATTTCTAAGAGCAGTAAATATTAAATCATTTTTAGAATTAAAAACATGTCAGGAATCATTTTCCCATTTGACATTTAATCCATCATCCCACAACATATAGATACAAAGTAAATATTATTTTAATCAATCAACAAAAATTAATTTTTAAATTAATATAGTGTTAGGGTTAACAACTTGTCCTAAGCAGACTATTTTTACTTTAGAATTATGACTGAATGTGACATTTCCACCATCATCTTTAATTAGGCTCTTGTAGAATGATTAGTAAACTCATATGTGTATTTAACATCCATATTCCAAGTATCATAGTGTTTTACCGGATCTATTCAGACAATTTTCCTGAAAACCCGAATAAGTGTAGTGTAACTTTGGTACACAAATTTTCATGGGTTTAGAGAGGTTATCATTGTAATGCATTGGGTACCCTATAAATGACTCACATGTTTCCAATAATCTACATATATGTTTTGATACATGAAAATGTTGGTAGGCCCTTTAGATAATTGTTTTTCAAAATATGGTCCATAACATGAGCTAGCAGTGATCTATCTAGATTTTGGAAACAAATTATTTTTAACAATCCTTCTCTATCTTGGTTGATATCCTAGACCAGTTTTGTATTTTGCAGTGATTTTTTTTACTAGAAACTAATTCTGGGTATCTCTACTAGTAGTAAACTTCTTAAGATATCTTTTTAATTTCTCATTCGATAATTTATGTTCAGAATTTTCATATAACAGCTGAGATCATTTTTCTTTTTAAATATCCATATTCGACTTATAGTTTGAATTTAATGCATGTTGTCTTCTCTATATTTTTTATTTATCCTTGATTTCATTATAGGTATCCTCAATCAGTCCAAAGTATTTAAGTAGTTCATCCCCAGTAATATTCCAATAATTATTAAATTCACATTCATTTTTATAATAGTAAGCATTGGGTATAGGGGAATTGGGAGTTACCTTAGATGTTTCTTCCCTGAAACACATGTTTGCATATTAGTTCTTCTAAATATCAGAAGAGTCAGATCCACTGGATCTATCTTCTGAAGCACTCCAAGTAGCTTTCATAGAATTTTTATATCCCTTACCCTTGTCCTTATATTTATTTTTAAATTTCTTCTTGAGTCAATCAAATTTCACATGACCTTTTTGTTTACACTCATAACAGACTATCTCACTTTTTTTGTCATTCCATTTTCAATACTTTTTCCACTATCCGTTATTATCATACATTCCTTTTTAGTTTTATTTTCTATATATCTTCTTCTTGAGTTAGAACATCTTGAACTTTCTTGCAAGATTAACCATCTCATCATCACTGACAGAATATTAGTCTTAACTGGTAGAAGTGTCTATATGATCTTGTCCTTTTTCTTTTTCTTGGGTCTTTGATGTTGGAGTCTTGAATGCTACATATTTCATTATTTTTTCTTCATCTGCATCTTGATTTCCCTTAATCTCTTTTTCGTACATCATAAGCTTTCCAAGGGTTTACTATCGATGGGTTTCACGATGATATGATGGATGGCGTATTCAGTGTCAGTGTGGGTCTTGAGTTGGTTCAGAGATCGAGACAGTGATGATGGTATGTCTGACTGTCTATACAAATTTCAAATTTTAAAATGGATTGACAACGTGGTTATGGAACTGATGGAGTTTTGATTTTCATTTTTGTTGAATTTTAATGTTGACTATGATCATTGAATGTTTTATGGCGGGGTTTATTTTATTATGCAGTATCATTGTGGATCTTTATGTATGTTTCCCACTTTCCAAAAAAGTGGGTTTTATAAAATAAGAAAATGGATTGTGGAATAAGCATTAAAATTATTTCCTTTACTAGTAGCTTTCATATGTCACAGCATTCTCGGAATGAAACAAATGTTCCTCTCCATCTGTCAGGTAGGCATCGAAGTAATGTCATAATATGATCCTTGTTGTCCACTGGGTTCCCAAGAATACTCATGGTATTTACTATTTCATTTAACCTGATATACATTTCAGATATTGTTTCATCATGCTTCATTTTCAAATTATAATATTTAATAGTATAGGTATTTAATATCATTTCTTTAATATTGGTTGTTCCCTCATGAGAAATAGCTAATGTATCCCCAATTTCATATGTATTTTAATTGGTAGATATTATATTGAATTATTCATCACCTAGTGAACAATACAATTATTTTATTACATTATAATTATTTTTATTTGTGTCTTTAGTCAACTGAGACCACGTGTCCCTAGGAGTAGCTGGCAATGCATGTTTTTTTTATTGTGTCCCAAATTTCAGGACCCATTCTCTCTAGATAAATTTTCATTTTTAATTTCAACTAAGCATAATTATTACCATTAAAGAAAGGTATCATGTTTGTAACAACACCATCAACTCTGTTATAAATTGTTAATTAGAATTAAAAAAAAGAAAATACAGATATGACAGAAATTTTATGATCATTAAGATACCACAAAAATTACAGTTGATAATCATTTGAAAAAATGAACAATAGTTTAGATGGTAACAACAAACATTTATGTACCTATGATACCAAATGTTGTTCTGAGTAGAATATCAAGAGGTGGGTGGGGGTGAATTGAGTTCCTACTTAAATTTTCTATTAAATAGTTTTTATAACAATACCCTGAATTAAGAAACATCCTAGTTAATTAAGTCAGAAGAAATATAAATGTCTATTTGGTAAATTAGTTTCTCAAAGAGTGATTAGTCCTCTGCTGAATCAGTTTAAAACACTTCTTCAATGATCGATACAAGTTTAATAAATTAAACACATATACACACTAATTAAACTAACTATAAAAGTGAATGTAAATTAGATTAATGTTTTAGCAATTATTAGTAGTAAAAAATTGATAAAACAGAGTGTTACAAAAGTATAGAACGCATAGATGTTAAACAAGAGTTTCAGTCTCAAGGTGATACATAATCCTCTCCCCATGGTGAATACCTACCACTATGTAGTTTATATTAAAAAATACGTGATACACTGCTAGTATTGGGCTTAAAAATAGTTTTCACAACATTCCATGGTTCACACCCTCTACAACTATTCTTAGTGGGAAAAAAACAATACAGACAACACACTTTCTCTTTCATAGATAAATGTGTGATACAAGATGTAAGTGAAGCTTGATGTGAGGATACACAGTATCCTCTAGTTGAAGCACATGAGAATGTGTGTGTAAATGACAGACATTCTAACTTCTCAAAAAGGTAAAATGAAGGTATATAATAGAGCTACGATTATAATCTTGAGTTTATAAATCTCTCTATGTTTAAAGTTAAACTCTTGACTCCTTGGAGTGAAGAATATGATGTTCGAGTCATTTCATAGATGTTATCCACAAAACAGAGTGCCGCAACTCCAGATTCTATCTTTCTAGAATTGAGTGTTCTACTTCTTGTGTTTATCGAGAGTTGATGAAGCAATAAAGGCAGCCTTGAAATTGTTCTCCCAAAATACTCTTCTTGAGGTTCTTGGGTTCATAGTGCAAGCGTTGAATGGTTACTTTTCGATATAGAAAGTAAATTCCATCACATGCACAGAAAAGATCTACTCATGACACTATATCTTTTCTTCCTTGGTCTTCACATTTATATTTGAGGTTTGAAAATAGGAAAAAGTAGATCACGTGCAGTGTTTCTCATACCTCGTAATTTCCCCAGATACTGTCTCTTGATATGTCTACAATCAGAATTAATTAATGATAGGAACATTAAATTTACTAAATATAACCATTAGAGTAATATTAAGAATTTTAAAAATTATCGAGTAGAAGAGTACGGTATACTGGTAATGGTAGCCTTCAAAACAATATGCTTCAATAGTAGGTGCACATCAACAACCTTCATCGGTAACCTTTCAAATGGTAACCTTCCATCAGTAGCCTTTATCGGTGTCCTTCTCAATGGTAACCTTCAATGGTGGCCTTGAATTGGTTATATTGTATCAGGGAACTTGCATCAGTGACCTTGAATCAGTGAACTCTGCATCGATGACCTTGAATCGGGACCTAGCATCTGTGAGAATTCATTGGGGACCTTTTCATCGGTGACATTGCATCGGTGACCTCGCATCAGTGATCATGCAACTGTGAGCTTAGCATCAGTGACCTTTGTATCAGTAACCTTTGTATTGATGACCTTTGTACATTGAGAAAATTTTCACTATGAGCTTTAAACAAGAGAGGAGTGAGATTAAAATTACCTAGTTATTACTTAGATATAAATATGATTTTCACAAAATGATTATCCTGTAAGAGAAAAAAAATTATCCCATAAATGAAACATGATTTGGGGTTATCAAATAATTATTTGGGATTATTAAAACATTATTTGGGATTATAAAAACATAATATTCCAAGAACAATAATTCCTCCCATACTTTATGAAGCTACATAGGAAGGTAAGCACTCTCTTCCTCCTCTTTTTTGATCCAAATTTCTTTTTATGAAAATCCCTTTGATATTCAGTTTATAATGATTTAAATTTTCCATGATTAACCCTTTAATGTACAAAATATTCCTAATTTATGATATTAAATCATTATAAACACTTTATAAAACGTTTATCATTGTCATTATGCTGTTAGAATCACTAATTTATTCCCTCACTCCACTTTTTAATTCAAACACTCCCTTTTTTACAATCATTTTATTTTCAATTTATTATGAACAAACATGTTAATAATCCATCCAATAATATATTAATGATTTTATATTTATGTGGGAATAAAATTCACTCTATTTAATTAATTTTATAATCCCTTTCCTATAGTTTCTTTGCTGCTAAAATCCTTATTTTATTTTCCTCCTTCAAATTCTGAATAGTTAACATTAATATCATTAAAGGGAATTGATGTAAGTGATGATTAAAAAAGATAACGGATATAAAAAACATTATACGATATGTGACTATGATATTTATTTCAATTATATAATAATTAAGTGTGTAATCAACTATGATATAATTCAAGGTAATGGTTTTCAATTACACAATTTCAAATTGATTTGGTCATGTCCTTTCTTCTATTATTATAATTTTAAATGATTAATTTATCCTACCAATTCATTATTTTTCGTATTCATTTTAATTATCTAAGAAAAACAAGCTCCAATAAAATGTATTCACACTTTATAATCATTTTTTCTTTTAAAAATTACATCTTTGGTAAGGATATTCGCATTTCTTTTAATGGATATCCCACCATATTTGTGTTTATATATCCAACCAATGTTTTCATATCTTATTTGGAAATATAATATGGATTAATTTGAACTATTTTTATAATTTTATTTACTGAATTTTGAAAATGATATTTAGTAATATTTTATGATAGGGGAAATTGTATTTCAAAAAAAATTAGAACAGGAGGGTTTTATCAAATTAAAATAAAATGGTGTATTTTCAACTAAAAAATTTCATTGATATCCATTATTTCATATAGAGGTAATTTTATTTTTAAATTTTTATAATTATGTTTCATAATTTCTTATCATTCCCTCATCAAAAAAACTGTTTAATGTAATTTCACTTCATATTATATAATAATTTATAAAAAGTTTTTAGAAAATATTTTAACATGTATTTTCCTCTATAGTTTTTGTATAATAAAGGGTATTTTTATAATAATATATATTTTACTATATTATGATACCTTTAGGAAATGATATATTTATATTATATGATCTTTTATCTTTAGTTTATATAATTTTTTTGGAATGATTAAGAAAATAATTCCTTTTCATGGGTTCATTAACATATGTTTATGATTGATTTTATATGGAACACGTATGTATGGATGATGATGTTTTTTTTCCTATATCAGTATATAATTCTAAATTTTATATTTATATCTCATTTTATAGTCAACAATGGTCATTAGGTGTATGTTCACAATGGTGTGGGCATGATGTATTAGCTCACAATTTCTATTGTTGACAAAACGTGTTTCTTCACATAAGGATGGGAATAATGAATTTTATCACATAAGTTCTCCTATGATTATAGATATTCCACATTTCATTGTAGTTTATCTAAATTTTATATTTTCTCAAGATACATTTCAATATAAAAAAAGTCTATTATTCCAGGATTATACAATATATTTTTTAGTATTCCTCACCCTTATATCATGCACAAATGTATTTTGATTGTAGATTGGTATTTAGATAAATATAACATCTTTTATGTTTTCCTAAAGATATATTTATCAAAATATATTTATTTAATAGGATTTATGGTCTTTATAACATTATGATATTTATTTATCATTTTTGTTTTCCCACATGTTTATGATCTGACACTTTATGAAATGTTTTCCTTTACTGATTTTTTGAGGTCACCACTTTCATATTCTCTTGATCCCTATCTTTTTAAAATAGTATGAAATTTTATATATCTATAAAGGTTTTTAGGAATGTGAGTATAGGAAAATGATAAAAAATTATAATAAGATAAGATGTCTATGTTACAAATTTTGAAGATATTCAAGCTTTCATCCCTTAGATCGTTCTAATTCTATGAAATGTAATAATTACATCATGTAATTAATGTACTATATATTTAATATTTATCATGGATCACTATAGTTGGTATCAAATGAATGTTTTTTCTAATTTTATATTTATTTATTGTGATTAGTTTAGTTAACATTAGTTACAGTCTTAGGGAGAACTCTATGGGGTGTTTCTAGGTAAAGGATACTATCATAATGTTTTGGTAATGAATGGATTAAGGGTTTTATTATAAATAAACCCTTTTTTGGATACTACAAATAGATGTTGGTTTGAAACAAATGAATATAGATGGAAAACAGAAAAGTGTTGGTCAAGTGTATCTTTCTATTTATTCTAGATCGTGTTTAATGGTCCTTTACTTCAAACCTACTTTTACATTCTAGGGTATATGATTTTGTTAATAAAAATATATTTAAACACCATTAAAATGGTTTTGAATATATATATAACTACTTCAGATAAAAATCCAATCATGGAAAAACGATATTGAAACATTTAAATTTATTAGGTAAATTATGTATGTCTGTTTTGGTATCCTTCTTCAATGATTGTTATTTTATTTTATGTATAATGAATAATTTATGTATACCTACTCGCATTTTCACTTTATTCAAGGTAACAGAGTCAACATGAATCATCCATGTTCAAAATTTGTGTAATTTAAAATGAGAATATTTTATGAATGGTCAAACTATTGATATTGGGGATAGAATGAAAAATAACATGGAAATTACCACCCATCTATCTCAAGATATGTGGAGGAACCAATACCATTTTTATCACCCAAAAAACATGGAAAAGAAACACTTTTTCGATTCATTTATGAGTCAATTCCCACACACATTATTCTTGTATTCTACTCCACCAGTTCATTAGTAGTGGGATAACGAAATGGAAAATATATTTCTAATTATCTAGTACTCGGAACCTGAGTATGTTTTTTTTGGTAGTCTATCATTTTAAAAGTGATGTAAATTAGTGGTTAAGTCTCAATAATTTTATCATCTAATAAATTCTATTTAGACATTATGTAATGTGATGATTTTTTTAAGATATTTTTCACTATGTATTTTTCCCAATACTGTTATAAAAATAGATAAAATTTTCATGGAATATAGAAACAATTTGATAAATCTATTCGATTATATGAAGTAAATTCTATAAATATCATAAGGTATTCCAATGGATTCATCTATGAAACTGAGAGCATAATTGATATCATATATAATTGATTAAATAAAAATATTTTAATGAAATGTTTTATAATATACATTGAAAAATATGAAGTGATTTTTTGTTGTGATTTTATGTTATAAATGGAAACAATATCCACAAGATATTTGAGAAAAAATAAAGGAACCCATAGTAACATGGAAGCACTAATGATAAGAAAAATGTATAAAAGTAATTAAAATTTACTATATTCAATAAATTCTAAATAAATCAATCATTTAATTGTCCCAATTTGTCAAATAAGTGATTTAATTATGTTAATGTAGTTCATGAACCCCTCAAATATCAATGTAAGTCTAAGAGGATAATTAATGTAATAGATGACAAGAACACCCTCAATAATGATCCAACATCACTATAGTTCATCCTGATTATGTACATAATAAATTATGTGAATAAATTCCTTAATATTAATGATAATTAAGAAAATAGTCCACAATAACCTCTCAAATAGTGAGAATAAGGAATGGAATTTGGGATCACCCTTGTTGTGGTAGATCACTATAATAAAGTGATGTGACGTACACATGATTTATTTTCTGGATATTTTAATACCATATTCTATCATATTTCATCAAATTCTTTTATATCACTAATATTTTCTAGGAATTTGGAAACAACAGCCAAACCAGTGGATGTTATACTATTTTTGAAAACACATTGTGGCATAACGATCTTGTATATAGTTTATAAATATTCCATCATTGGTATTTATTGTGGGGTACCTCTAATAAATATAATTATTCATTCATTTCATGATTTTTACAAAATATTATGTATAAAATGGATTTCCCTAAATAAGTCACATATCAATTATCAGAATAAGGACGTTTAATTTCACATCACGATTTATCCTTGTAAATGTAATGATACATGGATGATTATGAACTCCCTATAGAATAAAATTCTATTATATGGGTTATGATAACAACCAATGAGGCACTATATAATAAAATAATTTAATGGAAGTTAAAATTTATGAAATTTCTTTTGTTTTAGAATAAATATATATTTTTTTATAATAGAATATCCTGGTTTTCCCCCAGAAGATTAGTTTGATTTTTTACAATCAAACTCATTCTTGGAACCATTCATATCTAAAATATTTAGTATAAAAAATATTTCAATTAAATAAATGAGTTAATGTAAAAAGTAAAATGAATATTGGATAAGGTTTTTATATTATCTAGTGCTTAACTATGGTGTTCACTATGCCTATTTTTCAAAATTACGATAGATCTACGTATCTATGAATTGATTATTATGTGATTCATAAAATCATTATAACAATAATGTATCCTCTTCCATGTATTGTTGATCTATTTGATCTTCTCTGTAAATAAAAATAATTCTATAATATATAACATCAATATGGATACCACTATTAAATGGATAAAAGGGAGGATTTTTCTTATACCACTTTCTATATGAGATATAGACACTATGAATTTATATTTATTCCCTTTAGACATATGAATTCTCCATCTATCATCATTGATATGATTGATAATGTATTTAGAGACCACCTTGAACAATTTTTAGATGTTATTATGGTTAATATTCTCATATAATTAAAGAACATGGAAGATCATGAAGATCATTTACATATTTTATAAAACACCTTAGGAAAAGAGAAACATTATTCAAATTTTTGACCATTGAATTATGGCTATTGAAAATTTCAGTCATGGGTCATGTAATCACAAGAAATTAATATATTTAGATCTACAAAAGTATTATGTTATTATGAAATGACCCTAAATGACCACTATAACTATAATTCATAGTTTTATTTGGTTAGTTGGATATTACAGACACATTTTTAGAAATTTTAATGACTATCAGATCCACTAATCTACATCACATAGAATGGATTATTTTTCCATTGGATAGAGGAATACAATAAATTTTATATGGAACTGAAGAAGTGGATGTTCAATGGTTATATACATACATTTCTCTATAGTGGTTAAGGTTTTTTAATATATATTGATTCCTAAAAAGTATTATTGGATTGTTTCCTCACGCATGATAGCAAGGTAGATTCTTCTGTTTTATTATGATTAATGGATATTATAGAAAGTTATCCAAAAAATGATTTATAGATGGAAGTAGTAGTCATATTCCTGATGATTTAGAAAAATTTCATCAATATAGAAATGTGGGTCCTTGAAAATGATGATGTGATCATAAAATTATTATTTAAACAAAATTAATGAATATGTGAAAAATGATATGTTTGGATTTAATAAAATATTATAAATACTTCATACATTACCACTAGTGGAATGGAAATAAGGTAGATGCTTCTCGGAGTAGGGAAGACAATGAAAATTTAACCATGATGGCGATTGAAAAGGCATAATACTCATATGTTTATATGGTATACATTTTTATATTGTAATGGGAGAGATTAATAATATATTTACCAATCGACTAATCATGATTCAATTCATATAAATATTAATGATGTCCAAAGAAATTATGTCAACCTATAGAATAAGGGATATAATATTCTATATTTCTACATTTTTACAGATGGGTTTATAAGGTTTGGAACTCAGATATTTGTCCCTTCCATAATGGAGTTTAAGAATTAGCTTTATGATAATGCATATATCCCATCCTTATCAATCAATCCATGTAGAAAAAATATGTATAGTTATTTAAAGAAAAATATCTATTATGGTAATATGAATCGGGAGATCATGAATTATATATCCAAATTATTTTAATTAAAGAATGTTATGGTTGAATGAAAAATTAAAAATTTATGGGGAAATTGTTACCCATTAAATTATGGAATTGGGAGGACATCACAACATTCTTTTCCAAAGGACTGCCCAAAACAACTAAAGTCGACCATACTAAATGGTTTATATTCAATCAACTCACATATCAAAATTATTTTCTTTCTACTAAATATGATTTCTCCTATGAACTAGTGAAAGACATAAAAAAGAGAGTGTGCGGGGCTTATAGAATACCAAAATCCAATTAATCATATTCATAGTTGATGTTTTCAACAATGTTCTAGAGAATTATTCATAAAGTGTTCTATCCAGATCTATGATTTAGAGCCATGTATCATTCCAAAACATAAGGTGTATCTAAAAAGAAAAATAATTTTCATTAGAATATTATTGGATCTGGTTTGATATATTTTGAAGGTTTTTGGGATCAACAACTACCCAAGTACATTTCTCATTTAAATAAGATTCTTTTCTAACAATCAGATTAAACAATGTGAGGATCTATATGGGGAGTGTTTTTGGACTCTGACATGCTAGGAGGAATTAAGAGTGAAAAACATGATAGGTCTTAACCTTATCCATGAAATTATGGAGAAAGTACAAACCATTCATAGGAATATGAAATAAACACAATGCTTATCGAAGAGTTATATATATAATAAGTAATGAGATTTAAATTTTAAAGTTGGTGATATAGTGTTTATTGGAATATATATATATAAGTTATGACATTTGTTAATAAAGGGAAGTTGATACCTTGATATGTTTGTCCCATTAATATCCTTGATCATGTTATGGTCGTATGATATCACATATCACTCCCTATATAACTATTTCAAGTACAAGATATTTTCAATGTATTACTTTTGAGAAAGTACATGCTTAACCCTTATAATGTGCTAATCTCAGATGTTGTGAATAAAAAACATGAACCATAACATGATGAAAAACCAATGGAAATACTTATGTAATTGATAACTAATTTTGGAACAATACCACTCATCATGACATTGATCTATGGTGAAATAATAAATTTAGGGTGGCTATATGAAAACCCAAGGATTTTAGGAGAGGTATGTACAGTCAAATTAATTCCACTATAGAATAAAATGTTGAGGGTGCAATTCCTTTAAAGTGATATAATTTTATGACCCTCAATTTTGGTAGTTATATTTTCATAGTTAAATGCCATGTGGGTTGTTTTTCATGTACAAAACAATGAATAAACTGAAAAACCATGCTATTGTATTATAATATTAGAATTATATAATAGTAATTATGTTGGAATATATCACTAGATGTAACAAAAAATAGAAACAATTATAATGTTTATAATAAATGAAAGGTAATTTTACTATTATAAAATATGTAATTAATATTATTTCTTTTATGTGTTCATGTAATAAAATCAATTTATCCAACCATTAGAAAGTGAATTTTATATCATGACATGAATATTTTTTATTACCATGATAATTTCTTAATGTGATCAATTTATTTTTATTCATAAAATTATATTTCCAAATAACGTAATATTTACCACAGTAAAGGTATTATTTTTCAATGAATAATATTTTTATAAATATTGTTTATTTTTTTTAACTTAAATGAATCAATTTATAATTAATTCTTTAAAAATAATATTAAAAATATTTAAAAATAAATTAATATTAATTTAATTATTAATCAATGTTAAATAATATAAATATTTCCTAATGATTATAATGATTTTTTCCCACACACAAAAAATTCAACACGTGATATGATTTGATTTAAAAGATAAATTTCTCCAATTTATAATATCAATTAGGTTAATTGGAGCCCAAATATTTTTTCATCACGTATAAATTTGATAGGAAGTGTCATATTATTTATTATGTTATAAAAAAATTACCTTGATTAAATTTTAATCATGATTAAATGGCATAAAATGGGCAACAAAGTATCATGATTTTTTAATGATTAAAAGGTTAGTTGCATGTTATAAAAAATTTGATAGGAGTTAATGTCAAACCCATATGTATGAACTATCATATATTTACCTAACTCACCAAGCTAACCAAACCCTCATGACACCCATGATGTTCATCTTTTAACTCTTACGTAAATCTTGTTTCAATTATAAGGCTTGTATGTTTCACCATAAAAAGGAGCTCACTCCCACCGTTTCTCTCATATTGCTCTACCCCAAAGGCCTTGATCATGATGTTATAACCCCTATATATATCTAAATCCCTCACAAGTTTTACATAATGTTATATCAATTCTGAAAATTGTTTAATAAAATACATAGAATTGAAACGAATACCCTCCTCCTCTTTTTTGATTCAGGTACAACATTTTTTATCAACCTTCTGTGGTACCAGTTATTATTATATAAAATATTAATAATCATCTCAATATTAACTGAATGATTCTTTATTAATGATATACTAAAAACCCCTACCAATAAACACATTAAATGAATTATTTTTTTATAGTTGTTTTACTACTAAGATCTATCATTCATTCTCTCCCTCCACATTTCAATTCAATCACTTTCTTTTATAATCCAGTTTATAGAGTTTTAGTGTTGTCAAAATAATTTTGGATTTTCCTCGTATGTGTTATAAATAGTAAACTCATATCTCATCCAATGGTATCATTATAAATTAGGTTTATAAAATTATATGAAAATAAATAATTTTATAAAAAAAGATAAATATAATATTTATGCATTTATTCCTAATGTTTGTGACCAACTAATTATGAAATCCACATTATGGTCTTCGTCAACTGAATTTATAACTCATTGGGTAACAAAATTTCTTAAATGAATATGTATTTCAATCATTATGTTATACAACTAATTAAATATTTTATTGGGTATTTCAATTTTTCTGTTGGGAAATCTTATTCCTCACCAAATTCATCTTACTTGAGGATAATATTATTTTCTTAAAAATTTCATTTTTATTATGAATAATTACCATTTTTTAATAGATTTTCACTCAGTTTCCATGTATATAATTATATCCAATGTTCTTCACTATTTTAAGGAAATTTAGTATGGATTTTTTTATATTAATCATTTTATTTACCATTTTATAAGATTTAAATCCTTATCTTTTTTTCAATTTGGGTAATGTTATTTCAAAATATTATATATAAAGGGTTTCCAATCATTTAATAATCATATTTTTTATCATCAAAACCATTATTTTTAAAAAAAATCCTCCTAAAGAATATTTTTTTTTGAACTCTTTCTAATAAGTTTTTTAAATGTACCCTTTTTTTATATTCATTAATAAGAAGGTCACTAATGAGGAGAAAAAAAATATGGACACCACCCAAGAGAAAAGGTAATTAATATAACATCCCGGGTTAATAATGAATATGAAATTACCATATTTATCAATATTTGTGAATAAAATGTTAATATTACTTTAAAGGGAATTCTATGCTCAATGGAGTACTCAATACGCAACAACAAGTTTCTTTCAAATCCTACATTGCACACTAATAATAAAATAACATTATTTTAAATGATAGTTAACTCCTAGCCATTGTAATGGAAGGAATGAACAGAACTAACTAAAAAATGATTATATATGATTGTTACATATTATTCTAATGACCCGTCCTCAGGGCCCATGCCGTGACTACCCCAAACCGGCCTTCCATAGGCCAGGGGCTAGCGACTAGCACCAAAGGCGTAAAATCCCGATAACTGGGAAGGAATTGCCTTTATAAAAGAAAACAAGCACCACGAAGTACAAGTAGAAGCAAAACACTATGTACAAAAGAAAAGCTGAAAAGTAAATGGGCCAGAATACAAACCCAAAAGAAAGTACGACTACAACCGAACAAGGTACAACAGCAAAAGACAAACAGCTGGAAGTAGGAAGCAGCTCCTGGGTCGTCCTACTCGGATCCTACCTGAAGGGTAGGTACAGATGGTGCAGCTTCTGGTCGTCCACTATGGATCCAACCAAAAGGTTAGGTACAGATAGCCTCCTCCACGCTCTCATCTGTCAACCTCCTTTGTGAGACGTCATGAGGTGTAGTCCACCTCCAGGTACTGAGTCGTCGTGTGGTCCACCTCCGGGTACTGACTCGTCGTGTATTCCACCTCCCGGTACCGTCTAGTACTCAAACACTCAACCTCCGTCAGCACTGCATGTCCTCTGCAACCAACACAACGAGGTGCGGGCGTAACCCGTGCAGGGGTGAGTATAACGATACTCAGTAGGGACCCCGAGACCCTCAAGGTCTCACTAAACCAACAAGGATGACCAAAATGAAGATCCCAATAGGTAACCTCTACTTACGTATATGCCCATACATATACCTAAGTTATCAAGTAACCCATCTCAATCAAGAGGAAACACAAGGATCATGAAATCAACAGATAACCACTACCCAGGTATATGCCCATACATATACCTAAGTTATCAAGTGACCCATCTCAATCATGAGGTAAACACAGAGGTCAAAAGTCTCAGCTCAAACCATGATTTTCATTATCGAAACTGTAACTGCTGAAGAGCTCCGTCTCTGGAGTGTACAGTGATCCTGTCATGACTCCGAGGTATTGCTCACTAACCTAAGACTGCTGAAGTACTCCTCCTGTCGAGTAACGCAGGTCAGCCAACCAGACACAGTAGTGCTTCCCTTCGAGGTATGTCAAACAAACATAGTAGTGCACACCCCCTAGTAGCCTGCTGAGGTACTCTCCGGACGAGTACCGCGGGTCTGCACTGTCACACAGGTAGTGCTCCGTCCGCCATGGGTGTGCACCTCAGAAAGTAGTGCCCCGTCCACTGGGCTTGTTGACTCACTCCAAGTCGAGTTGGTCAAGCGGTCGTCAGGTGTCAGCCAGCTACACGGTCTCCGTAATCTACACGCTCGTCACTGGGAGGGTCCGCTCCACGAGCTACAGGTCGATACTCCAAGTATCTCAAAGTACCATGAAGAAGTATCTTAAAGGACCGCCTCGTCATAGGGGTCTCAATGCAATAGACGGCGCGTCAATCAGACGCCCGGTCTGTGAGTTACTAGCCTTTTCGTCCCTGGAGCCCGGTTGGTTTTGTGTGCGAACCAAATCCGTCCTATCTCAATTGTACCACGAACTCTCATAGGGTATACTCATAGGGACCGTTTCTCAACATGAACAACAACGCCGCTGACGGTTCATCAAAAGGACGTCCTGTCTGAAAGATATCAGCTTTTCCGTTCCAAGGTCCCTGTTGGATTTTGTGTGCGATCCAACCCGGCCACTATCCAACTGAATCCAAAACTCGGGTGAAGTATGCCAAAAGTTTCGTCCCTTCAAGAGGAATTCAACGAAATAGACATCGCGTCAATTGGATGCTCGGTCTGTGAGTTATTTTCTTTTTCGTTCCAGGGGCCCGGTTGGTTTCGTGAGCGAACTAACCTGACCGCACTCCGACGACATCCAAACCTCGGAGCGGAAATGATCGTAACGTGAGTTCCGGATGTCTGATTGACGTTCCATCAACTTTTTCGGATTCCTCTAAGTGAGACAGATCTTTTGGCTTAATCCGCTCGAGGTTTGGATGTCGTCGGAGTGCGGTCAGGTTGGTTCGCTCACGAAACCAACCGGGCCCCTGGAACGAAAAAGCCAATAACTCACAGACCGGGCGTCCAATTGACGCGCCGTCTATTTCGTTGAATTCCTCTTGATGGGACGGAACTTTTGGCATACTTCTCCCGAGTTTTGGATGCAGTTGGATAGTGGCCGGGTTGGATCGCACCCGAAATCCAACTGGGACCTTGGAATGGAAAAGCTGATATCTTTCAGACAGGACGTCCGTTTGACGAACCGTCAGCGGCGTTGTTGTTCACGTTGAGAAACAGTCCCTATGAGTATACCCTATGAGAGTTTGGGGTACAATTGAGATAGGGCCGGATTTGGTTCGCACACGAAACCAACCGGGCCCCTGGGACGAAAAGGCTAGTAACTCACAGACCGGGCGTCCGATTGACGCGCCGTCTGTTGTGTTGAGACCCCTATGACGAGGCGGTCCTTTTAGATACTTCTTCGTGGGACTTTGAGATACTTGGAGTATCGACCTGTAGCTCGTGGAGCGGACCCTCCCGGTGATGAGCGTGCAGAGTACGGAGACCGTGTAACTGGCTGAGACCTGACGACTGCTTGACCGACTCGACTTGGAGTGAGTCGTCTAGCCCAGTGGACGGAGCACTACTTTCTGAGGTGCAGACCCATGGCAGATGGAGCACTACCTGTGTGATAGTACAGACCCGTGGTACTCGTCCGGAGAGTACCTCAGCAGGATACTAGGGGGTGTGCACTACTGTGTTTGGGTGACATACCTCGGCGGGAAGCACTACTGTGTCTGGGTGGCTAACCCGCGGTACTCGATAGGAGAAGTACTTCAGCAGTCTTAGGTTAGTGAGCAGTACCTCGGAGTCGTGACAGGACCATTGTATACTCCAGAGACGGAGCTCTTCAGCAGTTACCGTTTCGATAATGAAAATCCTGGTTTGATCTAAGACTTTCGACCTTTGTGTTTACCTCATGATTGAGATGGGTAGCTTGATAACTTAGGTATATGTATGGGCATATACCTGGGTAGTGGTTATCCGTTGATTTCATGATCCTTGTGTTTCCTCGTGATTGATATGGGTTACTTGATGACTTAGGTATATGTATGGGAATATACCTAAGTAGAGGTTATCTATTGAGATCTTCTTTGTGGTTATCCTTGTTGGTTTAGTGAGACCTTGAGGGTCTCGGGGTCCCTACTGAGTATCATTATACTCACCCCTACACGGGATGTGCCCGCACCTCGTTGTGTTGGTTGCAGACGACGGGAAGTGCTGACGGAGACCGAGTGTTCGAGGACTGGACGGTACCGGGAGGTGGAATACACGACGAGTCAGTACCCGGAGGTGGACCACACGACGAGTCAGTACCCGGAGGTGGACTACACGACGTGACGACTCACAGAGGAGGTTGACGGACGAGAGCGTAGAGGAGGATATCTGTACCTACCCTTCAGGTAGGATCCGTGGTGGACGACCAGGAGCTGCGCCATTTGTACATACCCTTCAGGTAGAATCCGAGGAGGACGACCCAGGAGCTACTTCCTACTTCCAGCTGTTTGTATTTTGTAGTTGTACCTTGTTCAGTTGTAGTCATACTTTCTTTTGGGTTTGTATTCTAGCCCATTTACTTTTCAGCTTTTCTTTTGTACTTAGTGTTTTGCTTCTGCTTGTGCTCTGTGGTGCTTCTTTTCTTTTATAATGGAAATGCCTTCCCAGTTATCGGGATTTTACGCCTTTGGTGCTAGTCGCCAGCCCCAGGCCTATGGAAGGCGGGCTTGGGGTAGTCACGGCACGGGCCCCGACGACGGGTCGTGACAAATTGGTATCAGAGGAGTTCGGTTCTACCACAGAACTTATAACTCTGATGTTTCTTCTGTGAAGCAATAGTGTTAAGAGTATCGAGTGTGGTTTTCAGTTCAGGGAGTCCATTGTTGGTGTGGGCGGCCGACGTATCCATACACCAGGACCCTGACAACTGATTTCTGACTTTGTGCATGAAAACACTGATTGTGTGTGTGTTTTCAAAGGTTTCCCCTTAAAGCAGCTCAAACAAGGTCAGCTCACCAGGTATAAACGTTTGACCGTGTCATGATGTTTCTTTTAGGATGCCTTTTCACGGACGACCAGCTAGAGCCCAGAAGGATGTGCATGCTGATAGCCTGTCGAGCGACGAGGCTTCGGTACAGTGCCCTCTTGCAGTTGAGGCACCAGCGGAGGCACCAGCGGTAGTACTACCCGTTGGGACACCGATGCCACCAGCCCCAGCAGTAGGTGATGCACGACGCTTGAGCGCACTGCACGAGTTCCAGCGCCAGAGGCCACGTAGGTTCCGGGGAGAGACGGACCCGCAGGTGGCTGAGGTTTGGCTGGAGGCTATGGTGAGAGTATTCAGGCTAGTGGGGACGCCTGCAGACTTCATGGTGATCATTGCTACCAGCCTCCTTCAGGCAGCAGCAGGCAGGTGGTGGAGCCACTTGTTTCAGTTTTGCGACGGGATGACCTTCGCATGGGAATACTTTGAGACCTTCTTCAGGGTGGAGTTTGTGCTAGTAGCTCTACACCCCAAGCGTGTACATGAGATCCTTCCTTTGCCGCGTGTTTTTCGATCAGCAGCCGAGTCATCTTTGGGCAGTAGACAGATGATGCAGAGGTCCAGAAGGACCAGACTAGCAGTTGGACGATCTCGAGTTTTAGGACCGGTGGTGTGGGGAACCCGGGGTGGGAACAGAGCTAGGAGTGCCAGAAGAAGGTTGTGTTACTCATGCGGCGGAAAGGGTCACCTGGCACGTGACTGTCTGAATCCTCGTATGGTTAATCAGCAGGTGTTGGAGGAGCCACCGAGACAGAAGCAGCGGCTGGTGCTTGAGTAACAACCGAGTAGTAGACAAGGCAGTAGAGCTCTGAGAGCAGGTGGGAAGGAGAGGAACTAGTGGATACGTCCTTTGTACTTCTAGTTCCATGTTGCTTTTGTATTCATGTCTTTGTACTATGAGCTGCAATTATAAAAAGGCACTTATCTTTGTTTGCTTTCCTGTCCTTTTGTTGGGTAGATACTGAGTGGTTTCGGTTAAACTGTTGACTTGACCCTCACTTTCGAGATTTCTACTGGAGGAGACCCAGTGACCTCACACTGATGCCGACAGTGTGACTCGACCCTTGGAGGCGAGAGTGCCAGTTGGATCCCTTTGTAGTTACGTCTAGGCCTTACGACGTCATCCATGGCATGGATGCATCATTCATGTTGCGATTGACTGTATTAGGCAACAAATGTGGTTCATCCAGGGGATGAGACCGGATTTCTCTTATCGGCAAAGAAGAAATCATAGAAGCTCTTGTGAGACTAGAGAAGGTGCATATCATCTAGGAGAGGATGAAGACTGCACAGTGCAGTATGAAAGAGGAAACCAATGCCAGTCTTAGAGACTCAGGCATGTTAAATGTTAATGAAGAGGAAGCTTAAAGGAGAGATGAGTCTACGAAGTAGCAGACGTGGAGGCAGAGCTAGGAGAGCAGCATGAGGTGGTGTACATCCTAACATTGTACAACCACCCGCCTTAGTTATTCCTGCCAGGCTCAAGGAGCAGGAGAGCGGAGGAAGAGTGTGGCTGCATGCGGTCAAGGAATGTGACCCAATGACTATAGAAATGATTAAAGGGACAGTCTGTGTCCACTACTAGCTTCCACAGTAACATACATTGATATGAATCATTCCTTTCTTTCACAAATCTTGTTACAGAACAAGAGTTTTCATTAAGCTGTGGACTCGAACCTCACGCCTGGAGATACCTTGGGAGGAGACTCGATAATCACACTTACGCCGACGGTGCGGTCAGACCCTCGAGGCGAGAGTTCCGGTTGGAATCTCCTGGTGGCAGCATCGAGGCCTTACGACGTTATTTTGAGTATGGAATGGGCAATAACTATTCATACTCAAATTGACGGTTTTAGGCAAATGTCGGGATGGGTTTTCCTTGGTCAGTGAAAAGGAAACCCCATGCAGCACAGGATAAACTCTTTCATAGGAGGGTGCAACCGATCACTCTTGATTCGGTCAACGTTACCCTCATAGCTGAAGTCATTTCAAGTTCCAGTTCTTACAGAAAATGGAGACCTCTGGAGTTCGAGGATGACGATCACGTCATTATACGGGTCTCACCTCGATGAGGTTTACAGAGATGTGGCCAAGGCGGCAAGTTATCTCCGAGGGTCAGTGGACCTTCTTAGGTCCTTAGCTGGGTAGGCGGGGTGGTTTACCGCTTGACCCATTCACCGCAGTTCCACCAGGTGCACGATGACTTCCACGTATCTCAACTGAGGAGATACTTTCTCTACCCTTCGCATATCATCGACCATGAGGAGATGGACGATGACGATGTGGTGTCTTTCACAGAGGTTCCAGTGGGGATCGAGGATCGACAGGAGAAGATCCTATGAGGACGATCGATTCCTTGGGTACTCTTTCTTTGGCAGTACAGAACCTCTAGGTAAGCACATGGGAGCGGAAGTCTCAGATGCGTGCTCTGTACCGCTTTTGTGACCCTAGTTTGTGTTGAAGCTTTACGGGGACGTAAAGCCCTGAGATGGGAGTAATGTAAATACCCTTTGAAATTTCAGGGTCTTTACAATTATTACTTTTATTTAATAAATGTTAGAGGCTTAAAATGTGAATGAATCCAATTTTAGGTATAAATATTCTAATATTCATTAAAAGGTCGATTAATAGCCTTTTGACGATGAACCCCTTTTAAATCTACTTTTTGTCACTTTTATATATTATATTGGAAAAAATAAAATCCTTCTTTAGAATTGGGAAATCATAATTTACATTGGGTAAATTTTTGGTATTTTTCTGATAAAGTTCATTTTTAAAAAAAATGTTGTATTTTAATTCAAAACCTCCTTTTAATATAATTTATTTATATGGTTATATAATAATTTTATTTGGATTTAAAGTTTATTTGGAATATATTTTTACTATTTAATCAAATGGTGGTCATTGGAATTAATTTCACTTTTAAAATGGACATCATTTTTTAATTTGGAATATAAAATATAGATTAGGGTGAATTTTGAGTATTTTTCTAGTAATGTTCATTTTTTTAATGAATACTGAAAAATACAGCATTTTAATTCCAAACAGCCTTTTCAACCAATTTATTTATACAGTTAGATTTTCATTTTAATTTTTCTAAAAGTATAATAGAATTATGTTTTGTTCACTTAATACAATATTTTCATTGGAAGTAATTTCACTTTTCAATTGGATGTAAAAACAAGTCAATCTTTTGATATATTTTACATCATAAAAACATGTCTTTTGTTTTGACATGTGGATTTACTTTTAAATTAATTACTACAATTTCTTTGTTTTGAATTTGGTAAAATGGGTTCCATATTTCAAATCATAAGGTCCAAATTATGTAATTAAGAATCTTTTGTTTTTGGACATTATGAATAGTAACGATGGTAATTTCCCTTAATTATCTTATTTAATTAGTAATAGGGTAGTTTAGGGTAATAAAATAATATCATAAAAATATAAAATGACCCCAACATGTGTCCTAATTCTATTTTTGGTCTCATGGACGACCCTGGGATGCCATGTGCCAACTTTGGGGCCCCATGGAACCACTTTATTGTGATAGTGACTTTTTATCATATTATTTTTTTAAAGAAAGGAAATACAAATATGTTTTGTATATCTAAAGTAAAAAACAATTAATTTCGTTTACATAAATGATATCTTTGACAATAAATAGTCATTGGAATGATAAAACGATTTCCTACATGATGGTAATTGTTTTATAATTTTTAGACATTAGATAAATAAATTTATTTAAGACACCATGATGATGTAGTGATTACCTCCTTAATGAACGATTTAAATAAAATGAAAATATAAAGTAAAATCTAAAACATAAACTTGTCAAAATACTATTTTATGTGTGGATTTATTACCCTTATCCCCTTATCCTCGAAATATATAATTGTCGGTCCTTAAAAATCCGAAAATCATTTTATAATAAAGTAACATTTCATGAAATTCCAAGAGTTCCCCTCCTCCCCTTTAAAAGGCCCCCACCTCTAGCCCCTTTCCCACACATCTCAAGACATTGGATCATCCAACCTCTTCTCATATTTCTCTCCACATCCCTCTATTAATCCTAGAAGACTCACTTTGTGAAGAAGTCTTTCCAAGGAAGCCTTTGGCCTCAAATCAAAAAGAGAAACCCGATTTAAAGGTAATGTGTTCTCTGAAGTTCTTTTGTTTTATTTTTCTTCAACAACCCCCTAAAATCTTTTTATTTTTTTCATTTGTAACAAAACGAGTATCTTAAATATAATAGGATGTTGTTATGAAAAGGATTCTAGCTAAAATTATACACACCTCCATCTAATGGTTAAAGAACATACTGTTTCTGTGGGTGGAGAATTACTGCCTCACGAAACGATGATTGTTCAATATTATTTCAACATCTCTCATGGTGGCCATTATGTTGTAACTGAATTTATATATTATTTTTATTATTTTTATTTCTTCTATATTCTTCTGTATCATTCATTTATGCCATACCTTTATGGTTTCTATAATGGCTATACGCGATAATTTCATTTTAGGAAGTGCGGACTACCGCACCCTCAAAGTGATTTGAATCATTAATGCCATATGTGGGATATATAAAAGAAGGAGTTAATGATATTATTTATTATATTATACTGAAATTATAATATACGTATGTATCATTATTTTTTCATTCCATTAAAGTATGAAACAGAAATGAAAGTAGCGTTCATGCGTACGTACGGCTTACCGTCTCCATGAACAGTGGATTTTATTTTTTTATATTCCAATGTTATGGAATATTATTAAATTAATATATAATGGATATATATGATATTAAAATCATTAATACTATTCTGAAGATTATGTAATTATAACAACATGGACAACTCTTTTCAAACAAGTTTATTTTTACTCATGTTCCGAACATCGACAAAATGTATGATATGAACTCACATAATTAACTAATTATTATAACATGATGATATGGATTGAATAATAAACATCAAAGTATGTCCTTAAGAAATTATAAATTGACTTATGTTTATTATTAATGAATATAACGAAACGAACAAGACAAGTCGGACTCAAGGTAAGGGATCTTACCTCACTCCATCTTTTTAAGTACTATATTTTACGTCACTTATTTTATGCTCCGCTTTCTTATGTAGAGGAATGTTATTTAATATTCATGTTACTAGAATATTTATGTTCATATGATTAGAGACACTATTTTATCCCATCAACCAATTTTTTGGACGTTTTATGTGGTGTCGTTAGGCTGCCGAATTTTCGTAAGGGGATTTCGTATCTTGCTTTTAATTCTGTGAGATTTCCATTCTTCGCCACGTATTTATTAAATATGGTGTATTTTTTACTACCATTTGATATATATTATCATGATTCTACATATAATCATGGCCTTATGTGATTCATTTAGTGCTTATTATCTTTTGGTCATACGACTCGATTGATCTCAAAGAGGTAAGGGGTTATTATCACACTTTGTGTTTCCGTGAGATTCATACTATATTTGCCTCTATTTACATTTGTGTGTTGTATGTACTGACCATGATTGTAGTCTTTGTGTAATATAATTTAATTAATATGTATTTACTACTTCATTTTATGACCCTTCTTTCATGGGGTGTACGTTTCGAAAGTTACCCAAATCGGTAAGGGAACCTTTCACCCTCCTCTTTTTAAAAGACTTCTTTTGTTATGTCTTTTAATTTACATATTATTATGTTTCGATATGTTCTTATATAACCTTATTTATGTTAATTTTATGTCCTAGTGTTGAGATACCATTTTTTCTCTCAGAAACTCATTTGATGAATTTTAATGTGACGCCGTTATGCTGTCGAATTTTTGTAAGGGAACTTCTTAACCAAATTTCAATTCTTTGGGTTAAAACTTAACTTCATGATTATGTCATGATATGAATTTGTTTGAATAAAATCTGATTTTTGTACACTTTATATCCACTTATATTGGTTGTATTTAAATTTTTCACACATATTACATGATTGATTAATCCTTAATCTAAGGATATCGTCATTGTAAGGGACTTCGTCCCAATCATCTTTCATTGAGGCATATTTTGTTTTATACACAAATTTCTTTTATACGATGTATAAACCCCTTTGACATTTACGTTTATTCAAAAGGAATATTTTAGTATGAAGCATTTTACTAAATGATAAAAGGAATGTTTTGTCTTACGTATGCGGCGACAACAACTTCTCTGCCGCCATGAACATTATTTGAGTCTAGCTTCCTCTACAAGCCATAACATTTTTTTAAATGAAAAATAAATACAATGATTTAATTTTCTTCTATTTTGGTATTGAAAATGGTTTTGATAATATTTTTATTATATCAATGTGTTTTTTTATATATTGTGACTAAAATGTGGAAATGTTATCTTTCCTTATGCACGATTTATGTGATACGATTATGTTATGGTTCTTGGCATTGTTTATGAAGATTGGTGGTTCCTTGATAAAATAAGGGTGGGTGAGCCCGTGATAGCTCTCCAATGAATTGGGTAACGTGAAGGAGTTAAATTCTAAGGTTTCTCCGAAGAGATTTAGGGAATATACTGTGATGGGTATTCCAAACGGAACCATGAGGGTTACTCCATATGATAGAATGTTATGAATGACTCAAGTTACCTTTTTCTCTTATTCTTTCTATGATTTTTTGATAAATATTTTGATTTCATGAGGTTTTTTAAAGTATATATATATTATGAGTAAAGTATGATTTCATTTATTCTTATGTAAACATGGACTAATGTTTTCATTATGTATTGTTATATCCCTTACTGTGTTTTTATGCTCAACCCATGTTTTGGAAATGCTTTCCACATGACATAAATAGAATACGGTCAAGTATAGAATAAAGGAAATTTCATGCTATCTAGAACATGGAACTGGACTTGACTATTTTGTTCAAGAGTTTTTATTTTGAGAAAAAAATGGAAACAGAGTAGATGTGTCAGCATTGTAATCATTTGAGATGTAATAGTTATGTCCTAATTCTCTAAAAATATAATCCTGAAAAGATCCTCAATGTGAATTATTCATTTAATTCAATATTATGTGATGTTTTAAGGTCAGGTCCTTATAGTTGGTATCATAGGTCAGTTTAGATAACTTTAGAGGTTAGAGTGTTGTTTAAGCATAAGTGACAAGTTGTGTATAACCACAATGGTTAGTATATTAGATGGAGTCTTTTTTATTTTTGAATGTTGGAATGAGATTGAGATTACATGGATAAGTATATCTTAGTGGTTATCTTCCTCATTAGTACATGATTATTTTTTTAATATAGTCACACTGACATTTTTGGTTTTAGTGAATGGATGGATCTAGCAGGCACCAAAGTGACAATGGATTCAAAGGAAACTATGGTGGTTCTCTTATTAAGAGACTGGATGAAATGGGGATTCAATGAAAAAGCTCGTGGTTATTCTAAACCAACTATCAAAGAGTCTTGATTAACCACTTGAACCTTGGTGAGTTCTCTAAGGCATCACGTACGAGATAACCAATTCAGTGTGGATGTTTAGGCAATATTTATAAAGGTAACCATTAGGGTTTATATGGTCTTTAATTTTGAGGTAATTATGGGTTTCTATATGTTATGATGGAAAATGAAATGCAGGAGATAAACTTGAGTTTAAATTATGTTATGGATATTTTTGATGATTTTATCTCTTTTTTAGGAATGTTGTAAAATTATATAGTTTTTGAAAAGGTACAACACGCAGAGCATCTGACAACCCTTCACATCTAACGAAGCCACAGGAATCATACCCACAACCAAAGTGCAACTGGTATTTATCGCCTAATACTAGACTACGTGAAGTCTCTAGTTAGTTTGACTAATTTTTTTAGTTAGATGATTTTATTAATCAAGAGTAAGTTGATTTTTGGTTATCTATGAAAATGATTAACCTATCTGGGAGGATATGTGATTAATTCAATTACATTTCAAAATGAGACTTTAAGAGTAACTGATGTTATTTGGAGATAAATGTTAAGATTTACCTTGGATGACTATGTGATTAAATTTTTTAGAGACTTGGGTTTCAATATTAGTATAGATTACTTTGAATAATTTTATGGAAAATTGTTTATCAAATGGTCATTGTTGAACTTTGGATAATGTTTAAAAAAATATGGAGATTAAGAATAGATTTTATTTTTATAAAGGATTATCCTTTTTGGGGATTATATGATTCTGTGCTAAACATTTTGGTTTTGGTTATGGTCTAAAGACATTGGAAATATATAGTTCGCTTTTGTGGATTAGGTGATTCTCTAGAAGTTTATTATAATGCACTTAATGTGAATAATTCATCCTAAATACTCACCCTTTGGAGAAAATATTGGTCTGTGTATGAAATCTAGTAAGAGATGAACGTCTACACAACAAGTAAGCATGTTTCCTTGTGTTTTTGTTTAGCTCATAAATAAATTCCTCAATGAAAAGTAAATTAAAAAAAATGTTGTCTGTTAACTTTTCCAACCGGGGAATCATATACCGTTTAACCCATCACCAGTTTTTGATTTTCTGGTGGTTGACTTTATCCTAGACATATTTTCCAATCACTCTCTATTAGAACATGATGGTTTGTTTTCTCCTCCATATCCATGTTATCATGGAATCCTAGTATCTGCTGTCTCGGGTGAACTTTTTTACTTTTCTTTCTTTCTTTTAAAGTGATAGTTTAATTTACTCCTTTTCCAATATGCAGCTTTAAATAAAGTTTTCGAGCCCAAATTTAAAATTGTGAGGACTCAATTCCCAAAATGGTGAAGGATGTAACATACCAGGTAAATAAAGAATATTTCATTCTCATATTTATCAATATTTGTGAATAAAATGTTAATATTATGTTAAATAGAATTCTATGCTCGATGGCGTTCCCAATACGCAACAACAAGTTTCTTTGAAATCATACGTTGCACACTAATAATAACAAAATATTATTTTAAATGATAGTGAACACCTAGTCATTGTAACGACGGGAATGAATAGAACTAACTAAAAATTATTATATATTTCTGTTAAATATTTTTTACTTTTATCCAATAAATGTTAGAGGATTAAAATGCGAATGAATCCAATTTTATGAATAAATATTCTAATATTCTTTAAAAGGTCGATTAACTGCCTTTTTATGGTGAACCCTTTTTAAATATCCCTTTTTTCTATTTTATATGTTATATTTTACAAAATAAAATCCTTCTTTAGAATCAGGATATCAATATTCACTTTATGTTAATTTTTGTTATTTTTCCTATAAAGTTATTTTTTTAAATGTTGTATTTTAATTCAAAACCCATTTTTGATATAATTTATTTATATGGTTAGATTATCTTTTTAATTGGTTTTAAAGTGATTTTGGAATATATTTTTAACATTTAATCCAATGGTGGTCATTGGAATTAATTTCACTTATAAATTGAAATCATTTTTGAATTTGGAATATCAAATATATCTTTGTGTGATTTTTTGGTATTTTTCGGATAATGTTCATTTTTTTAATGAATAGTGATAAATACATAATTTAAATTTACAAATTCCATTTCATCCAATTTATTTTTATAGTTATACTGTCATTTTAATTGTTATTAAAGTATAATTAAATTACGTTTTAGTCACTTAATACAATTTTGTTCATTGGCAGTAATTTCAACTTTCAATTGGATGTAAAAACGAGTCAATCATTTGATAAATTTTACTTCTTAAAAACATGTCTTTTGTTTTGACAACGAGATTTACATTTAAATTAATTACTAAAATATCTGTTTTTTGAATTTGGTAAAATGGGTTCCATATTTTGAATGAGAAGGTCCAAATTATATAATTTATAATCTTTTGTTTTTGGACATTATGAATAGTAATGACGACAATTATCTTTAATTATCATGTTTAATTAGTAATCGGGTAGATAAGGGTAATAAAATAATATCATAACAATATAAAATTACCCCAACATGTGTCATAATTCTATTGGTGGTGTTATGGCCGACCATGGGATGCCTTGTGGCAACTTTGTGGCCCAATGGAATCACTTTAGTGTGATAGTGACTTTTTATCATATTATTTTTTTAATGAAATGAAATATAACAACGGTTTGTTTATCCTAAGTAAATCAATTTTAAATTCGTTTATATATATGAAGTAATTGACTATAAATAGTCATTGGAAATCTAAAATGCTTTTCTACATGATGGTATTTTTTTTAAAAAAATTAGACATTATATAAATAAATTTATTTATAACACCGTGATGATGCAGTGATTACCTCATTAATGAAGGATTTAAATAAAATGAAAATATAAGGTAAAATCTGAGACATAAACATTTCAAAAACATATTTTATGGGTGTATTTAGAACCCTTATCCCCTTATCCTAAAAATATATAATTTTGGGACCAATAAAATCATAAAATTGTTTTATAATAAAGTAACATTTCATGACATTCCAAGAGTGCCCCTCATCCCTCATGTAAAAAGCCCCCAACACTACCCCCTTACGTTTAGAGACCCAAATCTTGACGTACAAGGACATTACATTACTTTTGCGGAATACATATTACATTACAAAAACACACACACAAGGACCGTAATAGTTTAGTGTCTTTGGAAACTCGGAACGTAATCTTCTAATCATGGTGAAAGATATTCAACATCTCACATAAACATCTTCCCTTTTTTTCTTACCTAAAACCTTTCTTAATATCCTGGGGAAAAGAAAACATAAATGGGTGAGCTCAAATGCTCAGTAAGGGTAAGGAAAAGAGAAATCAATCACATCATATTCATAAGAACATAACATTTTGGAAATCTTAACCTGCAAAAGAGATCATAATATCATAACATGGGATAAATCATAGTAGTGAAATGTAATCACAATAATCATAACATAAAACATGAAACTTTGTGGCATACACACATAATCATAGAGAATCATTTCTTATTAGTCAACACTCATTTCCAAGACTATCTTAGTGGACCAAGTCCATTTCTGAACCGAGTTCACTCCTTGTTTCAGTCCTGTTTTACTGAACTGGTTTAACATGCAGTTCTATCCATGTCTATCTCCTGAGAGATAATATCTTTACCCAATTCATTGGAGGGTGATATAGGTGCCACCCATCTCATAATGATACCATTCTTATGCGTGCCACAAAATCATAAATCATACATCATTGCATAACCCATGTAATAAAAATGGGATTATTAAACATCATTCTATCATAACATAATGCATATAAGTTTAAAGGACATCATAAAAATAATTCCATCATAACATAATCAAATCAATGTAAAAATAGGGATAGAAACATAACCCTATATTATCTTAGATGGAAAATAATTTTTATAAAACACTTGAACTCCATTCTTGAGGAAAATATCCCTTCTACTTCAAAATTTTTTTTCCTTTCTTAACATTTCATAAATGTTAAACTAAAAGAATTTGATTTAAAATAATCTTGAAAACTTTTAATGGAAGATTCTTGGAAATAATGTTTTAAAAATCCATTCATGCCGTATAAGTTAAAAAACATCCTTCTCGTATTTTTGTCGGAAAATTCAAAAAATACATCGTACGAAAAATGAAAAATGATTCCTTTCATATATTTTACTAAAAACTCACTTAAGGGTAAAATTGTATTTAAAAAATTGTAGGTGGATGGAAATAATGTTACATATTGAGTAAATATGGATGTGGATGATAAAATACACCCCAGTAAATTCCAAAGTATAAACAATCTCAGATAAAAATGTGCATGTGATATTTCCCTTACCTTAGGTCTGATTTGCTTCGTAAGTGTCCGAACCTCCTATATAATGATTTAAATAATGTCATTGAATTATTCCAGAATCATACTCATTATTATGATATCATATATGGTTCACTTATGACTTTATATTACCCATTCTTTTGTAAATTCCATGTTAAAGAGCATTTTGGGTAAAATCGTTTCATTTGTCATTCGTGTTTTGACTTGTAATTATTCATATGATTACTTAGATCATGATTACATAATTTCAGAATATAAAACATGATTTATATATAATATATATTCTTAATATACATATATATAATAAATCACTAAATGGAATGAAATACGCAGTTCATGGAGACGGTAGGCCGTACGTACGCATGAACGCTGTTTTCATTTCCTTATTGAGTTGAATGGAATTAAGTAGATGACATACATATATATACACATAAATACAGTATCATTATTTTGTCATATATTTCATGATTACTTGTTATATATACTTTATAATCATTCATGAATGGTTAAAGTGGAGAATGAATCTCATCACGTCGTGGAGACGGTAGTCCGTACGTTCGCACGAGAGATGACATCGTTCTCATGATTGTGGGACTATATTGGAGTGTATTTATACTATTTCAGAATAAATGTCACTTTAAAATAATCATATATAGTTATTATTTACACCATTATACCCATCCATGTAAGGTGTAGGTGGAAAATAGATTTCACCACGGCGTGGAGACGGTATTCCGTACGTACGCATGCGTGGTGATTTTGTTTTCCGTAGGATGGATAGATGGTGAAAGAGGGCTGTTTCATACATATAATAACATATCAGTATATTATTGATACTGAAGTAATTACTTAATAATGAAACAACCTAATAAGAATAAGTGGAAGAATAAATAAAGTGGAAAGAATCTGTAACAGACATTACCTCTTCTTTGAAGCGCCTCTTTGAGATCTCCTTTGAGGGCACTAAAATTGGTCTTTCAGGAAGACCAGAACCTCTAGGATGTTTCTAGGGAAGTGGACAAAAGAATTTGGTAGGGGTTGGCCGAGAATGAAGGCTCAATGTGGTGTGAGGAAGAGAGGGAGGGGTGCCCTTTTATAGGGGAGGAGAGGGGCACCTTTGGAATAACTAAAAATATTATTTTATTATAAAGACTAATTCGGTTTTAAATATCTCCAAATTGATTTATTTCGAAGCTAAGGTGGGGATGGGTAGAAATCCTCTCATCCAATAGAATTTATAAAAGTTTAGTTTCCTATTTTAACCTTATCATTTATATTTAACTTTAAGTTTGATAATTTTACTTTTACCGTGTCTTCTTGTTTTCTTACATATAAGGTTAATAAACGTACTATATCACGCCAAAAGAACCCCAAGTTGTTTATTGTTAATATATATAACCTTATCTAAGTCAATTTTCTGAACCATAGATTTTTAGGAATAATATAAAAATTAATAATATAATATTTGTTTTAAAAATTATTTTTTGTCAATTTTGACACTATTTAGTGATTGATTTTTTTTTGAAAATCATAACAGAATGATTAGTTCGAAAAAGGTTAATAAAATCAATAATGAAATGTCATATTAACCTAGAAAAGTATTTTAATTCATAAAAAGTCTCAAATTATATTTATTTGGGTATTTATAACTTTAATTATGTCAATATTTCATTAATAAGATAATTACTGCATCATCTTTGTGTCATAAATAAATTAAATTATTTAATGTCTAAAAATTACAAATAAAATATAATTATGTAGGAAATCGTCTTAGATTTATAATGAATATTTATAGTCGAATTTATCTTATTTAAAACCCTATATTAAAAATGATATACTTATTAATATTTGATTTTAACTATTTTAACCCTTCTTTAAATAAATTAATAATAAATGACCTAATCTAATCCAAGTGGGACTAAATGGTCATATTTTATTCCTAAGGTTGTTTTTGGTTGAATTAAACTTATCCAATAGAATTATGACATGTTTTAGGGTAATAATAATATCATTTTTACCCTTAATTACCCTATTTACTTTTAACCGTGGTAAAAAAAACTAAAAAGTTACTATTCACCAAAAATTATTTTCATCTCATTGAACCACATTTACTTACTGACATCAACCGTGTCTCTCAGATTTTTGAAATTCCACTCACAGAAGCGGTAAATTTAAGTTTTAGAAAAATTCATTTTTTTAACTACCACTTAGTGGATTCACTATTCATCAAAAATTGAAAGTTTCCAGAAAAATTCCAAAAATTAGGCCTAAGACATATTTGATATTATGAAATAAAAAATGATGCCTATTTTTCCAAATTCAAAACATATCATTTTCAATACTTAATTTAAAAATTAATTCCCGTCATCAAAAACAAATAGCGTGTTCTTAAGAGATAAAAACTATCAAAAGATTGGCACTTGTTTATGTCTGGTTTAAATGTGAAATTACATCCAATGACCAACATTGTATTAAATTGTAAAAATATATTATAAATATACTTTAAAACCACTCAAATTAATATTTTATCACTATTAATTAGTTCTATTAAAAATGTTTGTTTTTAATTAAAATTTAGTAATTTTCACTATTCATCAGAAAATGAAAGTTATTCGAAAAGTACCAAAATTTCACCCTAAGCTAATTTCGATATTCCTATTCCAAAAATGAATTCCATTTCGAAAACTAAAATTTACAAAATTTCAAAAAGTGGTTATTACTATTCAAAACGGCTAGTTTTAATATTATTTTAATAGCATATTGTTGTTTAGTGAAACTTGTTATTGCGTACTACACACGCTATCGAGGAAGGTCGCGATTGCATGTAAAGTAAAGTCAAGGATGCGTGTTGTGCAAGATCCTATTAATGTAGCATACAACAGAAGACATTAATGAAATTAAAAAGAATATTTTTCATAAAATCTTAGGGTGTTACATTCTACCCTCCTTAAAATAAATTTCGCCCTAGAAATTCGTCGGGGTTATAAATGGTTTACTATTCAAAAGTTTCTTTGATTGAAACCCATCATCGTAAAAAGGAATACCAAAGCCAATCTTTAAAAAAAAAAGTATGAAACGTAACAGTTACCCAAATAAACTAATCACTGGGTTTCCACATAAGTGAAAATATGGATATGGAAGAGAAATCTAACCATCATGTTCTAATGGAGAGTGGTAGAGAACAGGGCTATGGGAAATCTGGCAATCACAAAGCCATACATTTGTGAAAATATAAGGTACCATCTGATTTATCATATATAAGAGCACTAGGACAACATTTTTGGTTTTCAAGATCATTCCCTAAAGTTGATGAAATTGGAATTAGAAGAAATACTTTCGTTATTTTGGTATAGTCTCACCGTTAGTCGTTCTTTGGACAATTTCCACTTCATCTCTTAAAGAAATGAAGTTGAACATGTCATTCGTGATGTGTTAGCAGATCATGTGATAGAATGAGGGGTCATTCCATCTGTCTCAAACAAAAGGTTAGAAATGTTTTCAAAAAAAATACATAAGTCCATCTATAGTGAGAATAATGATATATGGTTCCTAAAATGGACTTATACTTCATATATCATACTGCTTAATATAATAAAACAAGTTTCAACTAAACAGGGACTTCCTGTAGGCCACTGGTAGGCGATAAAGCCTAGTCGCACTTCAGTTGTGGGTTCGATTCCCACGGCCATGTCCGACGCGATGGGTTGTCGCCCGTCCTGCAGGTTTTCCTTTTTCTAAAACTATATTACTATAACATCCCATCAATAATATCCAAAAAAACTTCTATCCTTAAACAATACTAACTTATGTCCAACATAATCCATTCCAATCTTTAGGCTTATCCTTAATACTGCATTCCACTCTCATAATATAGTGAAAACGATTACCAGAGATTTAATACCATCGTTGATCCCCATATATCATAAGATTTGTCTTATTGGTCACATTCAAAACATTCAAAGGCCTTAATCATGTATTCTCTTGAATACCCATTGAACCTTAGTGAAAACATGAATGCAGTTAAAAGTTAACACTTTCCACATACCAAAATCCTCAAAATTCTATATACTCAAACCATGATATCACTTAGTCCTTATATCAATCATGAGCTCATGAATACTGTCAAATATTTCATTTTCTCATTTTCCCATCATTATGCGCATATCATATTTTTTCCAAAAATATCTCAATCACTTTCCATGGTTACCGGTACAATAAAATTATTGAAAACCACAAGAGACCAATATATAAATATTCCAATATTCCACGATACTATATACAAAATTATTTTGGAATCCCATTACATAAACACTTAATCATTCCACCACATCATTATCATATTCAACATCACCAATGGTGATCGGTTGTGACTTCCCTTTGTCCTTTTCCTTAAGTGGTTGCTCATGTCGATCATCACTAACCCTTGGATTAGGGAATTTATTAGCATAATGCCCCATTTCCTTTCACTTTAATCATTGAAGTGTAGTAGGTTCATTCTGTGTATCCCTTCCTTTGTTTGCATCATTAGACATCTTCTTCCCATCATTGTGGCATTCAAATGCCCTATGACCTTCCTTTCCACATTTGAAACATTTGCTTGTCCCTTTAAGACAATCTCCACCATGCTTCTTTCCACACTTTGAGCATAAGGAAACATTCATCTTTTTTTCACCATTATTCTGAGATTTCTCATTGAACTCCATCTTTTATTTCTTGTAAATACTATGAGATAGATAAGTAACACCAACTTCCATTTCTACCTTGATAGCACAACTGAAAATTTCTTTATAGCTACTGATGTCTCTTATAGCTAATTCCCTTCGATTATTTCGTTTTAAGCCACTGAAGAATCGATCAACATTACTTTCAGGTTGGATGATAAATACAGATGCATACCATGTAAGACTTGTAAAATTCGCTTCGTATATACCAACAGATTCATCATCCTTTTGCTTTAGTTCAAGAAACTATTTCTCCATCATTTTTAGAAGAATACGAGGGAAGTACTTATTGAAAAACATGTTCTTGAACTCGTCCCATTCCATGGAATCAATTTCATCTCTTTGCGTCGTATTCTTGATAAGATTCCACCATTGATCAGCTTCACCTTCCAAACGATATACTGCTAAGATGACTTTATCATGTTCAGAACATTGAGGAACTGAAAATATCTTTTTAGTGGTACTGATCCATTGTTTAGCAACATGTAGATCAGAAGACCCACTGAAATAAGGTGGACGTTGCCTCATGAAGGACTCAATAGAATATTGTTCCCTTCTCTACTCATTTGTAAGTCTAGAATGATTCATAGCTTGTTTAAGTATATCAATAATATTTTCACTCCATCTCTGATAACATTTGATTGTTCAGGAGGAAAATTATTGAATTGTCCATTGCATTGATCAACAAAATTCCTTCGGGTTCCAGCCATCGTCTAAAACACAAAAAGAATAGTGTGAGAGGCAAAAATCATGCTAGGGAAAACAACATAATAAAGGGGGAGTACCTTCAATATCTAAAATCTTAGGTTTAATTCTATGATCGTTAGTGAAATTCTAGGACTATAACCTATACTTATACTTAACCTTAGGGACATCCCTACACATACCTTAGAAATATCTCTAGGGATCTCACTAAAGTTCTCACATCCTAGTTTCCAAAGGTTGACTAAACGTTTCCTATGATATCAACTATAGAGACCCGAAGCTTGATGTACAAGGACATTACATTACTTTTGCGGAATACTTATTACATAACAAAAACACACACACAAGGACCGTAATAGTTTAGTGTCTTTGGAAACTCGGAACGTAATCTTCTAATCATGGTGAAGGATATTCAACATCTCCCATAAGGATCTTCCTTTTTTTTTACCTAAAACCTTTCTTTATATCTTGGGGAAAAGAAAACATAAATGGGTGAGCTCAAATGCTCAGTAAGGGTAAACAAAAGAAAAATAAATCACATCATATTCATAAGAACATAACATTTATGGAAATCTTAACCTGCAAAAGAGATCCTAATATCATAACATGGGATAAATCATAGTAGTAAAATGTAATCCCAATAATCATAACATAAAACATGAAAATTTATGGAATACACACATAATCATAGAGAATCATTTCTTATAATTCAAGACTCATTTCCAAGACTATCCTGTTTTACTGAACCAGTTTAACCTGCCGCTCCAGCCATGTCTATCTCATGAGATATAAAATCTTTGCCCAATGCATTGGAGAGAGATATAGGTCCCACCCATCTCATTAGGATACCATTCTTATATGTGCCACAAAATCATAAATCATACATCATTGCATAACCCATGTAATAAAAATGGGATTCTTAAACATAATTCCATCATAACATAATCCATATAAGATAAAAGGACATCATAAAAATAATTCAATCATAACCTAATCAAATCAATGTAAAAATAAGGATAGAAACAGAACCCTATATTATCTTAGATGGAAAATAATTTTGAAAAAACACTTGAACTCCATTCTTGAAAAAATATCCTTTCTACATCAAAAATATTTTTCCTTTCTTAACATGTCATACAATTTTAAACTAAAATAATTTCATTAAAAATAAACATGAAAACTTGTAAAGGAAGCTTATTGGAAATAATGTTTTAAAAAACCATTCATGCCGTATAAGTTAAAAAAACATTCTTCTCGTACTTTTGTTGGAAAAGTCAAAAAGTACATCGTACGAAAAACGACAAAAGATTCCTTTCATATATTTTACTAAAAACTCACCGAAGGGTAAAATTGTATTAAAAAAATTGTAGGTGGATGGAAATAATGTTACATATTGAGGAAATATTGATGTGGATGATAAAATACACCCAAGTAAATTCCAAAGTATAAACAATCTCGGATAAAATTGAGATTGTGATATTTCCCTTACCTTAGGTCCAATTTGCTTCTTAAGTGTCCGAACCTCCTGTATAATGATTTAAATAATGTCATTGAATTATTCCAGAATCATACTCATTGTTATGATATCATATATGGTTCACTTATGACTTTATATTACCCATTCTTTTGTAAATTCCATGTTAAAGAGCGTTTTGGGTAAAATCGTTTCATTTGTTATCCGTGTTTTGACTTGTAATTGTTCATATGATTACTTAGATCATGATTACTTAATTCCAGAATATAAAACATGATTTATATATAATATATATTCTTAATATACATATATATAATAAAATAGTAAATGGAATGAAATACACCATTCATGGAGACTGTAGGTCGTACGTACGCATGAATGTTGTTTTCGTTTCCTTATTGAGTTGAATGGAATTAAGTAGATGAAATAAATATATATAAACATAAATCCAGTATCATTATTATGTCATATATTTCATGATTACTTATTATATATTCTTTATAATCATTCATGAATGGTTAAAGTGGAGAATGAATCTCATCGCGCCGTGGAGACGGTAGTACGTACGTACGCACGAGGGAAGATATCATTCTCATGATCGTGGGACTGTATTGGAGTGTATGTATACTATTTCAGAATCAATATCACTTTAAAATAATCATATATAGTTATTATTTACACCATTACACCCATCCAAGTATGGTGGTGGTGGAAAATAGATTTCACCACGCCGTGGAGACGGTATTCCGTACGTAGGCATGCGCGGTGATTTCGTTTTCCGTAGGATGGATATATGGTGAAATAGGGTTTTTTCATAATTATAATAAAATATAAGTATATTAGTGATACTTATTTTATTACTTAATAATGAAAAAACCTAAGAAGAAGAAGTGGAAGAAGAAATAAAGTTGAAAGAATCGGTAACGGACATTACCTCTTCTTTGAAGCGCCTCTTTGAGATATCCTTTTAGGGAACTAAAAGTGGTCTTTGAGGAAGACCAGAACCTCTAGGATGTTTCTAGGGAAGTGGAGAAGATAATTTGGCAGGGTTTTTCTGATCTTGAAGGCTCAAAGTGGTGTGAGGAAGAGAGGGAGGGGGTGCCCTTTTATAAGGGAGGAGAGGGGAACCTTTGGAATAACTAAAAATATTATTTTATTATAAAGCCAAATTCGGTTTTAAATTGCTCCAAATTGATTTATTTCAAATATAAGGTGGGGATGGGTCTACATCCTCTCATCCCGTAGAATTTAGACAAGTTTAGGTTTCTATTTTTACCTTATCATTTATATTTAACTTTAAGTTAGATAATTTTACTTTTACCATGTCTTCTTGTTTTCTTACACTATATGGTTAATATACTTACTATATCAAGCCAAACGAACCCCAAGATGTTTATTATTAATATATATAGCCGTATCTATGTCATTTGGCCAAACCTTAGATTTTTAGGAATAAAATAACAATTTACTAATATAATATTTGTTTTAAAAACCATTTTATTTCAATTTTTACACTATTAAGTAATTGATTTTTGTGAAAATAATAACAGAATGATTAGTTCGAAAGAAGTTAATTAAATCAATACTAACATGTCATATTAACATAAAAAATTAGTTTAATTCATAAAAAGTCTCAAATTTTATTTATTTGGGTATTTATAACATAAATTTTGTCATTATTTCATTAATAAGATAATTACTGCATCATATTTGTGTCATAAATAAATTAAATTATTTAATGTTTAAAAATTGCAAATAAAATACCATTATGTAGGAAATATTTTTATCTTTCTAATGAATATTTATAGTCGAATTTATCTTATGTATAACCCTATATTAAAAATGATATACTTATTAATCTTTGATTTTAACTATTTTAACCCTTCTTTAAATAAATTAATAATAAATGTCCTAATGTAATCCAAGTGGGCGTAAATGGTCATATTTTATTCCTAAGGATGTTTTTGGTCGAATTACACTTATACAATATAATTAGTACATGTTTTAGGGTAATAATAAAATCATTTTTACCCTTAATTACCCTATTTATTTTTAACCGTGGTAAAAAAAAGTAAAAAGTTATTATTCACCAAAAATTATTTTCATCTCATTGAACCACATTTTACTTACTGACATCAAACGTGTCTCTTGGATTTTTTAAATTCCACTCACAGATGCGGTAAAATTATGTTTTATGAAAAATTCATTTTTTTAACTACCACTTAGTGGCTTCACTATTCATCAAAAATTGAATGTTTCCAGAAAAATACCAAAAATTAGGCCTATGCAATATTTGATATTATGAACTAAAAAATGATGTCTATTTTTCCAAATTCAAAACATAACAGTATCATTACTTAATTTAGAAATTAATTCTTGTCGTCAAAACAAATAGTGTGTTCTTAAGAGATAATAACTATCAAAAGATTGGCACTTGTTTATGTCTGGTTTAAATGTGAAATTACATCCAATGAGCAACATTTTATTAAATTGTAAAAATATATTCTTAATATACTTTAAAACCACTCAAATTAATAATTTATCACTATTAATTATTTCGATGAAATGTTGTTTTTAATTAAAATTTAGTAATTTTCACTATTCATCAGAAAATGAAAGTCATCCGAAAAGTACCAAAATTTCACCCTAAGATAATTTCGAAATTCCTAATCCAAAAAATGAAGTCCATTTTGAAAAATAAAATTTACAAAATTTCAAAAAGTTGTTATTACTATTCATAACGGCTTGTTTTAATAATATTTTAATAGCATATTGTTGTTTAGTGAAACTCGTTATTGCGTACTACACACGCTATCGAGGAAGTTCGCGATTGCGTGTAAAGTAATTTCAAGGATGAATGTTGTGTATGCTCCTTTAAGTGTAGCATGCAACACAAGACATTAATGAAATTAAAAAGAATATTTTTCATAAAATCTCGTGGTGTTACATTACGCACACTTCTCAAGACCTTGGATCGTCCAAACTTTGCACTTATTTTCTCTCCACATCCCTATATTACTCCTAGAGGCCTCACTTTGGGCACAAGTCTTTCCAAGGAAGCCTTTGGGTTCAAATCAAAAAGAGTTACCCGATTTAATGGTAATGTCTTCTCTTATGTACTTTTGTTTTATTTTGCTTCTTCAACCCCCTAATCTCTTTCTATTCCTTTATTTTGTAAAAACACCAGTATATTCAATATAATAGGATGTTTTTATGAGAATGATACTAGATACAGTTACACACACCTTCATCTAATGGTTAAAGAACATACTGTTTCTGTTGGTGGCGAATTAGTGCCTCACGAAACGATGATTGTTCAATATTATTTTAACACCTCTCATGGTGGCCATTAAGATGTCACTATATTTATATATTATATATATTATGTTTATATGTTCCTTATGCTTCTTTATAATTCATTTATACCATAGCTTTATGGTTTCAATAATGGGTAAACGTGGTAATTTTCTTTTAGGATGTGCGGACTACCACCCCCTCAAAGTGATTTGAATCGTTAATTCCATATGTGGTCTTTATAAAGGATGGAGTTAATAATATTATATATTATATTATACTGTAATTATAATATACATATGTATCATTATGTTTTCATTCCATTAAAGTATGAAATAGAAATGAAAGTAGCATTCATGCATACGTACGGCCTACCATCTCCATGAACGATGCATTTCATTTTTTTATCTTCATATGTTATGGAATAGTATAAAATGAATATATAATGGATATATATGATATTTAAATAATTAATAATATTCTGAAGTTGATGTACTTATAACTACATGGACAATTCATTTCAAACAAGTTTATTTTTGACTCATTTACCGAACATCAACAAAACTTATAATATGAACTCACATAATTAACTAATTATTATAAAATGATGATATGAATTGAATAATAAACATTAATGTATGTCCTTGAGAAATTATAAATTGACCTTAGTTTTTATTCAGTAAAATAATGAAATGAACAAGACATGTCAGATTTGAGGTAAGGGATCCTACCTCACTCCTTTTTAAGTACTCTCTTTTATGTCACTTCTTTTAAGATACGCTTTCTTATGTTGGGGAATGTTCTTTTATATTCTTATTACTGTACATTTTATGTTCATATGATGAGAGACCCTATTTTAACTCATCAATCCATTTTTTTGGAACATTAAAGTGGCGTCGTTAGGCTGCCGAATTTTCATAAGGGGTTTCTTATCTCGCTTTTAATTCTGTTAGATTTCCATTGTTAACCACTTATTTAATACATGTGGGGTATTGTGTATTGCCATTTGATATATATAATAGTTATTCTACTTATAATCATGGTATTCTATGATTCATTTGGTGTTTATTATCTTTTAGACATACGACTCGATTGATCACAACGAGGTAAGGGGTTTTTATCTCACTTTATGTTCCCGTGAGATTCATGAATCATTTTCCACTATTTCCTTTTGTGTGGTGTATGTACATCCCATGATTGTATTATTTGTGTAATATAATATAATTTATGGGTATTTACATCATCATTGTATTCCCTTTCTTTCATAGGGTGTATGTTTCGAATGTTACCCAAATCAAAGGGAACCTTTCACCCTCCTCTTTTTAAAATACTTCTTTTGTCTTGTCTATTAATTTACATCTTATTATGTTGGGATATGTTATCATATATCCTTATTGATTTTAATTTTATTTCTCTGTGATGAGATACCATTTTCTCCCTCATCAACTAATTTTCTGAATTTTAATATGATGCCGATAGGCTGTCGAATTTTTGTAAGGGAACTTCTTAACCCAATTAAAATTATTTGGGTTAAACTCTACTTCACGATTATGTCATGATATGAATATGTTTGTATGTCCTCTGATTTTTTTTACACTTAAAATCCACTTATATTGGGTGTATGTATATTTTTCACACATATTACATAATTGATTTATCCTTAATCTAAAGATACTATCTTTGTAAGGGACTTCGTCTCAATCTCCTTTAATTGAGGAATATTTTGTTTTATACACAACTATATTTTATACGATGTATAAACCCCTTTTAATTTTACTTTTATTCAAAAGGAATATTTTTGTACAAAGAGTTTTATTAATGTCAAAAGGAATGTTTTGTCTTACGTATGCGGCGAGAATGACTTCTCCACCATCGTGGCCATTATTTGAGTTCAAATACCCCTAAAATCCATAAATTCTTTTAAAATGAAAAATAAATACCATGTTTTAATTTTCTTTTATTTTGGTATTGAAAATGTTTTTGATAAATTTTTTATTATATCAATGTTTTTTTGAAATCTTGTGATTGAAATGTGGAAATGTTATGTTTCCTTATGCATGTTTTATATGATACGATTATGTTATGGTTATTGGGAATTTTTTACGAAGACTGGTGGTTCCATGATAAACTAAGGGTGGGTGATCCCGTGATAGCTCTCCAATGCATTGGGTAATGTAAAGGATTTAAATGCTAAGGTTTCTCCGAAGTAATTTGGGAAATATACTATGATGGGTATTCCAAACGTAACCATGAGGGTTACTCCCTATTTAAGAATGTTATGAATGACCCATGTTACCTTTTTCTCTTATGTTTTCTATGAGTTATTCATAAATCTTATGATTTCAGGAGGTATGTTAAGTGATTATATTTTTTGAGTAAAGTATTATTTCATTGATTCTTATGTATACATGGACTAATGTTTTCATTCCATATTTATATATCCCTTATTGAGCTTTTTATGGTCATACCATGTTTTTGAAATGTTTCCACAGGACTTAAAGTGGAATATGGTCAACGACGGAATCAAGGAAATGTCATGCTTTCTACAACATGGAACTAGACTTGAATCTTTTGTTCAAGTGTTTTTATTTTGTGAAAAAAAGGAAACTGAGTAGATGTAACAACTTTGTAATCTTTTGAGATATAATAGTTATGTCCTAATTCTGTAAAACTCTAAACCTGAAATGATCCTCAATGTGAATTATTCATTTAATTCAAGATTATGTAATGTTTTAAGGATGGTTCCTTATAATTAAGGATTTTTTATTTGGATAAAATAAAGAAATCACTCTAGGACCTGATGGATCTCTAGGTACAATTTCTGTTTTTTCATGGGAAATTGTTAAAGTGCATGTTATTGAAGCCATGTAGGATTTTTTGGGGTGGACCTTTAACTTGAGACATTATGACCTCAATTTTTTTTATTTCTAAATTGATGAATCCAATGAAAATGATTTAGTTCAATCTAATATGCCTCTATAAATTCTCTTACAAATATCCCACCACAATCATCGACAATAGGATAAAAAATTTCATTCATGGATTATTTTGGGCCAAAAACATAATTTTATGAAAGTGAAGAGAATTTAGGATGTAATAGAGATTTCAAGGGAAACACAACGAAAAATACTAATATTATATGATGTTTTTTAGAATATAAGAGGTTATAACTTCTTATAAACATATTAGAAGGGTTTTATTAAAGGCACCACAAATATGGCTTCCTACATGTCATTAGTTGTGGTGTTTTGCAAATGCTGAATTAATAAAATTTGCGGTACTTGTATTAAAGTGGGATAAAACCCACACTAATCTAACAAATTTATATGTAGAAAAAAATTTAGTTGTTAAAACCACCAATAAACAAAAAAAAATAAAATTTTAGGCCAAATTTATAGTAATGTTTTCCCCTCTAATCTGGGAAAAATGTTTTAGGGTGTTATAATAGACTCTAATCAATAAAATTAAAAGTTTGAGGAAACTTTAGAGGCAGTTCTAACCCCTTTTAATTGGGAAAAAATATTAGTGGAGGTTATAACCTCCTCTAATAAAAATACAGAAAATTTCAATTTAATGATAGAGGAGGTTTTAACCCCTTATAATAATGAAAAAATATAAGAGGTGGTTAAAACCACCTCTAGAAAAAAATATAAAATTCTTGGAAAACTTTTGCGTTGTTTTAACCCCCACTAATCGTGGAAAAAGTTTAGAGGGGGCTATAATGGCCTTTCATATAAAATTCAAATTCTTAAAAAAATTAATGGATTTTAAACCCCTTCTATTTTAAAATTTTAAATCTTTTAAAACATTAGATGGTGTTAAATCCGTCATTAATCAAATAATAAGTTTTTAAAAAAGTAACAATTCAAGTTTTTTTTTATTATTTAAAAAATTACAATATATATATATATATATATATATATATATATATATATATATATTATAGCTACATGATCCATGAAACACAACCCCAAAATACCCACCGACCACAAATCCAAAAAATATAATATTAATAAATAAATATTTATATAATTTTTATTAAAAAATGTTATTATCGATAAATCGCAATTAAATCATTCATGAAAAACATATATTGATTATAAGATACAAATATTTAATTAAATAATATTATTATTTTTTTCATTAAAAACAAAACATAAAATCAATTGATTTTACCAAAATACATCTTCTTCAAAAATGAATATCAATGCTTTAACCAAAAAATCATCAAATTCACTAGAAGAAAATAAGACTCCTTGCTACTAGATGAAAATCATTGCCTTCTTAATTATATTAAAATAATAATTTTAATCTCCAAATGAATAGTAGGTATCACAAGAAATATCAACATAGTGAAAAAAATAAAGGACACGAAACGAAAAGTTGGAAAGAGAACAAATTTTCATGGGTAGGTGCATCTTTCTATACACTCATATGTTTATAGTGATATCCATAATATGAATTTAATATAATAAATCATGTTATGATGACACTATAAGAATCGTAGTTAGCTAACATGGGTAGAGTTTCCCCAAATCATTTAACAATGAAAGAAGATTAAAATGATAATTATAAAATAATATAGTCTAACACATTGATATATTACTAACCCTTCTAAAAACAAGGCCTAATCATCCATTTTACCAAATCATAACGAAACCAACCCAATGGTGTAATTCTCCATTATGAAAAATCATCGGATATCCAAACCCCTAGTTAGTTTTAATATAGTCTAACCTATGGAATTCCTCACAACATTATAACTAATCCCATGGTCATCTCTCAGAATAACTCATGGATTCAATTGAATAACAATACAACATATATAATTTCAAAACATGTCTCAACACCACCACATAAAATACATTGGAAACATGGATATATATGTCCCACATCAACTAAAGGCCCCCAAACATTTTAGTCATGAAAAATTATAACATGAAGAAAGATAATATTAGGATAAAAATAGAATTAATACCACCATGCTACAAGGGATCACATCAATGTGATAACATGTATTTTACAAAATTTAATGTCATGTAGGAACCCTACATTTGACATTAAAAGAGGTCAAACATAAACATGTTTTCATATGAATTATTTTTCACATTAAATTACATAATCATGAGTAAATTATGCTTGGCATATACTTCATCCCTTAACCACTGTCCATTCATGCTTCAAATGTATTTTAATCACTACATACCTTATCACCAATGTATGGAAAAAACATCCATGAGGATGTGTTTGTATGTAATCAAACCAAAAAGGGATCCCAATTGAAATACTCTGGTATTATATTGTAGCACCCATAGATATGGTATAATCCAAGATAATATATATGTGTATATTTATAACTTATATTTTTTAAGGAAGCCCTCCAAATAGGGGTTGGGCTACTTGATGACCACGATATCCCTTTGATAGGATTCATTGGATGACTACAACAACTAAAGGGTTCCAAAAACCAAGTCACGATCATTCCAGAAATCATTATAGGGAATGATCAAATGGTGTTCCTTGGAACTAGAAAGGGGATAATGGAGAAATTGATTCAATAATTGTATGTATAGTACCCTCACAATGCAAGAGGGGTGTAACACCCCGACCCCTCTTGACTGGAGTTGGTGCATTACTTGTAATATTTTTATGGTTATAAGGCATGAAAATTACAATGGAATGAATAGTTTATTTGGTTTGAAAAAAATAGATACATATATGTAAATCAAAATTACATTGGTAAGGTCAAAAAATACGATACATAACAAAAAATAAATACTACTTCCTCAAGAACTCAATAAATGATCACCTCTCCATCACTTGTTGAATGTAAAAAATAAAATTTGTGAGCTCGAATTCTCTGTAAGGGTTAAAAATGGTGAAATAATGAATCAATAATAATTTAATTGTAAACGATTTGATATAATCAATATGGCATGGTGAATAAATGAAAAACACATGCCATTAATAAACATAGAATGAAACTGCATCCATAGATTTTTTCATAGTGAAAACCTCATGGATAGTAATAATACATAATAAATAAAAATAATTCTTATTAATTGGAAATCAGGTATCTAGAACATGATACCATAATAATGTAGAAACAATTTATTTCTATCAGTATAAACCAGTCTGATTTTTGGAAACAAATCGAAGGGTTTGTCGCCAACAGATTTGTCTCATAAGACCTACCGATGCATCGAGGGGCTAGAGCAAGCCCCCCACCTATGCATCAAAAAAATTCTTTACACATTGATAAAAAAATAGGAAATTGACTTTACATTATCCGTATATAATAGAGGATATAGATTCACCAATATTTTCACAGTCAAAACAACATTCAAAATAAATACTGTAAGTAAAATGGTATACGGCTAAGACAATACTCATATCCATAATATGAAAATATGAATATATAAAATGAATATAAATTTAATTGAAAGGTGTTATCAAATCGAAATTAGGTACAAAACTTAATAACAAGTAGGTGCACAATACTAAGCATGTCACAATGATGAGAAAATTGAGAAAAATCTCATTACCACGTTGTATTCTATTGTGTCGTATGAAAAAAAGTTAATAACCACAAAATAAATCACATAATAACATGAAAATAAAATTACTAATGATTATATATATCAAATGGAGTTACAAATATACAACATATAAGAAAAAATTGGTAAACAAAGGAAATCCCATAGAATTGAAAGTGAGATGAGAAAACCCCTTACGAACATTTCTCCACGGTAACGAGTGTTATTGTGAGAGATTAATGAGAGGAAAAGGGGTATACAATTATTTTTATATCATAAGGGAAGTATGGTGAGGTGAGAAAACATGCCCAATCCTTAGGTATTATAAATAAAAGATCACAACCGAGGGGTGATTCTAGAGCAAAAGTGAGAGAGAGGATCTCGTACCTTACACTCAAAGGTGTTCTTGTTTGTTCTTAATGACCTGAATAATTAAATTTAGCATCAATAATAAATAATTAAAAAACATCATAAACATGTAATTGATATTTTATAACATTTTTACGTTCATTAATGGCCTTTTAGGGATTGAAGATATTAAATTTTATTGTTTTGGAATCATTTTCTTACTTGGATTCATGATTTGTTTACTTGTATTCATCAATGGAAGTTTGTTAGAAATGTGGTTAAACATCCAGAATTGTTAGTATATATTAATATTGAAATTAATGATATATAAATATTCTTAAAATGATTCGGGTTATATACAAGAAGGATGATTCATTCGATGAGTTAACAATAAACACTAGGATTTGGCTTGGTGTTTTATTGCACAATAACCTTGTTTTATATTATTATTCCATATTGTAAATGTGTAAGAATTTACGAAAATTAAAAATGTTAAAATACATATATTATTATCTGTTTCAACCATTGAGATGGTTTCATGAACAGTATTGATGATAATAATACAAATTGAAAACGTGTCTTCCTTGAGTGTGATAAATTAACACATCTCGAACGATGTCTGCATTTATTGTATAAAAGGAGGGGAAAAGAGTGATTATGCTGAAATATTCCATTATCATAATGAAAATTCAGTCCTTGTATGGTACATGGATTATCATGGAATTTTGATGATGTGAGGTGATAAGAGTGCGACTAAATAATAAAACTTATAAATGAATTTTAAAGAAAAGAGAAGAGAGGTTCACCTCTTGAGTACTCATTCTTGAGAAACACTTTATGTCCTTTGTTTTAGGCCTTGTGGTGAGGCCATCAGGTATTTGTCATGGGGAGAGGGCTTGGAATGGGTATTTAGTAGAATGTATTCATGTATTTAATCTTGAGTGTTGTGGGAGGAAGAGGGGCTTAGGGGTGGTTTATATAGTGGAGGGGAAATGAGTTTTCTTAATAATATAATCATTAATTTAATATTTCTTCACAATAAAAGGAAAAGTGATTATTCCATGACCACGAAAAGTAATAAATTCACGTTAATTTGAACCATTTGGGCTTCCATCTCTAGATAATCATCAATGACTCAATAAAACCCTTATATTGCATTTATTGTAAATTATTGCATTTTACAATTCGTAAAGAATTCATGTATTTCAGAAAAATCCCAAAAAAGCACCCTAACCATTTTTTTATGTTTATAATCCTAAAATGAAGTCCATTTTTTTCAAAATAATTATTTAAATATGATTATTTTAGTATTTAATTAAAATCTTTATTTAATTGGAAAATATAAACACTTAAATGATTCAACTTCATTTTTAAGGTGCCAAAATTTATTTATAAATTTATGGGCATGGATACGATTCGTAAGAGTCATATTACTATTCATAAGAGTTTTTTACTATTCATAAGGGTAGATTTCTATTCATACGGTTAGGATACTATTCACTGAAAATTATGTTGATTCCGTCAAACTCTAAATATCTTCCTGAACACAACGGTGTATCTTAGATTTTTAAAATTTGAATAACAGAGTTGGAAAGTTTCTATTTAATGGATATGTTTTGGCTATTTCCTAAATAAAAAAGTGTTTTTTTTTCAATGAAACTCAGTCCATTATAAAATATAGGCTATAAATAGAATTTACTTAAGGGAAACATAACATCAAATGTTTGGGGTGCTACATTATTCCCTCCTTTTCTAATTTCATCCTTGCTATTTTTTGAATAAATTTCACCAAAAATATGTGGGTGGTTATTCTTCACAACATCCTAAGGTTCCCATGCTACTTCCTCCATATTCTAGTTTTTCCAAAGAAAATTTATTAGATTAGTCATCCAATTTCTCAATAATTTCTCCTTTGTGTCAAGGGTCGTGGTTGGCTCTTTTCATTATGATAAATCAGGTTCCATTTCTGTTTCTTCATAGGTGAGTACATGCATTGGTTCTGGAAGGTATTTATTCTACAATGACACATGGAACACATCATGAACATTAGAGAAACATTGAACATTTCTAAATGGTAATCTTTAGCTCTGATTCTTCTGAAAATTTCAAATGGTCTGATAGACCTGGGGCTCAGTATCCCTTTTTTACCAAACCTTATAACACCATTCCTTGGATATACTTTCATAAAGACATGATCTCTTACTTGTAATTCATAATCCTTTCTCTGGTTGTCAGCATTACTCTTCTACCTACTTTGTGCTACTTTAATATGGGCTTGGATAGCCTTTATTTTTGCAAGATCAACTACGATTGCATCCTTAGATACAATATGTCTTTTAAAAGAAACTAAATGAAGAAAAAATTCGTACTTACTAAACATCCCATATAATTTATTTCTTCTATGTGTTTTTAGAATAATACGCAAGTGATCTTAATGGTATTCCTTGATTTTTGAGTATTCTAGGATATCATCGATGAATACCATAATAAAGTTATTAAGATATTCCATGAAAAATATATTCATTAAATCCAGGAAAACAGTTGGTGCATTAGTCAGTCCAAAAGGAATCACTATAACTCATAATGCCCATACCTGGTTTGGAATGATGTCTTCGGAATATCTTCTTTCCTCACATGCAGTTGATGATATCTAGATCGAAGTTCAATCACCGAAAATTATTTATCTCTATGAAGTTGATCAAATAAGTCATCCATATAGGGAAGAGGATACTTATTATTTATTGTAATAACATTGATTTACCTGTAATCAATGCATAGCCTCATGGATTAATCATTATTTTTAGTAAAAAATATTGGTTCTCCCCATGGAGAAAAACTAGATCTATTAAATCCTTTATCACTCAACTCCTATAGTTTTTTTATTTAGATCTACTAATCCATAGTGGCCATTCTATAGGGGGATTTGATATAGTTCTTGCACCATGAATTAGGTCAATGGAAAACTCAATTTCCCGTTCTATAGGATGTCAAGGTAAGTCCTCTGGAAACCCATCAATGTTTTCATGCACTATATTCACATCTTCAATTTGAATATTTCATTCCACTCCCATAGATATTGGGTTCTCTTCCTCTCCATGAATTTCATCCAATAGAGTTACTGGGGGTGGGTCTAGATAAGAATCAGATGGTGAGGTATCCGCTCTAAAGATAAGATATTCTACACCATTTTCAAAAAATGTAACATCCTTTTTCTTTTAATAAATTATTTCATCATAGTTTGATAGAAAATACTTCCCAAGAATTATATCAAATTCAATCATTAGAATGATGATAAGGTTAGAAGATAATGAATGTTTATGTGTCACGAGGGGGACTAGATGACATGCCTTTGTTGCAATGATGCATCCCCTGGGAGTTTTGACTGATAACTCCTTTATTAAATCAAATTGGACATATATATTTTTTTATAGAAAACTGGGAAGATATAAATGAATGTGATGATCCAGAATCATAAAAAGTGTTGGATAATATTGAGGAAACAATTAAAGTACTATCCACCACACAATTAGGAACTTCAACTTCCATGATGGTAATCGAATAAACCATCCTCTGCTCTCATGTTTTTTTCTGAGGCATATTTCCTTGGAACTAAGGACACTCATTTGAATATTTTCCCATCTATATAAAATTGTATCATTGAACATCATCACATTATTTCTTCCCCATGCATTCATTAGATATATTACCCTTTTCTCCACCTGTATAGTAGACTTCCCATGACTTTCATGAATTTCCACAATTCTCGCATAATGGTAATTTATTCAATCCCTTGTTCTTCGTTGGTGATTCACCTTTCCCTTTGTTATCAGTGTACTACTTTTTTGGGTTACCTTGAACAAATTAGATTTAAAAAATTCCTTTTATTTTTTTATGGAACATGATACAATTTCATCATATGATGAAAAAGTTTGGGAATACCATGCCCTTAGAAGACTTGGGTGAATAGCTTCAAATAAATGATCAATCTGGTCTACCCAGTCACCTATATAATATACAGCATACCCGGCTAGCCTTGTGAAGGTAGCCTCATACTATGAAACATTGTCTTCTTCCCTTTGCATTAATCCAAGGAATTACCTCTTCATTTTCGTTCGTTGCTAACGGGGGAAATATTTTTTAATGAATATTTCCTTAAAAGTCCACCATTCCATATCTTCTATTTATTTTTCCTATGTGGTACTCTGAATCAAGGACCACCATTGTTCAGTTTCTCCCATTACACAATATACCGCTTGTAACACTTTTTCATTTCCAGTGGCTCTTAATGCCTTGAATATCTTTTCAAGGGACTTGATCCATTACTCAGAAAAAACTGGAGGAGTAGTCCTGCTGAATGATGGGGGCTTCTGCCACATTGAATGATCCAACACAGGTATGGAATGGTTATTCGTTACAACATGAGTAAGTTTTCCGAATATTTTCATGATTTGTACTTCTCTAACATTTACTGTGTTGACTTTTTCAAAAGGGATATCCCTACATTTACCACAAGTATTGATTCCCCTTCATCCATTAGACGCCATTTATATATAATGGAACCCTCTACATTAACATATGAGTTATAATTTATAATATTAACTTAACAAAATACATTGCATAAGTTGAGATCCAATGCATGGCTAATCCCATAATAAAAAAATGGTTTCTTAGAAGAATAATTTAAATTCCAATCCTTCATAATGGATTGTAAGGAAAATATAAATTATCCTATAAATATTCCTTAGGAGTGTCGTAACCAAGAGTGAAGCAAGGCTCGTTGTCTTGTACCAGGATACCTCGGGTTAAGCCCAAATCTCCTTGTTGGGGCTATCGCTCCGAGGTACATCTGTGCCAGAGCCACCTGTACGTGATCGTATACAGAAAGGGATGTATTTCAAGAAGGATTCACGTAATATATTCCTTAAAAAAAACCAGGATATTTTTGTATGTTTATCCTCAAATACTACCTTAGGTATTTGTTCCATACTATACATTTCCTACTCTAGTTTCCATGTTTTCTATTGAACTTCCATTGAAACCAACTGTAACACCACGACCCCTCTATACCAAAGCCAGTGAATTACGTGATATTTTAACCTTATTAGAAGGAATAAAAATCCCAAAGGAATGATCCATTTAGTAGTCTTGCATAAACTAGATACATTGATTTAATTCAAAATTACATTGGAAAAATTTACGAAATATGATACATAACAAAAACTGATGACTGCATCCACAAGAACTCAATAAATGATCCACTCTTCATCACCTGCTAAAAGTAAAAAATGAACGGGGTGAGCTCAAATGCTCAGTAAGGGTTACAAATGGAGGAAGTATGAATAAATAATAACGTAATTGTAAACAATTTTACATAATCAATATTGCGTGGTGAATAAATGAAAAACTCGTTCCATTAACAAACTAATAATGAAAATGCATCCATAGATTTTGTCATAGTGAAAACCTCATGGATAGTAATAACTCATAATGAATAAAGAAAGTGATTAATAATTGGACGTCATATATCTAGAACATGATACCATAATACCATAAAAATGGTTCAGTTCTATGGGTTGAATCCTTTCTGATTTTGGGAAACAAACTCGAAGGGTTTGTCGTCAACTAATTTTTCTCATGAGACCTACCGATGCATCGAGGGGATGTAGTGGTCCACACCTACCTCTACATCCAAATAATTCTGCATACATAGATACAACACAAGATCATCATTCCTTTACATTATCCATATGTAATAAAGTATTCAGATTCACCTATATTTCTATAGTCTAAACAACATACAAAAAAAATATCGTAAGTAAAATGGTATACGGCTAAGAAAATAATCATATCCATGATATGAAAATATAGATATGTAAATGGAATATAATTTCAATTGAAAAATTATCTCAAATTGGAATTAGCTACCACCCATAAGAATGAGTAGGTTCACAATACTAAGCATGTCACAATGAAGTTTAATTGAGATAAAGCTCGTTACGACATTGTATTCAATTGAGTCATATGATAGAAAGTTAATAACCACCAAATGAATCACATAATACCTTGAATATAAAGGGAATCATGATAATATATATCAAACTGTATTATAACTATACCACATATAAGAAATAAGAGGCAAAAAATGAAAATCCCACAGACATGCTTTTCTGATGATAAAACCCCTTACAAACTTTTCAGCATGGTGATGAGTGTTCTTGAAATGGATTAATGGGAGGTAAAGGGGTATAATATTATTTCTATATCACAAGGGTAGTATTAGGGATGTGTTAAAAAATACTCCATCCTTAGTTATTAAAAATAAAAGAGCACAACATAGGGGAGATTCTTGAACAAAAGTGAGGGAGAGGATCACATACCTTCTACTCAAAGGTGTTCTTGTTTATTCTTAACGACCTGAATCATAAAATTTTTCTTCATTAATTAATAATTCAAAAACCTCATAAAAATTTAATTAATTTGGTATAACCATATTATGTTAATCAATGGATTTTTTGATGGGTTTAAGAGATTAATTTTTATTTTTTTGGAATCATTTTCTTACATTGTTTCAAGATGTGTTTACATGCATTCATGAATGAATGTTTGTATAAATGTGGTTTAACATCAAAAATTGTTAGTATATATTATTAGTGAAATTAATAATATATGAATAATCTTATAATGATTATACCTATATACCATAAGGATGATTCATTCGATGAGTTAACAATAAACGCTTGGATTAGGCTTGGCGGTTTTGTGCACAATAAACGTGTTTTGTATTAATATTCCATATTATGAGTGTGTATGAATTTCCAGAACTTTAATCAAGATAAAATAAATATATAATGATCTGGTTAAACCATTTATATGGTTTCATTACCAGTATTGAATATAGTAATGAAAATTTAAAACCCGACATCCTTGAGTGTGATAAATTCAAAAATCTCGAATGGTGTTTGCATTTATTTTATAAAAGAAGGGGAAAAGAGAGATTATGATGAAATATTACATTAGACGAATCCAAATATAGTACATGTACGGTAATTGGATTATAATTTCATTTGGATGAAGTGAGGTGATAAGAGAGAAACAAAATAATAAAACTTGTAAAATAATTTAAAAGAAAATACAAGAGAGATTCACCTGTTGAGTACTCCTCCTTGAGAAACTCCATAAGAGCTTTGTTTTTTGGCCCTTTAGTGAGACCAAAATGTATTGGTCATGGGTAGAGGGATTGGGAAGAGTATTTGTTAGAATTTAGGAATGTCTTAAGGATTGAGTGTTGTGGGAGGATGTGGGGTGAGGGGGGTTTATATAGTGGAGGGGAGGGGTGTTTTCATAATATTATAATCATTTATTTATTATTTCTTCACAAGAAACGGAGTAGTAAGTATTATATGACCAAGAACAATAATAAATTAATGTGACTTAAAACCAATTGGGTATACATCATTAGATCATCATAAATGAATCAATAAAACCGTTATTTAGCATTTATCAAAAATTATAAACACTTAAATTATTAAACATCATTTTTAAGGTGCATAAATTTATTTATAAATTCATGGTTATAGATACCATTCATAAGAATCATATTACTATTCATAAGGTTAAGTTACTATTCATAAGGGTGGGTTACTTTTCATAGGGTATGTTAATATTCACTGAAGATTATGTTAATTCTGTCAAACTCTAAATATCATCCTGAACACAACCGTGTATGTCAGATTTTTAAAATTTGAATCCCTGAGCTAGAAAATTTATGTTTTATGGCCAGGTTTTGGCGATCTCCTTAATAAATATGTTTTTCAATAAAACTAGGTAATTTATGAAATATATGTTATGAATAGAATATATTTATGAGAAACATACCATAAAATTTTTGGGGTGCTACAAGGGGTGTCTCGATTAAAAATTTCCTTCACCCATATGATTACTGATAGAGCTGATTATATAGTGATCCCAAGATGATTTGAACTACGTGGACTCATTCAACATCATCATTGAGATATGGAATAGTCTCCATTATATCCCCGATGGGTGGTCTTGTTGACACTATTAAAGAAGATGATATAGGGTTTCAGATGGGTATGTTTAGTGTTGTTTGTGATGATTTTGATCCAGCAGATGTGATGGAAGTTACCACAATTGTCCAAATATTGGACGGAATATATGGAAAAAAAGAAATGAAGTAGACTATCCATAATTTTTTGGAATATGATAATTTCTTAAAGGGACTAACAAAGTTCTAGGAGAAGGTGATTTTGAACCTAGAGGTTTTTGGTAGTCAGACTGGAACTGATGTGGATGAGGTTTCCCCTCTTTCCAAGGAAAACGTGGAAACTCCGTAATCTAGACTCTCTCTCTTGAATTGTGTGTGTGATAAATAATATTTTTTTGATATATATTATTCATCTCTAATAATCATTGGTGTAATCAAAGAAAAACTTCTAAATAGTGGGGTTGATCAAGGAAGCAATGGATAACCAATTCCACATGAGGTTTGGAGAAAACACATTTTTATTATTATTGTGTTTTCCCTTAAAATAATTTGTTCAATTATTCACCATGATTCACAATTCACCTACAATATCCACACTTTATATTGATAGAAAAAGAAAGGAGGATCACCCACCCTTGCTTTCGTATGTGAAAATACCTAATCTCATTAACTAATATATGCCAACATCGATGGATTTGGAAACTAGTATATAAGATAATTGAGGATTTGAGTCACTAATATAATTGGAAAAAATAATCCAATCAAATTAGGGGAGATAAACCTTATGGATTATGATTATGGAATTTGGATACTAACAAGTAGAACTAAAATTTTAAAAAACATTAAATTAGAACACAAGTGGATAAAATACCTCAAAACAAGCATGGGAATGTGTAACTTTCTAATTATCATCTCTTCTACCATATAATTTTATATGATGATTTAAATGTTGATCTATATTATTTCCCCCATATTATTTATTAATTTAATCCTAAATACGATTTGAAAACATAATTTTATAACACTTACAAATAATAAATGTCGTCAAGAATATAAAAAAAAGATATGTTTGCAGTAAACAACAAAAATCATAACAACATATAAATATATAACAACTGGATACATGAATTTATCAATGCTCTTCAATCTCAATATTCCAAAACATTAAACAGTACACTTGTTTTCATAAGGAAAAAACACCATAAATGATCAATTGGAATCCTATAATGAAAACAAGAGGGCTTTAGTGTATGGTTTTTTGTTTTATTAAATATCAAAAAACAAGTCCATATATGGTATTGTTCTAAATCTCATACTTTTGAACAAATATAGAATCAGTGATAGATGTGATGTTCACAAAAATGTTGAACAAAACATGGTTCATTATTGTGTTATATTGGGGTACGTGGAGATTTTTCATCCAAGATCCAAATAATGCCATCATAGTTATGCATACATTGATAGTAGAGTAGACCATCTACAAAACCCAATGCACTATATTATTTGGAAAATGAAAACGAACACTTTTATATATCCTGAATATCCTATTGGATTCAAGGTCCCTACTAGCACCGAAGGTTCACTGTTGATACAATCTAAGCTTGAAAATGCTAAATGATACTTATATGTGAGTTCATCGGGTACTCCCCATGAATAACTACCTACTTCCCTTATCAAGTCACACACTTCACTGCCTCCATCTAGAAGTATGCCAATCTTGTAATATTTAAATTATCATAATAAAAAAACTAAACCGTTGGTATTTCAATAAGATATTTATTTTTTTAGTATCACTTATGCCATCTACATATTCTACAGGAAATATTTTATGTATATATATTGAGGCATATAGTATTGAACATGATTGTGTGGCTTCACAAATGAATCAGTTTTTTTACAGAGATAATAATTGAAAGGGTAATAAAATGATATTTTTTATAATTTTCATCCTTGATGTGGGAAACCTACTTATTTCTATGTCCAATTATAATCTTGATACAAATATTCCCCACAAATAATCTTATAAAAATTACATGTGTTGTGGGGGTGTTATTATCTGAGGTGAAAAACGCATCCCACACTAATATGGAATCACTATATTAAATAAGAGAATCTTAAATATATTATTCATGTGAAGTTAACCTTATACAAGCTCTTTAGAGTATTTAAAATTCCTTCACAAACTCTGTAAGTAGGTCTTTGAATTCCAAACATTATCTCATGACTCAACAACCTATATTTTTGTCATGTCTTTTAACTTCCATAGACATAATTTATGGAACTATCATATTAAATTTATTTATAGTGTGGATCTTGTGCAATTTTTCCTTTATATTTGTTATTCTATCAACATATAGATTCCTAACATCACTTACTCCTTAGAACAATAAGTTGGGGTTGTCAAAATACCTAGAACAAAAGGATCATCTAGAATGTACTTGGTTATATACTCCATGTATTCTTTTATTCTTAACAATATCAGTTATAATTCACTCTCTTTACAAAAATATAATCATTACCCTCTATCAATGAATGTATCTCTATATTTATCATATGATCTTTTCCTTTATATAGCCTCACATCCTTTGATAAATGATGGAAACATTTTAGGTTCTACTTGAAACTACAAAAAACTCAACTATTTTGTTAACCACCTTCAAAATATTTCAAAGATATCATGTTTTGAATTATTTAAGGATAATTAAAAAAAATAATTAAAAAAATAATATGTATCCATAAATATAAAATAATACAACAAAATTTCATTCATGAATTTTGAATCTTATAATTTACAGCTCAGTATCACCACTTTGATTTGACTTTTCCTGAATGAATAGTTCATTTGAATGTTCCAATAGCATAACATCAATAAAAATAACTATATATCTTATAGTTATACTTTTTTCACTTGAATATATGAAACTATTAGAGCCTTAAAATTACTAAACAAACTCAATCAAGACTCTTATGATTAATTCATTCATCTTATCAATTCTCTCTAATTTTTTTTTCAGACATCAACTTGCAACATCTTAGTAACTATACAAATATTACAATCACATATCTAATGATCATTTGGTATTCAGAACATTTTAATTCACCTATCATCTAATGAATCTATCTTATGATCATCTCATATTTTAAAAATCTTCACCATCCAAATGAGTTGACTTTTGAAATTATGGATTTTAACGATTTTTTATGAAGATCCATTCTATTCAACCCAACACCAATCTTATCAATACATTGGTTATTCAATATATTTTATATCTCATTTTCTCTATCATTACCCAAATTCATCCACATGATTTAATTCCATAACTTATACTTTAGAAAACAATCTTCAATTATGAATATGATTCCCAAGAACATCATTGACTTATTTTACTTCAAACACTAGTTTCACCTAACAAATTCTCATAAGACTGGACTTTTAAAAGTCCCAATTATATCTAATATCTTGATTCGCTATATTATTGTGCCATCATAATATCATGATGCTTCACAAGTATCATCAGTTTTCAGTGAGGATAACTTTTTCAAATCCACATTGGATTTGATAATCTAGCTCAGCTAGGATCCATGTTGGTCTTCCCCCAAAGTGTTGTTTTCTCTATTAAAAGAATAGTGACACATAGAAAAATTTGATTCTTTTCAAAATTAATCTAAATAGTATTATTTTAAATACATAGAAGATTTTTTTCCTACATATCTCTATTTCTGTTCTTCCATCATATCATATCATTGTGATTCTCCCATATGTGTTACCATATTATAAATGTGTTCCATTCCTTTTATAAATTTATTTCCAAACCTCTATTCATAGAGTGAATAATTACCTCGTAGTTTTCAAACACCATAAATTTAATAAATTAAAACAAATCCATACTGCAGATATTTTTTCCAAAATACATAAATATTTTAATTTGGGATTACTCTTCTTCTCGATACCAAAATTCTATATCCATGATTCTTAATATAACATTATATCTTCTCTAAATTTATCATCCAGTTAATATATATTATGGATTTGTACCACCTTCATATATTTTCTTTCATATGTACTTTATATTTTCATTCAAGAAACACATTTATTTTGGAATCCCATGTTGTAACATTCAGGAATACGACCAATAAACATTCCAACTACTTCCTATTTCTTCAGATATTCTATCTTTCCTTTATTCAACAAATCAATTTACATAACACAGTAATATATCAGAGCACTTATCAATCATTATTACTTTTCATTAAACTTAATAATAGTTACAAAATAATCATATGTATAAACTTCATCCATAACAAATTGTCTTCTTTATTCTATTTGTATATGTTAGTAGAATTGTCCTTGGTCCCTATTCAATAATTTTAGTAATATAGTTCCTCCAATTAACTTATCTTTCTTTGTTGATATCTTCTAGTATTATAAAAAATACATATCCTAATTCCTTAATCAAATGGTTTTGCCTTTTATTGTATGAATATATGGGGTGCTAACCTCCAAAAAACCCATATATAGATTTACTTCTTCAGTATCCCTTAAATTATTTGTTCATTCACTTTTTCAACTGATAATGGTTATTGATGGAAAACATTTACATCAAATACAAAAGTTATTCATCATCAAACATTAGGTTATATAATCACCGCCTTTTTATTTATTTTCAATACCAAATATATTTTATTATTATTGATATATTAACCAACTTATTTCCAAAAAAATCATGTTATTATTTTATTCTGTTCTTTTCATTATTTATATCATTTTTTAGGGTAAGGGGTAAATGATTATATAACAGTTTTTTATATTTTCTCATCCCACAACCTTCTATTATACTGAATGTAAAAATTTATTTACCTGAGAGAAGGATGGAATCAAATTTCATAAATAAATAATTTAGGAATCAGCCATCTATAAGTCAACATGATCCATTCAGAGTTTAGAAAATAAGAGTGAATAAATTGTACATTAAATTAATCGATGAATTTATCACAAATTGATACTAACAAAAAATAATTCCTTATGGTTTTGTTTTAAATTATTATTCAATATAATCTAATATAACCTTATCTAAAAAACTCACATAACAATATCAATATTTTAGATACATTTTTTGGCAACACATTACACATTGCAATGGGATGTAATAGATCCATAATGACATGACAATAATGAATTTTTAAGATAGGGGTTTTACAATATTTCATATTTGTTCATCTATAAAGGTCTCTCCAATAACCATCGGGTAAAATCTTATTCACTATACATTTTAGAAGGACAACATTTATTGGATTTGTTAATAGAAAAAGACATGGATGATATTTCACCTTATCATTAAGACATAAATCCTTTTTTATAACAATCGTATGAGGATCTTTTTAGGCCTTAAGATTATATTTTTTCCTTAAAATGTCCTTTAAGAAATTATAAATGACATTGCCACATTAATTTTTCCTTATATGTATGAAATTAATAATGTTGTGTAACATGTTAGGCTCCCAATATGAAAACTCAAAAAATATATAATATTTTCCATTGTTCAGAGTTGTCCTCATTATTATTCTCCCAATCTCACATCCCTTTAACATCTTGTTTTGTTTTCATTCCAAATGAGACATTTATGTTTTCAACCTATTTAAAATTCACCATGCCAGAAAATTCACATGGAAGTTCATGAAAATACTTATTTCAATTAAAATTTAATCTCATCAATAGAAATTTAGGGCTGTCACTAGGAAATAAATGATGCCCCCAAAACAACACTTTTTACTATGAGGAAAACACAGTGGACATGTGTCAGAGTTACAAGTAGGAAAATATAATATGGCATATGTATTCCATCCAGATAAGTTATTGAGTCTTAGTAAAGTTATTGGTTGTATATAGTAATGATGGTCACATTTGATACTTTTCAGTCATAGAGACATCATAGGTGTCATCTCCATCCACCCACAACAATTTCAAATCCTACAAAAGTAGTCTCAAATACACATCTATGTAATTTATTTACATTTATTTACCATGAATTAATATTGAAAGAATCATGGATTTTTTTTTCATAAAAATCCATGAGAGAAGATTATATGTTATAAAAATTGTCAGCCAAAAAATATATAATGAACTCATGCATCAAAAAGGATTAAAACCATTTGCAGCACTAACCAATCGAATATTTCTAGGATCTAATGAAAATTGTGGATGTGTGATATTAAATTTCCTTCATTCTTTAGAATATATAAAATTACTCGCCTATTCTTAATTACATTTTTAACTTTCATTCCAATGCATATGCTTAGAAGATTTACTAGACATAAACAATCATTTCAACATTTCATTAAGTGGAAAATAAATGAAATTTTTTACTAGTTTCTTTTTTAAGAATAATTTTTTCCTTCTATATAGATTATTTCCATATAGTATATATTTCTTCATCCTAATAATCCCCCAAATTCCACATGTATTTATTCATAGATGAATGTATCATAATATAATTAATCCCAAGATTATTTATGATTTTCCTAGCTTTATAAAAAGTGTTGAGGATTATTTTCATATTTAAAATCTTTATATAGAAAATTGAAAATCATTATCACTACATTATCAATCATTCCAAATAAAAAATTTTATGTGGTATATTTTTATTATAATACAATTTGGAGTAATTTTTTTAGCATTTTTATAATTTTTGATTCCAATCATTCAATAAATCATAAAATTCTGTACAATTTTCAACCATGTTTACTCTATGAGATGAGTCTACTTCATATTCACCAAAAATATTTTTATGCCCAAATGCATCATTGACCACTTCCTATATAGGATATATAGGATCAATATTATGGGGAGAAGTCTCATTCTATTTTTCTCTACTTGAATGTAGTTCAACTTCATTAAATTTTCCATGTCATACCCACTCAGTGTATTCAATCATAAATTATATTTTACTCAAATGGAAATATGTTTCATCTATAGTCAAACATTTCATATATTTTCAATAATGATAAGAACATATTATTCTTTCCTTAACATATTGATGCTCAAATAAAACATTGATAAATTTATTTAATTCTTTCAAATACTCATCAGTTTTTCATAACAATAAAATCCATGATTTAACCTTTCTACTACATTAATTTAAATAGAATTTATATATTAAATTAGTTGAAATATTCATAGTAAAAAATAATAATGATCTAAATACATTTTATAAAATAGAAATTAACTAACTAAAATGTCTTCATAAAACACATTCATTAATAAATATAAAATTAGATTCTCTATATTATTTATGAAAAATAAAAATAGATTTCATTAAAATTATTGTTTTTCAGTTAAAAAACATAAAAAAAATAATTTTTATTTTAAAAAAAATTAGAAAAAACATTGGATGTTAGATTAACAAAAAACTCGAACTTCTAAATAGTTTGGAACTAATTATTTTAAAATTTGCATCACATTTATTAGTAATGAAAAATAGTCAGAAAAAAACAATTTTCTCAGTTTTCAAAAAACAATGCACTTTAATTTCTTAATAAAACATCTTAATGATGTGAGAAAAATTATAAAAGATATTTATTATATGAATTTAAATGTAACATAATCCAAATACTAGATAATTCAGATTCAAATAAAATGTATGGGGAAATTTATGCATGGGTATGAGAGTGGATGTGCATATTTTTATAAATATGTTGTGGTTCCAATGTTTTCAACAAACATAATATAATAAATGGTGAAATTCCATGAAACAAATTATAGAATAAATTTTCTAAATCAATCTATAGAATCTTAGATCAAAATTGAGTGTTCCAATTATGTCGTTGACCATATATTTGGCCTAGAATTAGTATCCATTAAGTCCAAAATTGATTTGTCCCCCTTAACAAATGGAGTAATATTAAAACAACACTTTTAGTGACGGTTTTGTTGAGGGTTTAAAATAAAGAGGGAAGAGGTGAATAATCCCCAACAACTGACTGGAAATCTGGAAGCTTCTGCAAGTTGGATTCTAGAAGGTGTATACGTATTTTTTGAGGAGGCATACAAGGTTCCAGTGTGGTGAAATGCCTAATTTTGTTGCAGTGGCTTGGAATCCTACACACGATGAGTATAAGACTCTATGTAAGGGGCCACCACGATCATAGAGATAGGGTGTGACCTCATGAAATGGGGGATGGGAACCATAACACCCACAAGGTGAGATGAAACGTTTACATCTGGGGGGGGGGGATATAATGACGAGAGATAGTGGAATACATCAGCCAAAGAAGGGAGAGGAGTGCATTCATGATGGGAGGTATGGGATGTTTTTGACAGCATAAGGGGGTTCGTTGACCATAGAAGGGAGGTTGTCAACTGAGGAAATTAGGGGAGTGCTCACAAGTAGGTAGTGCCACTAAATAGGGGAGGTGCGAGCGATACCAGCCAATGCGGGAGTGGGGGAGCACTCGGAGGGGTCATGGTTGAGGGGAAACTGAGTTATTGCCGTATGCTCTAGGAGGAATAGATGTGAGGAGGGTAGGAGAAATCCAATGAGTGGGTGACGATCGAGATGTAATTTGTGGCGGGTTAGAAATTTGTGGTTGATTTGCATAAACAACTTCTCTAATCAGATGGAGTTATAATTAACCCCTACTAATTTTTTATTTAGAGGGGGTTTAGAATACCCCTTCAAAATTTAGGCCACTAAATACATGCACTTTTTGTAGTGAAATTGAGAATGACATAAATATGATGATTTTTCCTTATAATATAATTATTAAGGTAGATATGGAAAAGGTATATGACCATATAAGGTGTAGATTCAATTCTAAAGGCTATGAAGATTTTTGGATTCATTTCATTGAAACATGATCTAATTTTCATGTTCTTTCCTTAAAATTGGATTTTAGGGACTATATTCGGGAGGTTCTTCAATTTCGTTAAAATCAGTATGAGGTTTGAGGAAGAGAGATCCTCTCTCACCTAGCCTTTTTTATTCCTACGGAGGTGATATTATTAGAAAACACCAATAATAAGTTAGAAAAAAGAATAATTCAAGCTTACAAAAATAAATCTATGACTATTATGTTGTTTAATTTGATGTATGCAGATGCAATAATCATATACAGTAATGTAAAGGATAGATAACTTGGTGGGTTTAACAACATTATGGATAGGTACAACAGTTGGAGTGGGCAGTGTTTCTATTTTGGAGAAAGTAATGTTTATCTTTCAAAGAACTGTTCGGTCCCCCACTGTATAATTTTTAAGAGAAGAAAATGTATTGGATCCTCCTGATGAACTTCTTAAGATATAATATTTCAAATAGAATATCTTAAGTGTGTTTTTATAAGAAGTTGAGTCGTTTCATGGCACATATTGTTTACTTGAAAAATAAATTTCCCTTTTTCAATAGTAGAATCATGTTGTAATGTACAGTTCTCACTAAAATTTCAATTAATGTATTTTTATAGGTGAAAACACCAAGGAGAAATATATATTAAAGAAAAGGAAAAAATCAAATATTTCATTTAGGACTAAAAATGTGAGGCTCTGATCCATCAGTCTTCATAGAAGTAGTTGGTCTCTTCAATGTCAGAGGGGGTGGGGGTGTATCAACATGAGAAGCATAGAGCATTATGTTTTTTTCATATAATAAAAACTTTCTTAGAACATTATAGAAGGTTAATACTTATGGGAAAAATTAGAGAAATGAAAATATTGGGTGTTCTGGATTATTTTGGATGATCATCCAAAATGGTTTCTTGGTATGCATGATAAACAAGATAAAACTATAAATGGAATGATGATATGGTGTAGTAGGTGATCAGGAATGGTGATGTCATGGGTTATAAAGACATGTGTATCAGATAGAGAATCTTCATTCTATGGTTTCCAATTTTAAAGATCTCATTTTCAAAGGAGATACATTATCTCTATTTTATCATAGAAACTCTTGACATGGATAAGAAAATATTTCACGGTATTATTAATCATGCGGAGGAAACTGATAAATTTATTTTTATGGAATCATGAATGATTTAATTTAATTATCATGATTAATTATAAACTTTTATTGTACACATAAAATAAATAAGAGGTCTAGCATGCGGTTGTTCTAGGAAAACCTGGAAAATATGAACATTCTTTTCTGGATATTACGTAACAATTCTATTCTCATAGATGAAATTTTTCCATGAGAGGTGGTCTATAAAGTCTTAAAGTGCATGTTCTATGATAATCCTTGTACTGATTTGATGTGGAAATTATTATTTTTATGTAATTTGGGATTTCTTTTTCAAGTATTTGGTTGAAAAAAATGTGGCTTCAGGATTTGGTTGGGAATTTTTAGAGTATCATTTCCTTACAGTTGTAGGGATCGAAGAATCAATCTTCTATCATAAATCCTCACATGATGGATTTTTCATTGTTTTGTTGAGATTTAAGGAAGATGAAGAAAACACATAGGGAATGTATTAAGGGTTCTCTTCATGTGCCCAAGTCTTATGTCCTACCACTAGTTAAATAGTGTGATTCTATCATCCATGATAACAATTCTTTGGAAACTCACAGATGTTTTATTTCCAATCCTTCAATGACCAAATATAGTTCTCATGTTGGAAGGTGGATCAAGTGGAATCCTCTAACACATGGGTTTAAACTTAATGTGGATGTGTCATTAATTCATGGAATAATGAGAGGATGACGTATGAATTGTAATGATAGTGGGTCAATGATAAATCGTTTTAACACCTTTTATGAACTAGGAAATAAAATTGAGGTAGAGACTTGATCCCTCTTTCGTGGAATCTACTTATGAAATCATTACTAAATTACTATTTAGGATATAAAAACTAATTCTAAACATATTGTTAGTTTCATATGGGAAACCAATCCCACGCCATGGTTCTTTACATATCATATCATGATGTACAAGACCATCACTGGTAACACTATGAAGATTAATGACACCTTAACAGAGGTAAATTTCATTACTGATACCCTTCTAATAAAAGGTAACCCTGATAAAAGTATTATTATTCATTATAAACATGGATAACATCCTCATGATAGTAATTTAATAATAAAAGAAGATTCAATGGGATTAGATCATTTAAAAACACTATGATTTATGTTTTATATACATATAAATTGTGATTTTTTTATTAATCAATGTGGGGGTAAAGTAAGAAGAGGTATATATTGTTACTGAGATTTTTCAACATTCCCTTTTCTTAAACCTCCTCAAAATGTTCAATAAAAATATTAATAAAAATAATTCATTATACTTACGATAATATGATTTTTATGTCACTTTAATATCTGTATTCTTTCTCCTATTCATCTTTTAGAAAATGAAATCATTTCAAACCTATACAAACAGACAATACTCTCCATGTAGTTGGGTAATAATTTCCATTAATACTTCCCATGTCAGGTTATAATGATTAAATTAATTTATATATATGATATTTATGAAATATATTTCATTCTGAAAATATTATATAACTTCTATTATCTTAACATTATATCCATTATAAAAATATAGTGTTTCTTATGCATACGTGTGAACTACCACCTCCATGAAGCTATGTGACTAATTTTATTATTACCACAAAGAATTTATTACTATAAAAAATTATATAGGGAATTAAAATTATAATAATTTTATCATTTATACTGTTGAGATTATGGAACCATTTCATGAAACCTTTAATCATGTTCAATATATAGAAGTTATATATGACAAATTAATAGAATTACGTATAGTGGTCTAGGTAAGCAAGAACTATTCATGGAATGAATTAAAAATTATTAGAAAAGGACAATAAAAATTAAATATAGATGGTAAAAATTATTAATAATTTATTTATTATAATTGAATTGATTATTCAAGGATATATAATGTGTTTCTCTATGTAGGAATGAATGGAATGGTTATTTCATCTAAATTCAAATCCATTGAGAAATATTTTATACAATGTAAAAAATTGTTTTATGTGGTGTATATAATAAAATTTTGATATATGACATCAGTAATTAATCTTTATTCATGGTATTTATTATTTTAATTTACATTTTACCTTTTAAAGGGATCGATTCCAATCTTATAAAGTCAAAAAATAATTATCTATAAATATAACACTAATTCAGGATTGTTCATTTTATTTGAAGAATTATATTCTTTTTATCTTCTTAATATCCATATTTTGTTGTATCACGTGGTTATGTATGTGATTTGGTGAACCCATTTCAATATAGAAGTGATGGAAATAAATGTTAGAGAAACAATAAAATATGTCCGATTGTATCTTCCTTGGTCCGCTCAAGTTTCCTAGTTTGCCTCTCCTAGGTCTCCAATGTTTTCCTACTCAACCTCACCTAAGTATCCTGTTGCCAACTATTTTTTATCACCTATCCTAAATAACCCTTGTCACCAACATTCCCATCCATAATTGGATAAGTATACATCGTTTAACCCTCCATACTTATAAAAAATATACCCACTTGATCATTGTTTATCACATCAGTTCCACGATTCTAGAAGAGTGAGGATCACCCAGCGACAATTATCACATAGCCCAAACATTTCCCTGATGCATATAATGGTACATTAATACCAAATAAAACTAACATATGTAGTATTAGGTATTATCTAACAACTTCACCTGAGTGACCCATACCTAAGGTCTACCTATATACATGACCAATCATACTGGGCTTTTTACCGAGGTGACATATCACCAAAGGATCATCACCAATGTAACCTTTCACATGAGGTTCATTACTATGGTGATGTATCACCTATAAATCATCTCTGGGTAACCTATCATAATTGTCTCATCACATGGGTGACCAATCCCATGTGACTCATCATCTAGGTGCCCCATCACCTTGGGCTACTCACCTGGGATAACATACCTTCATATTTTCAACTTGTTAACCCGTCTTCCAAGGATACACACATGGTAGATCTTAAATATAAGTTTAAACACAAGTGAGAAACCCATGCTATGTATAATGTATGGGAGATACTATCTTCATAAGGCCTTTCTAGGGAATAATTTCTCAATATCCTCAATTAGGGTAATATTATTACATAATATCCATATCATTGAACCATTTATACATCGTTTTTTGAAGAAAAATATCCTTATACCAAAGTTTCCATTTTTAAATTCCACTATTTATACCTCCCCCATGAACACCAAATTTCCATGTCTCATTTATAGTGCACACCAACATCCCCCATTTCAATCATCTGTTCCCTTATTATAGGTTGTCCCCCTATTTTTCTCCATATCATCCAGTTTACATAGGGATTTTATTAAAATTCATCTCACTAGAAATGAGAACCACAATAATAGATTCACTAGTGGGAATACCCCTAGATCATATAGTTAAATTTACATACTATATGCTTCCAAATTTATTCCAATAAATATTTGTCATTAATACCTTATGTATTCCAATCTATGGATAGTAAGACCCAACTATGGTACTATTAATAAAGATTACTATATATACTTCTATCCTCCACTCCTAAGTGGGATAAGGGAATCTATCCTATAGTAAGGCACAATACATTCATATAGGATACTATACCCCCCTTTCTATCCATACCACCTCTTTCATCCATCAATGGATATGGTGTAGATGTCATACATAGGCTTCCTTTTCAGTTTTAAGTCCCACAAAAAATGATTATATAACTTTAGTGATTTTATATTATCTCATTATTATCCAAAAAATAATGAATCGTGTAGTCATTGTGATCTATGTTGAATATTTTATCAACATTTTGTAAATGACTCTACTTTGGGCATTCATTATTGGTCTATGACCCATCCATATATTCTACTTCTCAAAAATCCATATTCCCAATAAGATACACCTTCATTGAGAAATATTCATGATGAATCATTTTATGAAATAATCTTAAGTATAATCCCATATATCCCTCTACCTTTACGTGAGCCCCAAAACTGGTTTGGTTACTTTTAGGAATCCCATGTGGAATCCCCAGAAAATATCTCTTTGAACTAAAAATATTTTGTTTTCTATTAGTAATCATGATACTAATGATGCATTTTTATGTTTTGAGTCCCATATTATAGATCCAAATTTCGTCAAATATTTTTTTTCCTTCAAATTTACATATTCCCCTTAGTATCCATATTTCCATCCATATATTATTAGATTTCCCCATTTCCCTATCCATTATTGAAAATCATGTCTTCTTTGTATGAAACTGAATTTCATGGCTAATTACCTAGTAAAATTTCTTTAATATAGACAAATTATAACTCTATTTTCTTTAATCCCAATTTGGAAAGGATAAGTAGGCTACCTCATTGATTTTTATACCTAACATATTTTACAGTTCATCTATATGGGGCCATAATACCTATGAGATTACCTATATCGTTCTCCCTCCTGGACCTATATAGATGATTCTTGAAATCATATTCATTAGAGACATATTTACTATGAATCATCCATCTACCATCCATATTCCTATTAAAATTATTTCCCCAACATGGAGGGATTAATTCCCTAAGGGTAATATAATTTTATCTTCTTTGTTCCACATTCATATTGAAATATATCTTCATAGGGACATATTATTTATGAAACCATCTCATCCCCACAGATCCATATTCCCTACTAGATCATTGAAAATGGGATTATAATCTGTAAGTACCACAAAAAAACATTTCTTGGAGTATTTTTCCTAGTTATCCTTACTAGAAGACATTAAACTACATGTATAATCCCTTTTCAATGTTCCGTAAAAGCTATTATGTGTCCCATTAAGTGATACCAAACTAAAAAGATAAAAATTTATTTCTCAATGATAAGTAGGAGTACCCTTAATGGTCATGATCCCAACACCATAATAAAATATTTTCATCCAAAATGGAGATCAACTATAGAGTTCCTAGTAGTATGGAATTTAAAAATAGTGTCTCTGAAGTAGTATCCCTTTGTAATTACCAGATTATGATGGATAACCTCTAATCATACATATGGTTTTATTGATTGAGAACCCGTAATAAATATGGTGGATCCCATCAACATGACACATCTGATATGTTCAAACATTCACACCAGTATATGATGATATCCAATTATAGATGTTAGGGTAACCAGTCCCAAATTTCGATTTTGGAGGGATTCACAGACATGTCATAAATATATAAGAGAATCTCAAAGTAGGCAATAATTAACCAAAAATTGGGGGAAAAGCTAGATATATCTTCCACATGACCAAGTAATTATCTTATATTTCATTAATTATTATACCAATGGCTATAGGATTTAGGGACGTTGGTCCCTGCTGATAATCATCACAAATGTGAAATTTGGAGAAATTTTTTTGTTTCCTAAATAAATGTTATTAAGAATTTATAGATTTTTTAAAGAGATAATCATCATTAAATAATTAAATTGCATCTGGTTTCCCACTGGATGGCTCATTTTTTAATCATATTCTACATAGTCAATTTTGGTGAACCTAATTTGAGTTATTCAATAATTTTGAGTGATTTGTTTTCTAATACGATAAACCATTTTGTTCATTATATTGTATAAAAATAAAGAACGTTATCTTGACATGAAAATTTTAACAATTGAACAAAAATTGGATTAAAAAATTTCATTCCATTTTATATTTTTTTATATGAAAAGTAAAATTGTGAATTTAACTTTAATATTTCAATAATTAAATTTTATTATGTTTTCAACATGTTGTGTCATTTTTTCAGTATATCTGACACAAATAATAGTAGTGAAAAATATATGAATTATTCATTAATGAACTGATTAATGTTTCTCTCATGCCAAGTTTTATTATTTTTAATTTCTCACATAACCTAAAAAGTTAAACTAATTGGTCCTTTATCTAATATTACTATAAAACTGTGTTATTCAGCATGCGCCTATTTATGTTACTACACTGATTAATTTTTTTTATATTTTTATTGTATTTATAGGAACAATTCATCTTATATATCTTCATTACATAAGAAAGTACACTCCTTAATGGAATAATTCATGTTCATAGACCATCAAATGATCCATTACCTCTGCAGACTAGAGGACAACATTACATATTTAGTTATTCCTGCTCCAAATGAAAAATGATATGATAAACAAGTATAGTAGGATGGTAAAATCCAAATCCAAGAGATCTTTTGTGATATTCACTAACTACTACAACAAATGGGTAAATACCACCTGAGTAGGGATATAAAATATCTAGTTATTCTTGCTTCCACTACAAACCGCTTCAGGATCCTATCCTTGGAGCATGGTAATACTACTATCATTATCATAGGAATGTGGATTAGGGAGTGATCCATGAAAACACCACAATTAAATGTCCACCTATGATAAATACTATTAATGACCACCAAACCATAATGCAACTAGTATCCCTCTACAACCTACTCATAGAGCCACCATGCAGATCACTCCCCCAACAACTCAGATGTGAGCATATAAGATATCTCTCCACAAATGGGGAGATTAGAATTAATGGGAAGGGGTCATAAATATTATTATTTTATAGAGAACCCTTGAAATTTTATAGTGGTAAATATATTCAATTAATATATAATTTTTCACAAAAATATAGACTGGTTGAATTAATCTATATCATGTTGGGGGCAAGAACATATTCAAACCCCCATGCATGAAGCCTGTTATGATATCCCCATAAAAAAATTGTGGATAATATTTGGTACATATTCCCATATCAATTGTATATTTGTTCTAAAATTTCATGGAGATATATGACACGTGGACTCATATTCCTTCTCAAACCCTCTGAAGGGCCTGTATATTTTAGAAGCAATGGAGGAGATTCTTTGGTATATTATAAAAATCATAATAGAATAAGAAGATACCCATATTACAACTCTCAGATAAGTGAATTAGGATGTTTATTGTGGAAAAGTAGATAATATTGTGAAAGAAAATATTATTGATCTCATTCATATATATTATCATCATACATATAAAATGGATTAGAAATATGATCAACCACATATTTCTTCTACGACTTGGGTGTTTAGGCATACTAGAATAACCACTATAAGATATGAATATATTCTTGTCTAAGAGAGGAAAAGGAATATCCAAATGGAAGACATTGATCAAGTGTATATTCCTACTAAAACCAAGGCTTGCTCCTATATCCTGGTAGTCACATCATGGAAATCCTAAATCTTTTCAAATAATTCAGGTGATTTTCAGCACATGTCAACTTATTACAGTTGAAATGGGAATATTCATTATCTAAAAATTAATGAATATATGAGAATATATTAAAGGCCATAAAGGAGAAGAAACATATACCTTATCCCATTATGGATTTATATCAGTATATTCTAGTAGATAATTAATATCACAATCGATTTCAAATTGTTGTTATAGATAAGGATAGTTGGTATATTCTAAAATACCACCAAAAGTATTCACATATTCATGACAATAGTTTGGAAGCATACCAACATATCCAAGAATATTATTGGTATATGGTGTTTATCCCATAAATAGAAAACAATAATTATTGGAAAACTTCAATGGCCTCTATACATCAGGCTCACATCCCTTTGTATCTCCAAAGGGAAATTTGTAATATTTTGATGAAAACACATAATAAGGAAAAATTATTACCCTACCCAATTCCTTTATCCGTATGGTTATAAAAAACATGTCTATATTGAATAATTGATCCATAAACCATTTATATTCTGTATAAGGCTGTATCTACTAGGAAATCAATCATCTCATGAGTATAAAGATGGATTATGGGGATCATACCCCTGACTTCTTCTCTAGACAACCACCCCATGGTGATATCTCACATAGGCCATGACATAAACCCCATGGGAACCATAACATAGATCCATGATCAAACAAATATGTTTAATATAATATTTTGTCTACATAAAGTTTCAGTGAAATGTCCCCTGGGCCAAAAGATGTCCCATAGTGCTGACCACCATCACTGCCTTTTATATGTCATGTGTCACCATCTATAGAAAATTTACCATTTTGGTCTTACCATGTAGTGGAATATACATCCAATGTTGAACATAATGACATCGATATGTGGAATTAATATAATGATAAAATCATTTGACTATGTTCTAGCCCATTTCCACTTTCAATTATGACTTCTCAGATGTGTTAAAAGAAGAATGTATTGAAAATATGTGGGCGATACTTCATCAGATGATATATAATCATATCCCTTATTAAGGATAAGATTATTGTCTTCAGATGGTAAGTATGTTTTTTTGTTAATAGTCCTTACAAATTTCACCATGGTTTGGAAACTGATGTCCAAAAATTATAATGAAATATTATGGTATGATTGTATCCCCAGTATAATAGAACACTAATGAATATTTCCAGATGCCTGATCTAATATATGAATTTGGGAAAGGATGAGTATGAATATTTTTAAATTAAATTATTCCAACATTTGAAATATATCCCCAACATTCCCTTTTAATATTTTATTCATTTCATGGAGATTAGAGGCCTAAAAAATTCATACTGTAGTTGGATTATTATAATAAGCCCTCATGTATCCAGGGAACAAAGGCGGCATCATCAGAGGGAATTGGTTGTACACAATATCTTAATCAAACCCCCATGAATTCATAAAGAAAGAATCTATATTAAGAATAAATAATGCCTTGACCATAGAAAAACTACCCTATATATTGAAATTATATATTTTATCAGGAATTAAACCCATATAATGCTTGAGTAAAAATTTACATAATCAAGAAGATTGTCTTGGAAGCTACCATGGAGTGAATCCTAGAGCAACCACTAACCGTAGGGTTGAGGGAATTTTTACCACCACCAAATCCCCTATGATCATGAAATCTCTATTGAATATATAAAATATTTGTGACCAATCTAATACCACCTCAGACCATAGGATTTGGGTCATCATTACTACTATCTTTTCAAAGTAAATTTATCCTTTTCCAAAGAAAATATCATTTTATAAATCTATCATCCCAATATTCCTAATTCAAAGTCGGATGCCCCTATAATTTGAGGTAAATAACGATTGTATGGTCATAGAACCTCCCAATATCATTATTTACATACCAAATCTAGGAGAAGATCCTATAAATAATAAAATTCCCTTCATAGGTCAAAATATGAAATGGATAAGTGTGTAAGGGAAAAAGGATGAAGACAATAATTTATCCTTGGAATGTGAAATAGGAAACCAAGTGTCACACTATTAACTAGGTTATGATGGAATTATTCCAAACCATGATATGTAATTTTAAACAATGTCACTATAAATCTGGAAGATGACACAAATTGAAACAAAAACACTGTGTCATGAAAATGGGAAACAATACATAGAAATAAGGAATATACTAAAACACTAACTGATACCACCTATACCCAGAGTTAGTGGATAAAATAGAACTTGGATACAACAAAAAATATGTTTCCACCACCAACACCCACACCCTTGATTCCATTACTCTAGACATGACGGGAATGGTGTGTCTATGACCGACATTGCACCAAGAGGGACAAAATTCATCTCCATAAAGGAGGATTTGGTTGAGTATAGGTCTTATATATTCTGTCATATTTAGATCAATGTGAAATTGACCACGGGTAAAATTTCCAATGGGTATCATCCTTTTTAAGTAACAAATATTTATCCTCCATATCATCAGGAGGAAGTTAATTTTCCCTCAAGGATAGAGTTTAAACAATTAGTTGTGTATGGGTCTAGAAATTCTATTTGATTGAATTTTGGGACATATGAAGACAAGTATTTACCCCCATTTCATTAACCACTGCCCATATATCGGGGTAGTCACATAGCCTCATCATGAATAGTAAATTATTAATTGATTAATGTTGGAAAATCATGCCATGCCTCACCAACTACATACACTCAGGATATGGTGAAGAAAAATTTTCCAAAAAAAATTTCAGTTCCATTATGTCTCTTTCTTATAAAATAAATAAAATAGAATGGTGTATTCTCCAGGTATAAATCAAAGCTTAACCATACCCCAAATGGGTAGATTCCACTCTCCCAGGAATCAACATAATGAAACTTATTTTTCCAACCATTGATGAAATAGGTAATCTAGAGGAGAATCTCACACACTTCATTTACTAGTAAAACACTATCTTGGGCCCATGAGACCAGAAATATGTGGATAACTATTATTATACGTGAAACATATAGTGCAACCAACATTAATTTGATTTAGTAGACTATAAAAATTTTAAGATATAATGTGGTAAGAACATCCCCATAAATTATTATACCAATTTTTTTCCACATTATGGAAAATTATAGTTTTTGACCTCATGAACTAAAAACAGCAAGAATACTTGAGGGTATATGTTTTTACTTCCGTATGGAAATACATAATGTAAATAATTATAATTAGACTCCCTCATGAGATACTAATGGATATGTGTGTTGAGAGCCTCAAAGTTGGACTATTTAAATTGTTAGTCCCATTAAATTACCCCAGTGGATTTAGGAAGTTTTTTGACATGAAACAACACTTAAAAGATTTTTAAGAGAACTATGTAGAAATCTTGTTCTAAAAAAATAATATAGGGGAAGAGGTTTGGTAAGTTAGTAAATACCCCTATCACTTTCAAAATAGCTCTAATTGTTTCTTCAGCACCTAGAAAAACACTGTGTTACCCAATTAATCCATTTAAGAAAAAAATACAATAGAATAATCCACATTTGGAGGGATATAAAGTATAATGTGGCCCATGATATATTGAAAAAAATAAAAACATATTCCATTTAGAATAAACATGTCTATGTTTATTTTATCATAGCTATATAAAAAATATTATTAACCATCCAAACACCTATAAACCACTGTTAGTCAGCCTCAATGATCATTCAGACTATTTCCCTTTTTATCTGATGTTGGCCAATACAGTCCAAAACTAGTTCCACATAAAATAAATCATACAAAAATAGTCAATTTTAGATAGGTTGTTTTGGTAAAATCCTATGTCAATGTGACTCATGTATCTAATATCTTAACAGAGGATGAAAGTGACTAGAAATGATTATTAGGATGATGTGAATATATGTTTTATAGAAGGAGGACTACTAAAATGATTGATCGAATTCATGCCACTCTTGGATATTTACTCAATATATTGTTTGTAATTCAATATCCTTCTACACAATAAAAATAGAATCTATAAAAACCACCATTTTATGGGAGAAAACAATATCATAATAATAATTACAAATATGATAAGGAGTCATATTGGAAAAAGAATCTAGATCATAAACATGAAGTCTTATATCACTTATAAACAAGAGAATATACACCATCCCACCAAAATTAATCAAAATCAGATGAAGAAATACTCATTGACTTTATTAACAATGTACATCTAGAATATCCCTTATTTTATGATGAATATGCATATAAATCTCAGTTTCATGTACCCTACTAAATAGTATGAGGAAAAGGTCTCAAGAAGAAAATGTAATATCAAAAGACTAAATGATGGTGGAGATCAATATTCTAGCCACATATAAACCAAATCCATTTACATAACCATAACCTAAAGTGAAACATTTAACCAATCCCATTAGGATCATGGTGACACCCTCAAATACCTCAAGAGACATCAAAAACCAATTGTTTTAGATGAATGGTTGGATGATATAAAATAGAATAATCATCCCAGGAAAATGCATAGACTACTTTGTTTTAAAATATTTATGATAGGTATTCCTTCAAATTATTTCTAGTAACCATAGAAATCTACCCATCTCTTTAGCTTCTAAGCCCCACGCAACAGAGGAACACTATTTTGGGAAGTATCAACAACTGAGGGAAAATTATATAATCATAAAATTGTTGAAATGGATCCTAGAAATAATCTAGATTATGCATTCCCGGGAACATTATATAGAGCTTAGTGATGAATGTTTTGTAGACCTGTATATTTCATTGTATTTTAAGAGTGATGTCACCACAACAAAAGGTATATAAATAAAAAATCATCCATATAACTATATAGAACAATACCATTAATAGTAAAATATTGAGAAAAATAATACCATGGGAACATAAGAAGCCTATATATTTCATGAATGCACATCAATGAAGAAATTTGAAGGGATATGATTGTTGATAGATCTGAGATTAATTATATCCTAGTTCAGAAAATTTGATGATTGAGATATTGATAGGATGGTTTGTATCCCATGAAGATAACCAAATTAGTGTATAATAATTGAAACAAAAATCCATTAATAAAAAAAATCCATGACCATGTTTTGGTACTCATTGTCTAATTTGATGGTCATGGTTATCCGATAGGACAAATCCTATACTGTTATATTTAAAATTCCTTGACTTTATATCCATGTTTTGGTTCCACCGGTATACTATCAATTATTGATAAACTTTTTCAATGGAACAGTTTCAATTCCCTATTTTGAAAGTACCCACATTGAATATTCTGTGTCCCATTATGTTGAGACATGTTTCTATAAGATATGATAAAATATGTTTAGGAAAGATTGTGATGCATGGGTTTCTACTCCCAATGGTGTGGGGATCACTTGTATAACCCAATAGATCCATCTCAGCAATGATTTTGTGTTTCCAATAAAAATTATAGAGTCTGAAGGTTTAGATCATATAAAAAACCATATTTTACTTTCTTAACATAATCTTGATTATATAATTTCAGGATATCACAATTAAAATGGCACCATAGAAGCAAGTCAAGTCACAATTGGGGATATTAACACTACTGGTGGAAGTTTCCCAAATTAGAGTGCTCTATATTCATCATTGAAAAATAAGGAAACCCTCGTTACACATTCTTGATAAAAAACCAACTATACCATTAGAAAAATTGAAATTGCCTTTATATGTCTCTTACATTTTGGACTTAAATTTTTTTTTTCGGGCCTCAGTGACTATAGAGATGAAATCTTTCATTCTTGGAACACTAATGATAACAATACAAAATCATTAACACTTTATGGCCTTGTGTTATCCCCTTAATACAAAATTTTTTTAATTATTCCACTGTATCATTTAGTAGTCATGTTAAAATGTATGACATCACTTTATTGGAATATTAATGGGATAACCTTAGATATCCCCTTTAGCATTAAAGGAAGGATTCTTTACCAAAACAATGAGCCTTGAAATGTAAAATAGGGTATAAAATAGGATTTTAAATCCCATATTGATTACATTAACCATACATATGGAGTTGAAAGTGTTGTATATCTCTTTATTTAAGACAAATAAATATTAATTATCCAAGGATTAAGAGAATATTCATTGTTTAGGTCATGATTTTGAAACTTATCACCATGGCCTACTAGAAAAGCATCAGGGTTTCAAGAAGGTTTCTAGAAGAACAAATCCCTCTCATTTTCTTAAGTCATATTCTAATTTTGAAAACTTAATCAATGAAAAAATCATTTTATCGATTCATAAGTCTAAATTTATTACCAATATCATAATTGTTAAGAATATTAATAGGAGGTTCAAGGAATGAATAGATTTCAAGGATCTATAATAACATTATCCTAAGGAAAATTTCCCAGTTTTTGTTATATAACTCATTTAGATTCCAATATGGGTTTGCAAGACCATTATTTTATGGACAGTTACTTTGGGTATAATATATTTAATATGGACCCTAATGACTAGGAATTTATCTCCTTCTTGGAGCCTCAAGGGATATTATTCTACCAGATCATGCCCTTTAGTATGGAAAATGTGGGATCTACCGACCAAATTCCATTTTGTTACATATTCAATCCATTTTTTAGAGTAACATTTTAATTTTATGTCAATAATATGTTGTTTTAGTTTTCATAGAAATTTTATCACATCACAGGCCTCCTAAAAAACTGCAAAATTTGAGCAGCAAATCTTTAAGATGAATGCTCTCAAGTGTGCATTTGGGGTAACAACATGAGAATTATTTGGAATTGGTTTTCTACAAAAACTAATCTAGGTTTATAATTGGAATAAAATTGTGATCATAATAATTAATATTCTTTTAAACCTTAAAAAATTATATGTCTTGAGGGAGAAAATTATTATTTTAGACATTTCATATCCAACATAGCTGGAAAATACATCCCCATAACAGGGTTAATTAAGAAGGGAGTCCCTTATAATTGAGATTAATATTTCCAAGAATCCTTAAAACCCATAACGGTATATCTTCTATATTAATTGGTTTTAATTTTTACATTAAAATGGAATCTAACCAGAATATATATGGCCATTATGGAATGATTTTATGAGACATTTATAATGGAGAAGAACGAAGTAAGGAATAAAATTATTATCTATTATCTCAATATGAAAATTTTATATAAAGTTACCCAATATCTTGAGAATGAAAAAAATTTAATTGAAATTATTGTTGTAATATAAATTTTCAGGCCTAGCATGCGTCACTAGGATATCATCCTAGTCTCTTATATAAACCAGATAAAGTAAATTCTCTGCTACCCTAGGTTGACTGGGTGTCTAAAACAATAATGGGTTGACCTATAACAATATGATATATAAATCATATCACATAAGGTAAAAAGGGAAATTTCTATGAAATTTCCTCGTATATCACCCAAACATAAAATTTAGACATGTAAATACAAAGCAGGTAAATCAAGAGGTTCTATATGCCTATGAACTCCCAACATGGGGAATTTATTTTTATGGGGTATCTTGAAGTCAAATATAAAAATTAAAAAAATTTTGATGATCAACTATGTATGTAAGGGGATTATTTTTGTTCCATGATAAATGGAAATTCTACCATGTTGTATCTAGTTATATGAGGAATACACCAATAATGAGTTAGAATTCAAAACCCTTTCCATTTTCTAGGAAATAGCCTTAATCTATTAGGTAGACCATATGAATTTCAATGTATATTAAGAAAATGTGATTAAGTTGATCAACATTGAATATTCAATTAATAAGGATGAATTATCAACCCTCAACAACTATCTAAGTGGTGAAGGGGTTCCCTTTTGACATAATAATGAATCATGTCCCATTTTTATAGAATAATCATGTGGATGTGATGGATAATTCCACCACATCCATGGTAGACCACGACCATGATGAGACAATTATCCTTATTGACCACCAAAAGGTACTTCCCCGATCATCTTCTACAATATAGTATCAATTAATCAGATTAGTGATTCCCCAAAGCATGATTAACCGATGCATGATATTGGATTGATGACCACCATAATGGAATACCCCCTAAAACCACACCCTCCCACTAGACTGAGCGACAAATGAATAGATCTAACACTATGAACTGAAATTTACCCTTTTTTATGGAATGATTGAATAAATAGTTCTCTATAAATGGGTTTTCAATTGATTTTTCATTAAATACATGGATGAATAAGAGACCATCACCATGATACATGAATTCCATATAAGGCTCTATATTACTCACCTGTTGAAAACTAATATCAACCCTCAAATTAAAAGGATTTTTTATTTATGTAAAATGATGATATGAGACTGTGTCGATTTCACCATGATGTTTCATTCTTACTAAGGGATTTAATATATCCATATCCCCCGAATGCATCCGCGTAGTTTAAATATTTTTTTATTGTCATTGAATTCTTTTATATATGGTTTTAGCCATACTATAAAAGTATGGTGTGACACAGAATATAATCAACATCATGAATACTATTATAATGACCATATTTTGTATTCCTAACATGATATTGAGTGAAATGAGTTCCATTTATGTTCATTAAAGTTTAAAAAGGCTATATTGGTAGTAAAATATTAATTCAATCCATTTATCTCACTGTAAGTAAGTGGAAAATTAGAATATTGGGGTATTCAACATGTTCTAATCAATTATAGTATAGAAAATTCTAGATAGTTACAAGAATTATTGTCCATATAATTTCATTCATGCCTTTTAGGGATATCATACCCCAACCTGAATATCCAAAAAGTGATCTCATATTCTATAATCAATGGAACATATGTAGTTTTTTCCTTTTAAGCCTAATTTACCATAATCACTACCATTTTCTAAATATTTCTCTCTAAATTTGAACAATCCCCAAAGTGAGATAGAGAGTTAGAGTGAACAAATATGAATAGGTTTCATATACTGCAAAAAATAGAGTTCCATACAAACATTATTTTTTGATCCTTTAATAATAAACTACTATACACCTTATTACTCATAGGATATCTGGTTTTGCTTATTAGATACTCGATAATACCAAATATACAACCCTTGATACTGAACGAAAAATGGGATGGTAAAATCCAAAAATCCAAAAACCCCAACCCAATAATTATATAAAATAATTGGTAAAACATTTATGTGTTCAAAAATTATTGAATTATCATTATATATAGAAGACTACATTCATATATATTATTCATTTTAATAAAAATCAAATTGAACATATTGAGAGTAGATCATTATCTTGTAAATCAAATCTCTGATAAGTACACAAATTCCCCCTCTAGGATTCAAAGGGATTGGAAAAAAATTAATTTTGTGATCAGATTCATAGTAAAGTGTAGTATACATAAAAATATTAAATTACATAAAAATGGAAGAAATTATATAGAAATAATAAGTGAATCACATGAATCCATAATCAGGTAAAACCAAAGGCATGCTATATCCATGTCTAATAATGGAATCATGGATATAAATACTAATTTCCATATATTGATGGGATGAATAATGTTGGACATTGAGAATTGTGGTCAAGATATTTCTAATAGACAATAATCTTATTATGGGATGTGGGATACATAAACACCGAACTTATTTTGTCTCATGAGACCTCTCAATTAATTGATGGGACATATAATTCTGGATTCCACTATTCTCCTGATTAAGCATAATGAACTCCCAATAATATTAAGCGAGGACATTTATACCATTAACTAAGGAACCTATTACAAAATAAACTTTTTTTACCCATATAATGAGAAGTATAGAAAATACATAATTTACCATTCAATAGAATAATGTGGACATTAAATAGAATATCCTGTAATCAACTCAGAAGTAATGTGGTATCCTAGATATAATGGGTACTACACCAATCAAAGAAAAAATAGAATGAGGTTATATTAAATGTATTAGTTTATCTATGGTGATAGTATTTTGGTTCAGTAGATTTCATTTGTTGGATAATATAGAAATGGTAAGAAAATTCATTAATTATGGTTCATAAAGATCGTGTGAATCTTCTAAATCATATATCATGGGAGTGTCTCTCCATGTGTGTTGTCTAATTCCCATTCACTACATATATGAATAGTGATTTATTAAATTCACAATCAACCCTTTTTGAGATTATTTCCCATAGGAACATTCAATCAAATTCCTCACCCACTTTCTAGTAATCAGAGATCGAATTATTTTCTAGTAAATTATACACATTTTTTACTTTACTAGAACCTAAGAAGATGTTTCCCACCATGTATTTGGTAAATCAAAAATCAAAAGAATGTGAGATTGGGACAAAAATAATAAATAGTAAATTGATTAAATTTACAGATTAACTTAGAAAAAATTATTCCATTTAAATTTAATCCCCACAAAAAAAATTATATGGGTTGTGGTTATGACATTAGACTCAAAGAAAAAAAAATAAATGGGGAAAACCTATTAATGGTTATAGTAGAAATTAAGTCCTAAATTATTTAAAGATATAAAATCCAAAAAATCATACAATACCATTAATATATTATTTTCCCTAAAGAAAAAATCAAATATTAAATATACAGAACATATATAATAAATTATGTGCATTCTAAATAATATCCATCTAAAAGGGGAATTTGAGATTGAAAACCATTGCACATTGTCCTGAATTCCCCAAATTTAATTTTATCCACCTATATCCTTAATATATCTATCAAAATAACATAATTACATAGCATACCCATATCCATATCTATTTATATATTTTATAAATACTCATTCTTTACATGTATTATCTCTATTTTCCACATAGGATTTTTATAGTTTTGATCATTTGTACTAGTTTCATAAAAGAAATGTTAGTATTATTCCAAAGATCAAAAACACTAATCCATTAATGTAATTTTTCAGGATGATTCATAATAATTTTTTTTGATTTATATTCATTTAATGAGTTATTTAGGCTTTATCCTTTAAAATTATATTAATAATAAGCATGTTTTGGTGATTCTGAATGCCCGATGTCTGTTTTATTAATTAGTGAATTGTGTATTGATATAAAAAATTCAGAAAAAAAACTATATTTTCAAGTTTTTATAATATTATAATATTATTTATTATCTCATATTAGTTCATGATAAAAGTTCCTATTATTGATTAAGTAGGTTGTTGAATTGATGAAAACATGAACACACCATGATTTTATGAATGATTATGAGAAGGATTAGTAATATTATCATTATAAAAGGGGATAGTTCTATTTTTTATTTTTTATTACTGTGATTCATAATAATTAAAAGGGATTTTTTTATTTTTTAATTAATATGATTATATTAAAAAAAAATTAATAAATGGTTATCCTATTTGTACACATATTTTAAATGATTAAATTATAGATGATCAATTATTGATCATAGTAATAATAGGTTATATAATGTGGCATAATATAACCTAAATGATATAATAAACATTTTATTTATCCTTTATTCTCTTACTTATATAAATAATTGTACGTAAATTAAGGAAAACGAATCATGTTATGAAGAGGAGGTGGGTGTCCGCAAAATGCATGACCATTATTTTTTTTCATAATGGATTGGGCATATAAATAAACAGTGAAAATAAAATTAATAATTTAACATTATATTATAAAAAATATCATTATATTATCATGATTATAAAAAATATTATTGATTATAATTAATAATAAAACTATTTAGTTGATAATACTGACGTTAGGGCCTTGAATATTCATTGGTGGTCTCCTTGATATTGAGGGTCCTTGGATAACAATTAATGTCTGGGGGATTATGTATATTGAACAGGGTTATAGGTAGAGTATAATGGAATTTAATTATAGGGAAATTATAAATATGTTTTAGTGTTTTGTGGAGAATATGTAAACCATTTATAATTTTATAGAATTATAGTAATTAAAATACCCACTAAGGATAAATAATTTAATTTTACTATTAAATAATAAATGGATTCAAAACATAAAATATGATTAAAAAAATTTAGATTTAAATGATACACACCTCAGTCATCCAATTGGAAACATCTTTTTATCAGTTTTTGGCCATACCCATTAGTAAAATAAAATTGACAATTTAAAAATATTATAGGGGAAATTAATTATAACCTTATTAAAAAACTTTACTATAAAAATATTATCTTAACCAAATTACCTAATTTAAAAATTATCATTTAAAATTTGAAAATACTTTTTTCAAAAAAATTGATCTAAATGATTGAAAAGTCAATTTTATAATATAATCACATAAATGTGAAAAATAATTTATTAGATTATTATCATTTTAATCCTTAAATTTATATATTAGGTAAAATTATCAGTGCTAATGGATATAATTACATAAAATGAATTATTATAAAATATATAAATTATATGAGGATTTCAATGAAATATGAAATTGAATTTACATTTATAATTACATGATTCAATTAAAAGACCGAACATAATTTTTTATTTTGACCTAACATTTAAATAAGTTACATATATATTTTTATGGGTTTTATAAGTTAAAATAATATTGTACCGTTAAAAATTTGATTCCCAAAATTATTATTTTGTTATATAAATTGGTTTTATAAATTTACAATTCATTCTCAAGAATCAATATAATTAAAAAATTATTGGTCTCATGGAAATCATGTTTTCCAGAAAAAATGACCTTTCCCGAATAAGATAAAAAATTCTCACTAACGTAATTTTGAAATTATTAGATAAAAATTGAATTTAGTATGGTTAATTAAAAATTATAAAATGATTATTTTTTAAAAAATAATGAATATAGGAACAATTAATTTTGTATTGCAAGATGATTCAATATATGGTTTTTACTGACTATAATAGAGTCCTAGGTGATATATTATTCCCCCACCAAATAATCACATCATTGAAATGGGGGTATATGTCATTTATTTAAAATTTTTACACACACCTTCATTTTATATTCTTCAATATCCTAGGATTCCTCATCTAATGTATTATTTCCCATTTGGAATTTCTCGGAATGAGATATTTGATTTAGCATTACATTATATTTGACGTCAATGATCTAAATAGGATCCTCATTATTTGAAAAGTTAAGAACTAACTATATTAAATTAGTTTTAAGAACATGCATTTTATATGGCATGTATATCATCAATAATAAAACATGGAATACATCATGTACTTTAGAAAGGTTGGGAAGCATAGTGAAAAGGTAAGTTACAACCCAAATTCATTCTATAATTTCCAATTAACCAATGTAACAAGGGATTAAATTCAATTTTATACAAAATGATACAATTAACTTCTATAGTGAAAACTTTAAGAATAAATGTTCCCCAAGTTTATATTCCTTAAATTTCTTTAAATTATTATCATAACACTTTTTTATGCTTTTATAATCATAAATGTAATCTTTAGTTATCCATACATTAATAGTTTTCTCTTAGATAAGATATAGTGCACATACCATTATTTCTCCAATTTATTCCAAATGGTTTTTAGAAAAACACTTCTTATCATACAATACTTCATATTAAGCCATATGGATACTCAAATTGATGTTATTATTGTATAAAATTTCCAATGATGGTAGATATTTATTCCACATACCAAAGAAGTTAAGAGAACATGATCTCATAATGTCATCCAATTTCTATATATTTCCTTCATAATATAATTTTTTCTTGGTATGATAGGATTCTCTTAAATTTATGTAAGTGTTGAAACCACTTTAAAGACTCTTCTAAAGTTTGTATGTAATATGAAGATCATGATTTGATATAAATGATTAGGGTTCCCCCTAAGGCCTTGTTATTTTAATGGTATAATGTCAGACAGGGTTATAAAAATGTATATATTATATTATTTATATTAAATGATAATATTTAGTATTATGATCAAAAATAGACCATATATCATCATTCATCCTTGGTGAATTTTGTTGTATAATGAAAAAGTCCATTGTAACGTTGTTCCACTACCATACTGGTATGGGTAGGTGTTCCATGAATTCCTTAAGATGTTTTCTTTCATTCTTGACCTTCAAGAATTATCTGAAATTAGACATATTATATATAATTTTCTACATAATATCACCCCACAATAAATGTTCTCCAAAATACTAATACATATTTGAGATGCTAGGGTGTATAGAAAAATTGGAACTATGTTCTTTTTCTAGAAGTTCTCTCTTCAATTTCATTATGGATAGAAGAAAACCCTATTCCCAAACATCAAGATTATATGTCTGTAGATAAATTATATAAATTTCCCATCATTCACTACAATAATATTCCTTTGAATGTTCTCATCATCCACTAACGAATTCCATATATTTTCTAAAATGGATGGTTTAATAATTGGTTAGAAAAGTAATTATTTATCACATTTATTATAAATCAAATAATACACAATTAATGAATATATATATAGGATCCTTGTTAATCCTATTATTTATTATATCTTTTTGATCTAACTTTTTTAATGTTTCATCCCACTTGTTTTGTTTCCCTAGGTAGTAGTGTATCGAGCAATTGTAGTCCTGAAGTATTTACCACCATTTTCATTTCATCATGTTGAGATCCATTTGAGAAAATATATAAATAAAATGATTATGCTCTATATATATATCACATCATCCTCTCTAGAGGTAGTAAATATATATTTATAGAAACAAATATTATAGATTCTTTCTCACAGAAATGATTTAGATCGTTTTATTTGTGATTATTTAATTGACTTGATGAATTGGAAATCAACAGATAAATTTTTTATAAGGACACAACCAATTACATTTATTGATTAATCACTATAAATTAGAAATATTTCACTAATAGATGGTAGATTTAATCATTTTTAATTAATCATTATCCTATTTATCACATTAAAAAATTCTTTACATTCCCTTTACTATGTGAATTTAACCCCCTATTCATGTTAACTTTGCTGATAGGTTTGATTGACAATATAATTAAAAAAATGACCAATAAAAAGAATCTATGCATACTAAACATAATATCATAGTAGTTTTTGTAATTTTATGACATTATTTGGCTGTTTTTTTCTTTGAAGGGTCAATAGATATCTCATCCTTTCATACATCATCAAAAAAAATGAAATATTATCGACCCATATTTCACAATTACTATAATTCCAATATAATTAATTTTTTATAATGGTATACAGAATTATTTGAAGATGAATCTAATACACCTCATATTTAATTTATAATATCAAGATTACATCCATGAATACCATCAAAATGTTATCATGATGATCCTTGAATAATCGATTAATCAATTCAATGAAGGTAAAATGATAATTATTTAGTAAAAAAGGTATTACCATACACTAATAGTGTCCATAAATTATTTGAAATTTTATTTTTCATATGTCATCCTTCATTACCCTTCATTGATGATAACCTGGGAAAAGATTGAAATTCAAAAAGTATTCACCACCTTAAGGTTTATCAAATAATTATCAATGTCTGGAAAAGGTTGAAAATTTATTATAGTAATGGAATTGATATCCCTATAATCGATTTATAATCTCATGGACCCATCCATTTTTTATGAATAAATTTTGGGCTCCCCATGGTGAAACACAATTGACATAAATCACTTATTAGAAAATATATGAAATTGTTTCTTTAAATCCACCAACTCCACTAGTTCTATCCTATATGGATTTTAAGATATAATCCATGTATCATGAATGAGTTCAATAGAGAAATCAACTTCAGGATTTCATGCATAACCATGTAATTATTATCGAGTCAAATTAGTGAATTTTTATATGTAAATTACATAATATATACTTAAAATATCTTCATCATCCATATATTTACCTTGATATTCCACTAAAATAATAATTTCATTATAGATAGTTAATTATTGATCATATAAACATGATTTAGATGGTGAATGTTCTCCTATAATGTAAATAGATTCCACCTCAGCTTCTTAATCATAATATCCTTCTATTGGAAATAAATTTTAATATTGTAATATTAAATTAAAAAAATTATAGTGATCATATAAATCATTATCACATGTATAATAATAGGTTCAAAATTATGGTATTCTGGTGAAACATAATTGGAACTACCTGAAAAATCATTATTAATATAACACATCCACTCAGAGTATTAATTGGAAATTCCCTGACTTGGGTTATTGATAAATATATACTTTATATGGGAAAAATATAATACATAAAATTGTGTGAAGATATAAGATAATAAAATATTAGCTAACATAGGTGAAATGATTAGTGCACATGATATAGTGTCAGTTGTAACTTCGACTTCATCTATCATAAACACATAGTCTTGGAAATAAAGCATTATAATTTTATATTGTAAATACACTTGAAATATATGTAATTGGTTATCTTAATGTACCTTAGCTATATACTTAAATAATTGATCATCAACACCTTATAACATTCCCTAACAGTGGTGATATTCATGGAATTTTTCTCTACTCTCATAAAAAACTCTAGTTCCGTTCATATAATCCTCAATGTGTTTTTTCCAAAAGATTTCACATGTGGGTAATTACACATTTTATTTTTTTCCATTTTATACATTATTATTCACATAATTTATAGACGACATATTCTTCTCCATATTTACCTTGAATAAATATTTCTTAGAGAACTAATTCTATATCATCATTATAATTTAGACTGTATACTCATATGATGAAAATTTCTAGGTGACAATATCCTATTGAAGGATTTTATTTAATTAACTAGTGTAATTCTCAATATTAATTTCCAATCAAAATACATAATCAAAATCATGTCTTGCTAATATTTTCATGGTATCCTCTTAATTAGCATCATTTTCCACCTCATTCTTTTTCAAATGAAGGAATTTTCATTTCATTTATTCTTATTAATCATGAGGAATTTATTTTTTATGGAATAGCTTCATATAAGTTCCCTATTTAATTTACATGATCTCATATTCCTCTTTAATGTTTTGTATTAGTAACCACCATTGGTCCATATATCATTTCATATGATATACCACCTTGATGACTTTTTCCATTTCACTACATGTGCAAATTGATAATTATATTCTCTTAGGACATAATACATTGTTAATATACCAATGGATTAGTTTTATCCCTATATTTTGGTGGTTTATTCAAATGGTCAAACAAAGTTACAATATATTATGTATGAGTAATATTCTCTATATGGGTGATATTTTTTATCAAAACATGTGTCATCTTCCCAAATATAGTTATGAATTTATTACCCTAATATCTATCTTCATAAACCAATTTAGGGAAAATTTACCTCAATTAATATTTAACAATGATATGGTACTCATTCCTCATGTTAGTATCCATATTTATATAATGGTATAAAGAAAATTTCTAATGATATTAAATTATCAAATTAAATTATTTATGAGTTTTGTAGAATGTTATATAGAAATATTTATTCATTTTCCCAGAACATTTGTTATCCTACATGTATCATCTAAATATAATTCCTTTTTTTCACTAAAAACTCTTTTATAGAAACTATAAATTATCAAACAAGAGACAAAAATATTATGTAGTTATATAAAATTATTTGTACAAGGTAAAAGAGTTAAAAAAATATCAAGCAACCTATTAGTCTTTGATATTTTGATACAATCATAAATTTCAATTTTAGACTTCAGATATATCTTGAGAATATTGTGAGAACATTGTTACTCCATCCATTATGTCCCAAAAACTTAAACATTATCTTCCACTAGTCTTATTGTGGAAAGGAAAAAAAATATGTGTGATCTCATATTCTTAGTAATGTGTATAATACAACAAAATCATACATAACATAAAAATGGAACAATTTATATGGAAATAATAAATGAAAAAAATTAATCCACATTCTTTTTAACTTGATGGAATTTTATATCTATGAAAATAAATGGATTCATGGATAAAGAAAATCATTGATCTGATACTAATGTAATTCATAATTAGAGACACAAAATCTTTTTGTCACGTCCTCGAGAAAATAAACTTATCCTATTATTGGAAGAGCTATAATATAGCCCATCCATTTTTTCTCATGGAACTTTATAGTGCATTGAGGGGTTATAAAATTTGGGTATCCATTCATAACCTAGTTATATCCAATGGATTGACCAAAAAATTCTACCAAACCATTTATACAATTCTATGAGTATCCTTTATCTGAATAAAGCATAGCTATCAATATAATTAGCAATATGAAAATCATTTACTTCTCAATTCAATAGAATAATGTGGATATCAAGGATGAAATTATTTAACTGACTGTGAATTCATGGGTTGTCATCAATCTAACCAAAAATACCCGTATCAATGAAATATAGGGTACATTGTACCTTGAATGTTCTAGGTTATACAATGAACATACTATTTTTTTACAATATATTGCATTGGTAGGAGGAGGATAAGGAAATGGTAGGAAAATTCCTTTGACATGGTTAATTAAGATAATTAGAATATACCAAAACATATACCCCTGGAGTGACTATGTAGGTGTTCAATCATAGTCCCACTCCTTGTACATCCGGATTATGATTGAATCAATTATAAATCAACTATTTTTAGGGTTATTTCCACATGGTTCCTAAAATCCATAGTTTCATCCACATTTTTTTAGTTATTCAAGGATTTATATTCTTTTAATTTACACACAAGTATACTTTAATAAAAAAGAACATGATTTTCCTTCCCTTGAGTAGTCAACTCATAAATTAAAAATAATATTATATTTGGATAATTATATTGTATAGAAAATGTTATAAATATCATCTGTAACATTGAAACAATTGTTCCATGTCACTGTATGTACCACTAGAAATAAAATATTTAGTGTTTATAACATGACTCCCTAATATTTTTTTCCATATGCAAGGAAATAGAATGCATTATGAACCCAATAAATCAAGATTTTTTGGATATAATTTTCATTACTATCATATTAATATCTATGACTTAGATTAAACAAATTAATATACATAGAGTCCAAGTCCAAACTTAAACTCATTAATTTTCACAACATCGGTGTCAAGGTTGGAATGATTTAAACTAAAAATCACCTATTTCCTTACCGTATGATATTAAAATATTTTGTCACCAACCATATAAATGATTTTAAACTATGAGATTAAGGTCTATCTTTCATAGAGATGGACTACTTCGTGTGACCCATTAATTGTGGATTCTATCGACCATATATGATATCTCAATATCTGTAGATGAATTTAGTGAACAATCCACCTATGTCTCAAAGAATCAGTTCCCAATATTCATTACATAATATCCATATCAATTCAAGTAACCATATAATAAATGAATAAAGTATGTACTGATTCCTATCAACATGGGAGACATAGTGATTCATAGATCCCATATCCTAGGCCCAACCACAATTTTAATAAATAATACCACTTTCCTATAATATGAAATCTATCTATAAAGAGAATATTTTAGAACTAAATGTGGATTGATTCTATTGAACATAATGATAAATAATGATATAATTATTATCTATCATAGGATCTATCACATATTTAAAACAATATTCCCAAATTCTCTCTATATAAGAGCCATAACGGTGTAGTGGACCTCCCATATAAGAACTATACCTAGATTTATTTCTATTATCATAGGATACATATTAACGTATGGACTCTTTAACCTAATCCCAGCCGCAATATCAAATGAATGAATCCCATTATCATATCCAACTAGGTATACTAGAGACACTTCGATAATAAGGATAATACTATACTAGTGTAAAACAAAATAGTCAACCCCATCTCATGGTCATGACATATTTAGAAAAATATAAATAAAATCTACCCACTCTAACAAATGATATTGATCTGGGTGGGATTCTTCATCATCTATTTCATCATGAACTGATGGAAAAAAATTCCAAATAATGAGGTAAGATCATGACCTACATATAGAATTAAAATTTAAGAACTATAAATGGTTTAATTAATGTGGAAACAAGTTATTTATTGATGGCACTATATCGCATCCTAGACCCCACTATAATCTAAAAACAAAATTATAGTCTTATTTCAGGTGCATATTACCAAGATTTATATTGGGAATATATATACATGAATTATGTGTGAATTGATTCCAATTAATAAATGATACAAAGTTACATATGGATCATTTATGCTAATCCCTACCACTATTGACAAAGTAAAAACATGTTTTGTCATATAATATGATGAAAATCTATATAGGGTATTTACCTTCATGAAATATAGGTGGATTAGATCATATTTCCACAAGATATAGAGCGTTTTCCCTATTTTATATAATGGGTCTAGCGTTGAATTTCTAAATAAAATATTCCCTCTATCAACCTAGTACTTTGGGGTGAGACCTTATTTTTTCCAACCTCCAAATATGATACCTATCTACATAGGGAATTTTTATTGAATGACTTATGGTTTGATTTATACTTTGTGAGATGAGTTGAAATGCATGGACCATCTAATTAATACTATCTAAAAATGTTATCATATGAATAGAATGTTATGATAACTCCCCCTTTAACACTAGTGTGAAATTATTTTTCAAAACATGGTCATGTGTTGTGGTGAACCCCTACATCCATGATGGGTGAAATTGAATTACTCATTATTATTTTTCTATCATTGCACCTTAAACAATAGAACACCAAATTTATTATTGGATGATGTTAAATGACATGATATGAGGTATTCATGATGAATAGATCATTCCATTAAGAGATTATTTTTTCAATAATACCAAGATATCTATCCTCACCCTAAGAATTCATTCATTGAATTACGTCATAACAATTATGTTTATAAGACTCTTCTAAAATATCCCTATTCTCCATGAATAATATTTTTTCCATTGGCATATGATTGAACACGAAATAGTACACCAAGAGTAAATACTATAGGCTCATCATTTTAGGAAATTTGATAATTGTGTCTAGTTGGTCTAAATGTAGCCTACTAGAATACGATTTTGAACATCACATGTAGAGACTCGAAGCCTGACATATATGGACATTACATTACTTTTGCGGAATACTTAGTACATAACAAAAACACACACACACAAGGACTGTAATAGTTTAGTGTCTTTGGAAACTCAGAATATAATCTTCTAATCATGGTGAAAGATCTTCAACATCTCACATAAATATATTCCCCTTTTTTTCATACCTAAAACCTTTCTTTATATCCTGGGGAAAATAATACATAAACAGGGTGAGCTCAAATTATCAGTAAGGGTAATTGAAAAAATATCAATCACATCATATTCATAAGAACATAACATTTTGGAAATCTTAACCCGAAAAAGAGATCATAATATCATAACATGGGATAAATCAGAGTAGTGAAATGTAATCCCAATAATCATAACATAAAACATGAAACGTTGTTTAATACACACATAATCATAGAGAATCATTTCTTATAAGTCAAGACTCATTTCCAAGACTATCTTAGTGGACAAAGTCCATTTCTGAATCGAGTTCACTCTTCGTTTCAGTCCTGTTTCACTGAACCGGTTTAACCTGCCGTTCCAGGAATGTCTATCTCATGAGATATAAAATCTTTACCCAATTCATTGGAGGGAGATATAGGTCCAACCAATCTCATAATGATACCATTCTTATGTGTGACACAAAATCATAAATCATATATCATTGCATAACCCATGTAATAAAAATGGGATTCTTAAACATCATAACATCATAAATCAATTCATATAAGATAAAGGAATTCATAAAAATAATTCCATCACAACATAATAAAATCAATTTAATAATAAGGTTAGAAACAGAACCTTATATTATCTTAGATGGAAAATAATTTTGATAAAACACTTGAACTCCATTCTTGAGGAAAATATCCTTTCTATTTCAAAAACATTTTCCTTTCTTAACATGTCATACAATTTTAAACTAAAAGAAGTTGATTAAAAATAAACTTGAAAACTTTTTAGGGATGATTCTTGGAAATAATATTTTAAAAATCCATTCTTTTCGTATATGTTAAAAGAAAACATTCTTCTCGTACTTTTGTCAGAAAAGTCAAAAAGTACCTCGTACGAAAAACGACAAAAGATTCCTTTCATATCTTTTACCAAAAAATCACCAAAGGGTAAAATTGGATATAAACTATTTTATAAGGATATAAATACTACATATTGAGGAAACATGGATGTGGATGATAAAATACACCCCAGTAAATACCAATGTATAAACAATCTCGGATAAAAATGAGATTGTGATATTTTCCCTGACCACAAGTCTGATTTGCTTCGTAAGTGTCCGAACCTCCTGTATAATGATTTAAATAATGTCATTGACATATTACAAAATCATATTAATTTTTATGACATCATATATGGTTCACTTATGACTTTATATTACCTATTATTTTGTAAATTAATGTTAAAGTAGCGTTTTGGGTAAAATCATCTTATTTATCGTACGTGTTTGGACTTGTTGTTCTTGATGTTATTATTACTTATATAATGATTTAATTACTTCAAAAATTTAAATCATGATTTATTTATCCTATAAATTCATTATATATCCCGAATATAAAATCATTTATAATAGTACATAACATATATAGGTAAGAAATGAAACGCACCGTTCATGGAGATGATATGTCGTACGTACGCATAAACGCTACTTTCATTTCTATTTATTATTTTAATGGAATTAAAACATAATTATTCATAGGTATATTATAATTCCAGTATAATATCCAATATAATATCATTAACCACATCCTTTATACATCCCACATAAGGTATTAACGAATCACATCACTTTGAGGGGGCGGTAGTCCGCACTTCCTCAAATGAGATTATCGTATTTACCGACTATGGAAAATGTAAAGGCTTGATATAATTGGGAAGTAAAGAAGAATAAAGATATAATAAACATAATATATATTATATATAAATACATTTCCATCATAATGTCCACCATGAGAGGCGGTAGAGGAAAATCGAACAATCATCGTTTCATGAGGCGTTAGTTTGCCATCACAGAAACATTATGTTCTTCATCCATTAGATGGAGGTGTGTGTAAGTTTAGTTATAATACTTCTCATAAAAACATCCTAGTATTTTCTTGATACTGGTTTTGTCACAAAATAAAGGATTAAATGATTTTAGGGGCTGGAGAAGTAGAATAAAAGAAAACAACTTAAGAGAAACTGTTACCTTTAATTTTGGTAACGTTCTTTGGTTTGAACCAAAAGGACTTCTTGGAGAGTCTTCTGCCAAATTTAAGGTTTCAAGGGGGAGGAGAGGGATGTAGTGAGCTTAGTTGGGCAGAGTTTGGACGAGTCAAAAGGCTTGAGAGGTGTCAGGAATTTCATAGAAGTGGTCTCCTTTTATAAGGGAGTGGAGGGGCTCTTTAGGACAGTGTGAAATCATTATTTTATTATAAACTTAACGTCGGTTTCAAGAGGACCAAAACACATTTATGTCAAAGATAGGATGACTCATATTGGAAATAAAATCATCAAATAGGAATTGGGCAGGTTTTGGATGATATGTTAATAATTTTAATCTTATTTATTTAAATCATTTATTAATGAGGTAAATACTACATCATTATTGTGTCATAAATAATTTAATTTATATGATGTATAAAAATTATAAAAAAATAACAACATGTAGGAAATCATTTCATATTTACAATGAATATTTATAGTCCAAAATATAATTTATATATCCACATATAATAATTAATTACTAAACGATATTTGTTAATTCCAATTTTGTCTTTACATTAAATTAATTAACCTAATGTGTCATTGTCTTTCATAAGTGGTTCCATGGGGTCCCAAAATCGACCCAAGGATGCCAATGGTCGGCCAATACTCATCAAAAAATTTTAAGACATGTTTCAAGGTAATTTTTAATTATTATAATATTATTTAAACCATGAATTACCCTATTTACCTTTAACCGTAGTAAATAAAAAATTACCGTAGTTTCTATTCATAATTTCAAAAAAAAGTAACCCATTAACATAATTTGGACCCACTGATTCCAAATATGGAATCCATTTTTCAAAATTCAAAACACAGAATTTGCAGTAATTAATTTAAAATTAATGTCGTTGTTAAGTAAACAGGATTTAGAAGTTAAAACATTGCCAAAGATTGAATTTAATTAACCTACGAATTCAATGTAAAGTCAAGGCTAATGACATACATTATATTAAATGGTAAAAATATATTATATTTATACTTTGAAACCTTTCAATATTATTATTTCACCACATAATTTATTACGATGAAAAAAGTTGTTTTTCATTAAAATATAGTGTGTTTTTACTATTCATTAAAATATGAAAGTTATCAGAATAATATGAAAAATTTATCCAAAGTAAATTTTTATATCTTGATTCTAAAGGAGAATATTATTTAGTAAAATTGAACTTATAAACATGTCAAAAACTAGATTTAATGTGGGTGTGCCATTAAAAGGCGGCAAAAATGCATTTTTTGAAAAATACTTATTTTACCCGAAAAATTTATTTTGTTCTCATACCATGTTCTAGAAAATATGTAAGATTAATAATAATGTTATAAAATTAAAAATTTAGTTAATACTATTCATAAATACAAGTTCATAATAATATTATAATAATATATCGTTGTTTAGTAAAACATATTATTGCGTACAACAAACGCTATCGAGGAAGGTCGTGATTGCGTGAAATGCAAGCCAAGTCAAGGTTGCGTGTTCTGCAAGAATCCTTTTTTGTTTCATATAACAGAATCCAACCATATTTTATTTATACATTGAATATATATATATATAAAACACACTCAATGTTGCATAGAATGACTATTATAAAACGAACTTGAAATTGTGTGTAACACGATCCAAGAATAGCATTGTGTATACTGCAAGCTAATACAGTGTTGCGTATAGTACAAGCTAAACTTTTTGTGATGTATAATAGAAGACAACAATCAAATTAAAAGAATAATTTTCATAAAATCTCAGGGTGTTACATCACAATTGACCTTGATAATGTGACTACACCCCAATGGGATGATATTTTCATAGAGGGAAGGTACACTAAAATCCCATGAGTTCTTTATCTAAGAGTTTGGAACTAGTTTCTACTATTAAAAATGGTAAACCTACTCACACCAGACTCCACAACCAATTGATTCAAGAATTATTATGTATGAGTAAATTTTTATAAAATTCAAATAATCAATGGGATAAAAATTCTATTTATGTTACACATAAATTATTCATACCTATATTCAAAAAAATATTACTACATCCTAATCTTATTCCATTTCATAACTACCGGGATATATCCTAAGGAGGCCCCACTTCATCAGTCAAATCTATCATTCCTTAAATATTATAAACATTTGGGTCTGATCACTATGACTATAAAATATAATACTTTGAGGTTATATATATAATCAATGAAGAGATCCCAATTAGTGTTTCAATTTTTCCAAACCATGTTTCTTTGTAGACAGCAACATTTTGGAAAAATCCACAAAACCTTATTCATGAAAATTGGTAGTTCAAAACTATTCCACATAAACTATCATGAAATAATTCATCTATTAATTATCTACATAAAATCAATGAACTTTTTTCCATCATTCATGAACTTAATCATAGTGAATGTTGTATCTACACTTGAGAATATAACACTAGACCCCTACTCCGAAATTGGATTCCACACATTACCCCACAAGTTACAAATATTTTAGTTCCACATATTTGTGGTTAACATCACCTTGAAAATCACAATGGGATTAATTATACGACAATAATGGCATATATATATATAACCATCAGGATATTTAGATACCTCTATCATCCATTCAAACAACTTTCTTTACAAATCACACTTCACTCTTTGAGATTCTAAGATTTCCTAAAACAGTTCATGGATATTAGTAATAAGCATTCCCCAGTCTAATAGAGACTTCCATTTTGAAATTTATACATGAAATAATTTATATCCTCTATATATTCACCAAATATATCCATTCAATAAGAGGAATCTTCATTATAAGGACCAGTTCCTCTAATATCTTTATGTCCTACTAACTTTATTAATAAAACCACAATCAAATTATGATTACTGATCATCCCTTTTATACCAACTCCATATCATTATCCATTATATAAGGACCCTGATACATGCTATATAATACCACAATACTCATTTCATAAGGTTTTAGGGTATTCTCAGCCTTACTGAATGTGGAAGGTTGTTGTATCACGATCCCTCTTCATTTTCAATGATCTACACATCACATAAAAAAACCTCAAACAGACAAGATAAATTTTTTAATAATAAAATATATCCTCAAAGTTCAAAAAATGATTTCCTTAAATAAATAATGATGATGACATTAAACTTTGTTGGTTTAAAACTCTGTAAAGGGTAGATTGAGTAAATGGAAATCATTATGTCTATAAGATGTAACATTAAAAAGATTACAAAAAATCAAATTAAAAATAAATGTTGAAAAAATACATTATGGGCCCCCATATATACCTATAAAAATATGAGCATCGCTCGTTGGACTCGTCTGGTCCAGGATAATGAAGGAGAAATAATTTATCAAATACAAGCTCTATCTTTATTTTTTATAAATACTAACATGATTGTAAGGGTATTGAAACCCTCATAGAGTTTTCACGTGCATTGTAATGCCCTGACCTAGTTACCCAGAGTCAGTGCATTATTACATAACAATATCATGATACAAGGATTAATTTCCTGAAAGATAGATCAATTTAGTATCCATGGAATAACTAGATACATACATATGTTTTATGTTACACAATGAAATAAAAAAACAAAATTATGTCCCCTTTTAACACTTTTATATCCCTTATCATATTTCTACAAGTTCATTGTAATATACTTATTTCCATTCTGGGAAAAATCAGACATAAGAAGTGGGTGATCTCTGATGCTCATTAAGGATAAAAATATACCAGAAACTATTATAAATAATCATACTCATTTAAGGAAATTTATATTATTAAAACATAATCCTTTTAAACATAAAATTGAGAGTTATATGTCAAAGATAAATCAAATAATTCCATTTCATTATTCACATGGATATTATACTAATCAAATAATAACTTTTAATATTAATAGCCAATTTTATAATGATTGAATGCATAATGCCGGACATCATAACCACAATGTCAAGGCCTCGTGCAATGACTACAAATAATACTTTTTCAAGGCCTTGTACCAAGACACTAGTTTGACTCATGTGAAATACTGATGCATCATGGAGATATAGAGGGCTCATCTCGTCACTTACTATGTCCAATTCATTCCTTGTATGAAGTTTTGGAACATAATGTAAACATTCATATTCAAACTAGCATATGAAATTTCAAAATTTTAACCACAAACCATGAATGGTATAAAAATATCACATCCACAGTCAAACATAACTCATTCAATAAAATATGGAAGAGTTTATTGTAATAAATTAACCGTAATCATTAATAATGAAAGATATTGACATAGATGAAAATAATCATCAAATCTATTTGAGATAAATATCCCCCTATTCCTTGAAAACATTTAAATGTATCACTATTTATCAAGAAGCTGTTTAAAAAAGATTTTTTAATAATAGTGTCACATACCAATTTGAAACTTTTTAATGTAATTTTAATTCTAAAATATTAATGTATTTATAAATTAATCCTTAAAACCATTTTTAAAACATGGACATTAATGATAAATATTTAGAAAAATAAATTTTTAAAAAATTTAAAATTAAATTTTAGTTTGAATTCATAACCAACTGATAGATGCTTAAATACAAATAATTGAGGTAATCGAAACATTATAATATCTTGAAAAAAATGGATTCTTGATTTACTATGTCAAAGTACTGTATATACACCATATAAAAATGAATTGGTGCATGACAACAAACAAGTCTTAATGGAATGCAGCTGAGATGAAATCCCTTATAAAGACAGTATACATCGGATAAGGATAAATAAATGACATAATTATATGAGGAAAATATAAATACCCTCAATATTGTTGGATATTCAGTGAAAATCAATGTGATTACATTCACACAGATTCTTGTAAAGACAACCCCAAGGACTTGGATGATTAACTCAACGAATAGAAATTATGTTAAAATTACTCCTTTCAAGTTCATATAGATGACTTGATAATTTATAAATGGAGTGATTATGTGTATCAAAATTACATACACAGAAAGGGGAGTTTAAATTACTATTTATATCATAATATATAGTGATTTCACAAATAATTTTGGAGTAAAATAATCAATTAAGTTTTCGTATAACTGACTAACTGGAAAATGAAATTTGAAATTCCTTTACAAATTTGGTAACTTATAAAACATATACCTCATTAAAAAAGTATCATACAATGAATATGTAAATACCCATAAATTAATTTATATTAAAAAAGGAATACAATCATGTTTAGTACATATACCACACAAAAGTTAATAGTGGAAAATTTTTCATGAATCTCACGGGAATAAAAGTGAGATGAAAAACCCCTTACATTGTACTTTTCCATAGTCGGTGCTATGTTAAACTACATTATAATAGTTTAATAATTGTTATTAAATTATACAAGAACCACATAAATAATAATGATATAATATATGGTCTTATAATATTTCTTTATTAATAATATTTTAGTAGTGTCATTATTTCAGGTGTTAACTCATTCATTTTACTTCATATGTTTTGCTACGTAAGTCATGTATATAATGGATTGACTATATTTGATTCATATCCAGAATTATATTAAGTTCATAAAAATTATTTTTAATCATAAAATGAAAATTATTCGAGAATGGTTAAGACGGGGAATGACTCTAATCACGTTCGTGGAGACGGTAATCTATAAGTAGGCAGAAGCGACAATATCATTCAATAGAAGATGAAATAGTATATAATTGTATCCTATATCAAATATACAGAATAATTAAAATGATATATTTGTTATTTACATCAATTATACATCATTATTATAATTCCCCACCCTTAAACCTTACTTAATATTGAATTAATTGAATAATTCACATTGAGGATCTTTTCAGGTTTAGAGTTTTAGTGAATTAGATAATAAATCATTAATTACATTCAAAATATAAACAAAGTCGTTACATAAAAGATATTATTAGTTTTTCCCCATCAATGGAAACATATTTAAAATAAGACATGGATTCTTTCTTGACACTTCCATGACACAATAATTATAACATGAACCTTTCCCTTGACCAGTGATAAACATTTCAAAAACATGGGATGAGCATAAAATGCTCAGTAAGGGATATAAAAATACGAAAAGAAAACATTAGTCCATGTAAGAAATAATAATTTACTCATAAAACATAAGATTTTTAACATACCTCATCAAATCATGAATAAATCATAGAAAGCATAAGGCATAAAGGTATCTTGAGGCATTCATAACATTCTTACGTAGGGAGTAACCCTCTTGGTTACATTTGGAATACCCATCACAGTATATTCCCTAAATCGTTTCGGAAAAAACCATAACGTTTAACCCCTTCGCGTTACCCAATGCATTGGAGAGCTATATCGGGATCGCCCACCCTTATTTTATCATGGAACCACCCGTCTTCATAATAATGCCCAAGAACCATATCATAATCGAATCACATAAAACATGTATAAAAGAAACATAACATTTCCACATTTCAATCACAAGATATCAATAAAAAAATTGATATAAAAACATTATGAAAACCATTTTCAATACCAAAATAAAAGAAGAGTAAAACATGGTATTTATTTTTCATTCAAAAAAAGTTATGGCTTGTAGAGGAATCCGAAACTCAAATAATGGTCACGGCGGTGGAGAAGTCGTTATTGCTGCATACGTACGACAAGAAAAACATTCCTTTTTTTAGTTTAGTAAAACGCTTCGTATAAAAATATTCCTTTTGAATAAATGAAAATTCAATGGGGTTTATACACCATATAAAATAAATCTGTGTATAAAACAAAATATTCCTCAATGAAAGGAGATTGAGACGATGTCCCTTACAAAGATTGTATCATTGGATTAAGGATAAATCAATTACATAATTATGTGTGAAAAACTAATACACAAAATATAAGTGGATATTAATTGTAAAACAATCTTAGGACATTCACACATATTCATAGATTGACATATTCAAGGAGTACAAGTTTATCCCAAAGAATCAAAATCGTGTTAAGAAGTTTCCTAGCAAAAATTCGACAGCCTAAGGGCATCACTTCAAAATTCAGAAAAAGAGTTGATGAGAGATAAAAAGGGTATCTCATAACTTGGACATAAAATTTAAATCAATAAGAATATATAAGAACATATCCCAACATAATTTTATGTGAATTAAAACACATAACAAATGAAGTCTTTTAAAAAGAGGAGGGTGAAAGGTTCCCTTACCGACTTGGGTAACTTTCGAAACGTACTCCCCATGGAAGAAGGGTCATAAAATGAAGATGTAAATACCCATAAATGAAATTATACTAAAACAAGTGTATAATAATGGTAAGTACATACACCACTCAAATTAAATAGTGGAAAACGTAGCATAAATGTCACAGGAATAAAATTGAGATGAAAAATCCCTTACGAAAACTCGGCAGCCTAACGGCGCCACTTAAAACATCCAAAAATGGATTTATGAGATCAAATAGGGTCTCTCAAAATATGAGCATAAAAATTAGTTAATGGGTAATATAAAAGAACATTACCAAACATAAGAAATATTAGCTTAAGAGAAATTACATAAAATAGAGTACATAAAAAGAAAGAGAGAGGTTGGATCTCTTACGAAAACTCTGCAACCTAACAGCGCCACTCAAAACATCCAAAATGGATTGATGAGAAAAAATAGAGTCTTTCACCATATTAACATAAAAATTACAGTAGGAGTAATATAAAAGAACATTCCAATCAAACAAAAGATGAGATTAAAAGGAATTAAATAAAAGAGTGTACTTAAAAAGAAAGAGAGGGGTTGGAGCCCTTACCTCAAGTCCGTCTAGTCTTGTTCATTTGTTTATATTCCTGAATAATAAACTTCGGTCAATTTATAATTTCTTAAGGACGTCCTTTAAAGATTATTTTTCAGTTCATATCACATATTATAATGTTATAATAATTGTTTAATAATGTTAGTTCATATCAGACGTTTTTGCTGATGTTTGGTACATGAGTAAAAAAAATAAACTTGTGTGAAAATGATTGCCCATGTAGTTATAAGTAAATCATTTAAAGAATAGTATTAATTATTAAAATATCATATATATCCAGTACATATTAATTCTATACTATTCCATAACATTTGGAGATAAAAAAATGAAAAGCACCGTTCATGGAGACGGTAGGCCGTACGTACGCATGAACGCTGCTTTCATTTTTTTGTCATATTAATGGAATTAAAAATAAATGAGATATAAACATATATTATAATTCCAGTATAATATATATTTTATATAGGTCACATATGTTCATTAATTTCATTCTTTATACTTTCCATGTATTGCATGAACGAGTCACATCACTTGAGGGCAGGTAGTCCACACTTCCTCATATGAAATTATCGCATTTGCACAACATTAAAAGAATAAAGGTATGTTTTAAATATAAAATAAAGAAGCATATAGTAAACATAAATACCATATATATAATATATAAAATACAGTTATATCATAGTGGCCACCTTTAAAGGTGTTAAAAGAATATTGAACAATCATCATTTTGTGAGGCAGAAAATCGCCAACCGTAGAAACAGTATGTTCTTTAACCATTAGAAGAAGGTGTGTGAATGTGTAGCAATAATCCTTATTATAACAACATCCTATTATATTTATTATACTGGTGTTGTTACAAAAAAAAGTAATAAAAATATTTTAGGGGTTTGGAGAAGCAAAATAAAACAAAAGAACACAAGGGAAGACATTACCTTTAAATCGGGTAACTCATGTTGATTTAAGCTCAAAGGCTTCCATGGAAAGGATTGTGCCCAAACTGAGGATTCAATGCTGAATATAGGGATATGGAGAGATGAAATGGGCAGGGGTTGGCTGAGAAAAATGCTTGAGAGGTGTGGTTATGGTGGTATAGGTGGGGGCCTTTTATAAGAGGAGAGGAGGGGCACTCTTGGAATGTTACAAAATGTTACTTTATTTTCATATGATATTCTGATTTTAAAGGTCTCACATTGATGTATTTCTAGGATAAGGTGGTAAGGGTTCTAAATATACTCATCGAATAGGTCTTTTACAAGTGTATGTTATATTTTTAACATTATCCTTTCATTTTATTTAAATCCTTTATTAATGAGGTAATCACTGCATCATCATAATGTCATAAATAATTTATTTTATTTAATGTCTAAAAATTATAAAAACAAATATCATGATGTAGTAAATCGTTATATCTATCTAATGAATATTTATAGTCAAAAATATTACTTGTATAACCCAATTTTAAAATTGTTTTAGTAAAACAACTCATGCTTCTGACATTTTTATTTTAACTTAATATAAAAAGTTTTATATGTCATATTCCAACCAAATTGGATCCATGGGGTCCCCAAGTTGACCCATGGATTGTCTCGGTAGGCCATGACACATCCAATAAGGGTATGACATGTTCCTAGGTCATTTCATATTATTAAAACATTATTTTTACCTTAAATTACACTAATTACCTCTAATCGCGATTAAAAACTTAAAAATTACTATTCACCAAAAATTATTTTAATCCCATTGAACCAAATTTTACATCCAAATGACCCACATGTATGTAATATTTTTAAAATTAAAATCACAGAAGAGATAATGTTTCATTTAAACGAAAAATCAGTTTTCAAACCACCATTTAGTGGTTTCACTATTCATCAAAAATTGAAGTTTTTCAGGAAAATACCAAAAATTCACCCTAAGATATATTTGATATTCTGAATTCAAAAATTGATGTCTATTTTAAAAAATTCAAAACATATATTTTGAATTAATTAATTTAATAATTAATTCACGATGTCAAAACAAATTGCATGTTTTTAAGAAACAATATCTATTAAAAGATTGACACTAGTTGAAGTCCAATTTCAAAGTGAAATTAATCACAATGAACACTATTGGATTAAATGGTAAAAATATATTCTAATTTCACATTAAAAACAATTCAAAAGATAATATAATAATATAAATAAATTAGATTAAAAAGTGGTTTTGAATTAAAATACAACAATTTTCACTATTCATTAAAAATGAACTCTATCGGAAAAATACCAAAACTTTACACAAAGTAAATTTTGATGTCCAGATTCTAAAGAAGAATTTTATTTTGTCAAATATATCACATAGAATTGTCAAATTGTGGATTTAAAAGAGGTTCTCCATCAAAAGGCTGTTAATCGACCTTTTAAAGAATATTAGAATGTTTACGCTTAAAATAGGATTCATTCGCATTTTTAATCCTCTAAAATTTATTTTAAAAACTAAAAGTATTTGACAAACATATATAATCATTTTTTAGTTAGTTCTGTTCATTCTCACCATTACAATAGCTAGGCATTAAAAATCATTTAAAATAATAATATTTTATTTTTAGAGTGCAACATAAGATTCCCAAGAAACTCGTTGTTGGATATTGGGTACGCCATCAATCATAGTGTCCCCTTTAAAGTATTATTAATATTTTATTCACCAATATGGATAAATGTGAAAATGTCATATTCTTTATTTACCTGGGGTGTCTATCCTTCCCCCCTTTTGGGAATTTCGTCCTTGTAATTTTAAAATTGGGCTTGGAATCTTCATTGAAAATCCCACATCGAAACAAGAGTCAGTAAAAAATCACTTTAAAATAAAGAAAGAGAAGTACAAAGGTCACCCATGTTAACCCATACTAGGATTCCATGTAGGAAAACATGGATATGGAGAAAAAAACAAAGGTTCATATTCGGAGGGATAGTGATAGAAAACATGTTTAGGAGAAAGTTAACCACAATAAAATCACATACTTGTGGTGGGTTAAACGGTATTCGATTCCCCCGTAGGAAAAGTTAATAGACAACATTTTTTTAAGTTACTTTTCATTGAGGAGTTTATTTTTGATCTTAAGGAAACATACTTACTTGTCATGTTGACTTTCAACTTTTACTAGATTTATTACACAAACTCGTACTTTCCCCAAATGATGAGTATTTTGGAAGACTTGTTTACATTAAGAGAGCAATAATCAAATACTAGAGAATCACCTAATCCACAAAAGATAACTATATACCTCCCATGTATTTAGACCTTAACCAAAACTAAAACCTAAAAGGTTAGTATGAGATCAGATAATACCGAAAAAGGATAATCCTTTATAAAAAAATCTATTCTTAATCTCCAAAATTTGTCAAACAATACCCAAAGTTCAACAAATACCATTCAATAAAAAATTTGTCCATAAAATTATTCAAAGTAAACCAAACTAAGATTGAAACCCAAATATTTGAAGGATTTAATCACATAGTCTTCCAAGGTACAAATTAACACTTATCTGTAAATAACATCAGTTGCTCTTAAAGTCTCATATTTAAAAGTAATTAACCTAATCACATATCCTCCATGATAGGTTAATAATTTCTATAGATAACCCAAAACCGACTTACTCTTAATTCATAAAATCATCTACCTAAAAAGAATAAGTCATACTAACCAGGGACTTCATGTAGTCCAGTGGTAGGCGATAAATACCAGTCTCAATTTGGTTGTGGGATCGATTCCCGCAGCTTTGTCTGACACGACGGGTTTTCACACGGTCTGCGGGTTTTCCATTTTCCAAAACTATATAATTCTTAAAACATTCCCCAAAATGAGATAAAATCATCCAAAATAATCATAACATACTTTAACCTCAACTTTATCTCATTCCTTTCCTTTTCCATCATAACATATAATAACCCATAATTACCTCAAAAGTAAGGATCATATAAACCCTAATGGTTACCATTATAATTATTACCTGAACTTCCACATCGATTAGTCATCTCATACATGATGCATTACAGAACATACCAAGGTTCAAGTGGTTGATCATGACTCCTTGATAGTTGGTTTAGAACAACCAAGATTTTCCTCATTGAATCCCCCATTTCATCCAGTCTCTTAATCAGAGAACCACTACAGTTTCCTTCAAACCCATTGACACTTTGGTGCCAGCTAGATCCACCCATTTACAAAAAATAGAAATTTCAGTGTGAGTATATCAAAAAACCCATAATGTACTAATGATGAAGATAAACACTAATATATACTTACTCATTCACTTAATCTAAAACATGGGCTCTTTCTGAAATCCAACCCATTATAGTAATGTCACTTATGCTTAGAGAATACCCTAACCTCTGAAGTTATCTAAAACAACCTCTGATACCAACTATAAGTCCTTGGCCTTAAACCTTACTTAATATTGAATTAAATGAATAATTAACATTGAGGTTCTTTTCAGGTTTAGAGTTTTAGAGAATTATATCATAAATCATGAATTGCATTCCACATTTAAACAAAGTGTTTATATAAAATATAGTATTTTTTCCCCATCAACGGAAACATATTTAAAATAAAACATGGATTATTTCTTGACACTTCCTTGACACTATCATCATAACATGCACCTTTCCCTTGACCTATGAAAAACATTTAAAAAACTTGGGATAATCATAAAAAGCTCGGTAAGGTATATAAAAGTACAAAAAGAAAACATTAGTCCATGTATGAAATCATACTTTACACATAAAACATAAGAATTTTAACATACCTCATCAAATAATGAATAAATCATAGAAATCATAAGGCATAAAGGTAACATGAGGCATTCATAACATTCTTACGTAGGGAGTAACCCTCTTGGTTACGTTTGGAATACCCATCACAGTATTTTCCCTAAATATCTTCGGAGAAACCTTAACGTTTAACCCCTTCGTGTTTCCCAATGTATTAGAGAGCTATATCGGGATCACTCGCCCTTAGTTTATCACAGAACCACCCATATTCAAAATAATGCCCAAGAACCATAACATAATCGTATCACATAAATCATGTATAAAGGAAACATAACATTTACACATTTCAATCACAAGATATCAATAAAACACATTGATATAAAAACATTATGAAAACCATTTTCAATACCAAAATAAAATAAGAGTAAAAAATGGAATTTGTTTTTCATTCAAAAAAAGTTGTGGCTTGTAGAGGAATCCAAAACTCAAATAATGGTCACGGTGGCGGAGAAGTCGTCGTCGCTGCATACGTACGACAAGAAAAACATTCCTTTTTAAAGTTTAGTAAAACGCTTTGTATAAAAAGATTCATTTTGAATAAACAAAAATTCAATGGGGTTTATACACTGTATAAAAGAAATTTGTGTATAAAACAAAATATGCATCAATGAATGGAGATTGAGACGATGTCCCTTACAAAGACGATATCATTGGATTAAGGATAAATCAATTACATAATTATGTGTGAAAAACGAATACACCAAATATAAGTGGATATTAAGTGTAAAACAATCAGAGGAAATTCACACATATTCATAGAAAGACATATTAATGGAGTACAAGTTTATCCCAAAGAATCAAAATTGGGTTAATAAGTTTCCTTGCAAAAATTCGACAGCCTAAGGGCTTCACTTCAAAATCCAGAAAAAGAGTTGATGAGAGATAAAAAGGGTATCTCATCAATTGGACATAAAATTTACATCAATAAGAATATATAAGAACATATCCCAACATAATAGTATGTGAATTAAAATACATAACAAAAGAAGTCTTTTAAAAAGGGGAGGGTGAAAGGTTCCCTTACCGAATTGGGTAACTATCGAAACGTACACCCCATGGAAGAAGGGTCATACAATGAAGATTTAAATACCCATAAAAGAAATTAGAATAAAAAAAGTGTATAATAATGGGAATTACATACACCACTCAAATTAAACAGTGGAAAACGTAGCATAAATGTCACAGGAATAAAAGTTAGATGAAAAATCCCTTACAAAAACTCGGCAGCCAAACGGCGCCACTTAAAACTTCCAAAAATGGATTTATGAGATCAAATAGGGTCTCTAGAAATATGAAGAAAAAAATTACAGTATGAGGAATATAAACGAACATCCCCAAACATAATAAATATGAGCATAAAATAAATGACATAAAAGAGAGTACTTTAAATGAAAGAGAGAGGTTGAATCTCTTAGGAAAATTCGGCAGCCTAACAGCGCCACTCAAAACATCCAAAATGGATTGATGAGTGAAAATAGGGTCTCTCACCATATGAACATAAAAATTACAGTAGAATTAATATAAAATAACATCCCAATCATATAAAAGATGAGATTAAAAGGAATGACATAAAAGAGTGTACTTAAAAAGAAAGAGAGGGGTTGGATCACATTCCTCAAGTCCGACTTGTCTTGTTCATTTGTATATATTCATGAATAATAAACATTGATCAATTAATAATTGCTTAAGGACATCCTTTAAAGATTATTATTCAGTTCATATCACATATTATAATGTTATAATAATTTTTTAATAATGTTAGTTCATATCAGACGTTTTTGCCGATGATTGGTACATGAGTAAAAAAACTGAACTTGGGTGAAAATGATTGCCCATGTAGATATAAGTAAATCATTTACAGAATAGTATAAATTATTAAAATATCATATATATCCATTACATATTCATTTTATACTATTCCATCACATTTGGAGATTAAAAAATTAAAAGCACTGTTCATGGAGACGGTAGGCCGTAAGTACGCATGAACATTACTTTCATTTTTTTTCATATTAATGGAATTAAAAATAAATGAGATATATATATTTATTGTAATTCCAGTATAATATATATGTTATATAGGCCACATATGTTCATTAGTTTCATTCTTTATACATTCCATTTATTGCATGAACGACTCACATCACTTGAGGGGGCGGTAGTCCACACTTCCTCATATGAAATTATCGCATTTTCACAACATGAAAATAATAAAGGTATGTTTTAAATATAAAATACATAAGCATATAGTAAACATAAATACCATATATAACATATATATAATACAGTTACATCCTAATGGACACTATTAAAGGTGTTAAAAGAATATTGAACAATCATCGTTTCGTGAGGCAGAAAATCACCAACCGCATAAACAGTATGTTATTTAACCATTAGATGAAGGTGTGTGAATGTGTAGCTCGAATACATATTATAAAAACATCCTATTATATTTAATATATTGTTGTTGTTACAAAAAATATTAATAAAAAGTGTTTAGGGGTTTTCATATGTAAAATAAAACAAAAGAACACAAGGGAAGACATTACCTTTAAATTGGGTAACTCTCTTTGATTTAAGCTCAAAGGCTTCCTTGGAAAGGATTCTACAAAATGTGAGGCTTAAATGATGAAGAGAGGGATATGGAGAAATGAAATGGGCAGGGGTTGTCTGAGCCAAATGCTTTAGAGTTGTGGTTAAGGTTGTAGAGGTGGGGGCCTTTTATGAGAGGAGAGGAGGGGAACTCTTGGAAAGTTACAAACTGTTACTTTAGTTTCATATTATTTTCGTATTTTAAAGTTCCCACATTGGTGTATTTCGAGGATAAGGTGATAAGGGTTCTAAATATAATCATAAAATAGGTATTTTACAAGTGTAATTTATATTTTTAACATTATATTTTCATTTTATTTAAATCCTTTATTAATGTGGTAATCGCAGCATCATCATGATGTCATAAATAATTTAATTTATTTAATGTGTAAAAATTATAAAAAAAAATATCATGATGTATTAAATCGTTTTAGCTTTATAATGAATATTTATAGTAAAAAATAAGACTTTTATAACCCCATTTTAAAATTGTTTTAGTAAAACAACTCATTCTTGTGACATTTTTATTTTAACTTAAAAAAGTTATTTATCTAATATTCCAACCAAAGTGGCTCCAAGGGGTCCCCATGATGACCCATGGATTTTCATTTTTGTCCATGACACATCCAATGATGGTAGGAAATGTTTCTAGGTCATTTAATATTATTAAAACATTATTCTTACCTTAAATTACAATAATTACCTCTAATCGCTATTAAAAACATAAAAGTTACTATTCACTAAAAAATATATTTTAATCCCATTGAACCACATTTTATATCCTAATGACAACCATGTATGTAGGATTTTTGAAATTGAAATCACAGAAGTGATAATGTTTCATTTGAACAAAAAAATCAGTTTTCAAACCACCACTTAGTGGTTTCACTATTCATCATAAATTGATGTTTTTCAGAAAAATACCAAAAATTCACCCTAATCTATATTTGATATTCCGAAATCAAAAATGATGTCTATTTTTCAAAATTCAAAACATATATGTTGCATTAATTAATTTAATAATTAATTCCCACTGTCAAAACAAATAGCGTGTTTTTAAGAAACAATATCTATTAAAAGATTGACACTAGTTTAAGTCCAATTTCAAAGTGAAATTAATACAATGATCACTATTGGATTAAATGGTAAAAATATATTCTAATTTAACCTTAAAAACAATTCAAAAGATAATATAATCATATAAATAAATTATATTAAAAAGTGGTTTTGAATTAAAATACAACATCTTTCACTATTCATTAAAAATGAACTTTATCGGAAAAATACCAAAAAATTACACAAAATAAATTTTGATGTCTCAATTCTAAAGAAGAATATTATTTTTTCAAATATAACACATTAAATTGTCCAAAAGTGGATTTAAAAGAGGTTCTCCATCAAAAGGGTGTTAATCGACCTTTTAAAGAATATTAGAATGTTTACGCTTAAAATTGGATTCATTTGCATTTTTATTACTCTAACATTTATTGTAAAAAGTAAAAATATTTGACAAACATATATAATCATTTTTATTTAGTTATGTTCATTCTCATCATTACAACGGCTAGGTGTTAACAACCATTTAAAATAAAATTATTTTTTTATTAGAGTGCAACGTAAGATTCCCAAGAAACTCGTTGTTGCATATTGGGTACGCCATCGATCATAGCGTCCCATTTAAAGTAATATTAATATTTTATTCACAAATATGGATAAATGTGAAAATGTCATATTCTTTATTTACCTGGGGTGTTACAACCTTCCCCACTTTTTGGAATTGTGTCCTCGCAATTTTAAAATTGGGCTTGGAAACTTCATTGAAAATCCCACATCGGAACAAGAGTCAGTAAAAAATGACTTTAAAATACAGAAATTGAAGTACAAAGGTCACCCAAGTTAACCAATACTAGGATTCAATGTGGGAAAACATGGATATGGAAGAAAAAACAAAGGGTCTTGTTCTGAGGGAGAGTGATAGAAAACATGTTTAGGAGAATGTTAACCACAAGAAAATCACATACTTGTGGTGGGTTAAAAAGTATTTGATTCCCCTGCATGAAATGTTAATAGAAAACATTTTTGTTTTAAGTTACTTTTCATTGAGGAATTTGTTTTTGATCTTAATGAAACATACTTTCTTATCATGTTTACTTTTAACTTTTACTAGATTTCGTACACAAACTCGTACTTTCCCCAAATGATGAGTATTTAGGAAGACTTGTTTACATTAAGAGAGCTATAATCAAATACTAGAGAATCACCTAATCCACAAAATAGAACGATATACTTCCCATGTCTTTATACCTTAACCAAAACTAAAACCTAAAAGGTTAGTATGAGATCAGATAATACCCAAAAAGGATAATCCTTTATAAAAAAAATATATTCTTAATCTCCAAAATTTGTCAAACAATACCCAAAGTTCAACAAAGACCATTCAATAAAGAATTTTTCCATAAAATTCTTCAAAGTAAACCAAACTAAGATTGAAACCCAAATATTTGAAGGATTTAATCACATAGTCTTCCAAGGTACAAATTAACACATATCTCTAAATAACATCAGTTTCTCTTAAAGTCTCATATTGAAAGGTAATTAACCTATTCACATATCCTCCATGATAGGATACTAATTTCTATAGATAAAACATAATAAACTTACTCTTAATTAACAAAAGCATCTAAATAAATGTAATAAGTCATACTAACCAGGGACTTCACGTAGTCCAGTGGTAGGCGATAAATACCAGTCTCACATTGGTTGTGGGTTTGATTCCTGCAGCTTTGTCCGACGTGACGGGTTGTCACACGGTCTGCGTGTTTTCTTTTTTACAAAACTATATAATTCTTAAAACATTCCCCAAAATGAGATAAAATCTTCAAAAATAATCATAACATACTTTAACCTCAACTTTATCTCATGCCTTTCCTTTTCCATCATAACATATAATAACCCATAATTACCTCAAAAGTAAGGATCATATAAACCCTAATGGTTTCCTTTATAATTATTACCTAAAATTCCACATCGATTAGTCATCTCGTCCATGATGCATTACAGAACATACCAAGGTTCAAGTGTTTGATCATGACTCCTTGATAGTTGGTTTAGAACAGCCAATATTTTCCTCATTGAATCCCCCATTTCATCCAGTCTCTTAATCAGAGAACCACCACAGTTTCCTTCAAACCCATTGACACTTTGGTGCCTTCTAGATCTACCCATTTACTAAAAACAGAAATGTCAGTGTGAGTATATTAACAAACCCATCATATATTAAGGGTGAAGATAAACACTATGATATACTTACTCATTCACTTAATCTAAAACTAGGGCACTTTCTGAAATCCTAACCATTATGGTAATGTCACTTATGCTTAGAGAATACCCTAACCTCTAAAGTTGTCTAAACCGGCCTCTGATACCAACTATAGGGCAGCATCCTTAAACCTTACTTAATATTTAATTAAATGAATAATTCACATTAAGGATCTTTTCCGATTTATAGTTTTGGAGAATTAGATCATAAATCATGAATTACATTCCACATTTAAACAAAGTGTTTACATAAAAGATAGTATTCGTTTTTCCCCATCAACGGAAACATATTTAAAACAAAACATGGATTATTTCTTGACACTTCCTTGACACTATCATCATAACATGCACCTTTCCCTTGACATGTGAATAACATTTCAAAAAATTTGGATGAGCATAAAATGCTCAGTAAGGGATATAAATGTACGAAAAGAAAACATTATTCCATGTATGAAATCATACATTACTCATAAAACATAATACTTTTAACATACCTCATCAAATCATGAATAAATCATAGCAATCATAAGGAAAATAGGTAACTTGTGGCATTCATAACATTCTTACGTAGAGAGTAATCCTCTTGGTTACGTTTGGAATACCCATCACAGTATATTCCCTTAATATCTTCAGAGAAACCTTAACATTTAACCCCTTCGCGTTACCCAATGTATTGGAGAGCTATATTGGGATCACACGCCCTTAGTTTATCACAAAACCAACCATCTTCATAATAATTCCCAAGAACCATAACATAATCGTATTATATAAAACATGTATAAAGGAAACATAACATTTCCACATTTCAATCACACGATATCAATAAAACACATTGATATAAAAACATTATGAAAACCATTTTAAAAAACAAAATAAAATATGAGTAAAACATGGTATTTATTTTTCATTCAAAAAAATTTATGGCTTGTAGAGGAATCTAAAACACAAATAATGGTCACGGCGGTGGAGAAGTCGTTGTCACCGCATACGTACGACAAGAAAAACATTCATTTTTGTATTTTAGTAAAACGATTCATATAAAAAGATTCCTTTTTAATCAACGAATATTCAGTGGGTTTTATATACTATATAAATGAAATTTGTGTATAAAACAAAATATGCCTCAATTAATGGAGATTGAGATGATGTCCCTTACAAAGACGGTATCATTGGATTAAGGATAAATCAATTACATAATTATGTGTGACAAACGAATAACCCAAATATAAGTGGATTTAAGTGTAAAACAATCAGATGAAATTCAAACATATTCATAGAACGAAATATTCAAGGAGAATAAGTTTATCCCAAATAATGAAAATTGGGTTAAGAAGTTTACTTGCAAAAATTCGACAGCCTAACAGCGTCACTTCAAAATTCAGAAAAAGAGATGATGAGAGATAAAAAGGGTATCTCATCACTTGGACATAAAATTTACATCAATAAGAATATATAAGAACATATCCCAACTTAATGGTATGTGAATTAAAAGACATAACAAAAGAAGTCTTTTAAAAACTGGAGGGTGAAAGGTTCCCTTACCGAATTGGGTAACTTTCGAAACATACAACCCATGGAAGAAGGGTCATACAATGAAGATGTAAAAACCCATAAATGAAATTATACTACAAAAAGTGTATAATAATGGGTATTAAATACACCACTCAAAGTAAATAGTGAAAAACGTAGCATAAATATCACAAGAATAAAAGTGAGATGAAAAATCCCTTACGAAAACTCGGCAGCCTAACGGTGCCACTTAGAACTTCCAAAAATGGATTTATGAGATCAAATTGTTTCTCTCATAATATGAGCATAAAAATTACATTATTAGGAATATAAAATAACATCCCCAAATATATGAAATATGAGCAAAAAAATGACATAAAAGAGAGTACATAAAAAGAAAGAGAGAGGTTGGAACTCTTACGAAAATTTGGCAGCCTAACAGCGCCACTCAAAACTTCCAAAATGGATTTATGAGAGAAAATAGGGTATCTAAACATATTAACATAAAAATTGTAGTAGTAGTAATATAAATTAACATCCCAATCATAATAAATATGAGATTAAAAGGAATGACATAAAAGAGTGTACTTAAAAAGAAAGAGAGGGGTAGGATCCTTTACCTCAAGTCTGATTTGTCTCATTCGTTTGTTTGTATTCCTGAATAATAAACTTTGGTCAATTTATAATTTCTTAAGGACCTCCTTTAAAGATTATTATTCAGTTCATATCACATATTATAATGTTATAATAATTGTTTAATAATGTTATTTCATATCAGACGTTTTTGCCGATGTTTGGTAAATGAGTAAAAAAAATGAACTTGTTTGAAAATGATTGCCCATGTAGTTATAAGTAAATCATTTAAAGACTATTATTAATGATTAAAATATCATATATATCTGGTACATATTCATTTTATACTATTACATAACATTTGGAGATAAAAAAATGAAAAGCACTCTTCATGGAGACGGTAGGCCGTACATACGTATGAACGCTACTTTCATTTTTTGTCATATTAATGGAATTAAAAATAAATGAGATATATATATATATATTATAATTCAAGTATAATATATATATATTATATAGGTCACATATGTTCATTAACATCATTCTTTATAAATTCCATGTATTGCATGAACGAGTCACATCACCTGAGGGGGCGGTAGTCCACACTTCCTCATATGAAATTATCGCATTTGCACAACCTGAAAAGAATAAAGGTATATTTTAAATATAAAATAAATAAGAATATAGTAAACATAAATACCATATATATCATATATAATATACAGTTACATCATAATGGCCACCTTTAAATGTGTTAAAAGAATATTGAACAATCATCGTTCTGTGAGGCCGAAAATAGCCAACCACAGAAACAATATGTTCTTTAACCATTCGACGAAGGTGTGTGATTTTGTAGCTATAATACATCTTATAACATCATCCTAGTATATTTAATATACTGGTTTTGTTACAAAAAAAAGTAATAAAAAGAGTTTATGGGTTTGGAGAAGCAAAATATGACAAAAGACCACAAAGGAAGACATTATCTTTAAATCGGGTAACTCTCTTCGATTTAAGCTCAAAGGCTTCCTTGGAAAGGATTATTCCCAAAGTTAGGCTTTAATGATGATGAGAGGAATGTTTAGAGATGAAATGGGTAGGTTTTGGCCAAGCCAAAGTCTTTAGAGGTGTGGCTAAGGAGGTAGAGGTGGGGGCCTTTTATAAGAGGAGAGGAGGGGCACTCTTGGAAAGTTACAAAATGTTACTTTATTTTCAAATGCGTTTCGGATTTTAAAGGTCCCACATTGATTTATTTGGAGAATAAGGTGGTAAGGGTTCAAGTTATACTCATAAAATAGGTCTTTTACAAGTGTATGTTATAGTTTTAACATTATCTTTTCATTTTATTTAAATCCTTTATTAATGAGGTAATCGCGGCGTCATCATGATGTCATAACCAATTTAATTTATATAATGTCTAAAAATTATAAAAAAAATATCATGATGTAGGAAATAGTTTTTGATTTCTAATAAATATTTATAGTCAAAAATATGACTTGTATAACCCCATTTAAAAATTATTTTAGTAAAACAACTCATGCTTGTGACATTTTTATTTTAACATAAAATAAAAAGTTATTTATGTCATATTCCAACCAATTTGGATCCATGGGGTCCCCATGTTGAACCATGGATTATATTGGTCGGACATTACAAATCCAATGAGGGTATGACATGTTTCTAGGTCATTTCATATTATTAAAACATTTTTTTTACCTTAAATTACACTAATTACCTCTAATCACGATTAAAAACTTAAAAGTTAATATTCACCAAAAAATTATTTTAATCCCATTGAACCACATTTTACATCCTAATGACAACCATGTATGTCGGATTTTTGATATTCAAATCATACATGTGGTAAATTTTCATTTAAACGAAAAATCAGTTTTTAAACTACCACTTAGTGGTTTCACTATTCATTAAAAATTGATGTTTTTCAGAAAAATAAAAAAATTCAACCTAAGATATATTCCACATTCCAAATTCAAAAATTATTCCTATTTTAAAAAATTCAAAACATATATTTTGCATTAATTAATTTAATAATTAATTCCCTCTGTCAAAACAAAAAACATGTTTTTAAGAAACAATATCTATTAAAAGATTGACACTAGTTTAATTCCAATTTCAAAGTGAAATTAATCCCAATGACCACTATTGGATTAAATGGTAAAAAAATATTCTAATTTCACATTAAAAACAATTAAAAAGATAATATAATCATATAAAAAATTAGATTAAAAAGATGTTTTGAATCAAAATACATCATTTTCACTATTCATTAACAATGAACTTTATCGGAAAAATACCAAAAATTTACGCAAAGTAAATTTTGATGTCCTGATTTTAAAGATGAATTTTATTTTGTCAAATATAAGACATAAAATTTTCAAAAAGTGGATTTAAAAGAGGTTCTCCATCAAAAGGCGGTTAATCGACCTTTTAAAGATTATTATAATGTTTACGCTTAAAATTGGATTCATTCGCATTTTTTATCCTCTAACATTTATTGTAAAAAGTAAAAATATTTGACAAACATATATAATAATTTTGTAGTTAGTTCTGTTCATTCCCACAATTACAACGGCTAGGCGTTAACTACCATTTAAATTAATATTATTTTATTATTAGAGTGCAACGTAAGATTCCCAAGAAACTCGTTGTTGTTTATTGGGTACACCTTGAGAATAGCATCCCCTTTAAAGTAATATTAATAATTTATTAAAAAATATGGATAAATGTGAAAATGTAATATTCGTTATTTACCTGGGGTGTTACATCCTTCCCCCCTTTGGTGAATTGTGTCCTGAAAATTTTAAAATTAGGCTTTGAAACTTCATTGAAAATCCCACATCGGAACAAGAGTCAGTAAAACAATCACTTTAAAATAAAGAAAGAGAAGTACAAAGGTCACCCGAGTTAACCCATACTAGGATTCCATGTAGGAAAACATGGATATGGAGGAAAAAACAAAGGGTCATGTTCTGAGGGACAATGATAAAAAACATGTTTAGGAGAAAGTTAACCACAAGAAAATCACATACTTGTGGTGGGTTAAACGGTATTTGATTCCCCCATTGGAAACGTTAATGGAACTCATTTTTGTTTTAAGTTACATTTCATTAAGGAATTTATTTTTGATCTTAAGGAGACATACTTACTTGTCATGTTGCCTTTCTTCTTTTACTAGATTTCTTACACAAACTCGTACTTTCCCCAAATGATGAGTATTTAGGAAGACTTGTTTAAAATAATAGAACTATAATCAAATACTAAAGAATCACCTAATCCACAAAAGAAAACTATATACTTACCATGTATTTAGACATTATCCAAAACTAAAACCTAAAAGGTTAGTATGAGATCAGATAATACCCAAAAAGGATAATCCTTTATAAAAAAATCTGTTCTTAATCTCTAAAATTTATCAAACATTACCCAAAGTTCAACAAAGACCATTCAATAAACAATTTGTCCCTAAAATTTTTCAAAGTAAACCAAACTAATATTGAAACCCAAATATTTAAAGGATTTAATCACATAGTCTTCCAAGGTACAAATTAACACTTATCTCTAAATAACATCAGTTGCTCTTAAAGTCTCATATTGAAAAGTAATTAAACTAATCACATATCCTCCATGATAGGTTAATAATTTCTATAGATAACCCAAAATCAACTTACTCTTAATTCATAAAACCATATAACTAAAAATAATAAGTCATAATAACCAGGGACTTCACGTAGTCCAGTGGTAGGCGATAAATACCAGTCTCACTTTGGTTGTGGGTTCGATTCGTGCAGCTTTGCCTGACGCGATGGGTTGTCACACGGTCTGCCTATTGTCCTTTTTCCAAAACTATATAATTCTTAAAACATTCCCCAAAATGAGATAAAATATTCAAAAATAATCATAAAATACTTTAACCTCAAGTTTATCTCATGCCTTTCCATTTCCATCATAACATATAATAACCCATAATAACCTCAAAAGTAAGGATCATATAAACCATAATGGTTTCCTTTATAATTATTACCCGAACATCCACATCGATTGGTCATCTCGTACATGATTCATTATAGAACATACCAAGGATCAAGTGGTTGATCATGACTCCTTTATAGTTGCTTTAGAACAACCACGAGTTTCCTCATTGAATCCCCCATTTCATCCAGTCTCTTAATCAAAGAACCACCATAGTTTCTTTCAAACCCATTGTCACTTTAGTGCCTGCTAGATCCACCCATTTACTAAAAACAAAAATTTTAGTGTGTGTATATCAACAAGACCATCATGTTCTAATGATGATGACAAACAAGATGATATACTTACTCATTCACTTTATCTAAAACTAAGGATATTTCTAAAATCGTAACCATTATGGTATGTCACTTATACTTAGAGAATACCCTCACCTCTAAAGTTATCTAAACCAACCTCTGATACCAACTATAAGCCCCTAGCCATTAACCTTACTTAATATTGAATTAAATGAATAATTCACATTGAGGATCTTTTCAGGTTTAGAGTTTTAGAGAATTAGATCATAAATCATGAATTACATTCCACATTTAAACAATGTGTTTACATAAAAGATAGAATTCGTTTTTCCCCATCAACGGAAACATATTTAAAATAAAACATGGATTTCTTCTTGATGCTTACATGACACTATCATCATAACATGTACCTTTCCCTTGACCTGTGAAAAACATTTCAAAAACTTGGGATGAGCATAAAATGCTCAGTAAGGGATATAAAAGTATGAAAAGAAAACATTAGTCCATGTATGAAATCATACCTTACTCATAAAACATAATAATTTTAACATACCTCATCAAATCATGAATAAATCATAGAAATCATAAGGCATAAAGGTAACTTGAGGCATTCATAACATTATTACGTAGGGAGTAACCCTCTTGTTTATGTTTGGAATACCCATCACAGTATATTCCCTAAATCTCTTCGGATAAACCTTAACGTTTATCACCTTCGCGTTACCCAATGCATTGGAGAGCTATAGCGGGCTCACCCACCCATAGTTTATCACGGAACCACCCGTCTTCATAATAATTCCCATGAACCATAACATAATCGTATCACAAAAAACATGTATAAAGGAAACATAACATTTCCACTATTCAATCACAAGATATAAATAAAACACATTGATTTAAAAACATTATGAAAACCACTTTCAATACCAAAATAAAAGAAGAGTAAAACATCGTATTTATTTTTCATTCAAAAAAACGTAAGGCTTGTAGAGGAATATGAATCTCATGAAATGGTCATGGAGGTGGAGAAGTCGTTGTCGCCGCATACGTACGACAAGAAAAACATTCCTTATTTTAGTTTATTAAAATGCTTCTTATAAAAAGATTCCTTTTGAATAAACGAAAATATAAAGGGGTTTATACACCGTATAAAAGAAATTTGTGTATAAAACAAAATATGCCTCAATGAAATGAGATTTAGATGATGTCCCTTACAAAGATGGTATCCTTGGATTAAGGATAAATCAATTATATAATTATGTGTGACAAACGAATACACCAAATATAAGTGGATATTAAGTGTAAAACAATCAGAGGTAATTCACACATATTCATAGAATGACATATTCAAGGAGTACAAGTTTATCCCAAAGAATCAAAATTGGGTTAAGAAGTTTCCTTGCAAAAATTCGACATCCTAACGGCGTCACTTAAAAATTCAGAAAAAGAGATGATGAGAGATAAAAAGGGTATCTCATCAGTTGGACATAAAATTTACATCAATAATAATATATAAGAACTTATCCCAACATAATATTATGTGAATTAAAAGACATAACAAAAGAAGTATTTTAAAAAGAGGAGGGTGAAAGGTTCCCTTACCGACTTGGGTAACTTTCGAAACGTACACCCCATGGAAGAAGGGTCATACGATGAAGGTGTAAATACCCATAAATGAAATTATACATAAAAAGGTGTATAATAATGGGCAGTACATACCCCACTAAATGTAAATAGTTGATAACGTAGCATAAATTTCACAGGAATAAAAGTGAGATGAAAAATCCCTTACGAAAACTCGGCAGCCTAACGACGCCACTTAAAACTTCTCAAAAATGGATTTATGAGATCCAATAGGGTCTCTAATAATATGAACACAAAAATTAAAGTTAGAGGAATATAAACGAACATCCAAAAAAATTATAAATTTTATCTTAAAAGAAATTACATAATAGAGAGTACTTAAAAAGAAAGAGAGAGGTTGGATCTCTTACGAAAATTCGGCAGCCTAACGGCGCCACCCAAAACATCCAAAATTGATTAATGAGAGAAAATAGGGTCTCTCACCATATTAACATAAAAATTACAGTAGGAGTAATATAAAATAACATCTCAATCATAATAAATATGAGATTAAAAGGAATCACATAAAAGAGTGTACTTAAAAAGAAAGAGAGGGGTAGGATCCCTTACCTCAAGTCCGACTTGTCTTGTGCGTTTGTTTATATTCCTGAATAATAAACTTTGGTAAATTTATAATTGCTTAAGGACCTCCTTTAAATATTATTATTCATTTCATATCACATATTACAATGTTATAATATTTTTTTAATAATTTTAGTTCATATCAGATGTTTTTGCCGATGTTTGGTATATGAGTAAAAAAAATAAACTTGTTTGAAAATGACTGCCCATGTAGTTATAAGTAAATCATTTACAGAATAGTATTAATGATTAAAATATCATATATATCCAATAAATATTCATTTTATACTATTACATAACATTTGGAGATAAAAAAATGAAAAGCACTCTTCATAGAGACGGTAGGCCGTACGTACGTATGAACGCTACTTTCATTTTTTTGTCATATTAATGGAATTAAAAATAAATGAGATATATATATATATATTATAATTCAAGTATAATATATATATTATATAGGTCACATATGTTCATTAACTTCATTATTTATAAATTCCATGTATTGCATGAACGATTCACATCACTTGAGGGGGCGGTAGTCCACACTTCCTCATATGAAATTATCACATTTTCACAACATGAAAAGAATAAAGGTATGTTTGAAATATAAAATACAGAAGCATATAGTAAACATAAATACCATATATATCATATATAAAATATAGTGACATCATAATGGCTAACTTTACAGGTGTTAAAAGAATATTGAACAATCATCGTTTCGTGAGGCAGAAAATTGTCAACCATAGAAACAATATGTTTTTGTTACAAAAAAAAGTAATAAAATGAGTTCAGGGGTTTGGAGAAGCAAAATAAAACAAAAGAACACAAGGGAAGACATTGCCTTTAAATTGGGTAACTCTCTTTGATTTAAGCTCAAAGGCTTCCTTGAAAGGATTCTGCCCAATGTAAGGCTTCAATGATGAAGAGAGGGATGTGGAGAGATGAAATGGGAATGGGTTGGCTGAGACAAAGGCTTGAGAGGTTTGGGTATGGTGGTAGAGGTGGAGGCCTTTTATAAGAGGAGAGGAGGGGCACTCTTGGAAATTTACAAAATGTAACATTATTTTAAAATATGTTTCGGATTGTAAAAGTCCCACATTGATGTATTTTGAGGATAAGGTGGTAAGTGTTCTAAATATACGCATCCAATAGGTCTTTTACAATTGTAAGTTATATTTTTAACATTATATTTTCATTTTATTGAAATCCTTTATTAATGAGGTAATCGCTGCATCATCATAATGTCATAATTAATTTAATTTATTTTATGTCTAAAAATTAAAAAAAAAATCATGATGTAGGAAATCGTTTTAGCTTTCTAATTTATATTTATAGTCAATAATATGACTTGTATAACCCAATTTAAAAATTGTTTTAGTAAAACAACTCATTCTTGTGACATTTTTATTTTAACTTAAAATAAAAAGTTATTTATGTAATATTCCAACCAAAGCGGCTCCATGGGTTACCCAAGTTGACCCATGGATTTTCTTGGTCGGCCATGACACATCCAATGAGGGTAGGACATGTGTCTAAGTCATTTCATATTACTAAAACATTATTTTTACCTTAAATTACACTAATTACCTCTAATCGCGATTGAAAACTTAAAAGTTACTATTCACCAAAAAATTATTTTAATCCCATTGAACCATATTTTACATCCTAATGACAACTATTTATGTCGTATTTTTGAAATTCAAATCACAGAAGTGGTGAAGTTTCATTTAAACGAAAAATCAGTTTTTAAAGTACCACTTAGTGGTTTCAGTATTCATCAAAAATTGATATTTTTCAAAAAAATACCAAAAAATCACAGTTAGCTACATTGGATATTCCGAATTAAAAAATTATATCTATTTTAAAAAATTCAAAACATATTTTTTGCATTAATTAATTTAATAATTAATTCCCGCTGTCAAAACAAATAGCGTGTTTTTAAGAAACAATATCTATTAAAAGATTGACACTAGATTAAGTCCAGATTCAAAGCGAAATTAATTCCAATGACCACTATTGGATTAAATGGTAAAAATATATTCTAATTTCACATTAAAAACAATTCAAAAGATAATATAATCATATAAATAAATAATATTAAAAAGAGGTTTTGTATTAAAATAAAACATTTTTCACTATTCATTAAAAATGAACTTTATCGGAAAAATACCAAAAATTTACGCAAAGTAAATTTTGATGTCCCGATTCTAAAGAAGAATTTTATTTTGTCAAATATAACACATAAAATTGTCAAAAAGTAGATTTAAATGAGTTTCTCCATCAAAAGGCATTTAATCAACCTTTTAAAGAATATTAGAATGTTTAAGCTTAAAATTGGATTCATTCGAATTTTTAATCCTCTAACATTTATTGTAAAAACAAAAAATATTTGACAAACATATATAATCATTTTTAGTTAGTTATGTTCATTCCCTCCATTACAACGGCTAGGTGTTAACTACCATTTAAAATAATATTATTTTATTATTAGAGTGCAACGTAAGATTCCCAAAAACTCATTGTTGCGTATTGGGTACGCCATCGATCATAGCGTCCCCTTTATAGTAATATTAATATTTTATTCACAAATATGGATAAATGTGAAAATGTAATATTATTTATTTAATTGGGGTGGTACAATTATTATATACATCCAAATAATTAAGTATTGAATAACAACTACACTACGACGTGGAGAGGGTAAGACGTACGTACCCCAGTATGGTGACTTTTTCAATCATAGGATGGATATAATAATTAATATGGTTGTAACATATTTATAACAACATCGAAGTATGTATAAGGTAATGGATTTATTATTTTGTTATCAAAAAAAGTGTAAGTTAAGAAGAAGAAAACTTTGAAAGGTGTGACGAAATTATTACCTCTTATTGAGGTGCTTTCTTTGGATTGGATCAAAATGGCTCTTTAGGATGGATTTACAATCAAATAAATACCTCTATGATGAATTGACAGTATTTGGTAGGATATTTAGGTAGGTTATGGCCTATCCAATAGGCTTTGGAGGTGTGAAATTAAGATAATGGTAAGTTTCCTTTAATTAGAGAGGTGAGGGTCACTTTAGGAAAATATTGAAATATTATTTTATTATAAATTCACTTTCAGTTTATAAGTGATCCAAATGGATTTGGTTTGAGCCTAAAGTGGGGATGGGTGAAAAAACTCTCAAAAATATATTTTAGTCTGGTTTAGGTCACAATATTAACCATATTTTTATATTTAACTGTATGTTAAATAGTTTGGCATTTACCATGTCTCCATTATTTTTATATTATATGGTAAACCAACATACCATAAACTATCAAGAGAGACCCAAGTGGTTCATTAATATAATATATATCATCATATATTTCCTTTGGAGAAACCTCAAAATTTTTTTGACTATTATATAATTTAATAAAATAGTATTTGTTTTAAAAACTCAATTATGTCAATTTTGACACTATTTAGTATTTGGTTTTTTTGTCATATTAACATTATTATTTCGAAAAAAATTCATTAAATGAACCCAAAAATTTCATATTAACCAATAAAATTCTTATATTGAATCCAAAATCTAAATTTACATTTATTTTAATATTTATAATATCAATTTTTTTAATCTTTCATTAATTAGGTAATTATTGCATCATTATTGTGTCATAAAAAAAATTTAATTATTTGATATCTAAAATTTATATATAAAATATCATGATGTAGGAAATTTTTTTATATTTCTAATTAATACTTATAGTCAAAATTATCTTCTGTATTTCCCCATATTAAAAATGGTTTAGTTATTTAACACAAAATTTTACCCTTTTAACACTTTTTTAAATAAAATAATAATAAATCTCCTAATCAAATAAAAAGTGATGAAAAGGATCATATATTATTAGTAAAGTTGATTTGGGTATAAATACACATATCCAATAGAATTAAAACATGTGTTAGGGTAATTATAATATCATTTTTAACATTAATTACCCTATTTATTTTTATTCGTTGTAAATAAAATTCAAAAGTAACTATTCCCAAAAAATTAGTTTCATTTTATTAAACCACATTTTACATATGGATGTCAAAATTTTCACTCGGATTTTGGAAATTCAATTTACAGAAGTGTTAAAATTTTGTTTTATGATAATTTGAAAATGTGCCTACAATGTGGGTAAAAGACGATAAAAAGTTCAATAAAATATTATACATCAAATATTATTATAAAATGACTCCAACAAATTACGTTTAATTTATCTATGTATTATTTATCTATATTTACTTATAATAAATTTAAATAAAATAAATCATTTTTTAACAAAAAAAATTTGGTTTTAAACTATTACACTGTTTTTTTAATTATTCATCAAAAATCGAAACTTTTGAAAAAAATACTAAAAATTCAGTCTAGGAAAATTTTGATATCTCAAATTCACAAATGACATATATTTACCTAAATTCAAAACATTGATGTTGTATTAATAAATTTAAAAAAATATTTCTGTTGTCAAAACTAGAAAGCGAGATTTTTAAAAGTAAAAACTATCAAAAGATTGATATGTGTGTGTCAAATTTAAAAGTAAAATTACTTCCAATGTCAAAAATTGGATTAAATGATAAAAATATAATATAATTATTCCTCAAAATCATTCTATTATATAATTTAACACTATAAATTATTTTGATTAAAAAAGGTATTTTTAATTAAAATTTAGTATTTTCACTATTAATCAAAATATGAAAGTTATCAGAAAAGCACCAAAAATTTATTGAAACTAAATTTTTATGTCTCTATTATAATGGAGATGTTTATTTATTTAAATTTAATATATAAAACTGTAAAATATTGGATTCAAAAATGTTTCTCCATTAAAAAGTCGTAAAATTGCATTTTTTGAAAAATACTTCTTTTATCTGAAAAATAAAATTTGTTCTCATATTATGTTTGTGAAATATATAATATGGATTTTAATGTTATATGGAGTATATTAAATTCAAAAGGAGTTTAATATTATTCATAACTTTGTTTTGAACAGCTTGTTTGTTAAGTCGGGGTGCGCTTGAACTCGGTGTTGCGTGTAGCGCAAGCTATTAAATTACTTTAAAAAACATACTATGAAATCATGGGGTGTTATATTCTTCCACACTTTTTTAAATTTCATCCTTTCCAATTTAAAATTTGTATTGTGAAATTCATTGAAAGTACCATATCGTAAAAAGTGTCAATAAAACTATCAATTTAAAATAAATAATGATAAGTACAAAGGTTACCCGAGATAACCCATAATAGGATTCCATGTAAAAAAACATGGATATGGGAGATAAATAGAGTTTCATATTCTGATAAAGAGTTATAGTAAAACAGATCAGGATAAATTTAACTATAATAAAAACAAAAAAATTTGATGGGTTAAATGGCCATTAGTCTCCCAATAGGAAATGTAACCATATAACATTTTTTGTTTTATGTTCAATTTCATAAAGTAGAGGAATTTATTTTTAATATTGAATAAGAAAATTAAGAGATATACATAATTTTTTACTATAGATTAAACCTATAATAAATTTCTACCACTAACTCATCTATTCTCTAAATTATTAGTATTTAAGATGACTTTGTCACACTTGAAGTGCAAGAATCAACTTATAGAGAATCACATAATTTAAAATGTATAAACTATATATTTCCCTTATCATTATAGATTATCCAAAACCAAATGGTTAGTGCGATATTACATGATCCCCAAAATGTATAATCCTTTATAGAAAGAAATATTAATCTTAATTTCCAAAATTGAACAAACAATACCAAAAGTTCAATAAAGACCATTCAATAAATACGTGTCGTTAAAATCCTTCAATATAGTCCAAACTATTATTGAAATCCAAAACTCCTAAGAATTTAATCACATAGTATTTCACTTTAATCCTTAACATCTATCTCTAAATAACATCAACTACTCATAAGGTATCATTTAGAAGTGTAATTAACCAAATACCTTATTCTATATGATAGGATAGTCATTTACATTAATAACCTGAATCTAAATAAGAAACATATATTGTTCCAAAAAAATCCAGCATTACTCCTACAATGAAATTCCAAAGTATTCTATTTTCCATAGGAATATATTGTTCCCAACAGAGCGCATATCTTCCCAAATAACATTTATCTTTTAATCACAAAATAATTTTCCTATACTAAGTATTTCTATTTGAAAACACATATGATCCCAAATAAACTTATTATTGATCAATAAAATAATTTAATTAAAAATAATTAGTCACACTAACCAAGGACATTACATAATGAAGTGGTAGGTGATAAATCCCAATCCCACATTGGTTGTGCATAAGATTCCCATAGATTTGTCTGATGTGATGGGTTGTCACACTGTCTGTGTGTTGTCCTTTTTTCAAAAACAATATTTTATATCATTCCTAAAAGGTGATAACTTCCCTAAAATAACTATAACATAATTTAACCTCAAATGTTATCTCATACCTCACATTTACATTCCAAAAATTAATAACCTATAATTACATGAAATTCAAGGTTAATGTATACCCAAATGGTTCTTTATAACTATATCCACAAAAGAAAAAAATAATTCTTCCTCAAATATCATTTTGACATAACAAACTGCATTATTACACATAAAATAGAATAGTCTTCCATGGTAATCCCATAAACAAAGATCATTAGTACTTTCAAATATTTCTCCATCCTTTTATATCCACATTGGTTCTTCCTTGACCTATAGGTTATCCTATAGAATAGTGCATTGACTAGGGTAATTACAAGGTCCCATACATTTACCGTAAATGGCCATAATTGCATTCTTAGGATCATTTATATTTTCATCCACTGTAGTCTTCTTTTTTCTTTGAAAATTCATTACTTTATGGCGTTATTTCCCACACATAAATCATTTATTCGTTCCATTGTGACACTTTCTTGGGTGTCTCTATCTCATTTTTGGCATGATTGAAATTGAGCTTTCTTTTCTCCACGGTTTCCACTACTGGAGCTCTCATCATTCTATTCCTTACACTTCTTTGTTGAGTTTGGGAGTTGGTTAATATATATTTTGTTGATCATATTTTTCGAATCCTTCATCGTCATGAAAATGATATCTTTTATGCCTATCAATAATCTATTTAGTTTCTCATTTCAATCATTATTCCCAACATGTACATCATGTTCAATGTTACTATGAGTTCAATGAAATCTATCCATTGACTAGTAGAAGAAATCACGGTGTGAGTCATAAAATAACTTTGATAATATCATGACACCATATTTTCAATCTAAAAAACCTTAGTATTAAACAAGATTATTTATTCTCATCATATATTAATGTCCATAAAATCAGTTTTCAATGAAAATGTGAATTATCCTAAGCATATCCCCCGGGACTATCATGACCAAGAGTGTAGTAAGGCCCATTTTCTTGTACTAGGATACCCTGATTCACGCCTGAAACTCCTTTTAAGATTTTTCACTCCTATGTACATTTGTTCCAGAGCCGCCTCTACCCGCTCTTATCCAAACTAGGATGTATTTCTTGGATACCCCACATAATATTTACATTATAAAAAATATTGGATGTTATTCTATACTAATTCTCAAAGTCTATCTTAGGGTAGTGTTTTATAATCATAGATTTTATAAATATGTATTGATTATAAAATAAATTATATTTTCAATGCATTCTATATGCATGATTGATTACATAGTATAATTTTCCATACTAGGGATTTGAGTTCACCATTTATTATATTTCCATTTCCCCAAGATATGAATAAGGTATCATAAAATCTTTCTCAATGATGATAGAATGATTTTAATTTTGTGTTTTATTTTCTCAATGTAATATAGAAATCATGTGTTTATCATGTATCCCAGGACTAATAATCTGATAAATAATTCATGTTATGTTCTATGGTATATTATACCATTGCATTAAATTAAACACCATCTCTGGGTTACTAGAGTTAGGGGCGGTATAGTCGGTATAAATGGATGTTTAGTAGGATTATTGGGAACTAGATTTTAGATGAACTTAGTTTATATTAGAATTACGATAAAAATTTAGAATGTTTAATAAATTTTATGAATTTTTATGTTATCAACAAATGTTAATTATGTCATGAGATAATTATATTTCTTTCATTTTTTTATATTTTTTTCCTATTAGAGGAACTTGAAAACATGTCAAAAATTGTAGTCAATCTAGGGATTTACATTATAATAAATACAATATATTGGGAGTTCGAGTTGCAAATATCACAAACATAATGGTGTTATTTACCTTGGATTTGAAAAAAACAGTTTCTATATGGTGAAACATATAGCATCATAGTGTGATGCTCCAATTTAGGATTATTTTATGTAATGTATGCCTAAAAATTTTAATAAAATTATCAATACATCAATAGTTCAGAAAAGAGTCATGTCCCTTGAAAGGTTACTCATAGATTTTGGGATATATTGAAAAGGAACATGGTAATATGGTTTTATATTATTTAAAGGGGTAATTGTTTTAATTGTGTCTTAGATATAAAATACAATACATGTTAAAAAAATATGGAATCACTAACTTTTAATGTGACATTATTCGATAGATATTTTCCATGAGTGAAATGAGATGAAATGGAGAGTATTTTCATCAACCACAATTTTATGGAAGTGGAATGTGCTCTTGATTATGTTGCATGATTCACATGGTTATCAAGGCTTGAAATAGAAAATATACACAACTCATAATGAAATATAGACTCTTTTATTGACGGTATTATTGTTAACAAAAAAAGTGAACGAGTCTATAAAATGTTTTTATTATATGGTGATATATTATTATGTAATATCAAGAAAGGGAAGGAATTTCAAATATATTATATATATATGAGAAATGGAAAAAAGAAATGTGTCGAATAATAATAAGTGAAAGATTAGAGTTCTACAATGTGATAATTATCGAATGAAACATCCCCCAAATTGATTAAAAGAAATGGGATTTTATATAGTGTATAGAAATATAGTCCATCTAGTTCTATTATCCGAGATAATGAAATGAAACAATGTTATCTATTTCATCAAATGTAGGGAGTTGGGGTATTATTTGAAACAATTTCCAATATTTTAGGGAATATTCCATATATGAAGCTAATGGGGGGAATTGAAATCCTGATTTATTAGTATATCTTAATTTTATGTTCATAAAGATATGGTGGAAGGTAAATTGATCATAAAATAAAATTTTGATAATGATTTATTTGATTCTTGATATAAATAGTATTTTATATCTTCAATGATTTCCAAGAACACATAATCATTCCCTACCACCTTAATAAGAAAGTTTAAATTAAATAATATTAGTGGTGATCTTATAGATGAATTGTTATGTTAGTCAATCCCCATTATGATGCATATATATGTACAATATTTTAAAAAAAAATTGTTATACCTATGGTTGAATTTGAAATAATCCATAGTATATGTTTTCTTTCAAAGTATAGTTAAAAAATTTATTTCCAAGATAAGGAAATTATTATTTCAAATGGAGATGTGGAATCTCAATTCATTAGAGGTGAGAATACATCTTGTGAATCATGTACGGATCCACCAAAAGTATCTCCCCTTAATGAACTTATGTGAGAAAATGTTTAGTCACAACCATAGATTTGATAGTTAACCAAGGAATATAATATAGACAGACAATTTAAGAATAAATTTATGTGTTTCTTGAAGAGTTACATGGAAATCAACCATAGTGGAAAATTAATTTATCCATTGAACTATTTCCTAATGTAATTCTTTTATCTAGGACTCCATGCCGAATATCCATGGTTGAATTTGTGGAATTGAAGAAACAATTAAAAGTGTTCTAAAATAAGGGATTAATTCACACTAGTGTTTCACCATGGTTAACCCATATTATCCTTATTAAGAATAAATATGGTTCTATGACGTTTTAAATAAATTATAGGGAAGTGAATTCCATTATTATAGATATAAATTATCCTCCAACTCATATTTATAATTTTTATAATTGACTTGAAGGATCCCAATATTTTTCAGAGATTGATATCCTTTTTCGGTATCATCAATTGGGAGTAACAAAGTAAGGTATTCTAAAGAGATAATTTCACTCAATATATAGATAATATGAGTTCACATTAATTTCCATTGGATTTGGTAATGACCCTTTTTATGGAATAAATGAATTTATTATTTAAATACTATCCTAATAATTTCATTGTTTTATTTATCGATGATATATTGGAATACATGAATTTCTACAAAGTGTATAAAATTTATATTAGAATCATTTTGTAAACTCTAAAAATTGAAGGAATTTTGTGGGAAATTTATAAATTTAAAATTATAGATGTAGTAATGTTAATTTCGTCGGAATATTATCTCTATGTAATAAATATTATTTGATCCTGAATGGAAAGTTGTAGTTAAATGGTGGCATGTACCAATGAACATACCTGTGATATGTAGTTTTCTATATATTATCTAGTCACTATTTGAGATTTATTAAAAAAATTATTCATTAGATAAACTATTAAAATAGTTTAAAATTAAAATTATTATGTTCATTTGTTAAAAAAAATGTGAATATTTCTTCGAAAACCTAAAATGGAGTTTGGTCAATTGATATGATCCTGTATTTGTTTCTGAATAGCTACCTTTTTATGTTCCTATTTCATCCCTTCAAAATTTCTAATGGATAGTCACTCTTGGAATAAAGTGTTATGTCATAGGTGCTTGTGGATCTAATAAGTCATGTTAATTGTAGTCTAGAGGTATCATGTAGTAATGTGGGTGTTGAAGTTCCACAGGTTGGATGTTGGGATTTACAGTAGACATAAACAGTTACAAGAACCCACTAATCATATAGTGGGGTTTCTAGAGCTGAATTCATACTACAACAAACCACCAAATAATTATTGGTGGCCACTGACTACCTGGTACTGTTGAAAAATGTTGTGTAAATTTGGGGGCAAAATTATGCCCCATGTAACCTATTTTAAACAACTTATCATCCATATTTTGAACAAATTATTGGAGTAGTCATTTTTTATGGTTCTTTGAATATTTCATGATACCTAAAGTGATAGATGTCAATATTAACATATTTTGTTCGATCTAGTGGACCAGAAATATTTGATCTTCGTTTGAATTTTTTATTTTATCTTATCTTATGTATTAGTCATATACTTCTAGAAATGTTGGTGTGTATTAATTGCTATCAATAGGGGATCATGGTGTTTCACACATATCTAAATTATCGATATTTGATATATTTTTATCAATTTCTGAGTGAGATAATCTAAAACAACTCTTTATGGTCTAAGTATTATTCTCTTATATGACAAAACCATATGATTACATTCGAATGTCCTATGGAAGACTTCTTGAATTAAAAATATATAAATTTTTTTCATATAGTATGATAGATCATGTTATTTCTGGTGGGGATTGATACTAGGACTTGAGGCCCCCAAAAAGTTGTGTCGACCCTCGATTTTGTATATTGTATGATTGATATGTGAACCATAAATTGGAATAAATGAAATTAGAATGACAGGTTATCAGGGATCAGAGTTGCAGCATGACAACTAGTATTGTTCATCAGTTAACCAATTTGGTTCATGTTATTTTGTTTTGAATTATTGAAAACTTTTTATTACTTAACTCACATTTTTTGGCTAAGGGAGTGTTACACATTACCTGAAGCCTTAGTGAGGTTTTTGTATTTCTTGATTCCCAAGGTTATCAAATATATTAGCTTGAAAAAATGGTTATATTCATATATACATGGGCCTAAGGACGAGGAACATAAATGCCAAATTTCAGAGGGAGATATTCAAAATGTATATTTATATAGGCTGTGAGGGAAATGTGAATGATTATGTAATGAATGTGCTAAATTTGTTGAGATACATGTTTATTTGGTGTTGTACGTGAGATGATAGTTTTTTTGGAATGAGATGGTTTGATGAATGGTTATACAAGATACATAATGGATAGATTATGAGGATGTGCATGGAACTCCTACTATGTAATATTTACTGGGGTTCAATGATGGAGTCATCCTATACTATGTTTAGGTAGGTATGGATAACCTCAAGCATCCTCCCAGAATCAAAGGTTCAATATGTATATTTTAGTATTTTCATCCATTTATATTGAATTCCTCTTTTATATTTTATTATTATATTGACTATACATAGACTATATTTGGTTAGACTCCATAGGTATCGACCTACTCTGTACTACTCACACCCTATCCATGCACTATTTGGAATCTAGAATGACTTCGTGAGTATATGATTATAAATGGGATAGGATCCCTATGAAATATTTATTTCTTATTAATACGTAATAGATCCTGGATATAGTATCATACAAGGGGTTTGATACTAGTATTGGTAGCTATTTTATGAATCTGTATTTTTATTTATTTACATTTATGAATTTTATCACAACATTAATTTTGTGTTCAACAAATCATTTAATGGTTTTGTTCTATTGGATTTATAAGGAATTTGTTTATTTTGTTATTGAGTTGTATTATTTGATTTTTTTAATCTTATTTCCATAGATATTTTCACATTGTACGAAATGGTATATCTTCCAACTATTTCAATCATAACATCACATATATTTGATTGTCTATGGGATATGGGGAGACATTCTTGAGGTAATGTGGAGACCAATCTTAGTAACATAGTGGAGAACATGTCTAGGGAAATTAAAATTTTGATTTAGAGGGAAATTTTGTGTTTTTTTAATATTAGGGAATGTTTTTCAACAGACTAGGATGTGTTGGGACATGGTAATTAGATCATTCATTGGAGTAAAAAATCTATGTGAGATGGAAACCCCAAGTTACCAGGGATGGGATTGATATTCTTCAGGTTCATTTTTTATAGTTCTGATGTTATTTCATTTTGGGTTTTACACATGTTATGTGTTGTTACTATTTTTATGGGACAATGTTCATAGGTCTGTTCGAAAAGAGGTGTATATGCATGCATCATGATATGCATGTAATATCTATCCATTTTTTCTATCATGTTTTCATCTCATTTACGTATATATAGAATTCTATTTATTAATGTTAAGAAAATTTATAAATACCTAAAAAATGTATGATGATTTCATTCTAATTTTTATATTATTATAAATAATTAGTTAAACTAAATATAATATCATTTATATTTACAACATAAATTCTAAGAACGAGTTTTGTTTCCCATTCATATTATATATAGATTTTTCTTTTTCTATTTTATTTTTCAAACTCATATGACTTATTGTGTGAGTTACACCATGTTGAGAGATGATTATGTGTTATGATATAGTTTAGAATTAGAAGAATTTTATTGATCACAAACCACACATATATCAACCCAATACACCAGTAGATTAATGTGATGTTATAGATTATCAGATCTAGGAATGTTTCTTTCGAGTGATATGGTCCATAGCGAGGGATATTCTTCAAAGAGAACATATCATTTTAGACCTCATATAGGGGTTCTAGATGTATCACCCCCTGATGTTTGAATGAGAGGGAGGTCCCCAGAAAACAAATATCTAGCTTGAGTTCGTACAAATGATCATCGATTGTCTAGAGACACCGATGGATAGGATTGTGAAGCTAATTGTCTATAGAAAATGGGGACCAATGAAGAATGAGTGAGACATTATAGATTACTAAAAATTAACATAGTGAGATTAATTTAGAGTATTTATAAATAAGATCATATAATATTTCTATCCATAGGATCTAAGGGTGGTGAGAGCACAAGAATAATTTCACATGAAAGAATGGAACATGACGGCGATGGATTAAACATTTCATTTCAAATATGTAAATTGTTTTCCCACCATTGGTTGCAGATCAAGTAGTTTGGAAAAGATAAATTTGTGAAGGTATTTTATATGATATATTTTCCCAATATAATATATTGGGGAAAAATAGGTTATTCAAAATCTTGAAGCCATATCTCCTTTTTTAACAAAACCTATGTGAGGCCCTAATTGGTGGATAATGAATATAAATGGTTTGACCATGTAGAACTTCCTCTTCCTATAATACATGTTGTTTCAATCATTACTACCAAGAAAATATTTGGAAGGGAAGTCAAGGTAGCATGTCATATTTCAAAGGTGGTTACCTAACCAAATTCTTTTAGTGTGGTGGGCCTATCCATATGTTGGATCAGTTCACTAAACCTCTCGTGGATGGTCATTAATTTTCTATTATGGGTATTATACATTGGTTTTGTTGAAACACTCAGCAGGAAGGAAATTATGTGAGAGTAGGGAAAATTACTCAATTGATAAATTAATATGCTACTCATTAGTGAACGAGAAGCTAGAGTTCGACATGTTAAACATGATGATCTAGAAGGATAGGTAACTATATGATAGGTAAGGATGTTCCAGTAGTGGAACATACCACTAGGAACTTTTGAAGGAGCTATGGGATGAAGCATGCACCATAAAAATGTTGTCCAATGTACACCCATCAGGCTAGATTTAGGACCTTCCATGTTCTAACATATGATATTAGAAACATATAATCCCACATGTAATATTTTTGATAATGGGGGATTACACTCATTCATATCCATTCATTTTATCCATGGCATGGGTTTAATCATGGAGTACCTATTCAGATTTATGTCTATCAATAATCTATTATGGGTGTAGTTAGAAGGAATTATTTGATGCAATGATTTTTTAATTAATTTTAGTTTACTCCTCTTTCTATGGGATCTACTTTTATAATACACAAAGAGTTACATCTTGATCATGGGGATATATTGGTTGTTCTATATCATTCTTATATCAAAATCCACCTCTATCATGTGCCATTCGTTCAACTCAATGGTGAATGACATATCCACCATGGTGAATGGGATATCTAGGAGTGTTGGGAAGGAATTCTATATATTGTATTGAAGGGGATTATATCTAGAGTATATAGCCTTATACTAGATGATAGAGAACAATAATAGTATTACATTCCTCTAGTAGTATACCAGTATCATGATTTCCTTCCTATGTATATATCTATATTTTTTCTAGAGTTTTTTATAATAATTAATATTATTTTAGTACTAGGGGATGACCTTGTTATAATAATTCCCTTCAATATGGCATTAGCGTAGCTTTCAGTGTGGATAGTCCAGGTGATGGATTTAGAGAGAAGAGGTTTCATCCATTTTAGTACATCACCAAGGGGATTATTATTCTTTTAATAGAGAATGATTATTGGATTTTATTTCTATGATTCAAATATCTGAGGATGAAATCGTTGATCAAAAATAACATGAATCCACTTCCATTCATTGATCACCTCTCTAACAAGATAAGGGGTCCTCTAATATTCTATAATATTAATTTAAAATCAGGATACTGACATTAGAGAGTGAGGCCATCTGACATACCACATATAATATTTCAAATATATTATGATTTATATGAATTTATTTGATGTTATTCAGGTTGAAAAATACATTTCCCATTATAAGTTATTTATTTAAATATATCTTCCAATAGTTCATAGATCTATTAATTGTTGTCTTCATTAATTATGTTTTAATATACAATAACAATAGAGAGAATCATTCATAACAACTATATATGTTTATTTATTACCATGAGGGAGCCTCATATTTATGATAAATAGTCAAAGTTTTCATTCTAAATTGATCTGGTCCACATTCTCTACCATATTTTATTAGTGGTAGAAATATCATGGATATGGAAAAGGTGGGGGTAGTGGTTTATTTGAAGTTGCCCAGGATTTTTTTTGAAATTCAGATCATTCAATATCTAGAATGATATTATCAATTTTTTTATAATATTTCATGTACAATAGCATCAATTGCTAGTTTTACATGGAATGTTCTACAGAATGAATGGAAATATAGTTTTTAGGAAGCCTTGTAGAAGCTGAAAAGTAGGTTAATGTCAAAACTAATAAAAAACTTTTCAACACTAGGTAAGGAGTATATCGTGAACTATGATTCTTCTATAATTGGGCTTAGAGTAGTTCTTATACATAATATTTGTGTGACCACATAGGGTTCCAGGTAATTGAGACTGCACAAGCTGAATTATCCCATCAATGATCTTAATTTGGACACTATAGTTCATGCAATGACATTTTGGTGACATTAACTAATGGATCTACATTTTTTGATGATTAAAGATAATAAAATCTGATGGAATAACCTTTCACATATGTATTTTTACTTTAGATATAGGAGGTGGGTATTGTATGTGAATTAATTTGACATCAAACTTGTATATACACTCAGGAAGTGAAACGTTGTTATTGATGGATGACATAAAAGTCATAAATGCATGTGTTATAATAGTCTTGAAATGATTGATGGTTGATGAAACTATTTTTTAATAGAAATTCATACATCCAAGAATACTAGGAATGGGTGTCTATAACATCCATTTATGTGGTTTCGTTCATTCTATACATGTTCATTAAGAGGTTTCTAGAATATTCAAAAAAATTCCTCTTTATTATATTAGTAGGGATCCCCCATATTGTCAGAAAATTGATAAGGGAGTAGTTCATCACAATAAGCGTCATGTTTTGGTTTTTTTTTATATATGTGTGAGGTGATGATGATAGTGTATCATTCTTTTAGGTGGGTGGTACATCCTAATATGACAAATTTGTATCAATATTACCATAGGCGGTAATTATTATCTATAATGAAAAGGGAAATTGATAGTTTCATGACATGATACCACACGAATTAGAAGGTGAATGTTGAGATTATTTGACCAGTATGACTACTATTTCCATCATTCATTCCTTGGTGTAAATGGGATCGTTTCACCAAGCACATTATGATTTTCTTAACATGAACACCATTGGTGGAAGATGAAGTGTTGGTGATCCTGGACTAGTTGAGGAAAGTAACCCATATCCTTCCTATTTTTGAGACATACACTATTTATGATCTAAGTAAATTATATGTAAATAAGATTGCACATATTCTAGTATTTCATAGTTCTATGGTCTCATAAAAATATCTTGGAATTACATCATGGTTCTAAAGGTAAAAAATAGAGAATAGGGATTGAATGTCCTTCTGAGCATAGCCTACAGAGAAAAAACTAATGAATAATCAGAGCATTAGTTTCATGTTCAGGAGGACATGCTATAATCATATTATTGACAACATTGGTTCCTAGGATTAACATTGGGAACTCATATAAATTTCATATAATAATAGATTTTGATCATCGATCCCAATAGAGCCCTTATAGGATTTATATATGGGTCTATATCTTTCACCTATGTACTGGTTAGAGTTATATGAGTCAAAAATGATTCGTCTTATCCTCATGTAGGAGATGTCTATAAATATTACATTGATCATAAATAATTTGGAGATTTAAAAGATAAGTCTAGAATATTATGTTGACCATTGCAGACAATATCTAGGGTTCATGTTTAGTCATCCAATTTAAATTCGGCCTTTATAGATGTTATATCTAGATGTTATAAAATATATTCCCTAGGTTCATCAGAATATTCGAGATAGAGTAATGTTTTATCCCAGTGGAAATTATCTTACTCTTAATAATATAGTTATATGAACAAAATGTTTCATTTTTTGTGGATTTTGAGATATTTCAATGAACCTTCTAACAAGATAAATATTGATGATGTTATTATTGATATTGAATCTTATTTTAAGGAAAATTCTATTCATATCATAGACCATAGAGAGAAGAATATCTATGGAAGGAATGTTCCCCTTCTTCAAGGGTAAGTGGAATCATTAGAGAGTGTAGGTGGAGACCTATCTGAGGGATCTGAATATACAGGTGTAGTGGATTGACAGGTTCACAGGCTCTCGAAAGTTATTCTTAAGAGATAAAATTAAAGGCGAGTCACTGTATTTTGGGTGAGGTTTTCGGATCTTCTCATTTTCCCATTTTCATTCCATTGGAATACCACGTTTAATAATTTTATATTTTCCAATTCAGTCACCTTCAATGATGAGAGTGTTTTTAGAGGTTTTGGGGCTCAAAGAAGCTAATCTAATGGGAGGATTGATGATTCATGTTCCACTATAGGTTTTGTAGTAACACTGATAATCTAGAAAAGTACACCAAACCTCAATATTCTTATAAGTATCTTGGAGAGGCTACATGATCCAACTTACTAGTCTATGGAGGCTATAAATTAGTTGGTCTATGAAACATAAATTTGGGAAAAAACCCACCCAATATGATGGTAATATGGTATTGTTAAATTTTGAATATTCTCAATAGTATCTTCAACACATTCAACACTACTTACTAATATTGTGATCCTTTCTTTGAGATAGATGACCTGAAATCAATGAGTCCTATTAGAATTAAAATGTTTATCTAGTACTATTCATGGAACCACTCCTTGGATTAAATATTCTCTCTATCTATCACTTTTAATAGGGGACCATAGTGTTTCATGTAGATCATGATGATTGATAATTGATCTCTTATTCTATGTTCTTGAGGTAGGTGGTCTAAAACAACTCTCTTTGGTGTTATTTTGATTCTATAGTATATCCAACTTGTTTGATAACTCCAAAATGATATGTGTGTGACTTACTTAATGAAAAGTTTTTAATTACCCTTTATTAGACATCTCATGGATCACATTTGTGAAAAAATTGATTAATATTAGGACATGTGGCCACCCAAGCGGTGTGTCAACCATCGACAATGGTTATGGTAAGATTCATATCTGAACCGGAAATTGGCCTAATAGAATTTGGAAGAATAATTTTTAATGGTTTGGGATATTAAAAAAGATAACAACCATTATTCAGGTGTTAATCATTTTGAATTATATATTTTTTTTGGTTTGATCCATGATTTTTATGTTTTAACTCTTATTTAGTACTTCTGGTTATCTTGCATGTTAGTGGATTTATAGGATATAATTATTTATTCATCAGTTCCAGAGGGATTGAAACATATTATATTGAGTCCTGAGGGTGAGATGCATATATACATCAACAATTGGGTGATATGTGTATATTCTTAATGCCTGAGGGAGATATGCCACGATGAATCTTCATATGGGGCATCCTGGCGAGTTTCATGATTATACGATGTTTGTGGATGGATGTTGAGATGAAAAATCGATTGTTCTTATAGGAAATATTTTGGTTTCATGGTATCATATTTTTTGATTTATGGTTACATTTAATTCCATAGTGGGTTTTGGGGAGGGAGGACATTTCTATACTCCTTGGTTGTTTACATTGGGGTGTAAGGAAAGAGAAATCTAGAATTTTTCTCAAGTGGGAATGTCTGTCCTCGAGTGTCATCCTACAATTTAGGGGTTAGCATGTGTATAATACTATTTCATTTTATTTATATTTAATTCATCTTTTATGTCTTACTATTTCATACACTATACATGAAATTGATTTTTTTAGACACCATGGGTGTTGGTTGCATAGTTTTACTCAAATGATATTTGGGTATCGTTTGGTACCCATATAGACAATATGTGTATAATACTATTTCATTTTATTTATATTTAATTCATCTTTTATGTCTTACTATTTCATACACTATACATGAAATTGATTTTTTTAGACACCATGGGTGTTGGTTGCATAGTTTTACTCAAATGATATTTGGGTATCGTTTGGTACCCATATAGACAATATGGATGCATGTTTGGAGAAGAGAAATGTTCCCTATTATTGATTAATTTCATCCTTTCTAGGACAAGAGCTTTATCGTGATACTGAGCATGGGGTTCATGATCATTATTGGGATACATTCCTTGACTCTGTCATTTTATTTTATTTTCTTCTATGATATTCAACATGATATTTTGTACGATATTAAATATGCCTTTAAATAATTTCATTATATTCGGTTTTTTTATATTTTTCCTCTTTATCATCATTAATTGTATGATTTGGTTATTTTATCTTATTGTCACGGTGATTTTCACTTTGAACCAAAGTGTATAGTCTCTATACTATATATATAAAACTCTCACTACAATTTAGAATACTCTGGAATATGTGGAGGTGTTCTTTTGGGTGTGTAGTGACTAGTCTCAGTCATATGTGAGAGAACCATACAAGGGATGTTAAACAATGTATTGATATTGAAAAACCCATTAGGAATTGATGGTTTTTTTGTCTATAGTGATTCATTAATTAAAGAACTCATCTTCATCGTATGAAGAATGATATATATTTTTCTTATCCATAATTATCTTTAATGATCCATCAAGAAGATTATCCAAAACTTGATATGAGTTGGTAGCCATAATATTTTCCTCGATGATAATTTTTATTATATCTATGGTAAAATAATGAGATATATACAGATAAAAAATCTTTCAAATTCATCTATTCATAAAAATCTATCAATAATATAAAAAAGATAGGTAAATAGGTACTCAAGGATTATGATTTATAACAGAACTACGACGTGATAAAGGAAAATGACCTCTCCAATTCCTTTAGTAGGTAAGATAAAATAATTATGATGAAATTGAGGTGTAAAAATCCTATATTCATGGATTTATTAAATTTAATTAATAGAGTTGTTAGGGAAGCGGAAACATCAATCCTTTTCTTAAGGATTGTCAAACCTTCTTTACATGATATGAAAAACAAGTACCATATAAATGAAAATAGTTTCTAAAAAAATAGTACAGTTGTGAATATTGGGAAATTGGTGGAATGTTTCAAATTATAGTGTATTAAAATTTAAAAATAGGATAAGTGTACCATTAATACATGAGATGAAGAGATAATTACCTGATTAATCCCATGAATCAAATTACTATATATTCCTTAGTAGAAACATGATGTACATGGATTTGAGAAAACATTTTGATGGGATAACATAAAGAAAATTATTGATGATTATATACCATGATTCATGGTTTTCAAAACATTTCGACTGAGAGACAACATCCTATATAAATCATGAAATCATACCTAATTTATATATAGTAATGGGATAACATTACTATGGACATTGTCACTAGATATATTAATACCCCTAAAGGAAATTATTCTATATGGGTTATTATTGAACTCCTAACTAATTTCACATATTTTATTAATATAAAATAATTTATACCTCTTGAGTTCCTTTCTTGAACCAATATCAATGAATTTTTGATACTTCATAGTGCCCCTATATTTATTTTATATGATCACGGCTGACAATTGAAATTGATATTCTTGAAAATTATTCTAAAGTATCCAGACATTGAGATAAATCTGATTATTAATTTTTATTATCAAATAAATGAAGAGTCTGAAAGGACTATTCAAACATTATATGGCATTATAAGGTAATGCTCCATTGAAATTCATGGTTTATGGGATCTTTATTTATCTTTTATATAATTTTCATATAATAACAGATTCCATTCATAAATTCAAATTAAACTATATTAAGTCTTGTATAGGATGATATATCTTACACCAAATTGTCTATATTAATTTGGTGAAAGGAAATATTTCATCCAAGAACGTGTTTAGGGTACAATAGAAAAAGTGAAAAATACTCAGTGTTACATCAAGAAAAGAAAATGTAGGAGTAATTGTTATCTTAATAACCAATGAAATGATATGGAATTATAAGGAAGGGATCATTCTTCATGATGGTATCTTCATAGAAGGGAATTATATTGTTTGAAATCCATTTAAACTATTTCTTTGGTACATCAAGGATTTTTTAAATTTTGGGTGAAACATAAATGTGTCTTATAATCATGAAATGAAAACAACCCAATCTAAATAGAATAATGCAGTCCATATCTCATTATTGAGGAATTATATTCCAGAACCAACACATTTACACACCTCTGAATAAATTTAATTGGATCATAATTTATAACATTATTAATATCATATCCATATTATTATCACTATAAAACAAGATTTTTGGAATTAGATGAATCTTATGGTAAATGTAATTTGAAAAAGTAATATGATAGAGGAAGTAACTTGGGAACGTATGAATGTTCTGATTAATAACTACCCAAATTGGTTTGATCTGAAATACAATAAATTTATAGTTTGAATCCTTTAATACGGGGAGACAGAATGTAACATCTAAGATTCAATTAGAGAATGTAATATTTTTAGTGAAAATAAATTATATCATAATGCACATAATATTATTATAGATTTTGGTAAAAACCTAAATTACAACATTTAATAAACTAATTTAATGAAATGAATTTAATTTTTGATTTTATCTTGTTAAAATTATCATGGGGTGTATTTTTTGTATTTTTTATCAATTTTTATTGTTTGTGGTAAATGGTGAATATTATAGAATTTAAAAATAATTTTAATTTCATGAGGATATTAGGATATATGAATTAATTGAATTATTTTTATACATTTTTTATAGACCAAATATAAAACTAGTAATTAATATTATTCATATAAAAATAAAAAATTGAAATAAAAATTATAAGATTAAAAGTTATCAAATATATGTATTGTTTTGGATCAAATAAAAATAATTTTTGGTTTATATATTTTAATCAAGTATTCACAAGGTTAATTTATGTTCTGGATTGATTGAAAATTCAAATAAGCCTCATTTTATTTAAAATAATCTAAGTAATTACATATAAATCAACATTATAGAAGATTTTTGAATAACATCATTTCTATGCATAAAAAAATTCTCTAAAAATGGGCTTCCATTACATTGAGTGAACATATATTAATAGTAATTAATTTTAAAGATAAGACTTGAATTTTTCAAAATGGTTTCAATATTTGGAACCAGAACAATATTTAATAGGTTTTGATTTAAATTTAAACATGGGTCAAAATGAATTTTAATAATTCTAAAAACATATCAAAATGTTATGTGTTAGGATTAATGATGGGATTAAAATAAAGGTATAAATGATAAAATAACATAAAAAATTTCTAGAATGGATTTACAACCTATATCATTCCATATTTCAAATTTATCTCATTTATATACACATTCCCTGGGGAGTGAATTTTTTATATTTTAATGTTATAAATATTAAAAAAATTTCAATCCACTTCAAATATAAAAGGGAAACTTATCTCCTCTCTTCTTCTAACATTATGACCCTGTAAGAGTATCCAATCTATTAAAAAATGCTAAAAATTTATTATATGTGAATGTTTTCTTCGCTTCCAATTACCTCTTAATGAATGGATAACATGTGTGTAAATGATGGTTACTATAATAATATGTTTTTCTTAGTACACATGTTTTTCAAGTTTCTTTCATCTTAAACACCCAAATAATTTTAAATAACTATATTAGAATTATTAATTAGATTTATTTACCATAGTTATATGTTTTTATGTCAATTTTACATCCATAATACCTCTCCATTACATCCTATTCAAAATTAAAACATTACATGTTAAAACATATGGACTACTATGTCAGTGTAGCGGTGTAATTTTTATTCACCACCGCTTCACATGTATGTTTATAAATATGGAATTGGTGAATATATAATATATTTTATGACATATTTATGATTTATTAAATATAATATTTCATTTACCTTCTAATCATGCAATCTATTGGGAAATAATAATGTCCCTTCTGTGTATGTGTATTGTATTACCTCTATGAAGTGATGTGATTAATATTTCCATTACCACAATGAATGGATGGTTATATAATTTTATAAAACAAAACAAATCATGATATTAATAATATTTTGGTTGTTATGGAGCCATTTCATGTCACATTTACCCATGTTCAATATATTGAATTGATATCATTTCCATTTACAAAAAAACCTTATGTTGTAGATATAATCACAAACTATTAAATAATTATAAAAGGACCATTAAAATTGTAAGATATAAGAAACATGTTCTTATAAATATATATACAAAATTAAAATTTATTACTTGGGAGGGATATAATGTGTTTGGCCAAAAAGGAATCCAATGTAATGGTTTTGAGTCTCAATTCCACTTCATTGAGACATATTTTATATTATGCACCTAATTTATTTTGTATGATGGATATACAACCCCATGACATATTATATCATGAATTAAAATCTATACAAGACATATAATTTTTTAATTATTGTATTTAATTTTAAATTTTCTATTTAATAGTTATTAATGGAATAAAGGTTTATTTTATATCAACAATTTTGTTAGGGATTATTCATTTAAATTGGAATAATTATATACTATATTTCTTATTTAAACCACTATATTTTTTATCCAAGGACTATATATATTTTTTACAATATTTTATTCTAAAATTATCTATCAATGTTACTCAATAGGTCTGTATGTTTTTTTAAGAAAATCTTACCTTATTTCTCTTCTTTCGGTCCTAAATATTTCTCTTCCAACCCCATAATCATATAATTGTTTAATATAAGATTTATATTCATTTAAATTATTAATAATTTTACTTTTATAGTTCCATTGGGTTTGATTAAAAGTTAGTAATATTAATACTTAAAAAATTTATAACTAATCTATTATTATTTGTTACTAATGAGTGAATGTAATGCTTTTTATTACATATTCAGCATGAACAGATTTTCCCGCATCCATTTACAAAATTTTCTACTAATCATTATTCAAATGTTTAAATTTTCATTCAATTAAAATAATTTACAATATTTATTTTATTTTTATGTTCCAATGCTAAAATAAAATACATTGTTTTCTAAAACATTGAAAATAATTTAGAAGTTATTAATAACATTATTTTTATGAAAAACGTCCAAGATATTAATGGAATGTTATTTTAAATAATTTTCATCCATTTTTCCAATATAATTCTCAAAATAATATTATTTTTAATGAAAATTGATCAATTGATAGTATTCTATTGTCCTTTACATGTTGTAGATTCCAACTTATTTTTAGGTCGTCCACTTTCTTGTGATTATGTTCTCTATCACATTCCATTATTCATTGGACACTATTTTTCTTATTCTTATCATTATATTCATAATAATGGTTATATTTAGAATCATTTATACTACATAATTATTAACACTTCATTATAACATTGAAATATATGGTATGATATTTTGGGATCCTACTAAGAAAATTATTTCATTTATTGAGGAAATGTTGATGTTCCATATTCGTGATTATATAAGGATATTTATAATTGATAAGATTTGTCGACTATTTAATATATTATTAATTAAATATATGAATAATATATTTTAAATATATAATTTCTATGTTGGGATGGTTATAGATTTCCCCTCGATGAATTAATATTTATCAGGAGACAAGTAATTGGCCAAAATTGATAGATATTTTTTGTATTCCTAACCAATATTTGAAATATATAGGAACAAACCTAGAAAGAATGTCTCATTATGTATTGAAATTATCCTTCAGATAATGATCATTATGTATCAAATTATTAATCAACTTTTTAATATTTTAGTTATTATTAAACTTGTGATTTCTATGTCGATATTTTCCATGGAAACAATTTTTAATACGTAGTTAGTGATTAAATTGAATATATATTGATTATCCCATTTTCAGTATCATTAATTCCATATATACTCATGATTTATTCTTACTGTATAATTTCCTTTACTAATAATTTCATGTCACCCATTATTATGGTTTCCTTACCTCATCATATGAATAAGGTTTCAATCATCAATTTTTAAGGATGAAATAATTTTTTAGGATATGTATTATTTTTTCAATGTAATATATAAATAATGATTTTATATAGTGTCCCTACACTAATAAATAGATTTATCCTTCGTGTTTTTATCCATTGTATCTTGAAATAATGTAAAAACATAAAGACTAGCTTTGGGTTACTAGAATCGAGGTCATTACAATTAAATAGGATATTCATAATGTTTTATATATGGGTCTCATTTGAAATTCTATTTAACTATGTGAAATGTTTGTTTTTATAACATTTACATCTTGAAAATATTTTCCCACAATCAAGACCATTCTTATTTTGTAATCATTTATTCAATTCTTTGATGGTTTTTTAAAAGAAAATGTAATTCCAACTATTTAATGATTTATCCTTTCAATAAAGTTTTAAAAAGAAAAAGATATTCTTTCTTTTTCTTAAATCATATTTCAAATGAATTTAAAAAATTATTTCCATACAATATCAACATCCAATAACTATTAGTATGAATCACTTATGATATGATCTAATGATACCATCCACATTCTTTCTTAGGATGTATTATGATGATGTTTTAAAGGAATTTCATGAAACATATTTATTATCCAGTGGTTAATTATGATATGAAGGGAGGATAAATTCCTTTATGTTATTTTGGAATACATATGTATGGTTATGAAATTCTAGGGTCTGCTATACCCTCTTAAGAATTAGGTAACTTTTTATATCTCATGATATCAAAAGGTTACATGGATTGTAAGCCCAATCCCATGGGTATATGGGTAGTTACACCAAGACCAAAAGGTAATGAGTGGTTCACCCAAGCCTACTATACTATAAGAGGAGGTTATAATATCCAATTATTGGATGATTTTTTTGTAGTTATCCATGAATTTTGTTTAGACACATTTTCATATAATAATTCCATACTTATATGAAATTTTTATTTTTCATATGTGATTCTCTCATAGATCATGCATATTGGATTAAAAATCATGTTTAAATAGTATTGTAACTCATGTATTCGGTTTTCCAATGTCTTAGGACATGACTCCTGATATATAAATTATTTCATTTCATGGTATGACCCCATTATGTTATGCTCGCACACTAAGATTATTTTCCCATCTTATATGATCATCTTATTATCACTTTTGATATTTCATTATTAATGAATTGTTTTACCTTTCCAAAGCACCTCACCCTTTATATGATTCTATTTCCCCTGGTTATACAATATAGTTTTCTGTATAATTCATATACATAACTATCGTATCAGGGGAATATTTTGGGATATTTTTATGAGTTATGGTAAATTAGAAAAATCTTTCTTTTGTGGGAGAATTCCAATCTAATTGGAAAGATATAGTTTTAATTAATTAATGGGTTTTCTTAATTTTTTGACACTATAAACCTAAAATTATCTTTGTATGTAAATGATTAAATTTTTTATTGATATTCTAGTAATTGATGGTAAAATTTTAATATCTTTAGTTGATAACAAATTCGGTTTGTAAAGAGGATTTTGTTTACACTGAGTTTGGGTAAACATATCTCGGGCTTCTCACCACTAAATACATACTGATAGGAATGACCTCTTATATAGATTTGATAATAAGATCTCGATAAAAATAATATTAAGAAGATAAAAAAATTTGTGATTCACAAATATCAAATAATATAGACATCATGTATGATTCATCTATAATAATACCTCAAACCATTGATTATTACTAACCTTAATAAAAATGATTGTAATCAATGGTTTTAGGATAATCCATGCCTTGGGACACTTCTCAAATAACTGAATTCCACTAAGTTGCATCACTCTAGTAGATTTTTTTGGAAAAAATGGAAATAGGAACCTCAAATACTACAATAATTATGGTCTCTTGGTCCAACTTCTAAACCCTGAGTCTCTCTGGAACTTTACTCACAAACTGATCATGGTGAAATACTATAGGACCACAATAAATTACCCATACCTTCATAATCAATGAAATCAATTAGTTTCATATTATAATCAAGATAAATATTCCCTACCATCCCACACTGATTACACTACACAAAATAACTCCATATTAGAGGGAGAGATGAAACCATTCCCTAAGGAGTCTTTATATAACTACCATAGATAGAATCCAAATTCCTCTACATCCACCAAATGAACATTCTCAAGATTAAAAGTTGGGAAAAATTCGTAGATCATCTACCCTCAATTTTATTCCTTTAACAAATATAGTATTTTCTCAATACCTTAGAAAATTATTCTAGGTGAAAATTGATAATGTGTTATAGAATATAATTCCTTGGTCCATCTTCATAATACCCAACCCATGTAGTCTCATTACTAATCTACATTAAGGAAAATAGAAATTGATCCATAAATCAAAACATATAGTACATAATAAAAATTCCCCCTAGACAATATGAATAAACTACATATCCTTATCCACCCTAAGAGTCTCATATTAAATTTAGTAAAATAAATGATAATAAAAATCCTTCTAATTCAATATTATATGTTTATTGGTATGAATAAGAACATTCCACTAGTTCTTTTAAAGTTACTGTAAAATATATTTTGAAATATTTATCATATACTCTAGGGTTTCATGATCTAATATAAAATTATCTATATAGATTCTATCCAGAACTCGATTTTTGAAATTCCAAAATCACACAAAAAGTCTGGAGGAAAATACAACAGGTACTCTCAGGTCATGACTGACCTCCAAAACCCTACACATAGGACCCCATGTCCAATAGTGTATATAAAATTGAATAAATCTCTTAAATATATTAATATATATAAGTGACATATTTCAATGAATTAATCTATTCCATAGATGATTTGGTAATCACATCCCCACCCTCATAGCACTCAATGAGCGGTGTTCATGGGGGAATTTCCCAAAAATTACAATTTAAAATTTAAAATAAGACAATAAAAAATATTGATATCATAATTTAATGATATTAGTAACAGGAACAAACTTTTTACTATATAAAAATTTACAATTTGATATTATGGAATCATAATCTTGGAACATGTCTATCCAAAGCTTCTCACTCTCACATTATTCATAATAGATATATATCCTTAATAACAATCAACATATATCACTAGTTAATCATAATATCCATGCATTAGATAAATATATTACACGAAACAAGTTATATATAAAACACTATATATGTTTTTCGTGAAACATGATATAATAGAACCCTATATCATAACCAGGGTAAACCAAAAAAAAATCATTTGAGTCCTATGTTACAAAAATTATGAATGAACGCATGCCTATTTCATTCTTTGAAAATGAGTGAAATATAATATTAAACCCCAATCATATTCATTGAAAATAATGAAACTATTACATTGAATAACATATAAAAGTATTTCCATCCTTGGTAACTTGGAGTTTCTTATATATACTTCATTTAATCAAAGACATGAGGACCATTTCATGTCCCAAAATGTCTTATATCTTACTACAATTCCCAAATAGTAAAATAATACATAACAAGGAACTAAAACCAATATATAAGGTCATTTTAAGAACTTACTAAATTATAAAAAACCAAGTGGTTCCATGTGACCTGATACATGCCTCCCTATATTACAAAGTCTACTAACATGCAATGAGGGTTTATGTAAAATATCTGATGAGACTATAACCATATGTGAATATAATCATAAATCATAGGGGATGAAATAATAATAATAATTATTAATAACAATAAGTAATATAAATGGAAATTTCAGTAATGGGAGAAACTGTCACGACCAGTCCTCAGGGCCCGTGATGTGACTACCCCAAGCCCGCCATCCATAGGCCAGGGGCTGGAAACTAGCACCAAAGGAGAAAATTCCAATATATGGGAAGGCATTTCCTTTATAAAAGTATAAAAAACATCACAGAGTAAAATAGGATGTAAAAAATTAAGTAAAACTGAAACAAGTTGTGCTGAAAGTAAAGGGACCAGAAATACAAGCCCAACAATAAAGTACAAGGAAAAAGATAAAACAGCTGGAAGGTGACAAGAAGCTCCTGGATCGTCCACCAAGGATCCTACCTGAAGGGTCGGTGCAGATAACGCAGCTCCTGGATCATCCACCATGGATCCTACCTGAAGGGTATGTACAGATAGCCTCCTCGACGCTCTCGCCCATCAACCTCCTCTGAGTGTCGCCTCGTCATGAATTCCACCACCGGATACTAACTCATCGTGAGGTCCGCCTCCGGGTACCGTCCAATCCTCGAACACTTGGCCACTGTCTGCGCTAGCCTTTGTCTGCAACCAACACAACGAGGTGTGGGCATAGACCGTGCAGGGGTGAGTATACGATACTTAGTAGGGACCCCAAGACCCTCAAGGTCTCACTAAATTCGACAAGGATAACCACAAAGAAGGATCTCAATAGATAAACCTTACTTAGGTGTAAGCCCATACTTATACCTAAGTTATCATGTACCCAATCTAAATCTTGAGGAAACACAAAGGTTATGAAATCAACGGATTACTACTACCTAGGTATATGCCCATACATATTCCTAAGTTATCTGGTAACCCATTTCAATCATGAGGTAAACAAAAAGGTCATGAAATCAATGGATAACCACTACCTAGGTATATGCCCATACATATACCTAAGTTATCAAGTGACTCAGCTCTAACCAAGATTTTCATTATAGAAACTGTAACTGTTGAAGATCCCCATCTCTGTCGAGTACAGTGATCTTGTCATGACTCCGAGGTACTTCTCACTAACCTAAGACTGCTGAGGTACTCCTCCTATCAAGTACTGCAGGTAAGCCACCAAAACACAATAGTGCTTCACGCCGGGGTCTGCCACCCAAACATAGTAGTGCATCCCCCCTAATAGCCTGCAGAGGTACTCTCCAGTCGAGTACCACAGGTATGCACCAAAAAATAGTAGTGCTTATTCCGCCATGGGTTTCACCCAAACAAAGTAGTGCTCCGTCCACTAGGCTAGTCGACTCACTCCAAGTGGAGTCGGTCAAGCAGTCGTCAGGTCTTAGCTGGCTACATGGTCTTCGTACTCCATACGCTCATCTCCGGGAGGGTCCACTCCATGAACTACTGGTCGATACTCCATGTATCACAAAGTCCCACGAAAATGTATCTCAAACGACCGACTCATCATAAGGGTCTCAACACAATAGACGATGCATCAATCGGGCGCCCGATCTATGAGTTATTAGCCTTTTCATCACAGGGGCCCGATTAGTTTCGTGTGCGAACCAACCCAGCCGTATCTCAACTGTACCTTGAACTCTCAAAGGGTATACTCATAGGGACCATTTCTCAATGTGATCACCAACGCCGCTGACGTTTCATCAAACGGATGTCTGGTTTGAAAGATACCAGCTTTTCCATTCCAGGGGCCCGGTTGGATTATGGGTTTAATCCAACCTAGACACTATCTAACTACATCCAAAACTCAGGCGAAGTATGCCAAAAGTTATTTCTCATCAATATGAATCCAACAAAGTTGACAGCACATCTATCGGACGTCCAGAGCTCATGTTATAAGCATTTCTGCTCCGTGTGCCCGATTGGTTTCATGTTCAAACCAACTTGGCCATACCCAATGTTCTCTGAAACCATTAGTTTAAAAAACCGAAACGCCCGTCTCAATCCAAGGACCTCATCGCAACAGACGGTGCGTCGATCGGAGGTCCATAGCCCATGATATGATCGTTTGAACGCAACTGTCTGAAAAATAGGGGGTTCGGACCCGGTCTGACCCGGCCCGATACCCCCCGGGTCGGCCCAAACCGGGTCGACCCGAATCGAGTCCGGGTCCGGCCCATTAGGGTGCGGCCCGGCCCAACCTGGGTGCGGCCCATCCTGGCCTGGCACTGGCGCTGGCGTGGTGCCCGCGTGGCCAGCGGGTGGGGGGGGGGGGGGTTATAACCCCCCACGGTCGATGAAACCGGTGCAGCTTTAAGTCACGCCACACCGCCTTCGGAACGGCTAAGACGTTCAGGTTCAGCCCGCCACTGCGGTTCCATTATGGCAGCGTAACGCCGCTGCCTTTTGCGGACCACCGGACATGCTCCGGTGGTCCGTTTTGCTTGCCGCCTTCGCCAACGGTTCTCCCGGGATCCGACCTTCATTGCGGAGGCTTCAAAATGACTTTGTGGCCCCGTTTGTCATCGCCCGTCAATCCACGCACAACGATCGACCAGCGGAGTCTTCGAATCGCCTCTGCGGCCCCGCCTCCGGCCGCGGATTCGTTCGGTCTCAACGGCACGGCGCGACGGCGCCGTGCTTCTTTGCCGCATTTTTCTTTGTTTCCGCGAGGTGCGACGGCACCGCGTCGCTTCCATTTCAAGCCACGAATAGAACCATCAAAAATAAAATGGGGAGGAGGTTCGGCCGTGTTTGTGATGTCCGACCACCTCCGTTATTTTGATAACAGTTGGCTGTTAATATTAAAGAACATCCAATTAAAATCCGAACTTAAAGACAAAACCCCTACAGTTTTCCCACAATCAATATTTTCCAACACACAAACATATTCTATCGCGAATAAACTTAATATTTAGCTGATCCGTGTTATTTTTTTAGAATGAAATAATCATGGGTTCATTAACATTCACAAATTAATTCCCTACTTCGATTCACGATGGTTGATCGCTTGACGAAGAAAGGGAAAGCTTTGTTGTTCCGTAGACATTGCCATGGGAAGACGGCGTCGCTTCGTCAAGTGTTCAGAAAAAGGAATCCTAGGTTGGCACCGGTGTTCTTCGTGTTCTTCAACGATGAGGATGGAGTTCTTCGTTGAAGGATGAGACTCTTCAAAAACTAGAACTCTCCCAAAAACCCAAGACAACAAGCTAAAACCCAAATAAAATAAGACACATCTTATTTTATTACTCAAGCCATGCATTTCAAAAATCCAAAATTCAAAACCTAACATACTTAATTAATTGATCTTAAGTGGTCAAATTAATTAGTGTTTAGGTTGCATGAATTAAGGTGGGAGGTTAGGAGGGGTGGAGTCACTTAATTAAAAGGGGTTTAGAGGAGTTAGGGAATTTGAAAAGGTAAGGGCTCGTGTGGGCCCCACCTCACCCTTAATCCTCTCATGGGAAGTTAACAACCGGTGGGTCCCACTCCAACTCATACACCTAAGGTCTAACACATATAAAAGAGAAATTATGTTGATACACAACATTATTTCACTTAAACTGCTTAGTGATGAAATAAAAAAATTATGTTTTTATTCCCCACTTTTTTTTACATCAACACACGAGCAACCGCACCTTCGGAAAAGGTGTTCCTAAGCAATTACCAGCATTCTGGTTTCATCGGTGCCCTCAGATTTTGATTCTAAGCACTGGTTAAAAACTTAGAAAACCCCACTCATTCGTTCACTGAACGTACCGGAGCTAAACATAGGAAATTGATTTCGGGCACACCGGGCCTCGATATCATGTGTCGTTAGAAGCCGTAGTCTCGAAAAATTCCAAAGAAATTAATAAAAAAAATTCATTGTAATTTCCGGGTCTTTAAATTACTCCCACCTATGGGATTTACGTCCCAGTAAAGCAATAACCCAAACTAGGGAAACAAAAGTGGTACTGAGCACACATATGAGCCTTCCGCTCCCATGTGCTCACCTAGAGGTTCTCGTGCAACTAGTGAAAGTGCACAAGAGGAATAAACCATCCCCGTAAGACCCACTCCTATCGATCCCCAACCCCTACTAGATCCCTGTGGATGTTGTCCAGTCATCAATGTCCAAATCCCTGAGAGCGATGATGTGTGAAGTATCATGCACGTATCTCTTAAGCTGAGGTATGAGGATGATATTATGAACCCGGTGAAACTGAGGTGGAAAGGTCAAGCGGTAAACCACCTCGTCTACCCTGCTGAGGACCTAGAAAGTTCCGTTGAACCTCAGAGATAACTTGAAGCCTCAGCCACATCTCCATAAACCTCGTCGAGGTGAGACCCGTATAATGATGTGATCATCATCCTCGAACTCTAGAGGTCTCCCTTTCCCGATTAGAACTGAAACTCAAAACTCCTGCTGCCACATGGGTGAAGTTGGCAGACTCAAGAGTGATTATATACACCTTCCAATGCATGATTCCATCCTGTGCTGTCTGGGTTTTCCTTTTCGCCGACCATGGAAAACCCCATCCCAACATTGTAGATAAACCACAACCTTTATTCCTAATAAATTTAATTCATGTATGATCTTTGGATCCAGTCTATACTCAGACCAACATCGTAAGGCCTTGACGATACCACCAAGAAATTCCATCTGAAACTCTTGCCTCGTGGGTCAGATCACACTGTCAGCACAAGTGTGATTATCAAGTCTCCTCCCAAAGGTATCTCCAGATGTGAGGGTCAAGCCCACGTCTTACTGGAAACTCTAGGTCCGGGACAATATTCACGGAAGGAAGGAATGATTCATATCGACGTCTGTTACTACGACATCTAGTAGTGGACACAGACTGTCCCTTGAATTATTTTTAGAGCCATTGGGTCACACTCTTTGACTGCATGCAGCAACTCTCTTCCCCTACCCTCCAGCTCCCTGAGCCTGGCATGGGCTACAAAGGTGGTTGATTGTAACATGTTGAAAAGTACACCACCTCATGCTGCTCTCCAAGTTCTGCCTCCACGTTTGCTGCTTCGTAGACTCATCTGTCCTTTTTTACTTCTTCTTGAAACATTCTCATGCCCAAGTCTCTGATACAGGCACCAGTTTCCATCTTTCCCACTGCTAACCTTCATTAACTGCATCCATTTAGCAAAATAATCCTCAACCACAAAGCTTCTTTCTAGAACGCTAGCATTAGTAGGAACGCATTGAGAAAAGGTGTTTTCTCGGATATCCTTAAGCACACCATGCTCAGCGGTCCGAGCTCTATAGCACTTATCTAAAAGAATTCATAGAGTACCTGGAATGCTCGGTACTCGTCAATGAATACTCAGCTTCTGAAACATCGTCCTTCCAAAGCTGTATAAGCTCTAGAAAACTCACAGCCACCTCATCAACCTAGTCCTCAACTACCTGTGAGTCGGGATCACCTCGGAACTTGAGGGTATCTGATGTTGGAACATGTGTAAAGTAGTAAGCCTACATGTGTCACCTACCGGTACCACCAGTTGTAACTGCTGACCAACAGATAGTGATGTATAGCTGACACACTACCCGAAGGTACTATCTTAGGCATCAGTCCACCTACCGAAGCCTCATCACTATACGGACCATCCTCATGGTCACTCACTGGAAACAACTAGTATACAAGTCTACCAACCACTCCACTGGTGTCTCAGATAGGCGGAAAACTCTAGCAATCACCTCCATCCAGTCCTCTGCTGTTTGGGAATCTGCCTCGCCTCGTAACCTCGGAGGCCTCTACAGCTAAAACTCTTACAACGCGCTCTGCCAGTTTGCACCGTCCACTAGTACGGATGGTGTCATCTGCTACCCAACATGTGGTGGTTCTGCTGGGAAACCACCCGAGGGTGCCAACATATCAAAAAGGGCCCCGCACCGGAGCCTCGTCACTCAGTGGGCCATCATCGTGTACTATCATAGAACTCCAACTGACTGTCTGCGTGGAGAAATCCTGAATAGGTGTGACACAGTCAACTATTTATACCTAGTGAGCTGACCTAGTTTGAGCTGACCTTAAAACATTTGGAAACACACACAGAAACAGTGTTTTCGTGCACAAAGTCGGAAATCAGAAGTCAGGGTCCTGGTGTACGGATACGTCGGCCGCCGCACCAACACTGGACTCCCTGAACTGAAGACCACACTCGGTACACTTAACATTATTTCTTCAAAAAAAGAAAATATCATAGTTATATGTTTTGTGGTAGAACCAACTCCTCTGATACCAAATATGTCATGACCCATCCATGGGTCCCATTTCGTGACTACCCCAAGCCCGCCTTCAATAGACCAGGGGCTGGGGACTACCTCCAAAGGGGAAATTCCAATAACTGGGAAGGCATTGCCTTTATAAAAGTATACAAATCATCACGGAGTACAAGCAGAAGTAAAACACTAAGTAAAACTGAAACAAGCTGTGATGAAAGTAAAGGGGGTGTAAATACAAGCCCAACTATAAAGTACAAGGAAAATGATAAAACAGCCGGAAGGTGACAAGAAGCTCCTGGATCATCCACCAAGGATCCTACCTTAAGGGTAGGTACAGAGAGCGCAGCTCCTGGATCGTCCACCATAGGTCCTACCAAAAGGATAGGTACAAATAGCCTCCACAACACTCTCGTCCGACAACCTCCTCCGAGTGTCATCTCATTGTGAAGTCCACCATCGGATACTGACTCGTCGTGAGGTCCACTTCCAGGTACCGTCCATCCCTCGAACACTCGGCCTATGTCTGTGTTGCCCGTCGTCTGCAACCAATACAATGATGTGCGGGCATAGACTGTGCATGGGTGAGTATACGATACTCAGTAGAGACCCCAAAACCAACAAGGTCTCACTAAATCCAACAATGATAACCACAAAGAAGGATCTCAACAGATAACTCTTACTTAGGTATAAGCCCTTACTTATACCTAAGTTATCAAGTAACCCATCTCAATCATGAGGAAACACAAAGGTTATGAAATCAACGGATAACCACTACCTAGGTATATACCCATATATATACCTAAGTTATCAAGTGACCCATCTCAATCATGAGGTAATCAAAGAGGTCATGAAATCAACAGATAACCACTACCTAGGTATATTCCATTACATATACCTAAGTTATCAAGTGACCTATATCAATCCTGAGGTAAACACAAAGCTCATAAACTCAGCTCAAACCAGGATTTTCATTATCGAAATCATAACTACTGAAGAGCCTCGTCTCTCTCGAGTATAGTGATCCTGTCACGACTCCAAGGTACTGCTCACTAACCTAAGACTGCTGAGGTACTCCCCCTGTCGAGTACCGCGAGTCAGCCACCCAAACACAGTAGTGCTTCCCACCGGGGTCTGCCACCCAAACACATTAGTAAATCCCTCCAAATAGCTCGTAGAGGTACTCTCCGGTCGAGTACCGTGGGTCTGCACCCAAACACAGTAGTGCTCCGTTCGTCATGGGTCTGCACCCAAACAATGTAATGGTCCATCCACTGGGCTAGTCGACTCACTCTAGGTTGAGTCGGTCAAGCAGTCGTCAGGTCTTAGCTGGCTACATGGTCTCTGTACTCCGTACCCTCGTCTCCGAGAGGGTCCGCTCCATGAGCTACTGGTCGATAATCCAAGTATCATAATGTCTCACGAATAAGTATCTCAAAGGACTGCCTCGTCATAGGGGTCTCAAAACAATAGATGGCACGTCAATCGGGCGCCCGGTCTGTGAGTTATTTGCCTTTTCGTCCTATGGGCCAGGTTGGTTTCGTGTGTGAACCAACCCGGCCATATCTAAAATGTACCCCGAACTCTCATAGGGTATACTCATACGGACCATTTCTCAACGTGATCACCAATGCCGCAGACAGTTCGTTAAACAGACGTCTGGTTTGAAAGTTATCATCTTTTCCGTTCTAGGGGCCCGGTTGGATTACGGGTTCAATCCAACCCGACCACTATCCAACTGCATCCAAAACTCTGGAGAAGTATTCCAAAAGTTCCGTCTCATCATGAGGAATCCAAAAAAGTCGACGACACATCTATCAGACATCCAAAGCTCATGTTATAGGTGTTTCCGATCTGAGGGCCCGGTTGGTTTCGTGTTCGAACCAACTCGGTTGTATCCAAAGTTCTCCGAAAACTTTAGTGTAATATACCGAAACGACCGACTCGATCCAAGGATCACATATATTCTGACGGTGCTTTGATCTGAGGTCTGTATCCCATGATATGAGTATTTGAACGACACTGTCCTAAAAATAGGGGGTTCGGGGTCAGTCCGACCCGGCCCGATCCCCCCCCCCCCCACCCCGGGTCGGCCCGAACCGTGTCCAACCCAACCGGGTCCGGGTCTGGCCCATTAGGACATGGCCCGGCCAAGCCGGTACGGCCCAGCCAGGGCTCGGTGCGGCCCGACTCAGCCTGGCGCTGGCACGGTGCCCGCGTGGCCAGCGGGTGCGGGGGGGGGGGGGGGGTTACAACTGCCCACGGTCGATGAAACTGATGTGGCATTAAGCCACGCCACTCAGCCTCTGGAACGGGTAAGCCGTTCTGGTTTGGCCCAATGCTGCAGCTCAGCCAGGGTGGTTCCATTCCGGCGGCGTGCCACCGCCGCCTTCCGCAGACCGCCGGACGTGCTCCTGTGGTCCGTTTTGCTCACCGCCTTCGCCAACGGTCCTCCCGGGACCCGACCTTCACTGCGGAGGCGTCAAAATGACTTTGCGGCCCCGTTTTTCATCGCCCGTAAATCCGCGGACAACAATCAACTAGAGGAGTCTTCGAATCACCTATGTGGCCCCGACTCTGGCCACGGTTTCATTCGGCCTCAACAGCGCGGTGCGCCGGCACCGCGGTTCTTCGCCCCATTTTTCCTTGATTCTGCGTAGTGTGATGGAACCACGTCGCTTACATTTCAAGCCACGAAGATAACCATCAAAAATAAAAATGGGAGGAGGTTCGGACGTGTTTGTGCGGTCCGACCTCCTCCTTTATTTTGATAACAGTTGGCCGTTAATATCGAAGAATTCCCAATTAAAATCAGATCTTAAAGAAAAAACCCCTACAGTTTTCCCGCAATAATGAATTTCCAACCCGCAAGCATATTCATTCGCGAATCAACATAATATTTAGTTGATCTGCATTATTTGTTTTAGAAGGAAATAAAAATGGGTTCATTAAAATTCAGAAATTAATTCCCTACCTCGATTCACAATGGTTGATCGCTTAACGAAGTAAGGGAAAGCTCCATTGTTCCGTAGACGTTGTCACGGGATGACGGCGTTGCTTCGTCAAGCATCGAGGAAAAGGAAGCCGAGGTTGGCATCGGAGTTCTTTGAGTTCATCAATGATGAGGATGGAGTTCTTCGTGGAAGGATGAAACTCTTCAAAAACTAGAACTCTCCCAAAAACTCAACACAATTAGCAAAAACCCAAATAAAATAAATCACCCTTTATTTTATTACTCAATCCATTCATTTCAAAAATCCAAAATTCAAAACCTAACATACATAATTAATTTATTTTAAGTTGTCAAATTAATTACTGTTCAAGTGGTATGAATTAATGTGGGAGGTGAGGCGGGGTGGAGTCACTTAATTAAAAGGGGTTTAGTAGATTTAGGGAATTTGAAAAGGTGGGGGCTCGTGGGGGCCCCCCCTCACCCTTAATCCACTCATGGGAAGTTAACAACCGGTGGGTCCCACTCCAACTCACACACCTAGGATCTAACCCTTAGAAAAGGGAAATTAAGTTAAGACACAACTTTATTTCACTTAAACCGCTTAGTGAAGTAATAAAACAATTATATTTTTATTCCCCACTTTTTTTTACATCAACCCCCGAGAAACCACACCTTCAGAAAAGGTGTTCCTAATCAATTACTGGTGTTGCGGTTTCATCGGTGCCCTCAGATATAGATTTAGAGCACTGGTTCAAAAGTTAGAAAAACCCCGCTCATTTGTTCACTGAACGTACCCAAGAAATACTTAGAAAAATGACTCCAGGCACACCGGGACATGGAATTAGGTGCCGTTAGAAGTCGCAGTCTCAAAAAATTCCAAATAAATTATGAAAAAAATTTCCATGAAATTTCCGGGTCTTTACAGAAAACATGAAAAAGTAATCAACACATTTTATAACATAATAAATTATACTATAATTTCACTTCAGAGTTTATATATTATTGAGTCTCTCATGGAATAATACTAACGACCAAAAAATTTATAAATAAAATTTCATTTGGGATTGAATTAAATTCCATATTTGGTTTTAAGAAAAAAATTACTTATTTTCTTATCTTATATCCTATAGAAATTAAAATTTCATTATGAATTAAAACTGATTATAATATATTCATTGAACAGTGATCATAAGATTCATATTAATATAGGGTATTGATAAATCCAATTGACGTAAGCAAAGGAAGTGACATCCTCAATTAGTAGAATCGTACCCAAAAGCACATTTATCAGAGGTTTTAAGGGATATCACATCCCCAGTCTCTACCTATTACCAAGACCAAGATGATATCTATCAAGTAATGCACGAGTGAAACTAGTAATGGGTGAAGTTAAATATTATCAAGATCACGACCCAAACTATACACATTGAACTACCCAATGAAAATCTCAGCATCATGAACTGTACAATTTTGGTATTTCATTGTTTAATTAAGGGATATGTATCAAGATCCTAATAATATGAATATTTATATTATTTAGAAAAATGAATGTATTTTCATAAGATTAATGTTACATTATAAAAGATTTTTTTGGTATGATAGAACCCAAATTTTATGTTTGGGTAATTTGAAATTTTAATTAAGAAAATTATTTTGTTAAATTAATGGATTTTCTAAATAAATAATATATGAATAAAATATTATTATCAAATAATTATTATTAAATTTAAATGATAATTCAATTTTTATAATGTCAAATGTATGTTTAGTAGGGTTTGAAAACTATTATTTTCATTAAAATCCACCATTTCTGAATAAATTTCTATTCTGTTTCAAAATTAAAATTAAAATTTTTAGAAAATTATTTTAAAAAGATAAATATCATTCTTCAAATAATCGTGTCAAAATTATATAATTGTGATTTTTTTAATTTCTATGATAGTAATATTTTATAGAAACAATAATAAATGGTATAAAAATATGGTTTTTATAATGAATTCGTAATGACTCAAAAGTGATGTAATAAATTCAAAAAAAATTATCCAAGAACAAATATATATTTACCCTCTAAATTAATTTGTTTTTGGTAATTTTATTTTTTTTATAAATCCTTTATGAATCCTCCACAATCAGTATTTTTCAATTGTTTTAAAATCATTTCATTTTTATCATGACTCTCTTCAACACAACCAAGTGTGATTTTTTTAATAGTTTGAAACATTTTTATATAAAAAATAATTAAAAACACACATTTTTTGAATGAAGCATGGTAAATAACAGTGGAAATGACTATGTTTTTTTAATTTATTATATAGAGTTGAAAACCTATGTCCGAAAGTTAATAATGTACACCCAAATATTTTACTATTTAAACCCACCCAAGATCTTGTTCCACTCCACCAAAAAATCCCTAGATCACATTATTACTCTTCAATTACATTTATATTGTCCTCCCATGGTTCCCCAAGAACACAATAAGCTCCTCCCATGCTTCTAGAATAACCCTCTCAAGTTAAGGGGACCTCTACTTCTCTTTATTCAGAAATATTTATTACCTTATGCATATTATCTCTAATTATTGTTGTTAGGATATGTTATTCCATATCCCCCAAAAGTAAATTATGATTTATAAATGATTATAGGAACCATTAAATAACATTAATCCCTCCCATGAACATTTATGTTCCCCTATTATGTTACAGAAATATCACTACTAATTTCCATGCCATATAATTATACAGGGAATACCAATCCCCATTCCCTATAAAATGTATTCATATTTATGAAATTATACCAATTTTATTTTTTAATTACATTTATTCATCCCACACTACAATACCATGAGATTAAATGTGGCGAAATATCATCTAATGTAATTGATATATGTGGACACTTATGTATGTACATGATATAATTATGATGGGTGTTCACAGATATAACTCCAATTCATTGGGTAATATTTTTGTCTCATGAGTTTCAATTTATGGTGTATATGAGGATAACATAAGAACATTATGGTATTTGTATTGTTTTCTAAACATGAATTATTCATATTATGTCACCTTTATTTTTTCCCCCGCATTCCCATGTTTCCTTTTATGATATCTTGGTATATCATTCCCCATTTTCTTTTTTGTGATTCTCACCCATTTTAAGTCCCATTTAAATTCCTATTGTATAATATTTAATACCAATTTCATTTAATGATGTTCTTATTCCCTTACTAGTATTTATATCTCAAACCTTTCTTATGTGCTTTCCCATGTAATCCCATGAAATTTTAAGAATGATGGAATAATATGATCATGTCAAGGATTTTTTCAATAATGTTGATATACCCCATGTTTTAAGGTTTTATGAAATGTACCTAATTGTTAGTGAAATTGGAATTTTCAATATTGTTGATTTTATTATGTGTATCATTATATAATAAATCATGGATTAATGCATAATAATGGAAGGTTTAATCATAGTTAATATTAGAGGAATGTTTAGTTATGTTTTTGATTTGAAATAAAAAAATCTAGAGAAATACTTAGTGATAATAATATACATAAGAGTACTTATTATGTTTTAATAAAGTATAGATCATGTTGTTTCAAAGAAAATACATATATATATGGATACTACAAGTGTATGGGACTCTATAATTGATGTATCATGGTGTAACTCTTGGAATCACTGCATTAATCTATACTCAATAAAGAACTAGTTCATAACAACATGTATTTCATCACTTTTGGTTTGACACTATCAAGTGATATTCATTGGTAAATTAACATGATCATTACATATCATTATTAAGGTAAAAAATTATCCAATGAGTTTATGTTAGGAAATCGATCATGTATAACATATATTGATGCAGGTAAAATCAAATATTAATGAATAAATTTCATTTATAAGATATACATTTATTGTTATAGGATTCCCATTTATCAATTTAATAGTTTAAATATACTCATCCTTGATTTTTCCATTATTATTTATGATGACCTAAAATTGGAGGAACTAAGTAAAAAGAAATTTAAGGGCAATTTGGTGACTTCCCAAATGATAATACAAACCCAATGGGGGATAAAATCATGAAATTGTTATATAATAATGTCTTAGTTATCTCAAATTCTGAATAGAAACCCAAATTAAGAGAAATTATGAAATACCCCTTGGAAGGAACAAGCTACAATTGAGACCATTATGGAATAAAGTACTGTGGAATTCAATGGATAATCTGATCCTATAATCCTGGTACAATGGTTCAACTCCGTTAAAAAGATCATATATATACTGTAATGTTCTTATAAAGAGATGGTTATATTATTATTTTTTCTTAAAGTTGGAGAACATGATTAGTGGTAGAAATTTATCAAGAATACGAGCCCTAAAAAATTGATCAAAGTAATGGGTTTGATGTAATTCCATAAATTATTTACAAAAAATTTCCTCACACTCAAAAAAATAAAATGGAAAGTTATTTCCTTTACATAATGGAAAAATGAAAGAAATACATTGGTGTCTATGAGTATAACATCCCCATTAATTCCCAATACACCTACGGATTTTTGGATACCCATGAATGAAAAATTTACAGCTTCTTTGTTACAATAAAACTGAATCTACAAAAATCTATACCTATATAATAGTCTGAGATCTATGAGGAATTTTCTACTGTTCCCCCGAAGTATAGATAGAAATGGAATAATTTCAAGGGACTCATAGGAATAGGAAAATAAAACTGGAGTTTAATTTTAGATGTGTGATGGAGTAATATAATAGTTTTAATAAATTTAAACATCCCACATATAAAAAGTCAGTATACAAGAACCATGGAAATTTCATAATGGAGACTAGAACATTATTTAGGTACCGAACGGAAGGGAACTTATCAAGCGATTTCTGATGGAAGAAACAAACAAATTTAATTGAAGAGAGGAATGATTCAGTATGCCCTCAACCAATTAAAAATGTTTCAACTAAAATTAATAAGGAGAATATGCGAACCAATTACCTAAACCAACAGTTGTGTGAGAGAATCAATGAAAAACACATCCAAGGAAACAAGGGATAAAATATTTCATCATGAAAACTAAGGTGGATCATGAAACTGATGTGGTGATATGTACGATATTTATTCATTTGTGATTAGAAAAATTATTTTTAACTAATGTTTGACACATTCCTTTATATCATTAAATTTTAAAAAATTTATTCAAACAACACTATATATAATGGAAGTATATCTATAGGTGAAAACCTGAAATGTGGAAATTAATGCATCCCATGTATATAACTCCTCTCCTATCAAAATTTTTTGGATTAAATTCATAGTGAACCTTATGATAATCCATTTAGTGTAATTTAATGAAATTATAAGTATGGATATTATTCCCTTATATAGATCAAAAATAAGTTTATATGGGATTGAAAATCAATATATGTGAAGTGAATCGTCCCTTAATTTTGTACAAGTTCTTGGAGGAGGATGAGCCTTTTTTAGAACCAAATTTCTCAAGAATGGAAATTATTACCCTATGATAAGGTGAATATTTATCAAATGATTAATTATAAGGAAAATATCATCCTAGAATACATTTCCATTGTGTGGGAATACAATGAAGTCTTTCCTAAAGAAGTTATTGTTTTTCCTCTTAGCTGAGAATTTTAATTTTCAAGAGATATTATAACTATGTTGTTACAACTATCCAAGAATCTATAATTATTTGATGTTGTGGAACTTGAGTATTTGTAGATATAGCTAAAGTAGAAAATGGATAAATGGTTCATATGCCCAAGTGCTTCACCATGGGGGGCACCAGTCCTCTTCTTCAAGACGAAGGATCGGTCAATGTACCTTTTTGATGATTATCATTACCTAAACAATATCACGATAATGAAAAAGAGTCATCTTCTGTGGATTTATTAATTTTTCAATAAATTACATGGATCCCAATATTTCTCTAAGGTGGATATTAGGTATTTTTATTATCATGTAAGGGTGAATAATTATGATATCCCCAACACTCATTTTCATACAAGTTAAATGAACAATTAGTATATAGTAATGACATTCAAAAATATTAATTCAACATAAATCCTCATTGAAATGATGAATAGAGTATTTATATATTACTTCGATTAATTTATGGTATTATTTATAAAATAAATTCTAATATACTCTATATGTAATGAGGAACATGAGTAGTATATGAGCAATGTGCTAAATAGCTTTCTAATGTCGAATCTGTGTGAAATGTCCAGAAAATGTAAGTTCTAGTCAAAATATGTATCATTCATTGGTCACATTATCAATAGAAATGGGATATGTACTGACCATTAAAAGAAAAAATGAAATTGAATTAATCCAAGAACAACCACAATGATGGAAATCAGTCGACTTTTTGGATTAGATTGGTATCATCAACGATTTGTGAGAAATTTATCACGATTGTTAACCCCTCTGACCAAACTAAAAATGATGGGATTCTACACTATTTGAAATACAACATGTGAAGATACATTTTGGGAGTTGAAGAATAGGATTACCACAAAACTATACTTATGCTATCCACATTTTTGGAACATTTCATGGTACACAGTAATTCCTAAAGGGAGGCATTGGGCTTTTTACTAATGCTGAATGAAAAAGTGATAACAGGTACCTTATGAAACTTGTATGTTTATGAAAACAACTATGGGAAAAAAAGATCTACAGTTAGTTTTAGTGATCTCTATGTTAAAAATATGTTGTCATTATATTATTGAGAAGAAGATTAAAATAAATACAAATCAAAATAATCTCAAGTATATATTCTCATATATAGAGATGAATGTGTTCCATTAAATATGGATATAGCTAATTAAGGACTATGACTGATAAATCCTCTATAATCTTGGGAAAGAAAATAATAGGGATATAATCTATGTATAATTGAATCAACAAATATATCATTAACAATAATTGTGATGTGTCCAATCTGGATATACATGAAATAGAAGGAAATGTGAATCATAAATTAAGTAAATCATCAATCCTTTGACAAATGATTTCTCGACCATCCTTTTCAGATACGATAATGTATGATCAATGAGATGGTGTGGAATCATATAATATGGTGGAAGTGATATGAATTGGGAAATCTCAGAGTTAAAAATTAATGAATAAGGAGTAGTAATATTTTGTTCATGACTATGTGTACCATCAAATCATTATTTATAGAAAGAGTTATTAGCTGAATAAAAAATATTGACATTATCCATTTATCTATGAAGCACAACGATATGTATAGATCTCCATGAGAACTATTGGGGGTAAAATTTGAAGATGAATATTGTGGAATATGCATCAAGTTGTCTTGTATTCAGCGAGTGATGTCAAAAATGATAAAATGTAATGGGATGATGCAACCATTACACATACCTATATGGGAATGGGAAAACATAACCATGTAATTTGTCACTAGTATTCGGAAGACATCAACTAGAAATATTTATATATGAGATTTTAGGGATTATCTTACCAACACATCTCACATAATTTAAATTAAATAGGACTTCTCACTCGATCAACATTTGGGGATATACATTAAAAAGTGGAAAGTCTTCATGGAACACCAATATCGATTATAGTTGATTGAGACCCAATATTTATCTCCATGTTCTGTATAAGTCTCCAACATGATCTAAATACTATGTTCAACTTCATCGTAGCTTATCACCCTCATGTAGATGTCCAATCTGAGCAGACTATCACGAAACATGAGAAAATGTTATGAGAATTCTCAAGGGATATAAATAGAGGATGTAATAAATATATTCCTCTATTTGAGATTTCATAAAATAATAGTTTCCAATCAAGAATACAAATCACTCCCAATGAATCCCTTTAAGAGAAGAGGTGAAGGAAAAATTAAGGGTTAGATGAAAATGGATAATGAAACCTATTGGATCATCAAATAGATGAGGATATTATGAACGAGTTCAATATATTTCTGTATCACATCATGGATACTCAAAATTGACCGAAGATCTACTCTGAAAATTTTTTATGCGATCAATAGTTTAAGGTTGGAGAGAAGGTATTATTATTCCTATCTCCATACAATAAAATAATGATTTTTTTGAATAATATAATGCTTATTCTAGATACATTGGTCCCTTTTTAGATTCTTGATCACATAGAAATGGTGTCTTATGGACTTGAACAATCACCTAACCTATCACAAGTACATGATGTGTTCCACTTATCCCTATTGAAGAAGTATGTACTATATCACTTACATGTGATGAATCCAGTAGTGGTACCATTGTAGAATGATATTCATATTAATAGAAGTTGATAAAGATCATAGATTGTAGATAAAATGTTCTTCAAAATAATTCATTGCACCTGGTCAATGTTTTATGAGGAAAAAACATATCTGGAGAAGTGATGTGGGAACCATAGGAGGTGATGAAAGAGAATTACAATAGTCTGTTTTAGTGTGTGAAATAAAAATTTTGAGGGGTATATTTTAGAACGGGAGGAGGAGATTGTAATAACACAAACATTTATGAAAAATTCCCTTTGTGATTGAATTAAAAGCATGATTAGTAGAATGGAAAATAAATGACAGTCTTTTGTTTTATTATTTCAAATATAATTGAAAATAATATTAAATTTCATACTTATTTATAACATATCCATTTAAATTTAATCACATGATTATTATAAATATCGGGTTTTGATATGTCCAATTTACACATAAAAAGGAAGTGATGTCCCTAACTAATGGGATAATACAATATGAATCTCATTTATTAGAGAATGTTTTGGAAATAGAATCACTAGGATATTATCTTGACCATGCCCTGGCCAAGATCCAATAACTAAATAATAGTAGAAACCAATTATAGGAGAAGTTCAATCTCATCAAGATCATATCTAAAACTATGTATGAATAACCACCCCATGAAAATATCACCATCATACATCATATTCATAGGGAGTTCACTACTATATTATTGAGATATATATCAAGACCCAAAAAATATGAATATGTGTATTTTATATAATAATTAATATTGTATTTATTCCTTTATTAACATTATAAATGATTTTCCTTTTCATATGACAAAATATAAGTTTTATTTTTGGGAAATTTGAAATTTCTAATAAGAAATTTATTTTGATAAATTAATGGATATTTTAAATAAATAATATTTTACATATATATTATTATTACAAAATTATTATTAAAATTAAATTATTATATAATTTCTATGATATTAAATGTAATTTTAGAATTGGTTTGGAAACTATTAATGTTAATAGAAACATAATTTCTCAATAAATGTTTATACTATATTAATATTGAAAATAGAAATATTTATATAATTATTTTTATAAAAAAATATTATTTTTTTAATAATAATGTTGAAATTATCCAAGGGTAAATATTTCATAATTTTTTGAGACAATTGAATTTTTAAGAAAAATATTAAATAGGGTATATATATACTGTGTGTTTTCTGACATCATAATGACCTAAATGTTATGTAATAAATGATATAAAAGGTATCCATGAACAAATATATGATTTCCCTTTAATGTAATTTGGTTTTGTGACTATTTTATTTGTCTCTTAAATCTTTTATGAATCCTCAAAAATCTATATTATATTTAACAGTTTTAAAATCATTCATTTATGAACATGACTCTCTTCCACAACACCAAGGGTGATATATTAATAAGTTTAATCCATGGCCTTATAAAATAATTAAAACCAGTTATCTTTGGAATAAACCATGGAAAATAAAATTGTAATGGTTTTTTATTTTATTACTTTATTATATAGTGTCCAATACCTATGTTTGGGTAATAAAAAATAACTCTCCTCTCTTTTCCTATATAAAACAATACAAGATCCCATTTTTATTAACTATAAAATAACCTCAAATAATTTTTTTACTCTTCCCTCCCTTCTCTGTAGTCCTCCCAAGGATCCTCGTTGTCACAAAAATCACCTCCTAGGCTTTTTGAATCAACCAGTCAAGGTAAGGGATCCTCTCCATCTCCAGTGTATTAAAGCATATTCATTTTCATATGCCTTTTTCTTGATAATTCATATAGTTGGGATATATTATTACATATCACCCATACCTTGTGATTTATAAATTATTAGTTACCCCATTTAGTCTCATTAACCTCTTCCATTAATAATTTTGTTCCCCTATTATGCTATTGAAATATTTCTACGATTTTCCATGGAAAACAATTGTGTAGTGAATACCCGTACGCATTTCCTTTCAATGGAGTTCACCTAAATTAAATTATAATTAATTTATTGGGTTATTACATGTACATAATATAAATTACTTTATCATGGGTTAACATGTGATGAATTTTTTTCAAATGTATATGATCTATGTGGTACACTATGCATGTTCATGATATTATTATGATGGGTACACCCAAATAGCAATCCATTATATTTGGTAATGGTCTCATAAGATGACATGTATGGTTCATGGGAGGTTATACTAAGAACATTATTTTATTATGTATAGGTCATTAACCTTTACATATGCTTATGATTTTATGTTTATGGTAATCGGAACATTCCCAGGTTTCCTTTAAGTTATCTTCCTATATCATGCATCATTATTCATGTTTATGATTCTCATACATTTTATTTACCATTGAAATACCTATTGTCATCCATGTAATAACTTCTTCATATTATTATTTGAATATTCCCTTACTATGAATTATATCTCACCCCTTTCTTATATATGTCCCCATGTTAGCCCATGATGTTTTTGAAATGATGAAACAATATGACCATATTAAGGATGTTTTGTACCCCCTATTTTCGGATGCCATGTATGTAACTATTTCCAAAATAGAGTAGAATTATTGAACTTCTAGGATCAATTATGTTTGTTAAATTATAATAAATATTGAATTAACGTTTAATAAAGACAAGAGTTGTCATAATATTAATACACCATGTAATAAAAAATTAAAATAAAGGACTATACTACAATACTAGGTTCGAAGTCCATGTATGATCATGTTTCTAGAAAATAATAAATTTCAATGAGTTATACAACACCCATGAAAGGAGTCAGTTTAATCAACAGGTCACCTCCAACAGTTTCCCAAAAAAATCAATATATATAAGTTCTTGATTAATATGAAATTATTGTAGATAAATTAAATAAATAATTTATCTCGTCATGGAGTACTCTTTATCCAAACAATGTGAGACCATACCAGCATCGATGTGTGCTAAAATAGGAGAATTCAACATTGTTCTAAACACACATAAGGAGTGAACAATCTAGTATCCATAATCCCATAAGTCATGATCAATTTTTTATCACCATAAAATCACATTGGTTTATTAGTTATCACCACCAGATAATCTCAGTGAATTATATGTCATCAACACATTACCAAGTGTAAAGATATACTACTACTACATTGCTTCAGTTAATGATGTATAGCTGCCATCAATGCATAGTTGAGTGATCTATAACTGATGTATAACATCCCAGTAGATTATCTACACTTTGGAATGGTCTATATATAAAATTATCCATTACCAATGGAAAATATATAGATGGATGAAAATATACAAGATAATCACAAATGTGAAAGACACGCTACTAGAAAAAATTATAAACTACTAACCATTGGGGTAAACACATAACTAACCAACCATAAATGGTGAGAATATTATCCATATAATTTTATAATAAAGGTGATCAAAAAAACATTAATTAAATCATTTGAGTTAATTCTATATCCCCAACTATGAATTTTTGGTTATTTAATTTTCACGGGTCAAAAAAAGTCACCAGGAAAAGATGAACCCCCCTCCATCTTGTTCAAACCCCATATTTCTCCCCATATGGAGTGGACTATATTACCTTATAAGGTTCATATTATTTCAAAACAAAATTTTAGACACTCATTATGGGTCTAATGTTTCATTTCCATTACACATTATATATGGGTAATGAAAATTAGTGATCCCTATTTCATTGAATAGTTCACAATGGAAAAAAATGGTCTTATATCAGTATACCTTCTCCTTATATAATTGAGAATGAATTTTCTAATGATTTTAGAGAATTCATAGATGATTGGTTCTACTCATATTTTATATTACACAAATTATGAATACAAAACCAATTAGAATCTTAGATTCCACCTACCTTATTTTTGTATATAAATTCTTATTAAAACCCACCTATTGATTTTGAAACATTTAGAAGATATAAAAAAATAATTATAATTAATTATATATGGTATATTATTAGGAAATAATTATAAACAAAGGATACATATACAATAGGATCACTACTACAAAAAATGGGAAAGGGAAACACCACCATTTATCAGCTGTAAACAAAAATCACTAATAAAGATAATCCTTTTTCAGTGCTAATTAAAAGTATTGATAAAGTATACCTTTATTAGTGAATTTATAGCACTGATAAAGAATCCCTTTATCAGGGATAAAATTTCAGCGCTGAAAAAATGGAGCCTTTATCAACACTTTTTTGTGACGATAAAGTGCTTATATCAATGCTATAAAAGTTAAAATAAAGGGATCCTTTATCATAAATTTTCTAGAACTGATAAAAACATAGTCTCATTTTATAAAATGGGGCGCACAATGCCCACTGTTAATCGTGCCCTCAAGCTCTTGCAGTACTGTACCCCTACGAAAACTCCTCTCCCCTGGGATCTTCTTTTTGTCGGACATCTGCTGCAATCCCTACTCTGTCTCTATCCCTACTCCACTACTAGACCTACTACACTGTGAACCCTACTCCTTATCCTCCCCCTTTAACCCCTTCCACGAATCCTCCTCCCCGCAAACCCTGCTACTCCTCCTCCCTGTTGGAACCTACTCCCCACGTACCCTACTTCAAGTGTTTCAGATTCCATTTGATGAGGATTGATTAACGGCTTCCCATCATTGATCTTGGGTGATTTCTTCACTCAACAACATCTTTTCCCTTTTGTTATTATTCTAATATTCATTATAGTGGTTTATTTTTGGCTTGATTTTTGTAGTATTGTGTTTTTGGTCTACATTTTGAGGATTTTTTGGTTTAGTTAGTTCATTAGTGGTTTCTCATGGTGTGGATTCATTTGGAGGACATTTCTTCTTCACCTTGCGGTGTGAAATATGTTGTAATGCTTCATCGAGGTATGGAATCCATCCTTTATATTTATTTTGTATCATGCGGGTGGGTATTCTTCTCATGTTATTCTCTATAATAGGGTTGTGATGGCTTAATCAAAGATAAGGAATTTAAAAATTGAAATTAATGGGTAATGGTATTTTATTTTAATGTTTTTATTTGCTTATTATTATTTATGATATTATTATTTCCCAAGATAGATGCTCCAAAGAAAATTATGGTCATCAGGGGCATTATTTACACTGAATGATATGTTATGTGATTGTTTCTTTTTATTGATTATTTTGATATCACAATATTATGGAAATTAGTTAACCATATACATTTGGATAATAAAATGGTTTCCCTAGGATTATGGTCTGTTTAATAAAGCCCTTAAAAAATAAATTAGAATGTGATCAAAGAACCTTGGTAATTCTATAAAATGATACTGATTTGTTGTGATGTGGGGGCGTGCTTGTGGGGTGGCAATGTGTGCATTATGGTAGTTGGATGTGATTTTGGGGAGGTGGGGTGGTTTGTTGGTTTGATGTTTTGGTAGTGAGGTGGTTTGTTTGGTCGTTCATTTTGAGGTAGTGAGGTGATGTTTTCTTTGTTCTAAATGATTGGTTAGTGATGGAATTAAAAAATTTAATAATTATTTAAATAGAATGGGTTGGTTTGGTTATTGGGATGTAATCATCTAATTATTAATTAATTGGTGGGTTGTGTGGTTAAATGTAGTTGATGCTAAATAATGAAATGAATTGGTTGGTTAATTTGATTTTTTTTGGAAATGTTAAATGTGGATTGTGTAGTATGGTATTGTGTTATGCATTTAGAGGTGGAAATATTAGGGGAAATGATGTGAGTTGGTTAGCGTTTGGTTGTAAACCCAGATGTTGGGATTTAGTGTGTGGTTATATGTATATACTTGTATATTGTTCATGATATATTTATTCACCCTACCCACATAAAGAACTATGTTTTTAAACCCAAATAGTCAGGTGACCAGTGTTTTTATTAACATCCAGTGAGGAGGACATATGTTTGGGTACCCACTATTTCCCGCTCTCTCTACTAGACAAGGGAGGTATTCCACAGGCTCTGATGGATGGAGGTTTGTTAGTTCATTAGATGGTGTTTGTGGTATACTATGTTTTTTGGGGGACATCTGACCATGATTTTTGGGGTGGTGGCCCATTTGTAATCAGAATGATGTGACCATGCTTGTGGGGCGGTGGCCAAGGTGTTTTTGTGTAAGGTTTGATATCATTTTTCTTAAGGGGAGGCTTTAGGTGGGGTCTGTACCTGGTAGGAGGAGGGGAAAACGTTGATGTCATAAATGTTCACAATACACTTCTACTTTGGTTATTATTAGGATTATGATTTTATGTCCTTGGTGTTAATGGGTGAGATGTGAAGTTGCAGTGCTTTTGGGTCAATGTTGTATATGATAGATATGACATCACCAGGATGATTGACATTTGGGTGTGGGGGTTTCATACAAGCAGGAAAGTGGTGTGGGGTACGCTTTATCGATATTATTGTATACCTATTATATAACATGGAATGCATTATTTTTTTAATGTGACATGCTGAGTTTTGGGGTGGATATTTTACATATTTCGGTGATGTTGGTTATATTATTTTGCAAGCCTATGGGATTGAATTGATTTTTAATAAAGGAAATGGTTATGTTTTGGGTGTGTTGTAATTTTATATTTCATAGAAATTGTATTAGGGGTTGTTTGAAAGGTGTGAAATATGTTTTTAAATGAACTAGAAGAGTGAATGGATTTGGGTGTAGGTTTTAAAACGGATACATAATAATTTAGCTTGTTTGGCTTGTTATGAATTTGTAAATATGGGTTGTAAGTTGCTCAAATTATTAAAGTCATGTTTTGAAATTATTCTTGTTATATTTTTTATTTTTCAAAGGGGGCTCGACCCAAGAATTTGGTTTATTAACAGTATAATCTTCTTCTGTTTCATGAAAATTGAATTTTTAAAATGTGTGGGTAGTAGAAAATTTATTTTAAATGTATTTTGGTCTCAGTAAAAATAGAAAATTATTTTTTATTGAAAATTGAGATTTCATTGAAAATCAATGAATTGAGTTGTGGAGGATTAGGGTTCGTGGATCCTTCTTTGGATAGTTTCATATATCTATGATAATGGAAAAATATTTAAATTATATCTTGGAAATGTTTTTATGGGGTTATTATGATTCTAATAAATATTTAATTTGTATTAAGTGAGGATTTATGAAGTGTGAACTCGATTGGAATTCAAATCTAATGTTTGTTTTAAATGTATAAATTACACTTTATATAGTGTATATTTTAATTCTTATTTGGCCCTCTTGATTTACCCTTGAACAATTTACCCCTTTGTGAAGGATGTTTTATCACTATTTGATACTTTTATCCCCTCATGTGTGAGTTTTTTAACACTAAGGGGTTTTTTTTATTTCCCATTGAATGAGAATGTGCTTTTTTATAGAATGGATTTAAGACGTGAATGTGGATATTAGTTACATGTTTGGGGTAGGTGAGGGAGATTTATTGCATATCCTTTTGATTTTCATGATAGAATTTATGTTCGCTAACCTCAATTTATTATTTCTTATGTTAATTTATGTATCAAAACCTATGATATTCCAAAATAATTTTGGGTAAACCAAGGTTATTTTTCTCTCCCATGATCCCCTTTTGATTTGAAATGTATCTACTATATTAGTTTTCTCATCAAAATTGTATCATTGTTTTCATTTAATTTGAGTATGGTCACTGGTTTTGGGCTGTTTAATGTGACTATATTATTATGAATGAGCTGGCTAGTAGTTGGTTAAAAGGATGTTTGATGTTTTTCTACAAGGGTGGTGGGTTCTAGAACTATTGGTAAGGGGCTGGAATGTGTGTTGATTTTGTTAGGGGTCTATCCTGGTTTTGTTAATTTCTAAATCATTATTGGAAATGGATAGTCTATATTAATTTCCATTTTTATAAGGAATTGGTTCTCTTATATTGTATTTGGAAGTAGTTTTATGTGTATTCGAATTAATAGTAATAATATTTGACATTAAAATAGGATGTAGATGAATAAGGATTGGATGGAGGCTAATTGTTTGACAATAGATTCTGAGAATGGATGGAAATATTTCATCATGTTTGTAAAGGAAAGTGCAAAGGATCCTTCTCAGATACTTTTTCTGGGTTTTATTTGTTGTTATTATAGACTAATTACTCTAGTGGTGTTAGAAGAACAATATATATGTCATGGAATAGATCAGAGTTATAAATTTTGGAATAAACATGGAGAAAAAGTGAATGTTGCTACTAGCTCGGAAAAAACTGCATTTTATCGGTCATTAGACAGGATTAAAAATATTGATAATGAAAAAGATGGTATAGAGGAGGTGATTATAGATTTCAATATTGATAAAGATTGTATTGATGAAATGACAAGGTATTTTGAAGATCAACTCCATTATTGCAAAAAATTGTTTGAGAAGTTAATGAGTTGTGTAAAGATGACATTGTATGCTGGTTGCACTAAATATACTGCATTGTCAACAGTACTGAAGTTATATAAATTGAAAACCGGAAATAGATGGAGTGATGTTAGATTTACGGAACAACTTTCTCTCTTGAATGACATTCTCATAGAAGACAATGACCTCTCAAGCCGGACATATAAAGCTAAATGATTGTTATGCTCGATGTGTATGATTTCTGAAAGGATACATGCCTGCCCAAAAGACTGTATATTTTATCTCAAGGAGAAAAAATCACTTTTAGAATGTCCAAAGAGTGGTTATTCATGATAAAAGATAGATGAATCTAGTCTTACAAAATTCATACCATACTTTCCAATCATTCCATGGTCTAGGCATCTATATGTAAGTGATGAAACTACAAGACAATTTTTGCGCCATGAAAATAAAATAAATAAAGATGGGAAATTACATCACCTATCCAACTCTCCTTAATATAGGAGAATTGATCATGAGTATCCTGAATTTGGAAATGATCCAAGAAACCTTCAACATTCATTATCTACTGATGGAGTGAATCCTTTTGGTTTTCAAAGAAGCACTCATAGTACATGGCCTGTTATGATGGTAAATTAAAACTTTTCACCCTGGTTATGCATGAAATGGAAATTCTTCATGTTATCTTTGCTTATATCAGGACCAAAACAACCAGGTAATGATATTGATGTTTATTTGGCTCCTTTGATCGAGGATTTGATTTGATTGTGGGATTCAGGTGTTTTGTAGTATGATACTTATAAAAGTGAATACTTCACATTGCGAGACATGTTGTAGGGATCATAAATGATTTACATACTTATGGAAATTTTTTAGGCTATAGAATTAAAGGAAATCAAGGGTGTCCCATGTGTGAAAAATATACAGAATCAATTAGGTTAAAACATTCATTGAAATCTGTGATTCTAGGACATCGTAGATTTCTACCCCATCAGCATAAGTACTAATCTTGGATGACATCATTCAATGGATGTTCAGAACAACAAACAACAACATTTCCAGAAATATGTGATCATCAATTTCAGAATGTAATAGATGTTAACACTATTTTTAGTAAACCATTTTTTAAAAACCATAAGAAAATTGGTTGGAAAAAGTGCTCATATTTTTTTGGAATTACCATTCTGGAATAGTCTGTACGTCAGACACTTTCTTGATGTGATACGTGTGGAATAAAATTTATGTGACAATGTTATCAGAACATTTCTATATACCCCTGTAAAAATAAATGATGGAATTAACGGAAGACTGGATGTGGGTGACATGTGAATATAATAAGAGTTGGCTCCTGTGAAGGGTGAAAATCATAATTTTCTTCCTCCGGAATCTTACACTCATTCTAGGGAGGAGAGATATCAATTTTGCAATGTCTTAAATGATTTAAAGGTTCCAAATGGGTATTCATCAAATGTCAAAAACATTTTCAATCAATGATTTGATATTAAAATGTTTGAAATCCCATTAATTCCATGTTTTGATGAAAGATTTAATTCCTATATATTTATGCTGCATATTTTCGAAGATTGTTCGTCATACTTTAAACAAACATTGTTTCTTTTTCAAAGATATATGTTGAAACATTTTAGACCTGATGAAATTTATAGCTATGTAAAGGGAAATGTTTATCATATTATGTGAATTAGAAATGTTCTTCCCGCCATCATTCATTGATATGATTGTTCATTTTATGGTTCACTTGGTGAGAGATATTTGACTCTATAGCCCAGTGCACTATAGATGGATGTACCCCATAAAATGACATATAATTATTTTAAAAGGGTATGTCAAAAATCATTGTCGGTCATAGGGTTGTATTGTAGAGAGATATATTGTTGAGAATGTAAAGACCCGTAAATTTCAAGGAAATTTTTTTCTTAATTTTTTTTGGAATTTTACAAGAACGCAGTTTCTGACGGCACCTGATTCCGAGGCCCGGTGTGCCCGGAATCATTTTCCGAAGATTGGCTCGGGTACGTTCAGTGAACGAACGAGCGGGTTTTTCTAACTTTTGAACCAGTGCTCAGAATCAAATTCCAAGGGCACCGATGGAATCATAGTGCCGGTATTTTCTTATAAACGCCTCTTCAAAAGTTGCGTTTTCTTGGGTGTGGTTTTTAATTTTTGGGCTTTATGTTAAGAAATAAAATAATTTGGTACGACAAAAATTATTGTATTTCAATTAAATCCGCTTAAAAGCCACCTTAAGCTGCTTAAGTTGAGTTGAAGCGGATAGGGTGGAACCCAAAATATCCTACCCTCTTGGTAGGATATTTATGAGGTGGGGCCCACATGAGCCACACCGTTTCTTTTCCCCTAAGTAACGCACCAGTGAAAACCACTTTTAAATAAGGTCAACCGACGCGTTTTCTTAAATTCTAAACACCCCTATTAATTGGGCAGTTAAGTCATACCATTAATTCATCAAATTAATGGTTCTTTACCTATCTTAGAATTTTCATTTTTTGGCATGTAATAAAATAAGACCAACACTTTTCTTCTTGAGTTTTGTTCATTGAGAGGATTTGACAGAAACCTTAAGTCCTTCATCCTCCTTCATGAGGAACGTGAAGAACACGAAGAATGCGAAGAACGCCGGCCTTCGACGAAAGGCGAAGAAGAACGCCGAACCCTCGGAGATCGACGACGGGACGCTGTGTTCCGCGATGCCAACGATTCTTCTTCTGCGACGTTCCTTATCCATGACAAATCTTCAAACATCCATTTGAGGTAGGAGTTTATGAATCTTTTAAATTCCTTTGTGGATTTTATACTTTACATGGATTTAATTCAGGTAAATTAAATCTGTGTGTTTTCTTTACCCCTCTGAGATCGTCGATGCGACGTCGTATACCGCGATGACGCGACGCCCTTCAGCGACTCCACGATCCTCTTCTTCCACGACGATCAATTCTGCGAAGAACGCACGTTCGACGAATTCAACGAGGTAGGGGTTTGATTCTTAAAAATCTTTGTGATTTATACCCACGATGTCTGTTAAACATTTGTTGTGTAATTATTTTTAAAACCGCTAATGTGGTGGGTGAAGACTGACGAAAAAGTCCGAACCCACCACACTTTTTCGTTCTTGGTGCGTGAAATGGCAGACTATGACAAATGGGGCCACAATGGCAATTTGAGGGCCTGGTAGTGAAGAATGGGACCCGGGAGGAGCTACGGCGCAGACAAAAATGGAATCGGACCAGCGGAGCAACTTCGGTGGACCGCGGAATCCACCGGCGGTGCCCCGGTGCGGTGCCGGATGGAGCCGCTGTGGCTGAAGGCATGGCGGCGGCGGCAGACCAGACCCATGACCACGCGGGTCCAGCGAGACATGGGACGCGGCAGAGCCGCATCTGCTGACCAAGCGCGGCCCCACGCGGGGCCGCGGCTCCTCTTCCTTCGGGGGCAGCACGCCCTGCGGCTCCCCTTGCTCGGTTGCTCGGCCGAGCCGAGCTGAGCCGACCCGCCAGCCAGGTCGGGCCCAGGCTGGGTCGGTCTGGGCCCATACCCCTCGTTTCCGGGCCTTTTCATTCTTTTGCTCATAACATGAGCTACAGGCCACCAAACGACGCGCTGTCAGCGGCGATGCGATCCTTGGATCGAGTTGGTCGTTTTGGTATATCGAACTCATGGTTTTGGAATACTTTGGGTTCGGCCGGGTTGGTTCGTACACGAAACCAACCGGGCCCTCAGAGCGGAAACTCACATAACTTGAGCTCCGGACGTTCGATTGACATGCTGTTGACTTTTTTGAATTCCTCTATGTGAGAAGGATCTTTTGGCTTACTCCAACCGAGGCTTGCACGTAGGTGGAGTACAGTCGAGTTGTTTTTTCCTTAAAAACCAACCGTGCCCCAGGGACGAAAAAGCCAATAACTCTTAGACCGGGCGTCTGATTGACGTCCCGTCTGCGACGTTGAGTTACTGTTAGCGATACAGAACTTTTGGATACATCAACTCTGGACTATGTGTCAGTTGATGTATCAGACTCTTGGCTCGTGGAGCGGACCCTCCCGAATGAGCTTGATGTGTGCAGGAACCCTAGAGCTGGCTGCGACTGCAAATGTGACGACGACAAATGTACAGAGATCCTTAGTGGATTCGACGGCGACGCCTACAACACTCAGCGATCCTTTGTGGGTCAGTGCTACCGATCCAATGTGGGTCTGATCCTGTGTGGGTCAAAGCTCAGCGGTCCTGTGTGGGCCAGCGCCTACAGATCATGTGTGGGTCCGATCCTGTGTGGGTTTTTGCGGGGGTTAGTTACCTATCGATCCTTTGTGGGTCAGATCCTTTGTGGGTCATTGCAGGGGTTAGTACCTTTTGATACTTTGTGTGTACAAAGACTTAGATGGATCAGTGATCATCTCTATCGTCATTCAAAAAAGTATACCTGTGTGAGTTGAATCATGTTCTACTTTCCTTTGTAATTTTTTTTGTGTTATCCTGTGTGGATTTATGTTTTGCTTTCCTGTGTGGACTGGGTTGTACATGAGCTCGGATGTTGGAGCTGAGCGAGAATTGATGACTTAGGCATATGTATGGGCATATACCTAAATCCTGTCGGATGTTACATCGTGATTGTATCCTTCATTTGTGGTTTATCCTTTGTGGATTTTGGAAGACCTTCGGGGGTCTCGGGGTCCCTACTGATTAGCTTATACTCACCCCTGCACGGGCTATGCCCACACTACGTTGTGTTGGTTGCAGACGATGGACATAGATGATTATGGTGGAGGCTTATGGAGGAGGACGGTACCTAGAGGTGGACCACTGGGCGGGATGTACTCGGAGCGATCGGCTGGACCCGAGGAGCAGTGGAGGCTATCTATAGCCACCCTTCAGCTGGGAAATCCAGTGGACGGCTCGACGTTGCAGCTTTACTTTTCAGTTGTTGTTTCCCCTTTTGAGTTGTTCTTTACTTTTAGTTTGGGTTTGTATTCTGGCCCACTTACTTTTCCGCACTTACTGTTGTACCAGTTTTCACTTAGTGTTTACTTTTTCCGCATGCTTACTCTATGGTGCTTGTTTACTTTACAAAGGAAATTCCTTCCCTTTACCTGGATTTATGCCTTGGTTCTAGTCACCAGCCCTTGGCCTATGGAAGGAAGGCTTGGGGTAGTCATGGAACGGGCCCCGAGGACGGGTCGTGACAAATTCGTATCAGAGGAGTTCGGTTCTACTGTAGACTCTGATCATTCTTCTATATGAAGCAATAGTGTTATGTGTATTGAGTGTGGTTACCAGTCCAGGGAGCCCAGTGTTGGTGCGGCGGTCTACATATCCGTACACCAGGACCCTGACTTCTGATTTCCAACTTAATGCGCGAAAACATTGATTGCATGTGTGTCTCAAGTTTCTTTGTGATTACTTTTTATTAGCTCACCAGGTATACTGTTCTGACCGTGGCTCACCTATTTTCTTTTTCCGGATGGCCCCACGACAGCAGCCAGCTATGGTTTTGAGAGTTGTACGTGATGACAGCCCACCAAGAGACAAGGCCTCGGTACATGACCCTTTGACAGCTGAGGCACTGGCGGTACCCCTACCCGCCGAGCCACCTATGCTTCCAGCACCAGCCGCTGACGATGCACGTCGCCTTAGTGCACTGCATGAGTTCCAGCGCCAGCGACCGTCCATGTTGCATGGGGAGACGGACCCCTAGGCAGCCGAGGACTATCTGGAGGGAGTGGTGAGAATTTTCCAGTTAGTGAGGACACCAGCAGTCCTCATGGTGATCCTCGTAGCGAGCCTACTGCACACAGTAGCTGGCCGATGTTGGAGCTTGATGCTCCAGGTGCACAATGAGGCATCTCTTCTTTGGACGGCCTTTGAGAGCCTCTTCTACTCAGAGTTCATCCCAGCCACCCTCTGTGCAGTGTGAATCTAGGAGCATCTTCAGTTGCGGTAGCGCAGCTTGACGGTCGCCCAGTACTCGACGATATTTACCGATCTATCGCACTAATCGACCGACATGGTACATTACCCATTTTTCCGGTCCCAGACCTTTGAGAAGGGATTGATCCATGAGATCAGGGCATCGCTGATCTCCCTCAGCATTCCGACTCAGGCAGGAGTACTGGAGCGAGCCCTTTTGATCGATAGTTTTCTTAATGAGACTTCTCCGGCGGCGAGACCTACTGCGGGGCGGTACGTAGCAGAGTCTTCTGAGGAAGGTAGTCGACAGATGACTCAGGGGTCCAGGCAGACCATACCCTCATGCAGACGACCTCAGGACACTGGCTCAGCAGTGCGGGGCACATATCGTGGAGCCAGTCTTTCGAGAGGCAGGCAGTGCTACACATGCGGCGGGCAGGGCCACATGGCTCGTGACTGCACGACCCACCTTGCTGAGGAGTAGTAGACGGTTGAGGAGCCACTCAGGCAGGGGCAGAGGGTCCACCATGGCGGTCCATAGGGAGGAGGCGGATGAGGTAGAGGAGCTGGTCGAGCGGCAGGTGGTGGGTGAGGATTTGAGGGTCTACCACCACCACCACCAGGAGGTCCACCCCGACCACAGCAGTCTGGCGGGAAGAGACAGGCACAGCTCCAGGTAGCGGAGGCCTACAACCATGGTACACTCGAGATGATTCGAGGTACTATCTGTGTCTATTCCACCCTTGCTGCAGTTCTTATAGACACAAAAGCGAGTCACTCTTTCATAGCCACTGCCCTTGTTCGAAGCTCGAAGATTCTGACAGAGCCGTTGGCTCGATCATTACAGCTAGAGTCTCCTACGGGAGCAGACTCGATGATTACGCACTGGTTCCGGCAGTGTGAGCTTACTCTAGAAGGTGAGAGATTCAGCTGGGATCTTCTTGTAGCAGCGTCGAGGCCTTACGACGTCATCTTGGGCATGGATTGGTTATCTATAGTCCATGCACAGATTGACTGTATTAGGCGCACGGTGCGATGTGTACGCATCGACGGGAGCAGGTTCACCTTGACCGGTGAGAAGGGAGCCTTCGCAGCATAGGATGGACTTCCGCAGAGGAGAGTAAAACCCATTACTCATCAGTTGGCTAGCCTCATCCTAGGAGCAGTTGATGTGTGGAGTCCTAGTTTTCCAATAGTGGTGGATCAGTATGTGGACGTATTTCCCGACGACTTTCCAGGGATACCTCCTCGTAGAGAGGTAGAATTTTATATTAATATGTATCCCGGGACAGCCCCGATATCCACTCCATCATATCGGATGGCCCCCGCTGATCTTCGAGAGCTACGAGTACAGTTAGAGGACTTGCAGGGCAAGGGGTTCATCCGACCCAGTGTTTCACCCTGGGCTTCCCCGATATTGTTCGCCAAGAAGGCGGATGGGAGCTTGCGACTGTGTGTCGACTATCGTCGCCTGAACCAGGTGACAGTGAGGAAGAAGTATCTGCTACCGAGGATTGATGACCTCTTCGATCAGCTCAAGGGAGCACGGTGGTTCTCGAAGATAGATCTCAGGTCAGGCTATCATCAGCTCAGAGTTCGAGACGAGGATGTGCAAAAGATAGCCTTCGGATGTCGGTATGGCCACTATGAGTTCTTGGTTATACCTTTCAGTGTAACCAATGCTCCAGCAGTGTTCATGGTCCTCATGAACATAACCTTTCAGACATACCTCAATCGATTTGTCATAGTCTTCATCGAGGACATTTTGATTTACTTGATGACTGAGGAGGAGCACGCCTACCACTTGCAGGTTTTACTAGACACACTCCGAGAGCACCAGCATTATGGAAAGCTCTCAAAGTGTCAGTTCTGGATACGTGAGGTCCAATTCATGGGAAACGTCATTTCTGAGGTAGGAGTTGCGGTGGATCCCGCAAAGATTGAGGCAGTGCTAGCTTGGGACCCACCCAGGAGCGTGACGGAGGTGCGAAGTTTCATGGGACTAGCTGGATACTATCGGAGATTTGTGCCCGACCTCTCCAGAGTTGTGGCACCACTCTCAGCTTTGATGAAGAAGGGGAAACCCTTTGTGTGGTCAAAAAGATGTCAGTAGAGCTTCTAGGATCTGAGACAGAGATTGACCAGCGCACCTATCTTGAGGTTGCCTGAGGAGGGCGTAGGGTACGCAGTCTACTGCGATGCATCAGGGACAGATGGCCAAGGTGTTTTTGTGTAAGGTTTGATATCATTTTTCATAAGGGGAGGCTTTAGGTGGGGTATGTACCTGGTAGGAGGAGGGAAAAACGTTGATGTCATAAATGTTCACAATACACTTCTACTTTGGTTATTATTAGGATTATGATTTTATGTCCTTGGTGTCAATGGGTGAGATGTGAAGTTACAGTGCTTTTGGGACAATGTTGTATATGATAGATATGACAGCACCAGGATGATTGACGTTTGGGTGTGGGGGTTTCATACCAGCAGGAAAGTGGTGTGTGGTACGCTTTATCGATGTTATTGTATACCTATTATATAACATGGAATGCAATATTTTTTTAATGTGACATGCCGAGTTTTGGGGTGAATATTTTACATATTTAGGTGATGTTGGTTCTATTATTTTGCAAGCCTATGGGATTGAATTGATTTTTAATAAAGGAAATGGTTATGTTTTGGGTGTGTTGTAATTTTATATTTCATAGAAATTGTATTATGTGTTGTTTGAAAGGTGTGAAATATGTTTTTAAATGAACTAGAAGAGTGAATGGATTTGGGTGTAGGTTTTAAAACGGATACATAATAATTTAGCTTGTTTGGCTTGTTATGAATTTGTAAATATGGGTTGTAAGTTGCTCAAATTATTAATGTCATGTTTTGAAATTATTCTTGTTATATTTTTTATTTTTCAAAGGGGGCTCGACCCAAGAATTTGGTTTATTAACAGTACAATCTTCTTCTGTTTCATGAAAATTTAATTTTTTAAATGAGTGGGTAGTAGAAAATTTATATGAAAGGTATTTTGGTCTGAGTAAAAATAGAAAATTATTTTTTTATTGAAAATTGAGATTTCATTGAAAATCAATGAATTGAGTTGGGGAGGATTAGGATTCGTAGATCCTTCTTTGGATAGTTTCATATATCTATGATAATGAAAAAAATATTTAAATTATATCTTGCAAATGTTTTTATGGGGTTATTATGATTCTAATAAATATTTAATTTGTATTAGGTGAGGATTTATGAAGTGTGAACTGGATTGGAATTAAAATCTAATGTTTTTTTTAAATGTATAAATTACACTTTATATAGTGTATATTTTAATTAGTGTTTGTCCCTCTTGATTTACCCTTGAACAATTTACCCCTTTGTGAAGGATGTTTTATCACTATTTGATACTTTTATCCCCTCATGTGTGAGTTTTTTAACACTGAGGGGTTTTTGTTTTTCCCATTGAATGAGAATGTGATTTTTTATAGAATGGATGTAAGACGTGAATGTGGATATTAGTTACATGTTTGGGGTAGGTGAGGGAGATTTATTGCATATCCTTTTGATTTTCATGATAGAATTTATGTTCGCTAACCTCAATTTATTATTTCTTATGTTAATTTATGTATCAAAACCTATGATATTCCATAATAATATTGGGTAAACCTAGGTTATTTGTCTCTCCCATGAACCCCTTTTGATTTTAAATGTATCTACTATATTAGTTTTCTCATCAAAATTGTATCATTGTTTTCATTTAATTTGACTATGGTCACTGGTTTTGGGCTGTTTAATGTGACTATATTATTATGAATGAGCTGGCTAGTAGTGGGTTAAAAGGATGTTTGATGTTTTGCTACAAGGGTGGTGGGTTCTAGAACTATTGGTAAGGGGCTGGAATGTGTGTTGATTTTGTTAGGGGTCTATCCTGGTTTTGTTAATTTCTAAATCATTATTGGAAATGGATAGTCTATATTAATTTCCATTTTTATAAGGAATTGGTTCTCTTATATTGTATTTGGAAGTCTTTTTTTGTGTATTCGAATTAATAGTAATAATATTTGACATTAAAATAGGATGTAGATGAATAAGGATTGGATGGAGGTTAATTGTTTGACAATAGATTCTGAGAATGGATTGAAATATTTCATCATGTTTGTAAAGGAAATTGAAAAGGATCCTTCTCAAATCCTTTTTCTGGGTTTGATTTGTTGTTATTATAGACTAATTACTCTAGTGGCGTTAGAAGAACATTTTATATGTCATGGAATAGATCAGAGTTATAAATTTTGGAATAAAAATGGAGAAAAAGCGAATGTTGCTACTGGCTAGGAAAAAACTGCATTTTATCGGTCATTAGACAGGATTAAAAATATAGATAATGAAAAATACGGTATAGAGTAGGTGATTATAGATTTCAATAATGATAAAGATCGTATTGATGAAATGACAAGGAATTTTTAAGATCAACTCCATTATTGCACAAAATTGTTTGAGAAGTTAATGAGTTTTGTAAAGATGACATTGTATGCTGGTTGCACTAAATATACTGCATTGTCAGCAGTACTGAAGTTATATAAATTGAAAACAAGAAATAGATGGAGTGATGCAAGATTTATCGAACAACGTTCTCTCTTGAATGACATTCTCATAAAAGATAATGACCTCTCAAGACGGACATATAAAGCTAAATGATTGTTATGCTCGATGTGTATGATTTCTGAAAGGATACATGCCTTCCCAAAAGACTGTATATTTTATCTCAAGGAGAAAAAATCACTTTTAGAATGCCCAAACTGTGGTTATTCATGATAAAAGATAGATGAATATAGTCTTACAAAATTCGTACCGTACTTTCCAATCATTCCATGGTCTAGGAATCTATATGTAAGTGAAGAAACTACAAGACAATTTTCGCGCCATGAAAATAAAATAAATAAAGATGGGAAATTACATCACATATCCAACTCTCCTTAATATAAGAGAATTGATCATGAGTATCCTGAATTTGGAAATGATCCAAGAAACCTTCAACATTCGTTATCTACTGATGGAGTGAATCCTTTTGGTTTTCAAAGAAGCACTCACAGTACATGGCCTGTTATGATGGTAAATTAAAACTTTCCACCTTGGTTATGCATGAAATGGAAATTCATCATGTTATCTTTGCTTATATCAGGACCAAAACAACCAGGTAATGATATTGATGTTTATTTGGCTCATTTGATCGAGGATTTGATGTGATTGTGGGATTCAGGTGTTTTGTAGTATGATACTTATAAAAGTGAATACTTCACATTGCGAGAGATGTTGTAGGGATCATAAATGATTTACATACTTATGCAAATTTGTTAGGCTATAGCATTAAAGGAAATCAAGGGTGTCCCGTGTGTGAAAAATATACAGAATCAATTAGGTTAAAACATTCATTGAAATCTGCGTTTCTAGGACATCGTAGATTTCTACCCCATCATCATAAGTACTAATATTGGATGACATCATTCAATGGATGTTCAGAACAACAAAAAACAACATTTCCAGAAATAGGTGATCATCATTTTCAGAATGTAATAGATGTTAACACTGTTTTTAGTAAACTGTTTTTTAAAAACCATACGAAAATTGGTTGGAAAAAGTGATCATATGTTTTTGGAATTACCATTCTGGAATAGTCTGTACGTCAGACATTTTCTTGATGTGATACGTGTGGAATAAAATGTATGTGACAGTGTTATCAGAACATTTCTATATACCCCTGTAAAAATAAATGATGGAATTAACGGAAGACTGGATGTGGGTGACATGTGAATATAATAAGAGTTGGCTCCTGTGAAGGGTGAAAATCATAATTTTCTTCCTCCGGATTCTTGCACTCATTCCAGGGAGGAGAGATATCAATTTTGCAATGTCTTAAATGATTTAAAGGTTCCAAATGGATATTCATCAAATGTCAATAACATTTTCAATCAATGATTTGATATTAAAATGTTTGAAATCCCATTAATTCCGTGTTTTGATGAAAGATTTAATTCCTATATATTTATGTTGCATATTTTCCAAGAATGTTCGTCATACTTTAAACAAACATTGTTTATTTTTCAAAGCTATATGTAGAAACATTTTAGACCCGACGGAATTTCAAGCTATGGAAAGGGAAATTTTTATCATATTATGTGAATTAGAAATGTTCTTCCCGCCATCATTCATTGATATGATTGTTCATTTTATGGTTCACTTGGTGAGTGATATTTGACTCTATAGTCCAGTGCACTATAGATAGATGTACCCCATAAAATGACATATAATGATTTTAAAAGGGTATGTCAAAAATCATTTTCGGTCATAGGGTTGTATTGTAGAGAGATATATTTTTGAGAATGTAAAGACCCGTAAATTTAAAGGAAATTTTTTTCTTATTTTTTTTGGAATTTTACAAGAACACAGTTTCTGAGGGAACCTGATTCTGAGGCCCGGTGTGCCCGAAATCATTTTCCGAAGATTGGCTCGGGTACGTTCAGTGAACGAACGAGCGGGTTTTTCTAACTTTTGAACCAGTGCTTGGAATCAAATTCCAACGGCACTGATGGAATCACAGTGCCAGTATTTTCTTATAAACGCCTCTTCCAAAGTTGCATTTTCTTGGGTGTGGTTTTTAATTTTTGGGCTTTATGTTATGAAATAAAATAATGTGGTCTGACAAAAATTATTTTATTTCAATTAAATCCGCTTAAAATCCACCTTAAGCTGCTTAAGCTGAGTTGAAGTGGATAGGGTGGAAACCAAAATATCCTACCCTCTTGGTAGGATATTTGTGAGGTGGGGCCCACACGATCCCCACCGTTTCTTTTCCCCTAAGTAACGCACCAGCGAAAACCATTTTTAAATAAGGTCAACCGACACGTTTTCTTAAATTCTAGACACCCCTATTAAATGGGCAGTTAAGTCCTACCATTAATTCACCAAATTAATGGTTCTTTACCTAACTTAGAATTTTCATTTTTTGGTATATAATAAAATAAGACCAACACTTTTCTTCTTGAGTGTTTTTCATTGAGAGGATTTGACAGAAACCTTAAGTCCTTCATCCTCCTTCACGAGGAACGTGAAGAACATGAAAACGCGAAGAACGCCGGCCTTCGACGAAAGGCGACGATGAACGCCGAACCCTCGGAGATCGACGACGTGACGCTGTGTTCCGCGACTCCAACGATTCTTCTTCTGCGAAATTCCTTATCCATGACAAATCTTCAAACATCCGTTTGAGGTAGGAGTTTATGAATCTTTTAAATTCCTTTGTGCATTTTATACTTGAAATGGATTTAATTCAGGTAAATTAAATCCGTGTGTTTTCTTTACCCCTCAGAGATCGTTGATGCGACGTCGTATACCGCGATGACGCGACGCCCTTCAGCGACGCCACGATCCTCTTCTTCCACGACGATCAATTCTGCGAAGAACGCACGTTCGACGAATTCGACGAGGTAGGGGTTTGATTCTTAAAAATCATTGTGATTTATACCCACGATGTTTGTTAAACATTTGTTGTGTAATTATTTTTAAAACCACTAACGTGGTGGGTGCGGATTGATGAACAAGTCTGAACCCACCGCACCTTTTCATTCTTGGTGCGCGAAACGGCAGACTATGACAAACGGGGCCAAAATGGAAATTTGAGGGCCTGGTAGGGAAGAATGGGACCCGGGAGGAGCTACGGCACAGACAGAAATTTAATGGGACCAGCGGAGCAACTGTGGTGGACCGCGGAATCCACCGGCAGTGCCCCAGTGCGGTGCCGGATGGAGCTGCCACGGCTGAAGGCACGGCGGCGGTGGCAGACTAGACCCGCGACCACGCGGGTCCAGCGAGACACGGGACGCAGCAGAGCCGCATCCGCTGACCAAGCGTGGCCCCACGCGGGGCCACAGCTCCTCTTCCTTCGGGGGCAGCACGCCCCGCGGCTCCCCTTGCTCGGCCGCTCGGCCGAGCCGAGCTCAGCCGACCCGCCAGCCAGGTCGCGCCCAGGCTGGGTCGGTCTGGGCCCAGACCCCTCGTTTTCGGGCCTTTTCGGTCTTTTGCTCATAACAAGAGCTACAGGCCACCGAACGACGCGCTGTTAGCGGCGATGCGATCCTTGGATCGAGTCGGTCGTTTTGGTATATCGAACTCAAGGTTTTGGAATACTTTGGGTCCGGCCGGGTTGGTTCGTACACGAAACCATCCTTGCCCTCAGAGCGGGAATGCTCATTACTTGAGCTCCGGACATCCGATTGACATGTCGTTGACTTTTTTTAATTCCTCTAAGTGAGAAGGATCTTTTGGCTTACTCCACCCGAGGTTTGGACGCAGGTGGAGTACATTCGGGTTGTTTTTCCCTTAAAAACCAACCGTGCCCCAGGGATGAAAAAGCCAATAACTCTCAGACCGGGCGTCCGATTGACGCGCCGTCTGCGACGTTGAGTTCCTGTTGGCGATACGGAACTTTTGGATACATCAACTCTGGACTATGTGTCAGCTGATGTATCAGACTCACGGATCATGGAGCGGACCCTCCCGAACGATCTTGCTGTGTGCGGGAACCCTAGAGCTGGCTGCGACTGCTAATGTGACGATGACAAATGTACAGAGATCCTCAGTGGATTCGACGACGATGACTACAACACTCAGCGATCCTTTGTGGGTCAGTGCTACCGATCCTATGTGGGTCTGATCCTGTGTGGGTCAAAGCTCAGCGGTCCTGTGTGGGCCAGCGCCTACAGGTAATGTGTGGGTCCAATCTTAAGTGGGTTTTTTCGGGGTTTAGTTACCTATCGATCCTTTGTGGGTCAGATCCTTTGTGGTTCAATGCAGGGGTTAGTACCTTTTGATCCTTTGTGGGTCCGAAGACTTAGATGGATCAGTGGTCATCTCTATCGTCATTCAAAAAAGTATACCTGTGTGAGTTGAATCATGTTCTACTTTTCTTTGTGATTTGTGTTGAGTTATCCTGTGTGGAATTATGTTTTTCTTTCCTGTGTGGACTGGGTTGTACTTGAGCTCGGATGTTGGAGCCGAGTGAGAATTGATGACTTAGGCATATTTATGGGCATATACCTAAATCATGTCGGATGTTACATCGTGATTTTATCTTTCCTTTGTGGTTTATCCTTTGTGGATTTTGGGAGACCTTCGGGGGTCTCGGGGTCCCTACTGAGTATCTTATACTCACCCCTGCACGGGCTATGCCCACACTACATTGTGTTGGTTGCAGACGACGGACATCGCTGATTGTGGTGGAGGCTTATGGAGCAGGACGATACCTAGATGTGGACCACTGGGCGGGATGTACTCGGAGCGGTCGGCTGGACCCGAGGAGTAGTGGAGGCTATCTATACCCACCCTTCAGCTGGGACATCCAGTGGACGGCTCGACGTTGCAGCTTTACTTTTCAGTTGTTGTTTCCCCTTTAGAGTTGTACTTTACTTTCAGTTTGGGTTTGTATTCTGACCCACTTACTTTTCCGCACATACTGTTGTACCAGTTTTTACTTAGTGTTTACTTTTTCCACATGCTTACTCTATGGTGCTTGTTTACTTTACAAAGGCAATGCCTTCCCTTTACCTAGATTTATGCCTTGGTGCTAGTCGCCAGCCCCTGGCCTATGGAAGGCAGGCTTGGGGTAGTCATGGCACGGGCCCCGAGGACGGGTCGTGACAAATTGGTATCAGAGGAGTTTGGTTCTACTTTAAACTCTGATCTTTCTTCTATGTGAAGAAATAGAGTTATGTGTATTGAGTGTGGTTACCAGTCCAGGGAGCCCAGTGTTGGTGCGGCGGTCGACATATCCGTACACTAGGACCCTAACTTCTGATTTCCGACTTAATGCGCGAAAACATTGATTGCATGTGTGTCTCAAGTTTCTTTGTGATTACTTTTTATCAGCTCACCAGGTATACTGTTCTGACCGTGGCTCACCTATTTCCTTTTCAGGATGTCCCCACGACGGCAGCCAGCTAGGGTTCCGAGAGTTGTACGTGATGACAGCCCACCAAGCGACGAGGCCTCGGTATAGGACCCTTTGACAGCTGAGGCACCGGCGGTACCCCTACCCGCCGAGCCACCTATTATTCTAGCACTAGCCGTTGACGATGAACGTCGCCTTAGTGCACTGCATGAGTTCCAGCGCCAGTGACCGTCCAGGTTCCATGGGGAGACAGACCCCTAGGCAGCCGAGGACTAGCTGGAGGCAGTGGTGAGAGTTTTACAGTTAGTGAGGACACCAGCAGTCCTCATGGTGATCCTCACAGCGAGCCTACTACACACAGCAGCTGGCCGATGTTGGAGCCTGATGCTCCAGGTGCACGATGAGGCATCTCTTCTCTGGACGGACTTTTAGAGCCTCTTCTGCTCGGAGTTCATCCCATCCACCCTCCGTGTGGTGTGCATCTAGGAGCATCTTCAGCTGCGGTAGCGCATCTTGACGCTCGCCCAGTACTCGGCGAGATTTACCGATCTCTCGCACTACTCGACCGACATGGTACATGACCCATTTTTTCGGTCCTGGACCTTTGAGAAGGGATTGAGACATGATATAAGGGCATCGCTGATCTCCCTCAGCATTCCGACTCAGGATGAAGTACTGGAGCGAGCCCTTTTAATCGATAGTTTTCTTGCTGAGACTTCTCTTGCGGCGAGACCTACTGTGGGGCGGTACGTAGCAGAGTCTTCTGAGGAAGGCAGTTGACGGATGACTCAGGGGTCCAGGCAGACCAGACCCTCATGCAGACGACCTCAGGACATTGGCTCAGCAGTGCGGGGCACACATCGTGGAGCTAGTCTTTCGAGAGGCAGGCATTGCTACACATGCGGCGGGCAGGGCCACATGGCTCGTGACTGCACGACCAACCATGCCGAGGAGCTGCAGATGGTTGAGGGGCCACTCAGGTAGAGGCAGAGGGCCCACCATGGCGGTCCATAGGGAGGAGGCAGACGAGGCATAGGATTTGGTCGAGCGGCAGGTGGTGGGAGAGGATTTGAGGGTCTACCACCACCACCACCAGGAGGTCCACCCCGACCACAGCGAGCTGGCGGGCAGAGACAGGCACAGCTCCAGGTACATCATCTCGCAGAAGGACCTGAACCTAAGACAGCGGTGATGACTTGAGTTCTTTCAGGACTATAACTTTGAGATAGTCTATACTCTTGGGAAGGGGAACGTAGTAGCCGATGCTCTTAGCAGGAGGACGGGAATTCAGCTACTTGAGGAGGCGACAGAGCAGATAGTCGCTTTGCAGATATCCTTCATGGATAGAGATGGAGTAGCCTTCCATCAGTCTCTCGCAGTCACTCCTCCACTACTGCAACGGGTCAGAGAGGCACAGCATGGGGACGCTGACTGTGAGACGTGGCGTGCACAGATATCCTCAGGACAGGAACCTGATGGTTTCTCTTTTGGAGCAGAGCATGACATCCTTTTTCAGAGGACATACCCTGGTACCAGTTGCTTTACGAGAGGAAGTGCTGAGAGAGCTTCACACTTCTCCCTTAGCGGTACATCCTGGAGTGGCAAAGATGTACCAGGATCTCAGACGACATCACTGGTGGCCAGGCATGAAGAAGGCTGTGGTAGAGTTCATTTCGTGATGCCTCCCCTGGCAGCAGGTGAAGGCAGAGCATCAGGTTCCAGCAGGCTTGGTACATCCCTTGGAGGTCCCGGAGTGGAAGTGGGATGACATATCTATGGACTTCGTGACTAGACTTGCATGTACTTCCAGAGGTCACGACTCCATCTGGGTGATTGTCGACCGACTCACCAAGTCGGCTCACTTCTTACCCATCAGAGAGTCGGGCTCAGTGGAGAGCTTGGGGCGCCTCTACGGTAAGGATATTGTACGTCTTCATGGTGTTCCACCATATACCGTCTCCGATCGAGATGCTTTCATTACATCCCGGCATTGGAAGGGGTTGCAGGAAGCGTTCGGGACGCAGCTTCGTCTGAGCACCGCCTTTCACCCTCAGACGGATGGTCAGACGGAGAGGACCATTCAGACCCTCGAGGACATGCTCCGCGCATGTGTCCTCGACTTTGGTCGTAGCTAGGAGGACCACCTACCCTTGTGGAGTTCGTGTACAACAACAGCTACCACTCCACCATCGGGATGGCACCATACGAGGCGTTTTACGGCAGACCTTGCAGATCTTCTTTGTGCTGGAGAGACCCTAGGGAGTCAGCACTTGTGGGACCAGAGATAGTCCGGGCCATGACAGAGAAGGTCCAGGTCATCCAGGAGCGGATGAGGACAACTCAGAGCCGGCAAAAGTCTTATGCTGACAGGAGGCAGAGGCCACTAGTGTTCGAGGATGGCGACCACGTCTTCTTGCAGGTCTCACCTTGATGTGGGTTACAAAGATTTGCCCGAGGCGGCAAGTTGTCTCCATGCTTCATCGGACCATTCCAGGTCCTCAGCAGGATTGGTGAGGTGGCTTATCGCCTGGCTCTACCACCTCAGTTGCATCGGGTGCACGACGTATTCCACGTATCTCAGCTCAGGAGATACGTGCACGACCCGATGCACATCATTGACCATGGGGAGCTAGACTTTGATGATGGGGTGACTTTGGTGGAGGTCCCGGTGGAGATAGTGGATCGACAGGAGCGGGTCCTACATGGATGGTCGATTCCTCTAGTGCACATCAGATGGCAGCATGGGAACCTCCAGGAGAGCACTTGGGAGCAGGAGGCTCAGATGCGTGCTCAGTACCCACATTTGTTTCCCTTGCTTATGATGTATCTTTATGGGGACGTAAATCCCTGAGGTGGTAGTGATTTAAAGACCCGTAAATTTCAAGGAAATGTTTTTCTTAATTTTCTTTGGAATTTTACATGAACGCAGTTTTTGACGGCACTTGATTCCGAGGAACGGTGTGCTCGGAATCAGTTTCTGAAGTTTGGCTCGGGTACATTCAGTGAACGAATGAGCGGGTTTTTCTAACTATTGAAACGGTGCTCGGAATCAAATTCTGAGGGTACTGATGGAATCGCAGCGCCTGTATTTTCTTAGAAATGCCTCTTCCGGAGTTGAGTTTGCTCGAGTGTGGTTTTTAATTTTTGGGCTTTAAGTTAAGAAATAAAATAATGTGGTACGAAAAACATTATTTTATTTCACTTAATGCCACATAAAAGCCACTTTAAGCCGATTAAGCAGAGTTGAAGTGGATAGGGTGGAACCCAAAATAAACTACCCTCTTGGTAGGATATTTTTGAGGTGGGGACCGCACGAGCCCCACCATTTCGTTTCCCCTAAGTAACTCACCCGTGAAAAACCTTCTTAAATAAGGTCAACTGACGCGTTTTCTTAAATTCTAAATGCCCCTATTAATTGGGAAATTAAGTCGTACCATTAATTCATCAAATTAATGGTTCTTTACTTAACTTAGAATTTTCTTTTGTTGGCATGTAATAAAATGCGACCAACACTTTTCTTCTTGAGTGTTGTTCGTTGAGAGGATTTGACAGAAACCTTATGTCCTTCATCCTCTGTGAAGAACGCGAAGAACGTGAAGAACTCCGGCCTTTGATTAAAGGAGGCGAATAATTTCGAACCCTCTGAGATCAACAATGTGACATCGTGTTCCGCGACGCCAATGATTCTTCTTCTACGACGTTCCTTCTTCCGCGACAAATATTCGAACATCCGTTTGAGGTAGGAGTTTACGAATCTTTTAAATTCCTTTGTGTATTTTATACTTGACATGGATTTAATTCATGTAAATTAAATCCATGTGTTTTCTTTTCCCCTCGGAGATCGTCGACGGGATGCCGTATACCGCGACGACATGACACCCTTCCGCGATGCGACGATCCTCTTCTTCCGCGACGATCAATTCCGTGAAGAACGCACATTAGACTACTTCGACGAGGTAGGGGTTTGATTCTTAAAAATCATTGTGATTTATACCCGTGGCGTTTGTTAAACTTTTGTTGTGTAATTTTTTTTAAAACCGCTAACGCGGTGGGTGCGGACTAACGAACAAGTCCGAACCCACCTCAATTATTCGTTCTTGGTGCGCGAAATGGCGAACGATGACAAACGGGGCCTCAATGGCGATTTGGGGGCTTGGAAGTGATGAATGGGACCCAGGAGGAGCTACGGTGTAGACGGAAATGGAATCGGACCACAGGAGCAACTCTGGTGGCCCGCGGAATCAACCGGCGGTGCGGGTCGCCGGCGCGGCGGCACCCCGGCGTGCCGCCGGATGGAGCCACAGCGGCTGAAGCCACGACGGCGGCGGCCGACTGGACCCGCGATCACGCGGGTCTAGAGAGACACGGGATGCGGTAGAGCTGCGTCCGCTGACCAAGCACAGCCCCACACGGTGTCGCGGCTCCTCTTCCCGCGGGAGCAGCACGCCCCGCGGCTCCCCTTGCTTGGCCGCTCGGCCGAGCCAAGCCGCGCTGACCCACCGGCTAGGTCGCGCCTAGGCCGGGCCGGGCCGCCCCGACCGAGCCGGGTTACGCCCAACTGGGTCTGACCTGGACCCGGGTCGGGTCGCCCGGTTCGGGCCGACTGAGGGGGGGTCGGGCCGGGTCAGTCCCGGCCCAGACCCCCCGTTTCCGGACCTTTTCGGTCTTTTTCTCATAACATGAGCTATGTGCCTCCAAACGATGCTCCATCAGCGGTGATGCAATCCTTGGATCAAGGAGGTTGTTTTGGTATATCACACTCAAAGTTTCGGAATACTTTGGGTTCAGCCGGGATGGTTCGTACACGAAACCAACCGGGCCCTCGGAGCGGAAACACTCATAACATGAGCTTCGGATGTCCGACTGATGTGCCGTCAACTCTGTTGAATTCTTGTATGTGAGACGGATCTTTTGGATTACTCCGCCCGATGTTTGGATGCAGGTGGAGTACGGTCGGGTTGGTTTTGCCTTAAAAACTAACCAGTCCCCTGGGATGAAAAAGCCAATAACTCTCAGACCGGGAATCTGATAGACGCGCCGTCTGCGACGTCGAGTTCCTGTTGGTGATATAGAACTTTTGGATACATAAACTATGGACTATGTGTCAGTAGATGTATCAGCCTCTCGGCTCGTGGAGCGGACCCTCCCGAATGAGCTTGTTGTGTGCGGGAACCCTAGAGCTGGTTGCGACTGCTACTGTGACGACGAAGACTGTATAGAGATCCTCAGTGGATTCGACAGCGACGACTACAACACTCAGTGATCCTTTGTGGGGTAGTGCTACCGATCATGTGTGGGTCCGATCCTATTTGGGTCAGTGCTCAACGGTCCTGTGTGGGCCAACGCCTACAGATCCTCTGTGGGTCTGATCCTGTGTGGGTCTTTGCGGGGGTCAGTTACCTATCGATCCTTTGTGGGTCAGATCCTTTGTGCGTCATTGCGGGGGTTAGTACCTTTTGATCCTTTTTGGGTCCGACGAATTAGATGGATCAATGATCATCTCTATCGTAATTCGAAGAAGTATACCTGTGTGAGTTGAATCATGTTCTACATTCCTTTGTGTATTGTGTTGTGCTATCCTGTGTGGATTTACGTTTTGCTTTCCTGTGTGGACTGGGTTGTACATGAGCTCAGATGTTGGAGCCGAGCAAGAATTGATGACTTAGGCATACGTATGGGTATATAACTATGTCGTGCGGATGTTACATCGTGATTGTAACCTTACTTTGTGGTTTATCCTTTTTGGATTTTGGGAGGCCTTCGGGGGTCTTGGGGTCCCTACTGAGTAGATTATAGTCACCCCTGCATGGGCTATGCCCGCACAATGTTGTGTTAGTTTCAGATGACATACATCGCTGATCGAGGTGGAGGCTTGCGGAGCAGGATGGTACCTGGAGGTGGACCACTGGGCAGGACATACTCGGAGCGGTCGCCTAGACCCGAGGAGCAGTGGAGGCTATCTGTACCCACCCTTCAGGTGGGACTTCCAGTGGACGGCTCGACGTTGCGGCTTTACTTTTCAGTTGATGTTTCCCCTTTCGAGTTGTACTTTACTTTCAGTTTGGGTTTGTATTCTGGCCCACCTACTTTTCTACACTTGCTGTTGCACTAGTTTTTACTTAGTGTTTACTTTTACCACTTACTTACTCTGTGGTGCTTTCTTACATTTCAAAGGCAATGACTTCCCTTTACCGGGATTTACGCCTTGGTGCTATTTGCCACCCCCTGGCCTATGGAAGGCAGGCTTGGGGTAGTCACGGAACTGGACCCAAGGACGGGTCGTGACAGAGAAAGCTATTTAATCATGTAACAAATATCAATATGATGTGGAAATAATTGGTCTCCCGAAATCTCGTCACACTGGACGCATTCAGGTTGAGGAAATATCTGGAAGAGATGTTGTGACAATCAATATTTAAGATTTGGAGTCGGCCCATCAATATGTTTGGTAAAACGGTTTTGATGATTCTCTTTATATTGAAATCTACAATGATATTCTTAAGAAGTTGAATCCATCAAGGGGTCAAAATGAATATCAAATACACAAAATAACAAGTTTGTAGAATGGTTTCAAGACCATATTTTAAAGGAGTTATATGAAAATCCAAATTCATTTTCAGAACATCTTCGATGGCTAGCCACTGGACCAAGTTTTTATGTATTATCATACAATGGTAATGTAATTAAATGTAAATCATTCTATATAGATGAATATGATGAAGATAGTACCATGAAAAATAGTGGAGTTACACTTGCGGCAGAAGTGATGCATGTTTCTGGTAGTAAGGAAAAATATCCAATTAATGTAAATATGGCATACATTGAAATTAACAAAAAAATATTGGAGTTGGATTATATGACATTCTAATTGCTTATTTTTCATTGAAATTAGGTTGATAATAATAGTTGTGTTAAAATCGATGAATTGGTATTTGTGAAAGTTTATTTTAGTAATTAAGGGTACAAAGATGAAAAATTTATAATGGCATCACAAGCGGTACAAGTATATTATCTTCCAGATACCATAAATTGAAAGTGTTCAATTGTTCGGTTATCATCCAAACCTACTGAATGGTCCGATGAAAATTCAATTGAGGATGAACTTTTCAGTGGTATGTTGCAATCATTTTGCAGGGGTCCCAATATAGATGACATTTTTTATTTTAGAGGAGACTGAAATGATGGGATTTGGATAATTGATTGAGGTTTCAAATCTATTCTGCCATTGAAATAAAGAATGAGAGTTGAATAAATAGGTTATATTTTGTTTTCAATATATATATTGTTATCTTATGTTATTATCTTATAATTAATGAATTCATGTAATCTTAATTAATAGCTCGACCACTTTTACAGATAATGACTTCTTTAGATTTTGGTGCTCTTATCCTCGAGGCAGAACAAGTCTCTCAAGTTGCAGCAGCTGCTACTGCTGTTGCTTCTCATAGTGTAGAGAAACAACATGTTTCTAAACCTATTGTAGCTCCTAGTGTTGAGGTCCAATAACCAACAACACATGTCATTGGTACCATTTCTGATTATCATATTGATGATATTTATATCAATGAAATGGTTGGGGATGAAGAACTGACGTCACAGAAAACACAAGTGTGTTGTAGTTTGGATGTGTTAGCCAATGTTCTTAAGGAGATAATCAAAGGCATCAAATTTGATGTCAAATGGAATGCATGAGGCCAACATGTAAATCCTAAAAAGTAAATGTATAGTAGTTTCATTGGAATTTTCACTCGACAACGCATGATGATTGACATAGATTCATGGCACCGTTATGACAACCCTACTTTTATAAAAAACTTAAACATGACTTATTACATAAACTATTCACTTGATACAACATGGAATATCACGAGGTATAGTGTCTATGGGTCTTAGGATCATCACATAACAACCTAAAACATGAAATACAACATCTTTATTGAAAACTTTCTTTACATGACCACTACATTCCCTCGTACTTAGCATTGCTTTGGATAACCTGAGGACATGCATAAGAAAAGGGGTGAGCTATAAAGCCCAGTAAGGGAATAAAAATGGAATACATGAGGATTAAAATACATGTTAGACAATAGGAATATCAATAGATCACATGAAAAACATGAACATAAAGGCAAGATAAATCATGATTATCATAACATGGAAATGTGGCAACAACACTTAACATGGAATTAACATCAGCCAAGTGTCATTACACATGGAGCATGAGTAAATTCTCATTTCATATAAAGCATGATTAAACCCTCAATTCACATGAATTATCATGAGTCAACACTCATTAAAAATGATGTATCCTGATAATATACTTTACCCAACGCATTGGAGCGCTATAAGGGTCTACCCTTCTTAAACATTTCATTTCATACATAAGTGTGCCACATGGATCATAAAACATGGATTCATTAAAAATAATCCTTTATTCCATAATAAATGAATGTGGAATTCATAAATGAAACATTATAAACAATAAGTAAATGTTCATAAAGGTGACTACTCTTAATGGAGAAATGGGCATGGTATTCACTACACAAAGGCATTGGCTTAGAAAATCGGTGCAATTTCGGCAGCGTAACAGTGTGACAAAAGAAATCAAAAAAATGGTTGATGAGAGAGAAAAGGGGTGTCTCATCATGTTTACATGAAATTCACAGTAAGGGTGTCTTATAGATACATGTCCAAACAATTGTAATGGAATTTAGATACATTATACAAAAGTATTGCTTGAATGTAAATGTAGAGAGAGACGTTCCTTTCAGAATTTCGGCATAGTAACAAGTGTACATGGGAGGAATTTAATGAGAGAGAAAGGGTTCTACCATAATTCAGGCAATAAGGGGGCAGTATGGGTGAGGTTCGAAACCATAAACCAGCATTTATAATTTAAATTAAAAGGTAATAACAATATTAATAAAATTGGACAAAAAAGGTGAATGGAAGAAAAAACCTTACTAGGAAGTGTGCTTCCAAGGCTTGAGAGAGGCTTGAGAGAGGATTCATGGGAGTTTGGGGCACCTTGGGAAGATTCTAGAGAGAGTAGGGCAGAGGTTGGATGAACTCCAAAGGCTTTGAGTGAGGAGGAAGTGGGAGTTTGGGTGGGTTTATATAGGAAAGGTGTGTGAATTATTTATTATTTAGGTTTGGGACCCCTGGCATTAAACTAATCCAAACCACAAATCAGTTCATGTTTTTTGCCCATTGTTTTTGGAAAAGGGAAGAGGAAAAAAATATTTTATAAAAAAAGTCCTAACATATTAAAATAATGGGGTTTCTTATGTAGAGGTGAGTCACACTCCCATGGAAAATAATTTAAAAAGACAAGATGTTTAATAAGTCTTGAGGGGTCCATTAATGCTTTGAAAAGTAAGTCAAACAAACCCAAAATCACATTATTTTAATGGTAAATAATATATTGGACAAACATAAAGCTTATAGTATTTTATTACATCACTATTGTGTCATTATGATGTCATAAAACACAATATATATTTAAACGATATATAATTTTTACCCAAAAATTAGACTATCTCAGAAAATTATGAAAAATTCACCCTTGGATAATTTTGACATCTTGATTCCAGAAATATCATTTATTTTATTTAAATAATTTTCTAAATATGTTAATTATAACTTTTAAAATAAAAACTGACATTTATAAAAAATTCACGGGTTTTCATAGAAATTGATTTCAAACCATAATAAAAATTATATGTGTATTCATAAAATTATACGATCATTTATATATAATAAAATTAATTTAATAATAATAATATTTTATTAAAATATTATTTAATTCAGAAATACCTTAATTTAATAAAATATATTCTTTAATTAAATAATAACTAAAAACACTACTTGTACTTTAAAAAGTATTTACAATGTATCAATAATGACAAGAAAGTATATTTGTTATTATATACAAAAATAATGTACATGAAAATAGTACTAGAGATTTTTTACATAACCCCTTCAAACAGCCGCATAAGACCTAAGGGTGTGGTGTGCGATGATGACAGACTCTTGGGGTGGCTCTGATAACATTTCTCGAGTGGTAATCTCTATAAACATCCACTTTTCCAACAGATGGTTTCATTCGAGCTTGACATGATGAAGCTCAGCTTGGGATTGGTCAAGAGCAAAGCCCAAAGACACCACCTCATTTCCATGCTACGATAAATGGGATTCGTATGGGGCAATTCTACTGGATGAGGCCATCACTTACTTTCTCTGAGTAAATTGGATTTGTTAATGCCTTATATTTATACTAATCATGTGATCACTATTCAACGACTATAAAAGCAACGGTCACAATTCATAACATAAAACCAAATAAGTTGACATTTTATATAATGATTTTAAATAAAAGACATTTAATTAGATTGAGACTGATTTCCATTAATGATACTTTGGGTCATTAAAATATTCCACCATTAAGAAATTTCTCCCTTGAAATTTCCATTTCCTATACTAAATTTTTTTTGGGTAACTCAGCTTCATCATTTCCTCTGACTCCCAAGTCGCTGCTTCAAACATGTTGTTTCTCTACAACACCTTGACAAGTGGCATTGTCTTATTTCATAGAATCTTTTCTCTACGATCTAAGATCTTCAATGGTTGCTCCTCATAAGAAAGACCAGCTTCCAACTGTACCACCTCATAAGAGAGTACATGTGAAGGGTCTAGTATGTACTTCTTTAAGGGGGATACATGGAAGATAGAATGTACTTTGGCCATGGTAGGTGGAAGTACTAGTCGATAGGCCACCGCCTCGACACGATCAAGAATCTCGAAGGGGTCAATGTACCTTGGACATAACATACCTTTCTTTCCAAACCTCATGATCTTTTTCCATGTAGATATGCATAGAAAAACCATGTCTCCTACTTTAAACTCAAGGTCTCGTCGACGATTATCTACATTACTCTTCTATCGACTCTGGGATGCCTTGATATGGTGCTGAATGGTTTTCACCATCTCCACCATTTCCGCGACCATTTCTGGTCAATGTAGCTTACATTCACCGACCACATCCCAACAGGCCGGTGTTCTGCACCTTTTCTCTTAAAGGGATTCATATGGTGTCATTTGGATTCTCGAGTGGAAACTATTATTATAGGAGAACTCAACCAGAGGACAATGTTGATCCCAACCTCCTTTAATGTCCATTGAGCATGCACTAAACATGTCCTCAAGTGTTTGGATAGTCCTCTTGGATTGGCCAACAGTTTGAGGATGATAGGCCATACAAAAGTTTAGTTTTCTATCCAGATCATGCTAAATACTCTTCCTAAACATTGTGGTGAATCATGGAACTTGGTCAGACACAATAGACAGTGGTACACCATGTAGCCTTACCACTTCCCTGATATATATATGTTCCAGTTGATCCAATGAAAAATCATCTTGTATTGCAATGAAGTGTGCAGCCTTTGTAAGATGATCCACCATAACCATGATTGCATTTTTGACTTTGGATATCCTCAGTAGTCTAGTGAAAAAGTCCATGGTGATGTTCTACCATTTTCATTCTTGTATGGGAAATGATTGCATCATCCCCTTAGACTTCTGCCTCTATTCCTTCCCCTGCTAGCACACCAGGGACCTTGATGTATATACATCAATCACCTTCTTCATACTTCCCCACCAAATATTTTCATGGATATCTCAATACATCTTTGTGCTCCCTGGGTGAATAGTGAAATTTGAACTATGTGCATCATCCAAAAGTTCCTTTTTCAGCTCCGTATGTGACAGAACACATAGTCTATTCCCAAATTGCACAATTCCTTCTACATTAACCTTAAACTATGAGGATTTCCCTTTTTTGATATCTTCCACTTTTTCCTGAATTCCCACATTATCCTTTTGAGAATCCTTTAACCATTTCAAAAGCGACGGTTGAGCAATAATTTGTGAAATTATTGATGATGTTCCCTTCTATATGATTCCCATGTCCATATTAATCATATCTATGAAGATTAGATCCTTCTCAATTCTCATCCTTGATAGAATCGGTGTGTCCTTTCTACATAGGGCATCTGCGACCTTGTTCGCTTTCCCAGGGTGGTAATGTATTGAATAGTCATAATCCTTAATGAGTTCTATCCTTTTTCTCTGGCACATATTATGCTCTTTCTGTGTGAATATATATTTAACACTCTTGTGTTCAGTATATATCTCACATTTATCCACATAGAGATAATGCAGCTAGATTTTCAAGGAAATGGTCACCGCCGCCAATTCCAGATCATGAGTTGGATAGTTTCACTCATGTATTTTCATCTTTCTTGAGGCATAGGATATAACTTTACCATTCTACATCAGCACACAGCCTAATACCTTCTTCGAAGAATCACTGAATATCACAAATAGTTCCCCACTTGTTGGTAAAGTGAGCACGTGCGAAGTGATCAGCCTTATTTTAAACTCCTTTAAACATTCTTCACATTCATCACTCCAATAAAACATTAATCCCTTTCGATTTAGATTGGTAAGAGGGTAGGAAAATCATGATAAATTTCCTACAAATCGTCTATAATATCCAGCTAACCCCAAGAAGCTATGGATATCCATTACCGATGATGGCCCCGACCATCCCTCGATTGCATCTATTTTGGAGGGATCCTCATATATCCCATTTCTTATGATGATATGGCATAATATTTATACCTCCTTCAACCATAACTCACACTTTTTGTAATTTTCATAGAGCTTGTCCTTGCGCAAAGTCTCTAGTATGGTTCTTAAATGCTCCTGATGATCCTCCTTGGTTTTGGAGTATATTAGAATATCATCTAAAAAGACTACGACAGATTAGTAAAGGTAATCTCTAAAGATTCTATATACCAAGTCCTTGAAGATTTTTTGAGAATTAATGAGTCGGAAAGGCATTACTATGAATTCATATTGCTCATATCTTGTACGAAAAGTAGTCTTGGGGACATCTTCCTTATTCACCCTTACATGATAATATAACGACCACAAATCTACCTTGGATAAGTATTGTGCTCCACACAGATGATCGGACAAGTCATCGATCCGTGGCCGAGGGTACTTGTTATTTATCGTGATTTTTTTAAGTTCACGATAATCGATGAAATGTTGCATTGACCCATCCTTCTTCTGGACGAAGATGACTGGTGCACCCCATAGTTAATCACATGGGCGTATAAACCCTTTATCTAGATTCTATTGTAGTGGTTTCTTCATCTCTTCAAACTCCATGACAACCATTCGATATGGAGTCTTGGATATTGGTAGCGCCCCTGGAATAACTTCAATTGAGAATTCAATGTCTCTTTTAAGGACAGACCAGGAAGGTCATCGGGAAACACTTCAGAAAATTCCCTCACAATAGGAATTTTGTTAAGGATGGTTTCTTCCTTGAACTCAATCATCTGAGCCAGATACGTGTTCTCATAGGGTAGTAATATACTTGCTTGAGATGATGTATCTAAAGGAGATTCATCATCTTCCTTACACTTGTAAAGAATATGGGGTCGATTCTCCATATGGAGTGTGGTTTCCCTCTCCCGAAAATTTATGTTGACTCTATATAAGGAAAGCTAGGCCATTCCAAGAATTGAATAAAATTCCATTAGAGGGAGTATGATAAGGTTCTCCGGGAAATTAAATCCACATATTATGATAGGGGAGGAGTTATATTAATGGGATGCAATGATTTCCCCATTTTCCATACTCACTGACATCTTCACATCATGATTTATGTTGGTGCATGGATTGTTCTACTAAACATTTGAGATATAAAAGAATGCGTAGATCCTGAATGAAAAAGTGTGTTCACTATTCAGGAATGAATAACTAGCGTACCAGTCACCCCTTCGTTGTCGGGGTTCACTTAGGCAGATCTAATGGAAAAAGGTCTTCCTTGTTTCCTTGGAGGTTATTGGTTGCCTCTGAAAACCCTTCGATTAGGGAACTAATTTGAAAAATTCCCCAGTTCTTTGCAGTTGTAGCAATGAACAACGCGTTGAGGTTCTAACAGATCTTTCCTCTCCTCTTTCATAGCCGCGGGTCTTTCTTGCCGAAATTTAAAATCTAGGATCCCTTCTCTTCCACACCTAATGCATTTCCTTGTCCCATTGAGGCAATTTCCAAGACACTTTTTTCTGCACTTTTGGCAAGTGGGTTGCTGGATCTTCTTAGCGTCGTTGGATTTATCCATCGGACCACCAAAATTGAAGTCCACCTTACGCTTCTTGTCCCCATGATACCCTTGTGATTCCCCGATCTCCATTTCGACCTTGAGGGAACCTCGGACAATGTCCTCATAGCTTTTGAAGTCACGGAACGCTAATGCTTTCCGTAGGCAAGGCTTCAGCCCACCAAATATGCGGTCAACCTTGCATTCGGGGGTAACGACAAAGCCGAAAGCATATCATGCAAGCCTTGTGAATTTTTCCTCGTATGCTCCAACAGATTCTTCATCTTTTTTTCTTGAGGGAAAGGAAGTCCCTTTCCATGATAAGAGGAAGGGTGCACGAAAAATATTTATCAAAAAACATCTTCCGTAAATCCTTCCATTCCAATGCCTTGATCTCCTCCTCAGGCTTCATATTTTTTATCAATGTCCATAGTTGATCAGCTTCACCCTCCATACGATATGCCTGAAGGGGAAACTTCTCTTATTCAGAACATTGATGGATGGAGATGATCTTTTCAATGGATTTGATCCATTTTTTAGCAATCGTGGGATCAGATGATCCACTAAAAGTAGGAGGCCTTTGTCTCATAATGATCTCGATAGCGACTTCTTTATTCTTGGGAGGGGGGGTGGGGTTGGACGTTCCTCTTGACACATGTTTCTATTCAAATCGAGAGTTAGATGAGAGAGAAGAGTGACAAAGTTCATTATTCCCACTCCCATTGGATTGGGTATCTCATTAGTACAGTCATCACACTGATCTTCACATTGGTTGTTAGCCTGAGTTCTCCTATTACTGGCCATTGGATGGAATAAAAGGAATGTTTGGGGGTAACTCATAATGGGTTATCCAAATAAAAAAGTTGATGAATTATAAATAAACTTTTATTTCCTTAACTCATGAGTCTATAATCTTCAATATAGGCTTTTAATGATCCAATTTCTAACATATATTCTTTGGGGAATTTTTTTTAATTCCCTTAATAAGGGTTAATAATAAGCATGTGAATTTATAAAAATATACCCCCCGAGAGTTTCATAACCAAGAGTGCATCAAGGCTCGTTTTCGTGCACCAGTTCCCATTCGAGTCTAGCTCAAAGCGGCATTTTCGGGTTTTACCCCTAGGATACATCTGTGCCAGAGCCACCTATACCAGCTCATATCCATACAGGGATGTATTTTCCTGATAAACCACTCACTCAATACTTACCAAAACTTAGGGATTTATTTATTATACATAGTATTGTCTCTAAGGCTTTACTGGATTTTTCTAATCCTAATCCCAAAAATAACTAAACGTATCCTCTGATACCAACTATGACAACCCTCCTTTTATTACAAACATAAACATGATTTATTACATAAACTATTCACTTGATACAACATAGAAGATCGAGAGGTCTAGTGTCTTTGGGGATTAGTATCATTACCTAACAACTTAAAACATGAAATACAAAATCGTTATTTAAAACATCCTTTCCATGACCATTACATTCCCTCGTACTTATCATTGCATGGGATAACCTGAGGAAATGCATAAGAAAATGGGTGAGCTATAAAGCTTATTAAGGGAATAAACATGGAATAAATGACGAGTAAAATACATTTTATACAATATGCATATCAATAGAGCACAAGAGAAACATTAACATAAAGCAATGATAAATAATGATAATTATAACATGGAAATGTGGCAACAACACTTAACATGGAATTAGCATGATCCAAGGCTCCTTATACATGGAGCATGAGTAAAATCTTATTTAACATGAAGCACGAGTAAAACACCATTGCACTTCAATTAGCATGACTCAACACACATTGCACATAACCTATAATGACACTATACATTATCTAATGCAATGGAGCACTATAAGGGCGCACCCTTCTTAAACATTTCATTTCATGCATAGTGTGCCACATGGATCATAAACCATTGATACATTATACATAATCATTTATTCCATGATAAAGGAATGAGGAATTCATACATAAAACTTTATAATCAATAAGTAAATGTGCATAAAGTTGAATACCCTTGATGGATAAATGGGCATGGTATTCACTACACAATGTCATTGGCTTAGAAAATCGGTGCCATTTCAGTAGCATAACGGCGTGACATAAGAATTCATAAAAATGGTTGATGAAAGAGAAAAGGGTTCCCTAATCATATTTAAATTAAATGGACATTAAGGGGGTATTATAGATAAATTTCCAAACAATTTTAATGGAATTTATATTCATGATACAAAAGTGTTTCTTGAATGTAAACGAAGAGAGAGAAGTTCCTTTCGGAATTTCGGCATAGTAATGGGTGTACATGGGAGGAATTTAATGAGAGATAAAGGGGACTCCCATCATTCAAACAATAATAGGGCAGTATGGGGGAGGTGAGAAACAATACCCCATCATTTATAATTTAAATTAAAATGGAATAACAATATTATGAAATTTGGACAAAAAATGGTGAAAGGAAGAAAAACCCTTACTCGGATTTGTGCTTCCAAGGCTTGAGAGAGGCGTGGGAGAGGCTTCTTGAGAGATTGGGGCGCCATGGGTTGATTATAGAGAGAATATGGCAAAGGATGGACGAAATACAATGGTTTTGAGTGGGGAGAAAGTGGGATCGTGGGTGGTTTTATATAGGAAAGGTGAGTGAATTCGTTATTATTTAGGTTTGGGACCACTTACCTTAAACTAATCCAAACCACAAATAAGCTCATGGTTTTTGCCCATGGTTTTTGGAAAAGGGAATAGGAAAAAAATATTTTATTTTTCCAAAGTCCTAACTTCTTAATATAATGGGATTGCTTATGTAGAGGTGAGTCACTCTCCCATGGAAAATAATTTAAAAAGACAAGATGATTAATAAGTCTTGAGGGGTCCATTAATGCTTTGAAAAGTATGTCAAACAAACCCAGAATCACATTATTTTAATAGTAAAACATATATTATTCGATGATAAAGCTTATATTATTTTATTAAATCACTATTGGGTCATTATGATGTCATAAAACAGAATATATATTTAAACGGTATTTAATTTTTACACAAAAATTTGACTGTCTCAACAAATTATGAAAAATTCACTATTGGTTAATTTTGATGTCCTGATTCATGAAATATAATTTATTTTATTTAAATAATTTTCTAAATATGTTAATTTTCACTTTTAAAATAATAACTGATATTTATCGAAAATTCATGGGTTTTGACCGAAATGCCTTTCAAAACATAATAAAACTTATAACTGTATTTATAAAATTATATGATCATTTATATATAAAAAAATTAATTTAATAATAATAATAATATTTTATTAAAATATAATTTAATTAAAAAATCTCTAAATTTAATAAAATATATTTCTAAATTTAATAATAACTAAACACACTACTTGTACTTTAAAAACTATTTACACTGTTTCAATAATGACAAGAATGTATATTAATTATTATATACAAAAATAATGTACATGAACATAGTACTAGGGATTTGTTACATAACCACCTAAAAAAAGCTAAATAAGACCTAAGGGTAAGGTGTGTAATGGTGACAAACTCTTGGGGGTGACTCAGATAACATTTCTCGAGTGGTAATCTTTATCAACTTCCACTTTTCCCATAGACGGTCTCATTTGAGCTTGACAAGATGAAGCTCAGCATGGGCTTGGTCAAGAAAGATGCCCAAAGACGCCACCTCTTTTCTGAGATCTGAAAAATGGGATTCGTATGGGGAAATTTTACTTGATGAGGCCATCGGTTCCTTTGTCTTAGGAAATTGAATTTGTTAAATCCCTCTATTTATACTAATCATGTGATCGGTGTTCAACAGTTATAAAAGAAATGGTCAGAATTCATAACATAAAACCAAATAATTTGACATTTTATATAAACATTTTACATAAAGAAACATTTAATTAGATAAAGAGGGATTTATATTAATGAAACTTTGGGTCGTTACAACCGTGTTGTGTCTAGACTAAAGGCTGTGATTTGGGAAGAAATTATAGTAACATTATGATATTATTTCGTTAATTTACTATAAACTAAAATAATGAATCAATGTCTTACTCTTCTCAATCTCTTGTAGAGTACAATTACAGTAGATGATTCGTAGAAGAAATATGTGCTAAGTCTTGCAGGAAGGATTAATCTAGGTTTTCGTACTATTATAACAAAATGTCACCTGAAAGATTCCAACGGTAAAATAAACTTAAATCCACCCCTTTTCTATGATTACCTGATATCCCAAGAAGCATTAGATGAATTTATTGGTCGCCATGGGGATGAAATGATTCAGGTACATTTTAGCTAATAATATGTTGTTTGTGTATACATGTATTGAACACTTTGATTTTAAATATTTAATTTATGAAACAACAACTCACTACTGAAAATTAGGAATGTGCGTCAAAACCAACATACCATTATCGTAATGCAAGGATGAGGTTTGCCTCACTAGAAAAGAAAATAGTGCATATTTTGTATTTATAGTAATTTTGTTATGTTCCATGAAACAACATCATAATTGTTTTTCTATATTTATATATAGATTGATGAGTCTAAATCCAAACACACTTCCATCCCATGTCATGTGCTATTTATGGAGGCATGGGTGAATAAGGAAGGGAAGCATGAAGATTAAAACTGAAAAAAATTTATTGGAAATACGTGTATAAATGAGAAGATAAAATGTTTTGTTTTCAATTGCTATTATATAATAATAATTTCTTATTTTACTATATATGACAGTCACAAGAATCAGCTACTCATGTAGGGGATGAAGATCTATTATCAACAACTTTGAAGTGGCCAGAACAATACGGTCATGTCATAGGTGTAGGGATTGGGGTGACACCACGAGAATATTTTGTAAATAAAAAACAAGTGATATAAATGAAGAAATTAAGCAAATGAGTGAAATACTAGAAACTCCTGATGAACAATTTCAATGGTAGGGAGAATTGATAGAAAATTTGATGGGTGAGAATAAAGGGGAAGACACGTCTAAGGAAGAACGGACATTTGAGGATCCCCCCCCCCACAAGCTTTGAGGTGAGCCATTCCCCTCAAAGGGTTGTCTTAGCCATGGAAATCAATATCTTAATAATTGTTCCCATAAAATGTGAATCAGACAAACACTGATACTTTTACTCAATTAGACATTGATAGGGTAATAATTAATTTGATTTATATATGTCAACACCCACCTATCACCTTGTAGAGAGGGTTATGGTGTTCAATATCCAAGAGGATAAGATGCATAATAGACCACTTTCAACAGATCAACTAAAAGTAACAATTACTGTAGATCCAGAGCCAAATGCAGAGCTACCTATTCCACTTGATGGAGATAATATTCATGCTATCTAAAAGGCTATTGGGACATTCATTTCATGGTTTTAACTACTTGTAAGAGTACATATGGACAAAGAGGTATTTATTTCCCTTTTTACAGGCTAAACCATTAACAATTAATGAAAAATGTTCTGAAATCCCAATAACAACACCTGTTATCTATCCACATATACATGAATTGGATACTCATGTGGATTGGAAGATAAAAAGTGTTAGTATTCATATTTTAATTTTTGAAATGAATATATATGGAGATGAAATTCATGATTTAGTTGCTACTGAAAATGTAAATGACATCCTTGAATACTGTTGGCTAGGTGTCACAATTAGAATTTTATATATGAGCTATGTTTTTATGAATTGAATTTCTAAAAGTTGACATAATGTGCTAATTATGACTAAATGAATTGTATATTGTTTGCAGGCATATAAATGAAAAATAGTTGAAGGGATTTACCCATGAGCCAAAAGTCGGACTCAATAGTCCTCATACCACATCAACACAATTAACAAAATCAGAACCATCAAAAAGGGATGAAATAGTGAAAGGCTTGCTGAAAACATTTTAAAGAAAATTACAAATGACAGACTCTTCCAAATACAGACCATGAATGGGTAAAAAACTACGATTAAAGCATATAAATTATATTTTCACTTCATTAATTACTTATACACTTTTGTTTTTTTAGGAATCATTGGATGCTAATTTTGGTGAACATGGATAATCCAAATATTTATTTTATGGATTCAATGGAAGGATATCCAACAAACCAACCACACATGATGGATTTTGTGAATCTGTAAGACACTACATCATGCGTTTTAGGTCTAAAAATCACACTATATAATTTATATTATCATTTACTTAGGATTTTGTTAAGATAGGGAGGTGTATCAATATCATCAAAAAAAATTATTGAGGACTATGGCTAAGCATAAGGAAGTGAGAAGTTACTATGTCTGGACAAGTATCATGGTATATATAATAAAACATCACTATCCGAAAGCATATCAATAAAGGTAACTTATTTTCCTAATGATCAAAGTTTTTGTAGTGTCCAAAACAAAAAAACAATCAAGATTGCTGTTATTATGCTTGAAAATTTATGAGAGAGACCATTTTCCATCAACAAACTAGAATCCCTAAAGAGGTATTTTCAAAAACAACTAATATTTCATTTAAAATATATATTAATTATTTATTTATATATTTTTCAATACTACTTTGACTTTCAATGAGCCTTATATTGACAAGACGATATCGATTTGTTTAGAAATGAGTGGGTCATATACATAATGGAAGATTGTACATAAATTGAATGGAGATCTAAATTGGGGATTTGTATAATTGGCGAACATTTTTGAGAGGGGTTCACGGAGATCAAAAGACTAAACATTGTTGTATGTAAATGTTCATAGGATATATGCAATTGTTTTAAATAAATTATCCTTTCTCCAATGAGCGATTTTTCTATCTTAATAGATGAAATGTACCAGAAACATGCAAGAATTATGAACAACTTTTATTTAGGCTTTGGATAAGAAAAACTAGTAAAATCTCCAAAATACCTTCATATCATTCATGCCAAATCACATTAAAAGAAAATATGAGTAAAAATCTATACCATAAACTGATTGTAGTATGAGAATCGAGATTCCAAATGGGTTCCCATGAATTGAACATTTTCATTTGTAGAAATTGTATGTTTTCTGATTATCCATAATATGAAAATAAACATTAATGGAACCTCATTACTCAATAGGGTCTCCCCCCCTACATCCATGTTTTAAATTTAGAATAATGATCAATGGGTCATTTGTGACATGTATGAGTCAAAACTGCCTCAATCCGCAGCACAATGTGATTGGTATCACTCAAAGTGTCTCTCTATTGTTTAAAAAGGACAGAATTTTAAATGAAAACAACAACTGACATAGGGAAAACCGAGCAAATGAATTCGGATTGTGTTGATAAATTAGGCCAACGATACATGGCTCATGTGTGACATGTACGACTCAACCCCTTCTCAATATGAGGCACGGTGTGGCCGGTATCACTCAAAGTTTCTCTCTTTTGTTTAAAGTGGAAAAAATATTAAGAGAAAACAATAACTGACGTACGATAAACTGACCAAGCACATTCTGATTGTATAGATAATTTAGGAGAACGATCCATGGGTCAATTGTGATGTGTATGAGTCAATCCTGCCTCAATCTGAGGAACAGTGTGACTGGAATCACTCAATGTGTCTCTCTTTTGTTTAAAATGGATAGAATTTTTGTAACACCCCAATATTCAATTGTACTTTTCCCTTTGAATAATGCAATAGCTTTCATTGTACACAACTTTGAGATTCAAACACAGTATAACCAACCAAACTACCTATTATGAATAGTGATACAAACTTTTTGATATTTTATAAAATTTATCAATCAAAATGGACTTCATTTTTGGATTCGAAATATTGAAATTAGATGATGGTGAATTTTAGTTATTTTTCAAAAAACATTCATTTTTTGATGAATAGTGAAAAAACACTGTGTTATTAGTTAAAACCGACGTTTTATTTAAATAATTAATTATTTTTAGTCAATTTATTTTATGTAAAAATAGATACATAATACCTATATATGTTCAATTTAATTCATTAGAGTCATTTTGTAATAATATAATATATATAAAATTTTAATGAACTATTTATCATCTTTTACCAACCTCATAGGAGCATTTGAAAATTTGCATAAAACATAATTTTACTACTTATGTGAGTTGAATTTCAAAAATACGAGATATAAAATTGATATCAGTATGTAAAATGTGGTTCAATAAGATGAAAATATGTTTTGGTGAATTGTAATTTTTTACTTTTATTTACCATGGTTAAAAGTAAATAGGGTAATTAAGGGTAAAAATTATATTATAATTACACTAACATGTGTCCTAATTCTATTGGATTAGTATAATTAGACAAAAAAACCTTAGGAAAAAAATATTATTCTTTTTGGTCCACTTGGATTAGATTATGACATTTATAATTATCTTATTTAATAATGAGTTAAAAGAGTTAAATTCAATGTTTAATAACTAAACCATTTCTAATATCAGGATATACATAATATATATTCGACTATAAATATTCATTAGAAAGATAAAAATGTTTCGTAAATTATTATATTTTATTTATAATTTTTAGGCATTATATAATTTAATTAATTTATGACACAATGATGACACAGTAATGACCTTAATAATAAAATAATAAAATAATTGATATTATAAATATCCAAATAAATGTAATTGGAGACTTTTGATGAATTCCAATAATTTTATAGATTAATATGACATGTTAGGATTGAACATATGAATTTATTTCTAAATAATAAAGTTGTTTGGACTTTATCAAATATCATTTATTAAATAATGTCAAAATTGACATAATTGAGTTTTTTAAACAAATACAATATTATTTGTTTATATAATATTCTTAAAAATATATTGTTCCGAAAAAAATCCATAATAAGATTTTGTATTTCATTAATGAACATTTTTTGTTCTCATGGAAGTTTATGGTATGTTTATTTTCATTATAATATAAAAATACAAAGAGACATCGTAAATGTCAAACTATTTAACTAAGGATTAAATCTAAAAGATAAGGTTAATATGGTGACCCAAACTTTTCTAAAACCTACTTATTGTGTGTTTCAAGACCCATAACCAGCTTATCATTTAAATAATTTATTTTGGAGCCATCATAAACCTAAAATGATTTTATTATAAAATAATATTTCATGATTTTCTTAAAGTTTCCCTCACCACTCTTATAGAAGGGAACCTCCCCTTCTCTCAAAATCACTGAATCAAAGCCATTTGGATGGGCCAAACCATACCAATATATCCTATAAACTATCGTCCCTTCATCCTAGTGGCCTTTATTTAGTTATAAAGTAACCCTAAGGAGCTCGTTTGTTCAAATCAAAAGGAAGAACCCTAAGAAGTGGTAAATATTTCATCACCTATTTCTAGTTATTTTCTTTTTCCACTTTGCCTTTTTGGGTTGTTTGTCTTCTAAAATAAAAACTATAATATATTATATGTACTGTGATGTTATTATAAAAATTCTACAACCATATACATTATTCTATCTATCCTATAAATGAAAAAGTCACCATATGTGTGTACGTACGGATTACCATCTCCACGTCGTGGTATAGTTTTTTATTCAAACACTTCATCATTTGAATCGGAATAATATTGAGTATAAATGATGAAAATAATAAATATAACATGATATTAATTTTTTATATATAATATACCATCCAATTATATACGATTTTGAAATAAAAAGAATAATATTGTCGCTCGTGCGTACATACGGATTACCGTCTCCATGAATGCAATGAGATTCATTCCCCTTTGTAATCATTGAAGAATAATTTTCATTTTATGATTAAATTTTTTTTAGGAAATTAAGATCATTCTATATATGAATCCAATACATTAAATCCATAAAAAACACGGCTTACGTAACCAAGCATATAACGGAAAACGAACCAGTTAACACCCCAAACGATGATAGTACTGAAATATCATTAACAAAGTAATATTAGAAGATCTTATATGATATATTATAAATTTATATGGATCTTTTATAATTTAATAAAAATTATTTCACCATTATACAAGAGGTTATCCTACCCTCGACTAAGGATAAGTACAAGGTAAGGGTTAATTCTAAAATCAATTTATTATCCGAGGTTGTTTTATGTATGAGTATCTATTGGGACCTCTTTATCATTCACATCCTTGAATCATAAAAATATATTTCAAATAATTTTTACTATTTAATAGAAAATGTGTTAAATTCATTTATACCCTTATTTGACCTTATATGTCTTCAAATGAATCCTTCCATTGATTCCCAAACAAGGTATTTTATAACATTTTCTACAAAATTAAGGAAAGAATGTTTTGTTAACTTATATGGTGGGTGAGATGAATCTCCATCATTATTAAACCTTTGAAGATTCCCTTACAATATTATAAGAATATTTTCAAAATAAATGTTTTATTTTATAATAATATGACTTCTAAATGATTTCAAAATATAATGAGATATTTCTCTAAAAAAATATTTGATTTCATTTATGTCAACATCCTTTGATGGATATTAATCATATTTATTGTTTATTTATTATGATAACAATCATTAATATTGTATTGATGGTTTTGTGATATGTTTGACTGTGGGTGTGTTATTTTTACACCATTCATGGTTTGTGGATAATGTATTGATATTTTTTATGCTAGTTTTAATATTAATGTTTATGTTATGTTTAAACCTTTTCGAATGAGGAATGATTTGGACTTATTAAGTGACAGGTGGATCCTGCTATAGCTCTATGATGCATCGGTAGGTCTCATGAGACTGACTAGTGTCTTGGAATAAGGCCTTAAAAAAATCTTATTTTAAATCTTGGAACAAGTCCTTCACTATGCGGTTCTGAAGTCTGGAATTACGCATTCCATCATTATGAATGTGGCTATTGATATTTCATGTGATAATTAGACTAGTTGAATATCCATGGGAATAATTAAATGGAATTATTTGATATTATCTTTTCCATATTATGCTGATGTTAGAATTTAAAAGTATTTTGTTTTAGTCTTACGTTGACGTAATAGTTTAAGCTTATTTATAAAAGTATCTACAATATTGTTATCCTTATTGTGCATCTGAGCTCACCCCTTTCTTTGTTTTCTTTTTCCCAGGATGCAAAGAAGTATATTTTGAATGACCTGTAGGGATAGTATAAGGGATATGAGTGAGTCCTTTGAGGACTATTTTATGTAGTTTTTCATTTTATGATGTAATGTAAAACTTATGAATGTATCTTTTATTTCCAAGGATACTAAACTAATCCGTCTTTAGAGACTAGATATTTTGTGATCATTCCAATGTTATTTAATAATGCACCAACTCTAGGTAACTCAGTTCAGGGCGTTATAATTGGTATCAAAGGAAATTTTAGTACAAACCATTCATACTATATTTAGAAAAACTCTGATCAAAGAACATTACCCTAAGATTGACATTGTGGATTTGTATATATTAACATCCTAGAATTTTGGTATTGTAGTGAATTTGTGAGTTTTCTAAGAAATACATCTCTGTCTGGATACAAGGAGGTAGGGTGGCTCTAGCACATATGTACCTAGGGGTAAAACCCAAAAACACCACTTTGAGATAAACTCGAATGAGAATTGGTGCATGAAAATGGGCATTGCTGAACTCTTAGATACGACACTCCTGAAGGATATGCTTAGATTAATTATCAATTTATTTACAAACCATTATGAAGTGTTTATGAGTATATACTTCCTCGAATAAAATATTTTTATGATTATGGATTATATTCATAAACTGTTCAATTTATTCTACGTTTTTTACAGGTATGGATTTATGTTTTGTGATTCATAAACTAATCAAGTGTATTAAATTGTTTAGAAATGGTGCCTAGTTGAAAGAATGGAATCTGTATCAACACATGTAATCATTTTAGGGATTTCCCTCCAAGTCAAGATAATTATAGTGGATATATTTAAGAAATTGGTGCAGATATGATTTTCACCATACTGGGACAACTCAATTGGGTAATGAATAATAACCTTATCCATATGGAGAAATCGGATCCCCCACACTGATGATAAATATTAGACCGCGTCATAGGAAAAAAACCATGAAAATTTAATGGGAGTACAAATCAATTAGTAGCTGAGAAATGGATAAATTCTTTAGTGAAAATATTTCCTTCTTTAGGGAGTAGCGAAAGGGAAAAGGTTTCCATATAAATTTATCACCTCACGGTAGATGCAGATCAATTGTGGTCATAGATTCAAAACACAAAGGAAGATGATGAAGAATCGAATATGGAATGGAGGGAGTTTAAAGTACTTTTCATAGAAAAATATTTTCCTCATGACCATCGAAAGAATATGTAAAACCATTATTGAGTCTGAGGGAAAAATAGGATGAGAATGTCACAAAATATGAGGCTAACATTACAAGGTTAGAACGGCATGCAATAGATTATATACATAACCCAAGGAGTAATACTGATCGATTATTTGATAGGTTAAAACCATTTCTTCTTCGAGCATTAGTCGCACAATCCTTCTCATTATACGAATATATTGCCTCATGTGGTATCAAGAGAGTGAAATAATTCTCTAAGACTTATGAAATTAAAGAAAATCTGGAGAAGAATAGATCTGTTGAACACTCTGGAAATGGAAATAAGGGGAAGAAGGGAAAAGTTGAATATCCATCCTGCAGTAAATGTGGGAAGAAACACATCGGTTCTTGCCTGAAGGGAATGAGAGTCTATTACAAGTGTGGTGAAAAGGTCCAATAAGCTCGTGATTGCAAGGGGAAGAAAGAGGCAGTCAATGTTGAGTGCTACAATGGTAGAGAAAGGGGGAATTATGCAAATGAATGTACTAAGATCCAAGGAACCATACCTCCAAAAATGCCATGGGATAAAGTCCAAGTTTATTCTATCACTACTGCTGAGGTGGAAGCTCTGAAAGATGTGGTGGCAGGTAATTTAATGGTTTTCTCAAGTTTTTCCAATGCTTTATTTGATTCTAGATCATCACATTGTTTCATATCATCTTAGTTTGCTAACAAAATTAGATATTTTCAATTTGAATTAACAATGGAGTTGTTAGTAAAAACACATAAGGGAAGTATCATCACAAAAAAGATTTGTGAATCAGTTCCCATTCGGGCATATAAATTTTCTTTATCTACTAATATCATCGTCATACCCATGATTAAATTTGATATAATCTTTGTAATGGATTGGAGTTCATACCATGATGTGAAAATTTATCATCAGAAGAAGGAGGATACAATTTTTGATGATGAAAAGGAGTACCTTTCCTTTAGAGTAGAAACGTCATCAGCGGATTCTTATATAGATCCACCCCTAGTAGATCTACTAAATTCAATTATTTGGGAGGATGAGAATGAAATAATTATGGGTGGGGAAGAGAATTTTCGAATAGAGGATGTACCTATTGTTCAAGAATATGTTGATGTGTTTCTAGATGATTTACCTAGTCAACCTCTAGAATGAGAAATTTAGTTTTCCATTGATTTAATTGCCATTTCAAGGCCCATATCGAAGAACACTTATAGAATGGACACTATGGAATTATTGGGAATAAAGAAACATCTATAGGAATTAAGAAATAAGGGATTTATTCACCCTAGTGTTTCTCTATGGGGAGCCCCTATCCTTTTTGTTAAGAAGATAGATGTATATATGAGTTTGTGCATTGACTACAAGGAGATCAATGCTATAACAATAAAGGACATTATCCCCTACCTCACATTGATGATAAATATGACCAACTTCATGAAGCTCAATATTCTTCAAATATTGACCTTTGATCTGGATATCATCAGTTGTGTGTGAAGAAGGAAGACATTCTAAAAACAACATTTCGAACCAGGTATAGGAATTATGAGTTTACAGTAATGCCATTTGGGAGGACTAATGCACCCTCTGTTTTCATGGTTCTAATGAACCGATTTTTTCGAGGAATATCTCGATGAATATTGGTGGTATTTTTTGACAATATCCTGGTATACTCCAAATTCTATGAAGATCCTAAAAATCACTGGCGTACCATTTAAAAAACCCTCCGAAGAAATAAATTATACGGGATGTTTAGAATGTGTGAATTTTAGCATCAAGAGATTTGATTTAATGGATATATTTTCTCTAGGGATGGAATATTTATTGAACCTTCAAAGCTCAAGGAAATCCAAGAATGGCTAGAACTGATGAGTATAACATAGGTACACAGTTTTATTGGTTTAGCCGGTTAGTAACAGCGTTTTGTAGAGAATTTGGCCCATTTGGCTAACCCATTTACCAAGCTCACATGTAAATGGGTTTAATTTGATAGGAAAAATGAGTGTGAAGAATGTTTTGAATAATTGAAGAGAATAATAGTTAATGATCTTTTCTTGACTCTAATAACAGGGAACAATGGGTTTTTTATTTATAGTGATGCATCAATGAAAGAACTTGGTTTTGCATTTATTCAGAATGATAGAGTTATTGCCTATGCATCACGAAAGATAAAACATCATTACCAAAACTATCTTACAAATGAAATTGAGTTAGAAGTTGTAATATTTTTTCTAAATATATGGATACACAATCTCTTTGGTGAAAAATGTGAGATTTATACTTATCACAAGAGTTTGAAGTATATTTTCTCACCAAAATTACTCAACATGAGGCAAAGACGATGGCTTTAACTACTCAAGGATTATGATTGAACAATACACTACCACACAAAGTATGAAAATATGGTCAAATATGCTTTATGAAAAATGGATCATGAAGTATTGAAATAGTTGACAGTTGAAAGGGATCCTATTTTCATAGATCTAGTGAAAATGGATATGGGAATAATCATGGAAGGTGAAACATAAATACTTTTTCAAATGGATTCCAAACCATATTTACTATAAATGATAAAAAGTACTCAACCTGATGATGAAGAGTTTAAAAAGAAGATTAAATCTATGAATGATGGTAGATTGAGTGACTTCATATATAAAAATGGAATTTTGAAATTTGGGAAGAAACTTTGTTTTCCCGATATACCTGACCTAAAAAGAGAATTATTAAGAAGATGCTCATATCACCAATTTCTCTATACACCCTGGTATCACTAATATGTATAGAAATTTAAAAGAACATTTTTGGAGGGACAACATGAAAGAGGTAGATTGCTGATTTTGTGTCAAGATGTATGGTTTTTCTATAAGTGAATGCTAGAAGGCAACAACCTGGAAGAGTCATGGACCCTCTTCCCATACCTGAGTGGAAATGGGATAATATTATGATGGACTTTGTCATGGGACTACCAAATTCTCCTAGAAGTAATTATGGAATATGGGTCATTGTTGTTTTTCTTAGCAACTTAGCATATTTTCTTCCTATAAGAGAATATTTACTATTTTAACGTCTAGAAAGACTATATATTAATGAAGTTGTAAGACATAATTTAGTACCCTTATCGATTATTTCTTATCATGATCCCCGTTTCACATCAAGATTTTAGAAATGTTTTCAGAATTCCCTGGATACTGAACTTCATTTGAGCACTACAAGACACCCTCAAACTGATGGACAATTAGAATAGACTATTAAAACCTTAGAAGACATGTTGAGATCTTGCTCACATGACATTCCAGGTATGTGGGATCAAAATTTACCTCCGGTAGAATTTTCATACAAAAATAGCATCCATTCATTTATTCATATGGCACCATATGAAGAGTTATATAGAAAGCGATTTCGTACACCAACTTGTTTTGGTGATGTTTGTGAAAGAAATCTCATAGGCCCGGAACTTGTTGAGGAAACAATGGAAAATGTGAAGGTTATCCAAACCGACATCAAATCATCCCAAAGTAGGAAAAAGAGAAATGCTAATAACCCATGGAATGATTTGAAATTTCAAGTAGGAGACCATTTTTTATTGAAGGTATCTTCATGGAAGGGTGTTATATGTTTCGGTAAAAAGGGTAAATTGTGTCCCAGGTACATCATTCCTTTTGAAATTCAAGAACGAATTGGAGTTGTAGTTTATCATTTGGAAATTCCTCCAAGCCTATCCAAATTTGATGATGTGTTCCATGTATCACTGTTGATAAAATACATGCTTGACCCAACACACGTACTAACTTATGAGGAAATTGAACTAGAACTTGTTCTGTCTTACTGTGAGGCGCCTGTCAAAATTCTTGATATGAGTGAACAAGTGCAGAGAAACCGGATGACTCGTCTGGTAAAAGTTATATGGAAAAACCATAATATAGAAGAGGCAATGTGGGAACCCGGGAAACTTATGATGAAGAATATCCAAAACCATTTTGTACGGTAGTATTCTATAAATTTAAAGAACAAAATTATTTGAAGGAGGGAATAATGTAACACCGCAAGCTTCCATGGTATGTTTCCCTTTGCATAATGCAATAGCTTGCATTGTACGCAACATCGAGATTCTGACACAACGCGACCAATCAAACTAGACATTATGAATAGTAATACCCGCTTTTTGAAATTTTATAAAATTTATCAATCAAAATGGAATTCATTTTTGGATTCAGAATATTGAAATTAGTTTAGGGTGAATTTTTGGTATTTTTTTTAAAACTATCAATTATTGATGATTAGTGAAAAAACACTACGTTATTGGTTAAAATCAACTTTTTATTTATTAATTAATTATTTTACTTAAATTTATTTCTAGTAAAAATAGATACATAATAACTATATATGGTCAATTTAATTCATTGGAGTCATTTTTTAATAACATTAGATATATAAAATTTTATTGAACTATTTATCGCCTTTTATCCACCTCCAAGGAGCATTTGCAAATTCACATAAAACATAATTTTACCACCACTAGGAGTTGAATTTTAAAAATTCAAGATACACTGTTAATATCTGTAAGTAAAATTTGGTTCAATAAGATGAAAATAATTTTCGGTGAATAGTATCTTTTTACTTTTATTTACCACGGTTAAAAGTAAATAAGGTAATTAAGGGTAAAAATGATATCATAATTACCCAAAAACATGTCCTAATTCTATTAGATAACTATAATTCGACCAAAAACAAACTTAGGAATAAAATATGAATCTTTTTGGTCCACCTGGATTTGATTAAGACATTTATTATTATCATTTTTAAGGAAGAGTTAAAAGAGTTAAATTCAATATTTAATAACTAAACAATTTTTAATATAGGGTTATATGTAATATAAATTCGACTAAAAATATTCATTCAAAATCTAAAATGATTTAATACATAGTTATATTTTATTTATAAATTTTCGACATTAAATAATTTAATTTATGTATGACACAATGATGATGCAATAATTACCTAAATAATGAAATATTGAAAATAATTGATAATATAAATATTAAAATAAATGTAATTTGATAATTTTGATGAATTAAAATAATTTTATAGGTTAATATCACATGTTTGAATTGAAATTATAAATTTATTTCGAATTAATAATGTTTTTAGGACAAAAAAAATCTTTTATTAAATAATGTCAAAATTGACAAAATTGAGTTTTTAAACAAATACTATATTATTGGTTGATATAATATTTATAAAAATATATAGTTTGGCCAAAGGGACTTAATAATATTATATATGTCATTAATGAAACTATTGGTGTTCATATGGTAGTTTATAGTATGTTTATTAACTATATAATATAAAAATACAAAGAGACATGGTAAATGTCAAGCTATTTAACTAAGAGTTAAATCTAAAAGATATGGTTAATATTGTGACAGAAACCTGTCTAAAACCTATTGGTTGAGAGTTTTTCGACCCATACCCACCTTAAATTTTAAATAATTCATTTTGGAGCTATTAGAAATCGAAAATTATTTTATTATAAAATAATATTTCAAACTTTTTTTAAAGTGACCCTCACCTCTCTTATAAAAAAGAACCTCCCCTTATACCAAATTTACACCCTCAAAGCCATTTGTCTCGGCCAAACCCAGCCCAATATCATATCAACTGTCCTACCTTCATCCTGGATGCCTTATTTAGTCATAAAACCAACATAAGGTTCCAATTTGATCAAATCAAAAGGATGAACCCGAAGAAGACATAAATATTTCACCACCTCTTTCAAGTTCTTTTCTTCTTCCACAAACTCTTCTTTTTGGTTTCCATTCTAAAATAATAACTCTAGTATATTCTATATACTTTTATGTTATTAAATAAATGGTACAACCATATTCATTATTCTATCTATCATATAAATGACATAGTCACCATACGTTCCTACGTACAGATTACAGTCTCCAAGTCGTGGTGTAGTTGGTTATTCAAACACCTCATCATTTGGATGGGTATAATAATGAGTATAAAATATTTAAATATTAAATATAACATGAAAATTATTCTGTATAAAAGATATAACATCTTATTATATACTATTTTAATATCAAATTAATGATATTGTTGCTCGTGCGTACGTACGGATTACCGTCTCCACGAAAGCGGTGAGATTTATTCCCTGTCGTAATTATTCAAGAATAATTTTAATTTTATGAATAAAAATATGATTTATGAACATAATATCATTATGTATATTAATATAGTACATCATATCCATAACAAAACATTACATTCTTAACAAAGAATATAAAGGAAAATGAATTAGTTAACACCCGAAACGATGATACTAATGAAATATCATTAACAAATAAATTATAAAAGATAATATATGAAATTATATTAAAGTATATTGTTATTTTATAACTAAATAACAATTATTTCACCAATATACTAGAGGTTAACATACCCCCTACCAATAAAATGTACAAGGTAATGTTTAATTCTATAATCTCTTTATTATCCAAGGTTGTTATATACATGAGTATCTACTGGGACCTCATTATCATCCACATCAGTGTTTCATAAAAATGTATTTGAAAACAATTTAACTATTTAATAAACAATGGGTTAAATTCATTTTTAGCATTATTTGACATTATATGTTTTTAAAGGAATCTTTCTATCGTTTTCCAAACAAGGTACTTGATGACCTTTTCAACAAAATTAAGGTAATAATGTTTTTTAACATATAAGGCTGGTGCAGTTATTCACCACCGTTATTACACCTTTGAAGCTTCCCATGCATGCTTATAAGAATATTTTCAAAAAAAATGTTTTCTTTTATAATTATATGAATTTTAAATTATTTAAAAGTATAGTGATATATTTCTCTAATAAAGTTTTGATTTCATCTAGGTCAACAAGCTTTGATGGATTTTAAGCTTATTTGTAGTTGCTTTATTATGATGTAAAACGTCCATAATGTATTGAAGGTTTTGTGATATGATTGAATCTGGATGTGTAATTTTTACACCATTCATGGTTTGTGGATAAAGTATTGACATTTTTTATGCTAGTTTTAATACGAGTTTTTATGTTGTGTTTAAAACTTTTCATATGAGGAATGAATTGGACATTGTAAGTTATTAGTGGAGCCCGCTATAACATATCGATGCATCGGTAGTTCTCATGAGACAAAGTAGTGTCTTGGCACAAGGCCATGGAAAAATCATATTTGTAGTCTTGTAAAATGGCCTTTACTATGTGGTTATTATTTATAGAATTATACATTCTATCATTATGAAAGTTTCTATTGAAACTGAAAGTGATTATTTGACTAGTAGAATATCCCTGTGGATAAGTAAATGGAATTATTTGATTTTATCTTAGCCATATTATGCAGAAGTTCAAGTTTAAAAGGATTTTGTTTAAGTCTTACATTACCCTAAAATTTTATGCTTCTTTTTGAATCATTCTACAATATTTTTATCCTTTCTGGCCATATGATCTCACCCCTTTTTATGTTTTATTTTCCCCAGGATGCGATGAAGTATATTTTGATAACCTCCAGGGTTTGTATAAGGGATATGATTGTGGCCTATGGGGACTACATTGTTGGACATTTTAATTTTATAATGTAATGTAATACTTATGAATGTATCTAGTATTTCCAGGGCTGCTAAACTAATCGATATTTCAAGACCTGATCTTTTTTTTATCATGCCAGTGTTGTGTAATAATGCACCGACTCATCTAAACTAGGGTCGGGGCGTTACAGTTTTAAGTGAAAACAACAAATGACTTACAGAAAAACAACCAAACACATTTATATTGAGTTTATAATTTTGGAGAATGATCTAGGGGTCATTATTGATGTGTAAGAGTAAACCCCACCTCAATACGAGGCATCCTGTGGCCTGTAACACTCAAATTGTATCTCTTTTGATTCAAATGGACATCATTTTAAGTTAAAATAACAACTGACATATGGAAAACCGACCAAACACTTTTTGATTGTGTATATACATTAGGAAAACAATCCATGGGTCATTTGTGATGTGTACGAGTCAACCCTGCATCAATCCGAGGCACAGAGTGGCCGGTATCACTAAAAGTGTCTCTCTTTTATTTAAAATGGACAGAATTATTAGTTAAAACAACAAACTACATATGTAAAACCGACCAAACACATTCATATTGTGTAGATACATTAGTAGAACGATCCATGGGTGATTTTTTATTTGTACGAGTCATCCCTGCCTCAACCTAAGTCACGGTGTGATCAACAACACTCAAAGGGTCTCTCTTTTGTTTAAAATGGACAAAATTTTAAGTGAATACAACAACTAACATACAGGAATGTTACGAAAAGAATTCTTATTGTGTTGATATGTTAGGAAAAAGATCCATGAGTCATGTGTGACATGTAAGATTCATCCCTGACACAATATGAGGCACGGTGTGGCCTGTATCACTCAAAGTGTCTCTCTTTTGTTTACAACGGATAGAATTTTATGTGAAATCAACAACTGAAATATGGAAAAACGACCAAATGCATTCATATTGTGTTGATACATTAGGAGAACGATCCATGGGTCATTTTCGATGTGTATGAGTCAACCCTTCCTCAATCTGAGACACAGTGTGGCTGGTATCACCCAAAGTGTCTCTCATTTGTCTAAAATGGACATAATTTTTATGTGAAAACAACAACTGACATACGTAAAACAATCTAGAAGTCATTACCTATTAATTAAGACACCTATACAAGCCTCTTAGAGTCATAAGTAGTCCACAGAAAATAATCCCCCGTTAATAATTAATCATAAACATTAAATATAAACCTTGATCCCTAGATTTCATGGTGAGGGATGAAAACAAATAGGAAAGGGAGAGGGAGATGAATGAAAGGTAATGAAAAAAGAATATAGGATTTATATTGGATAAAATTTCAAATTAAAGTGATCTCATACTATGTTTTGAGAAGGGTATGGGAGGAAATAGGTTGAAATCCATTATATTATGCCTTATCATCAGCTACATTCATGGCCTTGTTGGGAAGTTTTCCGAACTATTCACCAACTTTTTGGGAGCCATTGTATAAGAAACCTTCTTTAGCATGGTTTGGACAAAGAGTTAACTAATCATGCTCCAATAGTTTACAATGTCTTTGTCAAACAATAGATCCTTAACACATTGATTCTCCTAAAAGTGAACAACTTGTGTTCCTAACAACTCATACAAAAAGGTATATTTCATTGTTTTTACTTGGAGTCATACAACCTATCCTTTTCCTTTGTATGTAAAATAGTAAAAGTTCAAAATGAATAGGAAAATTCACCATGAATGCATACCCACATGGGTTCTTCTAAATTTTGTCCCCTAATTATATCACTACATATCTACTAATCATGAATCTAGGATAGACCAATAATAAGAATATATCTCCTCACTATTTAAAAATTTTGTAAATAATGTGAAAAGAAGACAAATCACTATAAGATAAAGGCGTCAACCACAAGAACACATTTCATTAAGTGTCCCAAGAATCACCCAAATTCATCTACAATGGGGAATCTATAGGGGAAACACTCTACGTCCTAAGCCAACATATCCCAAAAGGAACTCAATATCAATAATAAAATTCCACTTCCAAACATGAAATGAATGTTAACCACAAAAAACATGATGAATAAATCGCATGCATGCCTTAATCAATTTTTTTAAGGTTCTGACATTAAAATCTCTCTATATATTTTATCTAAGGAAGTGTAAGATATCATTTGGAAGAGATATTATTTAATTGCACCTTTTGATAATCATAATGACTAATTTCTATATCACATTAGGTATGGATTTTTTCTTATCATTTAATCCCAAATTGACCACTATTGTATATTTTATATGTGTGAACTACTTCATTGATATGTTGAATTTTATTTAGGGTCTTTTTTTGGGTGTGATACTATAGAATTTCATTGTATAGCAGGAAGGGAATTTATCAGTGGTAAAAATGCACTGCTAAAGGGGACCCCCCCCCCCACTTTATCAGTGCTATTAAAGCCCATTTTGAGAGATCAAGAATCCCGTTTTTGTAGTAGGGGATAAATATCCTTTCCCAGATGAATCCAATGTGATGATTGAATCATTAATCTTTCCACAAATGAGAGAGATTCATCTTATAGGACTAGGAAATAAAGAGTAATAGGGAATGGGTTTGAGCCAACGTAGAAGAGAAATAAGAGAAATAGATCATATTTTATTTTTATGACTAATTAATTAATAAATTTGAAACAAATAAAAACCCCAGGTACTAATCGTGTACATTGTTTCATATCGAGTAGCTATAATAGGGTCACTAGCCACCTGATGACCCCCGTGGTGATACTTCCCCATTTTTGAGCTCCACAAGTACCATGTTCCATATCACTAGGCACCTAGTGCTATCAATAAAAAAATACATACATACCAAACCAAGATTGTTTTAACAAAATTGAACCTCAGGCCCTTACAAACACCTCTAATAACAAAAAAAATAAAATTTATTTATTTTTGAAATGAATTAAAAATTATAATACATTGAAATATATGGGGTGTTATGGTAACAATCATTACATGGTAAATAACTCAATGCTATAGTTTTTTGTTAGTCAATATTCATTTTAATCTTCTTATTGCTTTAAATCATTAGATATTTCTCTAGCATTGCTATTATATCACATATTATCTAATAAATTAGGAAATTCGATATGAAAATATATTTTATATCCTATAAAAGTATTCTTTATAAAATATACATCCATTCTAAATGTTTTACATATAAAAATTCAAGAATAATTATCCTCATTCACTCAAACACTATTTATGGCGATGCCTTCCATTATATCATTGACAAATATTATGAATCATTTAATACATGGTTGTATAAAAATGGTGAACACTTGTAAGAAGTAAACAAAACTAAATCTATAATGTTATCTTGTTTTATCTATATCGAACACGTGTATCTTCTAACATGTTTCCACTATATGTATCATATATATTGGGAATTATCATATAATACCCAGTTTTATCAATAAAATTTATTTTTATATATAAAAGGACAATGGTAAACAAGATTATGGGCCCAAAGGAGTGAATATATAGAGAATAAATCCTAATATCTTTTAGGAATCCTATAGGTAGAGATCCAAGTATATTAAAAATATTCTTCATAGTAAAAGAAAAAAAATCCATGAGTCCATGTAGTCTACCACTTGTTCACCCTTATTACAGAAATTGAGAGGTGTAGTTTTTTCTTGTCTGAGATCATTTCACCTATAGATAATGTAATCTATGGTCTATTGAAAAACCATCTGGAATTAGAGATATTTTAATATGATCATTCAATCCATTTTGATCGATTCCAAATCAATGTTACTCTCACTACACAGTTCAAACCCAGTACGCATATCACAATATTATATGATATGAGAGTCCCCAGGAACATATGTTGAACTATAATCGTGGATAAATGAACCTTGAGGGTCACAAATGATGCAAAAACCATGAATGAGGTCGGAGGAGAAGGGTCCATCCTTATTGAGCATAAATCAAGATGTGGGAGGATCTAAGAAAACCTAGTGACCTTGCGTGTTCACATTCTTTCTAGGGGATGTATTATAGTGAGGAATAATATTTATTAGGTATGGTAAATTCTCCCATTGATAGGGGATGGGATTCAGTACAGACCCCAGACACCTATCTGTAAAGGCGAAGAGGTGATTCGTGCAACATGCCCCCTCTTGGCATGCATTGTTTGTTGTGTCCCAGATGGTCTAACAACCAGCGACAAGAAAAAGAACACATGAATTATTCTCTGAACTAATTACAAGAATAATGTTAAACCGTTTTTTAAGAAACTCATCATTATTTCAACCACATCTCTCAACTCCGATGAAGGTTACAAACATACCCATGACAATCTTTTCACAGACTTATTCGATGAAAATATAGAGGTGTATTCCACTTTCCTATTTTAGGAACACAATTACCTCAAGGATAGGGTGAAGTAATATCAATTAACCGCCTCATCCAAAGGATGTTCATGATTTATAATCCTCCATAGTATAAAATTATATTTCATAGGAATGTGTTTTCACAAGAGAGTGTCACCCCATCTTTCATACTCATCGTTCCCATAAAGGGACTATCGGAAGGTATTCCCAGAGATGTTTTCATTCACTGATATTGTGATCATGTAGGAGTCCCTATAGATGTTTATGAATATTTTGAGGAAGATATCACACTTTTGGAGGTTGATAACTACATCTATAACACCACAATTGTTTTTATGGAATGTCTCTTTTTAAATTCAAATTTTTTACAGTATATGTTGCACGTAAAAATGATCCTAAACAAAAAAGAAAAATTTATTATTTAAATATAATCATTATAGAATATTGGTTATATAATTATTTATGAATAGTATTAGAATAATAATGAAAATCTATGTTTGAAAAAAAATTAATATGAATTCATTGGTTTTCAATTATGTATAAACAAAAATATAATCCAATGGAATAAAAAGGAAATATTTATTTATGTTCCCAAAGTAGTTTTGTCTTAATAAATTAAATAAAATACAATTAATAAATGGTATTATTGAAATATATTAGTTATATATTCAATAAAATATTTTTTATTTTCATATAATATATTATATATGTATAATATAATGAAAAACCCAATTTTATGCAAAAATACCTATATTATTCTAAAGCAAATTTTACCACCTCTTAATGGATAACCTATATTAAATCCAATTTTGACACTTTTATATATTCCACATGAAAAAAATAATAATTTTAATGTGAAATATAAAAATTTACTTTTTAAAAAACAATTTTTTATTTTTCTCATAACTTCCTTGATTTGATAAATAGTGAAAAATGTTATTTTGTTATTGAAATCAACTTTTTCAATTGAAATAATTTATAGTGTTAAATTAGTTTTTTGACTGGTTTTAAATTACATATAGAAATTTTTTATCATTTACTCTAATGTATGTCATTGACATCAATTTCAAATTGAATTTAGTTATATAATTTTTTCAGTGTTTTGAATGTTTAAACATTAATAACCCATTTTACTCTCATCCAATGGGATTAATTTTAAATTAATTTCTGTAACATATTTATTTATAATTTTTAAAAATTAATTCCTTATTTGTATTCATTAGTTCAAAATTATGAAAATAAGTTTCTTTTATTTTTTTATATGAATACTAACTTTAGTAATATTTTTATTTACTATGGTAATGGTTAAATCAATCCATTAAGGGTAAAAATAATGTTATAAATATTAAAAAATAAGCCGAAATCTTACCTTAATTTCATTGGGTGTGTGGGTTTTAAAAAAATCATCCTAGTGATAAAATTATATCCTTTTGAAGCCACATGGGTGATAGAATGACATTTATTGTATTTTATATAAGAATTGTTAAAAATTCCATACTCACATTTTACTGACTATATAAATCATAATATATGGTTATATAGAAGATAAATTGAACTATAAATATTCATTTGAAATAGAAACTATTTTTATTTATCCTTGTAATCTAACATTAATTTTAATGAAATAAATAATTACTTTTATCGCTTATACGATGATGATGGTGTAACTGTTTAACTAATATAAATATCAAATAAATGATATTAATAAAAATAAAATACATATAATTTTGAACAATTAATGAAATAAAAAAAATTAGATAAATTAAAAATATTATGGTTTCCTTAAACAATTTTTAAAAGTAATATTGTGTATTTAAATTTTTAAAAAGTCATGAAATGGACACTATCAAAATTGACATTATTGATTGTTTAAAAATAAATAATATATTATTAAATGATATAAAAATAATAAAAATATTAAATTAGACAAATTAATTGGTATTGGGTTAATTTTTTTTAAAAATTATATATTTATGGTTATTTTTACATTTTATTGTAACTATATTAACCTTTAATGATAAAAAATCCATGTTTTCATGGTAAGAGGTAAAGGGTTTAACTAAGGGTTAAAGCCAAAATAATTGTGTAAGAATCTGACCCAAACCTAACTAAATTTTTTTAAGTGTATTTAGGAACATAATCATATTATATTTGAAATAACTCAATTTGGATACAGTTTAAATTTTAAATTAATTTTATTAATTTAATATTTTGTGAGTTCCCAAAATTGTAGCTCACATCAATTCTAAAATGGTACATCCTCCCTCAGTTACTCACACCTCCTTGATCCATGTATCTTGAACACCCATCCATTTATCCCCCTAATATCCTTATCCAATATTTTTAGGTCTTATTCTTCCAAAATGTTCAAGTCTATATCCCTTGATAATAGATCTAATGAAAGTCCACTGATGAAGATGTAATTGTTTTACCCACTCAATCAAGTACATCTCTACTTATACTTCCTATTATTGTTTAGTTTGAATAAAAATTTAATAAATACCATATATTATATTTTATTAAATGTTGTTATGATAATTTTAAATCCATATTCCTCATTTTATCCATCATATGAAAAACAAAATCATCATGCGTCCGTATGTATGACTTATCATCTGCACAGAGTGGTGTTATTTGTTTTTTGTAACTAATTTAATTGGATGGGTATAATGATGTATATAAGAGATATAAATAATAATTATGAAATTAATTTGATTTTTATAAGTAATATATCATCAAATTCCTTGCCCTTTTAATATTAATGGAATGGTATCATCGCTCATGCGCACGTATGACCAACTATCTCTACAAAGCAATGTGATTCTTTTTCCGTGATAACCATTCCGGAATGATTATAAAAATGTATATAATGAGTAAATTTAATATATATGAACTTAATATGATTATGTAAATGAGTCAAATTTATCATATGTATATGAAACATGACACACATGGAAAAACATGCATTGGAAAATGAATAACTTGACGCAAAAAACATAAGAAAAAATTAAATATTAAAAAAATTTGATATGAAAAGATTATATAAGATTTCATATATTGTGATATTTTTTTTGTATAAATTATGATATGATTATAAACTATTATACGGGAGGTTAAATTACACTCAACTGAAGGAGAGTGAAATTTAATGGTTAATTTCACAATCTCATAATTATTTGGGATTCTTTATTTGTAAGTATCTACTTTAGAATATTTATCATACATGTCCATATTTCATAGAAATGTTTTTTAAAATACGTGTACAATTATACTTGAAATTTTTAAAGTCTTTTTACCCATGCTCTATATTTTATAAAATGGATTGAAAGGGACGTTTTTTTATTTTCCTAACTAGTCAAACTAGGAATTTTTTTAACAAACATACAAAAGAAATTTCAGTTATCATATAGGGATTGAGATTATTTGTCTTGCATCATGACACTAAAATTTCTTGAATATTCTATTTCTTGTTCAAATTTTTATTTTAAATTATAATTTTTTCATATGAATTTTTTGGCCTTTTAAATAATTATTTCACATTAAATGTGGTTTGTTCTCTAAAGAAATGATTAATGATTTAATTAGTGTATCATCATCTATTTAAACATAATTTTTTGGATCTTATTCATGACTATGTTTGGCCTCTTATGATACAATCTACCATATTTCATTGAAGGGTTTATGATAATTTGAACTAAGTATGTTCTATTTTGATATAATTCCTAGTTTATAGTTTAATTATTCACATTTATTATGCTATTTTTTCAATATAAATGTTTATGTTGTTTATGTTTTCATATGATGAATATGTTGTGCTTATTATGTGATAGGAGAGCCCCACTATTACTGATCGATTCATTGGTATGTACCAAGAGAAGAAATCAATTAGTGATAAACCCTTCGAGTTTGATAACAAGATATTTTAAATTATCTGGATGATATACATTGACACAAATCAGCAGGGAATCTAAAAACAGACATAAACTATCTTGACAAAAGATATTGACAGTAGAAATCTTGGGGATAGATAATGATTGTGTAGACATCCAAAATTATGTATAACATTATTATTATTATTATTATTATTATTATTCCACGTGATTATTTGATTATTTATATTATCCAATATGAATTTCCCAAGCTCATGTGATTATTTAAATGGCATGTGCATCAGTTATTTACCTTTTCATATTTTTTTATTCCATTTTTACTCATAGAATCTACTATACGCGTACCATTATTGAGAATTTTTTCTCACCCCTTTCATTTTTTTTAATTTTTTTCCAGGATTCCCAGATGTTGGTTGTGACTAATATACATGGTTACATAAAGGGGTAATAATTATAGTATCAATGAAATTATTTGTGCATTTTATGATTCAAAACATAATATAGATTACAAGTATGTATCTATTTTCTTAATACTACTAAAATATTCAGTCCCATGGGATGTGATTCCTTATATATTATTCTAATGTTTTAAATTAAAGAAATATATCTAGGCTCTGGGGATCAGGGTCATTATAGTTTATATTAGATAATGTAAAGTAGAAACCATGGAATCTAGATTTAGAAAACATATATTCTATATCTTAAAAATATGATAGACTTTGAGGATAGGAATAGAAGAGAATCCTTGAATTTTTGTATGGTTGATATTAAGTTCATCTTCCTAGAAATACTTACTTATTTGGACACTAAAATTAGATATGGTACTCAAACAGATATACCTATGGGTAATAACTCTGAAAAGTTGTGTGAAGCCTAACTCAGTATAACCTTGTACATAAAAATGTGCCTTACTGCTCACCTGGTTTGAGAATCCTGAGTTATATGCATAGGATAAATCTCATTTTCTATATAGACCATTATGATGAATTTAAATGTAAATATTTTATAAAATAAACTATGTTTATGATTATAAGATTATCTATGTATAATGTTTTCAATTTATGTAATATTTTAGTAGTTCAAAATATTTCATTATGATTTAAAACATAATTTAGAGAATTCCATTTTTTTTAGAAATGGTGCCTAGTGGATGTAATTTGAACCCATCATATGAACATGATCCAAGGAATAAGAAAGATCATATGTTTCATGGTCATAATAAGATATTTCAAAAGGCAATAGTCTCCCAAGCATTATCATCAAATGAGGACATGGTATCATGTGATAAATGGATAGTAAAATAGTTCTCTATGTATTATGGCTTCGGAGAGAAGCACATGAATAAGATGACAACTGGGAAAATATGGATAAATGGAATAAGGGAAATAATTATCATCCCTTATGTAATAATTTTTTAAATAGTTGACTTCATTCTTTCGTAAAAGGAATGGGAGTTTTCTATAAGTGTGCAGAGAAGGACCACCCTACTTTTGATTTCATGTATAATAAAAATATTTCTAATGTATAATTCATAAACATTAAAGAGACGAGACACTATAAAAATAAATTCCTAATGAATCAATGGATTATACCTCAAAAGGGGATAATGGATCATGGGTAAGAAAATGTTTCTTCAATGGACGAAGATGAATGATTAATGTTATTATGTTGGGATTCAAGAGATATGTTATTATATTCTGGTCAGGAGAATCATGAGATATATAAGGATTGTACTACATTACTTATTATTTATGTATATGAAGGTATAAAGGATTTAATTAATGTTTTGTAGCAATAAAGTATTTGTTAGCTGTCAATAAGAGATAAATTACATTTTTTTAGGGAATCCAATGTTACAATTGATTTTTGAAATTTAGAGACCTTTAAGGACTATTTATTTGGACAGAGGTATTTTGGATAAGTCTTATGGTTGGAATGGAGAAAGTTGAAAACTGGATATTATTGTTTGAGGTTATGGTATTAGTTTTTGGAAAATTTGGTAAAATTATTTTTGTTTCTGTAAACATATTTCGGATGATGAAAATACTTAAATACATTATGATTCATCCATTATTCTTTAGGCATGAAAAAATCATTTTGATTATTCATTTCTAGGTCTAAAGGATGAAGTAAAAATAGATTAAAGCACAACCATATGAAGATATTATGCATAAAATATGGAAATAAGTTAATTAATAAATTTTATTTATGAAATATATCATGGACCCTTAAATAATTATAAATTTATGATATCTTATATTATTTTATTATATGATTTTTTACTAATATTTCATTATTACCTATTTCTCGGGTCTTAACTGCTTCATTTTCCTAAGCCTGGTTTTCAGTATATGTCCTATTTTATATGAATATGATATATTTAATTCATATCCAGAATGATATAAATTTATTTAATATTACATTACCTGGTTAAATATATTTTTATAACAATTCATAAGTGGTTAGCATGAAAAGTGAAACACATCACATCGTGGAGATGGTAGGTTGTACAACACACTAGTGATTATATCATTCCCTTAATGGTAAAAACGTAAGATGTTGGATGATATATTAATTATAAAGAATAAATATCATGTAATATTTTTTATTTTTATCCCATATATTAGTCATTACACCCATCCAATGTAAGTGGTAATGGAAATCAAATTACCCCATCACATGGAGATGCTAACCCTTGTGTATACACGCACGGAACATTTTTTCAAAGGATAGATAAAAGGAAGAATATAGTTTTTATATATTCATAATAACATCTCATAATATAGATTATTATATATTTATTACTTTTGTCATGGAAAAACACATGAAGATTATGTACAAGAAGAAATTATCATGAATGAATTGCTAAAATAATTCTCACTTCATCAGAGTACTTCCATTAGATATGTTCTCATGGGATTTATTGTTGTTATGTATGGAAGACCATGACCTTAACAACCTAGATAATGATTTTGGGAGGGGAACTGTGTAGTTATTGGTTGAGATATAAGGCTTAATGTGGTGTGAGGAAGTAATGGAGGAGGTTTCCTTTTATAATTGAGGTGAGGGGAACTTTTGGGAACTCTCAAAATATTAAATAAATATAAATTAATTTTCATTTAAAAATATATCAAAAGTGATTTATTTATAATATAATAAAATTATTTGTAGAAATACCCTCAACCAAAAATATTTATACAAGTTTAGGAAACATTATTAGCCTTAACTTTTAGCTTTATCCCCTAGTTAACCCCTTTAACTGTTACTCTGACAACCTAGATTGTTACTCTTTAATAGTTAATATAGTTAAAATAAAAAACAAAAATAACCGTAAATGTATCATTGATGAAAATTTTAATCCTAATCCTATGATTTGGAAAAATTTCATATTTTTTTAATTTTATATCATTTAATAAAGTATTATTTATTTTAAAGAATGAGTCATGTCAATTTTCATACTATTAATTTCTTATATTTTTCAAAAATTATCATACAAAATATTACATCTAAATAAAAAATTTAATAAATATATAATATTTATAAATTTTATATAAAATTATTTTAAAATTTTAATTACTCAAAATTATATTTATTTTAATAATTATAATATCATTTATTTGATATTTTTTTTAATTAAACAATTATTTATTAATCATTGTATAAGCCATTAAAATATTTAATTATTTCCTAAAAATCAATTATAAATTACAATGATAAATAAAATTATTATTTCACCAAAATGACTATCTATACTATTATTTAACTTCTATATATCCTAATATTAAAAATGGAATAGTCATTAAAATATGAGTATGTAATATTTAACTAAACATTAAACAAACAACTATAAATGTCAGATTATCACCCAAGGGGCATAACAAGGTTATAATTTTGGTCCATGTATGATTTAGGGTGAAATACACACATCCAATGAAAATTGGAAATGTTTTAGATTGATTTTCTAATATTTATAATATTATGTTTACCCATAATTACCCGATATTCTATTATCCATAGTGATAAAAAACTACCGAAGATACTATTCATATGGCCAAGAATAAAATAAACCTATTTAAATAATTTGGAAAAATTGATTCTAAATATGGAATCTTTTTTTTGATAATTTAAAACTCTGAATTTATAGTAATTATGTTGAAATTAATCTTATTGATGGGGTGACAAAATGAATTATTAATGACTAAACATATAAAAGATTGAATTTTTTGAATTAAATTAAATGTAAAATTGATGAAAATGAACTAAATTGTATAAATTTATAAAAATAATCTATTTCTACTTTAAAACCAATAAAAAATATTTTTTAACAGTATAAATTATTTTGATGAAAAATTTTGTTTTCAAATAAAAATTTGAATTTTTGACGATTCATCAAACCATGAAACGTAACATAAAAATAATAAATATTCACAAAAAAATGAAATAAAATTTTATATTACAATTTAAAATAAAATTTTAATTTTTCATTATAATATATATATATGTTTACAAAAATAATTTAATATAATTTTTTCATTAAAAGTCACTAAAATATTCTTTAAATTATTATTATTTTTTATGCATAAGATTTGTTTTGTTCTTAGGTTATACAACTAAAATGTATTGGATGAATATAAATAATATTTTATTGATTATGTCACAAATATATTTCTATAATATCATTTATTAATTTTCATTAATTTAATTTGTTAAGACACAAATCAATTGAGATCATAAAAATAAGAAAATTTCTTTTATATTTAATTGCATTTTATTTTTTTTTCTGAATAATTTCTGACCAATGATTTAAGCTTATATTTTTTTAAAACATATATTTTTATAATATTTATAATAAAATTCATAACTATTAAATTAAAAACTTGTTTATAATGGTTACATTTAAATAATAATATATAGTTGATTGTTTTAGCATGATTTTGTGTGCAACGTATACAATTAAAAAATTAATATAAAAAGAAACATAACATAAATATCTTGTGGTATTACATTCACCCTTCCTTTAATAAATTGAGTCCTCACAATTTTTTATTTAATTTTGGGTATGTGGGGTTTGACTATTCAACATACTTTTATTGAAATCCAATATCATAATAAGGGTTATTTAAACATCCACTTTAAAATAAAGAAAGGGAAGTTCAATGGTCACTAGAGATTACACATACAAGTATTATAAGTAGGGAAAAATGGTTTTGGAAGTTAAATCTATTAATCATTTTTTATGGAGAGTGATAGAGAACATGATCAGGAGAATGTTAAAAATCCCAAATATATAAATTAATATCAAGGCCCCTTAGAAACCAAAATAAAAAGCAATTCAATATAACAAAATGTTCTTATTTTTAAGATCTCAAGGGATTTCTGTCTTAATAAATTTAATTAATTAAAATTAATAATTGATATTATTGAAATATATTTGTTACATATTAAATAAAATATTTTTTATATTCATCCAATATATTTTAGTGGTATAACATAAGAAACAAAAAAAAATAATGCACAAAAACTAATAATAATTTAAAGGAAATTTTGATGAATTTTAATGAAAAATCTATCTTAAATTATTTTTTTAAACTTGGATATATTATAATTTTCAAATTATGGTCTCATTTTAAATTGGAATAAAAAAATTAATTTTAATTCTTTAATATTTTATATTTTTATGTTAAGTTTCATGGTTTGATGAATCATCAAGAATACTAATTTTTCATTGAAAACAACATTTTTCATCAAAATAATTTATAGTGTTAAATCATATTTTTTGATTTATTTTAAAGTAGAAATAGATTATTTTAATAATTTTATACAATTTAGTTCATTTTATTAATTTTTATATTAAATTTAATTAAAAAAATTCAATCTTTTCTATGTTTAGACATAAATAAATAATCTTATCACCCCATCAATATGATTAATTTTAACACAATTACAATAAATTCAATGTTTTAAATATAAAATAAATGATTCCATATTTAGAATCAATTGTTCCAAATTATTTAAATAGGTTTCTATTATTTTTGGCCATAAGAGTAGTATCTTTAGTAGTTTTTTTATCACTATGGTTAATGTAAAATTGGGTAATTAAGGGTAAAAATAATATTATAAATATTATAAAATCAATCTAAAACATGTCCAATTTTCATTTGATGTGTGTATTTCGGCCGAAATCATGGACAAGAATTATAACCTTTTTTATGCCTCTTGGGTGACAATATGACATTTATAGTAGATTATTTATTGTTTAGTTAAAGATTACATACTAATATTTCAATGATTATACCATTTTTAATATTAGGATATATATAAGATAAATTTGACAATAAATAGTCATTTTGAAGAAAAATTATTTTTATTTATCATTTCAATTTATCATTAATTTTTAGGAAATAAATAAATACTTTAATGTCTTATACAATGATTAAGAAATAATAGTTTAATTAATGACAATATCAAATAAATGAAATTGAAAATATTAAAATAAATATAATTTTGAACAACTATAGTAATAAAATAATTTTATATAAAACTTATAAATATTATAGATTTGTTAAATGTTTTATTTATATGTTATATATTGTATGATTATTTTTTAAAAAGACAAGAAATGAATAATATGAAAATTGACATGACTCATTATTTAAAATAAATAATACTTTATTAAATGATATAAAATTTAAAAAAATATAAAAAATTTCCAAATTATAGTAATAGGAATAAAATTTTTATCAATGATACATTTAGGGTTATTTTACTTTTTATAGTAACAATGTTAACCCTTAAAGAGTAACAATCCATGTTGTAAGAGTAATAGTTAAAGGGTTTATCTAAGGGTTAAATCTAAAAAATAAGGGTAAGAAAGTGACCTAAAATTGTATAAATATTATTGGTTGAGAGTATTTCTATCTATAATGTTATTAAATTATAAATAAATCACATTTTATACATTTTTAAATGAAAATTAATTTTTATTTAGTTATTATTTTGAGAGTTCCCAAAAGTTCCCCTCATCTGAATTATAAAAGGGAACCTCCTCCATTACTTCCTCACACAACATTAAGCCTTATATATCGACCAATTCCTATGCAGTTCTCCACCAAAAATCATTATCTAGGTTATGGTGGTCATGGTATTCCAAAAATAACAACAACAAATCCCATGATAATAGATTTAATGGAGGTCCTTTAATAAAGAGAGAATTATTTTACCAACTCATTCAAGTTCATTTCTACTTCTACATAATCTTCATGTGTTTTTCTATACTCAAGTAATAAATATATAATTATATATATTATTAGATGTTCTTAAGATTATATTAAAACTATATTCTTCCATTTATCTATCATATGAAAAAATTTTATGTGCGTTTATCCGTAAGGCTTAACATCTCCATGTGATTGTGTAATTTGATTTTCTTTACCACTTACATTGGATGGCTGTAATGAAAATATATGGGGTAAAAATATTAAATAATACATGATATTTATTCTTTATAATTAATATATCATCCAACATCTTACCTTTTTACCATTTAGGGAATGATATCATCATTAGTGTTTTTGTACAACTTACCATCTCCACGATGTAACGTGATTCATTTTTCATGTTAACCCTTCACGTATTATTATAAAAAGGTATATAATTAGTCGTTGTAATCTCAAATAAATTAATATCATCCTGGATATGAATTAAATATATCATATTAAAAAAGAAATAGGAATTACATAGTAAAACATGCATACTAAAATAAAGCAGTTAACACACCAAAAATAGGTAATAACGAAATATTAGTAACAAAATCATATTAGAAGACAATATATGATGTCATAAACAAGGATATAGTTATGGAAAAAATTTATGACAATATTTAATCCATTATACAATATTTTAAGGCAAACTAAACTAAATTAGAGTACAAATTAAGGTTTAACTTTACAATCTCGTTATTATTAAAGATTTTTTATACATAAGTATCTACTAAAAAAATATTTATCGTATCTACCTATATTTCATAAAAATGATTTCAAAAATAAATTTACAACTATAATTAATATTTTTAATGACTTTTTACACATGTTATATGTTTTATAAAATTCATTTATACATAAATTTTTTTTGTTGTCCATGTGAGATACTTTTTGACTTATTTCACAAAAATATGCAAGAAATGTTTTTTTAACTTATATATCCTGACCATATTTGTTTACATCCCTGAATCCATAATTCATTGAAGATTCCTTTATATTATTACATGATTATTCTCAATTAAAATGCTTTCTTACAAAATTTCATGGCCTTTTAAATAAAAGGTTTCACCTTAAAAATGGATATTTCTCTCATGAAATGATTAATGATTTTATTGGAGAATTTTCATCTATGTCAACAATCATTATTGGATATTAAGATTGATTTTGGTTTATCTATTATGATTAAATCGTACGTATTTAATGGATGGTTATATGATAGTTTTTTATTTTGGATGTTTGAAACCATTCATGGTTCATGGTTTTAGTATTCTCATTTCATATTCTAATATTTCATTATGATTATTTTGTTGTTTATGTTTTCATATAATGAATGAATTGGACTTAGTAAGTGATCGGAGGGGCCCAATATAGCCCCTTGATGCATCAATAGGTCTCTTGAGATGTAATAATTGGGTGAAAAATTCTTCATGTTTTTCTCCAAGAAGTTTTAAATTGGACATAATTTCATATTTAAACTAGACATAATAAAGTGTCAATATATTGATAGTTATTATTTGTTAAAAACAGGTTTTTTATTTCGACAACAGGAATTAATTTTAAATAAATTTTTACCACTTATTTGTTTTGAATTTAGAGAAATGGATTACATATTTAGAATCAGGAGGTCCAAATTGTGTAAATAGGTAAATTTTATTTTTAGACATTTTGAATAATTAATTCAATAAATATTTTATTTACCATGGTTAAAGGGTAAAACCGGTAAATACGGGTAAAAAATAATATTATAATGATACTTAATTACCCTAAAACGTATCCTAACCCTATTTGTTGATACATGTCGGACCATGGGAATCTTTGGGTCGATTTTGGGACCCCATGGAGCCACTTGTATGTGATAATGACACTTTATATTAATTAAGTTAAAGAAAATACAAAAATGACATAAGCATATATCATTTAGAAAAACAATTTTTTACATTGGGTTATATATGTTTTAGTTTCGACTATAAATATTAATTAGAATAATAAAAATATTTCCTACAACATGGAATTTTTTTTTTAATTTTTAGACATCTAATAAACTAAATTATTTATGACACAATAATGATATAGTGTTTACCTCATTAATAAATGATTTAAATAAATAAGATAATAATGACTAAAATAATACCCAAAACCTATCCAATTCTTATTAGATGATTTCATTTTGATCATGAGTCATCGTAAATTCACCTTTAATGTGTTTTGGCCCTTTAGGAACCAAATATAATTATATAATAAAATGATATTTTCAATCCTTCCTAAAGAGCCCCTCCTCCCCCATATAAAAGGACACCACTTATAACCAATTCCTCACACATATCAAGCCTTCTGGCTCATCCAAAATCTATCCAATTAAGCTCCATACATCCCTCTCCTCCTCCTAAAATCATAACCTTAGGCATAAGGCACTTCAAGAATCCTTTTTGGTTTAAACCAAGGGGAGTTACCCAAATTAAAGGTAACTATTTCTCATAGCTTCTTTTCTTTTATTTTACTTCTCCAACCCCTAAACTCTTCTTATTCTTTTGTTTTGTAAAAAAAACCAGTATCCTAAATTTACTAGGATATTTTTATGATAAGTATTATAACTACACTTACTCACACCTCCATCTAATGGGTGAAGAACATAATGTTATGTGGATGGCAACCAAACGTCTCACGAAACGATGATTGTTCAATTATCTCCTACCACCTATCATGGTGGTCATTATGAGGGCACTATAAATAAATATTATATTAATGGTATTGATTTTATATATATGATTATTTAATTCCATTTTATATCATACCATTATTCATTTCATTTGTATATATATACGGTAATTTCATTTGAGGAAGTGCGGATTACCGCCCCCTCAAAGTGATATGAATCGTTCATACCATACATGGAATGTATAAAAGATAGTGTTAATGAACGTATGTAACATATATAAAATACAATATTATACTGGAATAATAATATACCTATGTATCATTTGGTTTTGATTACTTTTATAATGAAAAATGAAATGGAAGTAGCGTTCGTGCGTACGTACGGATTTCCATCTCCATGAACGCGATGAGATTCATTTCCCCATCATATTAATTCAAGAATAATTCTCATTTGTTGATTAAAATTAATTTTTAAGGACTTGATATCCTTCTAGATATGAATAAGATACAACCTGTACCTAACAAACATGTCATACGTAACAAATCAAATAAAGGAAAACAAATCAGTTTACACCGGAAACGACGATAATACTAAAATATTATTAACAAAGAAATATTAGAAGATCATATATGATATTATATTTATATATATGATTATTTTATAATTAAATAACAATGATTTAACCATTATACAGGAGGTTAACCTACCCTCGACCAAGGAAACGTACATGATAAGTGTTTATTTCACAATCTCTTCATTATATGAGGTTGTTTATACATAATTATTTACTAGGACCTCTTTATCATCCACATCCATGTTTCATAAAATTTTATTTTAAATAATTCATACTATTTTACAGACTATGGGTTAAATTCATTTATACCCTTGTTGACTTTTTATAAGATGTTTATAAAGGAATCTTTCTGTTGTTTTCCAAACACAGCCCTTTTTAACCTTTTCGACAGAATTAAGGAAAGAATGTATTTTTAACTTATACGATGGGTGCAGATATATTCCTCCATTATAAAATCATCGATGCTTCCCTTAAAATATTATAATAATATTTTCAAAGTAAGTGTTTTATTTTATAATTATGTGACTTTTAAAAGATTTCAAAAAAGAGATATTTCTCTCAAATAGTTTTGATTTCATCTTAGTCAACATCCTTTGATGAATTTTAATCTTATTTGAAGTTTATTTATTATGATACAAAACTTCCATATTTTATTTATTATTTGGTGATATGTTTGACTCTGGATGTTTTATTTTTATACAATTCATGGTTTATGGAGAAAGTATTGACATTTTTATGCTAGGTTTAATACGTGTATTTATGTCATGTTTAAACCTGTTAATATGAGAAATGCATTGGACTTAATAATTGACGGGTGGAGCCCGCTATAGCTCCTAGATGCAAAGTTAGGTATCATGGGACAAACTAGTGTGTTGGAAAAAGGCCTTGACAAAATCTTATTTGTAGTCTGGGCACAAGGCCTTGACTATGTGGTTATGATAGTATGACATTATGCATTCTATCATTATGAAAGTGGTTAGTGATATTGCATGCGATTATTCAACTACTAAAATATCCATGTGAATAAGTAAATGGAATTATTTTATTTTATTTCTTCCATATCATGTTGAAGTTCAAGTTTAAAAGACTTTTTAGATATACATTTCCTTAAAGGTTTATGATTATTTATTAATGTTTCCGCTATATTGTTATCTTTACTGAGCATGTGATCTCACCCCATTCTATGTTTTATTTTTCTCAGGATGTGAAGAAGTAATTTATGAATGAATTGCAGGGATAGTATGAGGGGATATGAGTGTGGACTATGGAGACTATGTTGTTGTAGTTTTCATTTTATGATGTAATGTAAGACTGTAAAATGTATCTAGTGATTCTGAGGCCACTAAACTAATTGGTCATTTGAGGCCTGATATTTTGGGATCTTGCCAATGTTATGTAATAATGCACTGACTTTGGGTAACTGGGGTCGGGGCATTACAGATCGGTTGTTCCCTGTAAATAAAAGATCATCCACATACAAGAATTCAAAAAGTATGTTACCACATCCATTATTCTTGATGTAAACGGCATGCCTATATAGACATTGGGAGAATCTATTCTCTCGAATAATGATGTCAATGCATGCATTCCAAGAACGAGGATCCTGATTCAACCCATAAAGAGCGTTCATTATTCGATACACATTTTCTTCCTTCCCTTGCATAAAATGCCTTCAGGATGTTCAAAAGAGACCACATCCTCTGTAATTCCATTCAAGAGTGAAAACTTCACATCCAGTTGGTATATCATCCAACTATGAGGAACAAAAAGGGAGCTAATCATCCTCACAGTGTCCTAGAGAGCAACAGGAGAGAATAATTCTTCATAGTCCACCGCATACATCTACTTTTACCCCTTTTATATGAGGCTTGTATTGTATTAATTGATTTCACCATCAATATTTCTCTTCATCTTGTACTCCCATTTGACACCAATGGTTTTATGGCTATTAGGAAGTGCGGTCTTCTCCCATGCATCATTTTTCTTTGGGGAAAAAATTTCTTCTTCCATAGGCATTCTCCAACATTCTTCCCTCATGGCTTCCTAAAATGTTATATCCCCCTGATCTACATATATGAAAAATATATATAACTCTTCCTTTTGCTCATAAATGTCTCTACATATTTTCATTTTTGTGGGTGCCACTAGTGAGGATGATCTCGCCAATATTTTGACTTGATAGAGTCCTTTCAGGAGTGATGGAATTTTTTCCTGGACTCGTATGTACTAACAATGAACCTGGGGAAGATGTTGTTGGTGTTTTCTCCTGATGATCATTCCTATCCTCGTATTATTTTGTTTCAAATAGAATCTCTTTTTTTGATTCTTCATCATTACTTTTCCATGATTCTTCCTCAATAAATTCCACATATCTACTCACCACTAATGTATTGTTAGTGGATTTTAGAGCTTATAGGTTTTAGAATATTAACTATTGTGGATGAAGATGTAATTTTCACCATGGTAATCATGCATCCTTATTATCTCTTCTGGAACATGAGCTTAGGCAATACAACAAAAGATTATTAGGAGTGCTATGCTCGGGTTGTAGCCACTCAATGCCTCCTGTGGTGTCATGTTTTCTGACGCTCTTGGTTGGACAATGATTGAGAAGATAGGTAGTACATGCCACTTCTTCTACCCAAATGTTTTCTGGCAGGCCATTCTCCTTCATCATGGTGATCGTCATGTTGAAGATGGTGTGGTTATTCATTTTAGAAATTCCATTCTACTGTGGTGTTTATGTAGTGGTATATTGTTTCTCGATGCCTTGTTCCCTACAAAAAACAATAAATTCATTGGAAGTGTGTTCTCCACATATGTAAAATCTGAGAACATTGATACTATAACCACTTTCAACTTCAACATGATCTTGGACCATTTTAAAGATCACAAATGAAGAAAATTTTTCATTGATGCAATACACCCAGAGTTTCCTGGTAAAATCATCAATGAGGGTAACAAAATACATATTACTTCCAAGTGATGGTGTTTCAAGTGGTCTGTAGATATCAGTGTGAACAAACTGACATTATTCATTTTCTCTTCCAGACACTCCACTTGGGAAGGAGTTCTTTTGTTGCTTTCCATGTGTACATGCCTCACACACTTTACTTGGAACATCAATTGCTGGAAATCCTTGCACCATGCTTGATGAGGAAGGAAGTTTAAGCCTGCTAAAATATAGATGTCCAAAGAAAAGATTCCATCTCTATGAGTAATTCTTCATGATTCCCAAGAGACACTCCTTAGCCTTTTTGTTGATATGCAGCAGAAACATGAAATTCTTCTCCACTTGGACTTGAGAAACAATTCTTCTGTGGGAATCCTTTATAGGAAAAAAAGAATTTTCCATGTGTATAACATACCCCTTCTCAAGGAGTTGTCCATTACTAGTGATATATTTTCTTCATTCATGGTACATAATACACATTAGAGATGTAATATGACTCATAAGTCTTCAAATATATTTTGATTATAATTTTTCCAATCACGGGTACCTTTGATGAGTTGCCAAAGACCACGACACCATGAACATATTCTGTGAGTTCCTCAAAAAATTATTTGTTACCACGGATGTGGTTTCTTACACCCATGTCAAGATACCACAATTCGTGGTGTTCACTTACATTCTCTTGTGTGAGGAGTGTAGTATCTTATTCTTCAAGATGATATGTTTCATCAAATTTAGATTATTCATCATGATCCAATTTTCTCCAACAATTAGAGTCTTAATATCCAAATTTCTTACAGTTGTGACATTTAATGTTCTATGAATTTCCACAACCACACATGAAATGACCTCTACCATTCCCTCTTCCATCAATGATGGTTGGATTTTGTTGATTTTTTTGATGGCTTGGATTATATCCACAACCTCTCCCCCTTCCACGATGACCACCTTGTTTCTTGTGTCCATTATATTGTTCTTGTAGTGTCAAAATGGATTCTAAGGCATGCTCTATTATTGACCCCACATTCATTTTCATCTATTTCTCATGCACTTTCAATGACCCCATTAGTTTATCAATGTATAGTTTCTCCAAATCTGTTTATTTTTTGATTTCCACAACCACATGCTCAAACATCGCAGTGAGAGATCTATGTGATGTTTCAATAACAATAATTTCTTCCACTTTTTCAACATTCCTTTTCAAATTTCTAACAATAACAATTAATCTTGAGAAATATTTGGAGATACTCTCACCTTATTTCATGTGAGTCGCTTCAAAATCTACTCTTAATGTTTGAAGATATACCTGCTTCACTCAATCAACTCCTTTATGGATTGTAGAAACTGTCTCTCAATAATTCTTACATGATGTTTCTTTGGTAGTCTTTTCGAACCTTGATTCATCCAACCATTGATAGAGGAGGAACAACACCTTGTTTTCTTTATTTCATTGATTTTTGAGGCCCGTATTTTCTTCATTAATGAAGTAGTATTATTCCTCTATAGAAGGTAAAATATACCCATTGGTGATGATCTCCCGTAATTATTGTGACATGAATAATGCCTTCAATTGGATGCACCACCTTTTGTAGTTGTCATTAGACAGCTTCAGAACATGTGGCTGTATTGTGGCCAACTTAAAAAATAGAGGATCTTGGTAACTGCCTCTCATACAATTATTTTGGCTATGAAAGCCGGGAAATATGAGTGGTATAAAAATGGAACAGTACAGAAAGGAGTTTTCAAGATTTGTATTTCATATGTTTTTGGACTAAGATTTACAAAAATTTATAGGCATTTATAATGGAATAAATCAGCCAAATTAAATGCACCCATTAATGAAATAAAAAAGAAACATTAAATGGACACATTAAAAAAAATAAAACATCCACATTAAATGGACAGGCATAGAGAAAAAACATGGGGGGAAACACGTGTAATTAATACATGCTGCATGGAAAAAATGTAGGGAAAATAAATGAGGGATGCTTGACTTGTGGGTTTTGTTTTCATTTCTAATAAGATCTCTGTGATGGAAAAGGGATCTTAGGTATCTCTGGGGGAGATGGTGCCTGTGTGGGTGAGAGTCCGAGAAGGGCATCTTTAATCATTCTTTGTGGGGGGTGTTCTGAGGACACCAGAGGCAGGGGTATATCAGCATGGAAAAGCGAAATCCCACATTATGGACAAGCCAGAGGAGGGGAAACGGAGATAACAGACGACCGAGGAGTGGGAGCCTCAACCTCCGAGACGAGCCATGTGGGCCCAACATTAAATTTTTTTGAAAACTCCATGGTGCATGCTGAGACTTTTTTGAGGGAGGCAAGATATCCATGTATTTTTTCCCCTTGTATTATTACATAAACAGTTTTTTCAAGATGTAGAGTGACTCCAAGACATGATGTGTTCCAATTTATATACCTATTATTACATTCATAATTATCTAAGTAAATATTGCATCATAAAGATAAACAAATCTCATGTAATTCATCCATGTTTATGAATATACCACATGTACCTCACCAAAATACACATTAAACTTATCTAGGAATGGATATAAACTTATTTATTATTTTGACATCCATATCTTTGGCATCAGACCTATCTTATAAGATAAAAAATCTAATTTTGATTAATAAAGACCTACTACACGACATAACACATCACACAAAATCTATTCTAGATTAATAGGGATATCTATGGTTGATGTACTAGTAGTATAATAATGATATAATGTATGATACCCCAAATATTATTAGTAATTGGTCATCCCAAACAAAAATCTTGTTTTATTTATCAGGAGAGAAAACACAATATTTCTAGATAATCTCAAACCCTTATTAATACTCTAATTTTTTTAACAACCCACAAATCTCCATGAAAACCATTAATTACTGATAACTCATAGGAACACGTTAAAGGGATAATCATAATTTCATTTCATGAAATATGAATCCCATATGAATGAATAATATAATATATATTTATTTTATATGGTATCATGAATTTTTTAAATTTTTACACTCATTTATGAATATCTAAAACTATATCTAATATAAAAATACTCAAATAATTATTATATTTATTTTTCTAGTACTTTTATGTTTGATTCATCAACAGTTAAAACCTAATATCGCATTTTATAACACTAATAATTTAACAATATTTATATATGATAAATCCCTCCCAAAAGACTCTTTTAGTGAGATATCATCAATGAAGAATGATTATTTAAATAATTATGAGATTGTGAATCAAATTCATTATGTTAGAACCTAGATCATTATATTGAAACTTATTTTCTCCACAACAACTAATTTTATAAAGATAATGGTGTTTATTTTTTAACATATTATCACTCTTATAATATTTATATTATTATCCTCATGGATCCATTCCATTCAAAATTAACCAAATTGTTTTTTGGTAATATATTTTAAATAAAACTTCTTACTTTAAAATATTATATTCCTAATATATCGTAAATTAATTTAGGGTGTAAATTGGAATTCATGTTGAATAATACAGATATAATCATTTATCTAATTTTCTTTCAACATTAATATGTTCAAATGCACTACCACTAACATATTAGATATAAATTTATACAAAATTATAATTCTATGAAAGCCAAAAAAAATTGATTACATTAAAAGCTATTTTCATTAGTAGAAATAGTCGATAAATATAAATATTTATAATCAAATATCATATGGAATCATTAATTGTTTATAGATATATACATGACTGTAATGGCTGAGACAATGTCTCATTTAAAAGCTTTTAAAAAATGGTTCCACCACTCATAGGGGGCATAGATCATGGTGGCAGCATAACTATGGCACCGGTCACAGCGACATCGTGATTGTGGAAGCAGTCACAGGGGCAGCATGATGGGGGCTCCAATTACGTGGGCACCGTGATGGTGGCACTATGACGTGGGCACCAGGATGGTGCCACCGGTCAAGGGAGCACCATGACGGTGAAACTGGTCACAGAATCACCACGACGGTTGTCCCGGTCATGGGAGCACCATGATGGTTGTACCTATCATGGTAGCACTGTGATGGTGGCACATTGATGGTGGGACCATAGTGGTCAAACCATCATTGTCACACACGGAAATAGTGGCACTGCTTATAGTGTTCTACCGAACCGGTGGCTCCGTGATGGTGGCACTATGACAATGGCACAATCACAGTGTCTCACTAAACTGGTGTCTCACTCTTTGTTTTTTTTCATGTTTCCAACTTTTTCATGTTCATCCCCTACAATGTATCTTTTGAAGCAAATGAATTTTAATATCCCTTTGAATGATTTTTAAATCCCATAAATGATATCAAAAATCCCCCTAGAGAAGGGTTATCCTTGAATTACAAAAACATGTTGGTTTTTTCCTTAGTTTCACCTTGGTTTTTCCCATAGTTTTCAGTTCCTCCCTAGTTACACATTTTCCTATGTTTAAGTGAAATAATTTTACTAACATTAATTGTGGCCACATCTCAAATGAGAATGATTAAATAAAATTAATTCCAATGTGTGTAATCGTCCAACCGCCTGGTGAAACCACGATCCACCTTTAAAGTCATTAATGATTTCATATTCTGTTACTCTCGGATCTGACCTTTTAACGCACGGGGATTCATTCTTCATCTTGGTCGGCCTCTTTTCCTTTCCTTGGTGCATTTGGAGTCCCCCTTCCTGAGGCCAGTGTTGAGGCTGGGTTGGAGCCTTCCCGACTCACTCTTGGAGTCCTCGGATTTCCTCCCCTACAAGTCATACATTCCTAGTTCTTGGTACGATGAGATAAATATCAATCATTTCTCATCCAAGTAGAGACTTTTTCGTCTCTATTTACTATGTATCATGCATGGTGGGTATGATAATTTTCCTATGATGATGGATAAAACCAAACATTAATGAAGATAATAAATGTTTTTTAAAGAATTAAGGTGTGTGTTTCATGATGCTGCTATACTCTTTTACCTTTGCTTATATATTGTGAAATGTATGGGATCATGTCCACTGAAAATCATGGCCATTGGTGGTCCTTTATTGAACCATAGTAATGCTCTATTTTCAAGATTTTTCCATTTTATAATGGATGTAACATGGAAAATGGTTAATCTCGTAAACTAGGTTGATTAAATGGATGCCCAATGATTAAGATTTGTTGTGTGGTGACCCTGGTTAACCAAACCAAATGAAGGAACTAAAGAAATTGTGTGTTTGAATCTGAAAACATCCTTACTCTATCTTTGTGACATGTGTTTTTCTTCTTCTTGATGATTTTGGGGTGACGTGGATGGGGATGAGATCCTCTTTTGTTGTGTAGTATTTGGTTTGTGGATATGAGTCCATGTGGGGTTGTATGTTGGAGCCTAGATTGGTTTCAATACTTTGAGGGATCTCATATAGCCCTTTTCTTGTTGTGACTTTATGAGAGAACCAGGTGAAAATGCGTATCTTACTACTTGGATGTATTTTCTTCCTTGGATTGTGGATTTGCCTATGAGTTTCCCGGTAGTGAAGAATTGTTTAAATGGATCCACTTGAATGTGATGCCAAGAATGTGTTCAATGGGGAATTGTTTTCTGGGAATGAGTTGTGACTTAGTGGTGGTTGTTGTGCTTTTTATGGATGAATAGAAATGAGGGTGTTTGTTCATGGGCTGGTTTTGGAGCCCTTAGGTTCAAATTTTTTCTTGTTTAACTATATGCATAATTTATTTCTTATGTTTCTTATTCGTTCCCCATCCATGTTGAGAAGATCGTGTTGAACACCCCCCATTACATGGGGGATGGTGCTTTTCCCAACCCTATTATGAGTGGATGGTAATTATCTCATCTTCTTATCCATTTCTTGAGTTGCATAAGACCCTTTGGGTAGGTTGTGATGGCCTGAGGTCCATTATAGCCCATTATTCTTAAGCCTGGGTGGTTGTGGCTGTTGGACCAGGTGTTTGCGGAAAATTTGTTTCCCAAGGAGCTGCTGATTGATTTCAACATGATCTGGGCTCCAAAAGAGTACTGAAATCCTTTTGCTGTAAGCTAGATAGGGGGATCAACACGTCAATGGTGAAAAATCTATCTTTGGGAGAAGAAGTAGGATGAGGTTTCATGGATAGACTCCAAGAGGGAGTTTTTGGAGGAACCCCCCTCTTCCGCTATGAAGCAAGAAAAAAGGCAGAAGATACACTCCTTTAGCATGGGAACATGTTCGTGAGGGAGTTTGGGATCAAGTCCAAGGATCTCCTTTACTTTTCCTCAGACCACTTTTTGGATGAGGAGTATCAGGAGAGATGTTTAGAGCAGGAACCCTGACCTTCTCTTTAGTATGCTATTACTCCCTTCACTCTACTGACATACATGGAGGTCCAGAAGAAGGCTGAAGTCATGGAGAATATGCAGACTTTCGAAGGTGTTTCGCAAGAGGGGATAAAATTGGGCCTGTCAAAGGGGCCATCAACAACATGCCTCCAACTTCAGAGCCTTTGAGGTTACGACCAATGGGGAGAATCCCCCAACAGTTCTAGTTTCAATCTCCTTGACCTCTCCCCTTCATTATGGTCCCAAGACCAAGTTTCTTCATTAGTGGAAGTCATGGTAATCATTGGAATATGTGCCCAGACGAATTGTAATATAGTGGGGGTGGGTAGGATCAGCTCCCACCTCACCAGCAACAATTTCTAACCATGACTTTTTAGCAGCATCATTAGGGACAACATGCTCTAGATCCTCTAAGAGCAGATGTTGTGGGAGGTGGCTGGCCTTAGGGTGCTCCTTAGGGTCCTCGACCAAGGCGTGGTCTGGGAGGCGGTCCACAGCCGAGGGGCATAGGAGTTGGGTGTGGGTAGTTGCACGCCATAGAGGCTGCATGTCCAGCATGTCCAAATGTAGGTTTAGGTACAATCAGCTTAGTTCACACCCTTTTTCCAAGCTTTTTGAGTCAAGAGCTTCTAACTCCATTATATCACCCATTCCAGCCCATGCTTTGGGTCTAGATGTATAGAGACATCTCGTGCCCCTGGTTTTGAGTAAGATAGTCGGAGGTCAGACCATTATTCCTCATGTTTACCAGGAATGTAGACTAATGTTGGGGCCACATCATTCTAGTTGGGAAAATCTTTTTCTACAGATGCGGCCATATGATGTCATTATAGGCATCAAATGGCTATTATCAGTGTGTTTTTCTATTAGCTACATCCGATGAAGGGTCATGTTTTCATATATAGGCTGACAACGCTTGACTTTTGTTAGTGAGTGTGGTTACTTGGATGGTAGCCATTGAGTTGAGTCCCTTCATTCATTGTATGTTGATCTATCAGTGGATTCAGTAAATATAGATATGGTGGAAGTCCCAAGTATTATTAGTGAGTTATTGGATGCCTTCCTTATAGAGGTGGGGACTATACCCCCTTGACATGTTGTCGAGTTTGGGATAGACTTGCAACCTGGTGTTGGTCTAATTTTAATGGCTCCCTATCAGATGGTACCTTCAGAGTTGTGGGAGTTACAGATTCATAATGATGAACTAATGAAGAAGGGTTTTGTTCAACCATACGAGTCACCATGCGGTGCTCTGGTCTTGTTCGCAAAGAAGGCATATGGTGCTCTCTAGGTGATTTTAAACTACTGAAGGATGAACCATGTGATGGTCAAGAACTGTAACCCCATCTCGAGGATCGATTTCTTTTTTTATTAGATGAAGGGGACAAGATGGTTCTCCATCATTAATCTGTGGTCAGGATATCACTAGTTGGATATGAAGGAGGGTAAAATCTCAAAGGCTGCCTTAAGGTGCAGATATTGGCACATTTAGTTCGTGTTCATGTCTTTCGGTGTAATAATGCACCTTCCGTTTTCATGGGACTCATGAACTCCGTATTTCAGGAATATCTAGACTGGTTTCTACTCACATTTATTGAAGACATCCTGATCAACTCATGATCATAGGAGGATCACGCCAAGCATCTAAGAAGGATTTTAGAGGTCCTCAGATGGCACCATCCTTATAGGATGTTGTCCAAGTGCATGTTCTATACATGAGAGGTGCTCAACATTAGAAACATGGTGTCCGAGAAGGGAATAATGGTTGATCATTCAATGTTTGAATAACTTGTTTCTTGGGAAACACCCAAGAATGTGATGGATGACTGTAGATTCCTAGGTTTGGCATGCTATTATCAGAGGTTCATTCCTAACTTCTCTCGAGTTTCAGCTCCTTTGAATTCTTTGACCAAAAGGGAAGGTTTTCATATGGAGTGAGAAGTTCTATGCAGCCTTCAGTTATTTGAAGGGAATGTTGGTTAGTTCCCCAGTACTGAGATTTCTAGAAGAAGGAGCGATGATTGACCTGTTTGTGATGCTTCAGGCCAAGGATTGGGGTGTGTGCTGATGAAACAGTACGGGTGATCTCTTAAGGGTTTATGAAGATATGTCCCCATGAGTGTAACTATTCAACCCATGATCTAGAGCACACAACAGTTGTGTTCGTACTAAAGTTATGGCGGCACTATCTGATCAGGTAGCGCTTTGTGGTCTTTACAGATCACAAAAACATTAGGTATATCTTCACCCAGTGAGATGTGAACATGTGTCAGTGAGGTGGATGGAGTTTCTTCCTGATGAAGATTTTGAGATTTCCTACACCTCAGGACAGTGGAATATGGTGACTGATTCATTGAGTGGAAATTTGCAAGATGTATGTGGTCTGAAAATCGGAATATGCTTGGAATATAATGGAGAACATAAACTCCCTAACCCTAGATGCAAGGGTAGAGGATAGTAGAGGTTGTCTGTTTCAGTTGAAAGTACATTCCTCCCAGTTGCATTAGGTGGAGGAGTCCCATTTGGGGGATGTAGACGCAAAAGTGATGTTTGATTGTATTAACCAAGTAAATGCCCTAGATGGATGGTCAGAAGATAGAGAAAATCCAATGATGTTTGATGGAAATTTGTTAGTACTAGTGGAAATGAGCAAGAGAGTTATTGGTGAGTTCCACAAATCACCCCTAGGAGTACAACCATAGGTTTCCAAGATTTATTGTGGTTTTATGGATCCGTTTTGGTGGCCTAGGGTGTAGTGGGTTATGGAAATGTTTGTCGAAAAGATCCTAAGGTTGCAGCAGATGAAGGCAGAGCACCTCATCCAAGGAGGTCTATTATGACCATTAAATTTTATTGAGTGGATGTGGGACGAAATATAATTGGACTACATCATGGGAATACTCCTGGAAATCAAGGAGTCGAGTATGGTGAATGCCATAGCATAGAGGTACGTAGAAGTGGTGGTGTAGTTTCATGGAGTTCCAAGGTCCATAGTCTTGGATCGGGATACCCAGTTTACCTCCTGGGTCTGGAAAGGATTTCAACATGCTATTGAGACACAACTAAGCCTATGAATTTCTTTCCTCCCTTAAAAAATGGAAAAATAGAGCAAACCATCCAGAAATTGAAGGATATTCTACGAGCATGTGTTTTGGACTTTGGGCATCGTCGGTACGACAATTTCCTCTGGTAGAGTATTCCTACAACAATATCTATCACTCTACCACTGGTAGGGATCCATTCGAAGCCTTGTACTGGAGGCCATGTTTCTCACCCATGGGTTGGGTATAGGTTAGTGAAACCGGTGTCCCCAACTTGGAGGTAGTGTAGAGCACGATAGAGAAGGTTCAGCTTTTATGGAAGAGGATGAAGGCGGCTCAGGATTGGAAGAAGTCATATTCTTATCATAGGAGGAGACCCTATGAGTTTGAGTTTTGGGACCACATGTTGTTGATGGTATCCCCTCAGCATGGGAAATGGAGGTTCAGTAGGTGGAGTAAGCCTTCCCCTAGGTTCGTTGGACCCTACGAGGTGTTGTGGTGTTTCGGTGAAGTATCTTATTAGCTCGTGCTACCCCCACCGCTATTGAGGGATCATGACTTCTTCAATTTGTCTAAACATTGTTAGTACCTACGTGATGATTCAAAAAATCCTCAATTGGGGGAAGCTTGATATAGAGAATGACGTGACATTCATAGAGTGACTATTGAGGATCGAGGATCGTTAGAAGAAGGTGCTTCGTGGACAAACCATTCCCTTGTTTTGTGTGTTTTGGAGGCATGGTGGGCTCGAAGAGAGTAGCTGGGAATGGGGGACACAGATTTTTTCCTAGTTCCCATAGCTATTTGGAATTTTTTTATGTTTTCATACATACATGATTGTGATTTAGTGCATGAACATGTTACTATGAACTGGAATATTTCCCTTGTTCATTGAATGTGTGTGAAGAGTCCCAATTGTGGGGAGGGGTGGAATTGATCCTAATTGAGATGCACTAATGTGGATGCGATTAAACTCGTTTGGGCAGGTTAGCACCGCCCAATGTGGACAGTATATTAACATAAAGGAATGGAATAACTAATCCATATGACAGGATGGAATGACCTTTAAATGTTTGTGTGGTTTCTTAAGGGATATATGTTCCTAGATATCGAGAAGGTTTAATCTTGCGTTTTATCTTTCGAGGTGGTTATTCAAACCCCTCTCTCTTCATCCAGTCTAGTTTCGATTCTCGAGGGAGTGAAAAGTTTGAGAGATATCTGATGTAATAGCATGGACAGTGACTCATTAAGGTGTTTTCTAAAAACACGATTCCCCCCAAATGGTTGTACCAGTCATGGCAGCAACGTGACAGTGGAACCAGTCATGGCGGTACCCTAATGGTGATAGTGGTCATGCTGGCACCATGATGGTGGCACTAGTCATGGAAGCACCATGACGGTGGCACTAGTCACTAAAGCACCCTGATTGTGGCACCAGTCATGTTATAACTGTGATGGGGGTATGAGTCACGACAGCATCGTGACAGTGGCACCGTGATGTTGGCACCATGATGGTGGCATCATAGCGGTCACATAGTCATAGTCGTACAATGAAACAGTGACACTGCTTATGGTGTTCCACCAAACCGGTGGCACCATGATGGTGGCAGCATGACAATGGCACTGTTACGGTGTCTCACCAAATGGTGTCCCACCCTTTTGTTTTTTTTTCAGTTTCTGACATTTTCCAGTTCTGACCCTGCAACATATAATTTGATGTAAAAGGGTTTTAATACCCCTTTCTAGGACTTGTAAAGATCATAAATGATATCTAAAATCCCCCTAGAGTCGGGTGACCCATGATTTACCAAAACGTGTGGATTATTTCCTCTATGTCACACCATTTTCTCTCGTACTTTCCAGTTTTACCCCTATAATGTGTTTTCCTCTGTTTAAAGGAAATACTTTATTTCACAGCCATTATAGAAACCTCTCTGATAAGAATTATTAAATAACAATTAATTCCATTGTGTGTAACCATCCAATAGCATGGTGAAACTGGGATCCACCTTAAAATCCATTCAATATTTCATATTCCATAACTCCAGGATCTCACATTTTATCGCACAACGATTATATCTTCTTCTTTGATGGTCTCTTTTCCTTTCTATGGTGCATTTGGAGTCCCCCTTTAAGAGGCTAGTGGTCCTCCCATGCTGGAGCCTTCCCTACTTACTCTTGGAGTCCTCTGAGTTCCTCCCCTATTAGTAGTGTGCCCCCAGTTCATTGTGTGAGTAAAAAAACATTGATCATAGATTATTCAGGTTGGTATTTTCCATATTCTCTCCTTATGGTGTATCTTACGGGGTGAGTAGGATAATGTTCCTATGGGTATAGATGGAACCAAACCTTAATGAAGACGATATATGGTTTTTAATTATTGAAGTTGTGTGTTTGATGATGGTTTCGTACAATTTTCCCTTTTCCTATATGTTTTAAAATGTATGGTCTCATGTCCATAGAAAATCATGGCCATTGGTGGTCCTTTCATACGCACTAACTAACCTCTATTTTCTAGATATTTCTATTACAGATTGGCTATGACATAGAAATTGGTTAATCACATAAACATAACAGATTAAATGGATTCCCAATGAATAATAATCCTTGTGTGGTCACCATGGTTAACCAAATGAAATGAAGGAACTAAAGGAATGGTGTATTTAAATCTTAAAACACTCTTTCTCTGTCATTGAAACATGGGTGGTTGTCCTCGTTGATGGTTTTGGGGTAACATGGATGGGGATGGGATCCCCTATATTGTGAAGTTATTAGTTTTTGAATCTGATGCCGTATAGGGCTGTTTGTTGTAGCTTGGTCTGGTTACAGTACTTCTAGGGATCTCATAGATCCCTTTTGTTGTTGTGACTTTACAAGAGAATTTTGTGTGATTTTTTAACTTGTTTCTTGGATGTTTTCCTTCGATGTATTGTGGCTATGAGTATGAGTTTCCCTGTAGTGATTAATTGTGTAAATGGAACCACATGAATGAGATAACAAGAATGGGTTCAATGGGAAATGGATTATAGATAATGAGTTGTGACTTGGTGGTGGCTGTTATTCTTTTTATGAATGAATAGTAATATGGGTGTTTGTATAAGGTCTAGTTATGGAACCCCTAGGTTGGGATGAGTACTTGTTTACCTATATGTATAATTTAGTTCTTATGGTGATTTTTTGTGCCCCACCCATTCTGAGAACTTGGTGCCGAACACCCCCATTTCATAGGGTTGGGTGTTTTCCCAAAGCTCCTATGTGTGGCTGGTTATTAGAAACATTTTTTCTCACTTACCGAAGTATCCCAAGACTCTTCAGGCAAGAAATGACGTCTTGAGGTCCATTATAGCCCAATATTGTTCATGTAGGGTATTTTTGGTGGTCAGGCTAGGTGTGTGTGGGTAGTTTGTTTCCCATGTGACTTCAAGATGAGGCCCAGGTGTCTTCGGGCTTGGCGGCAGTTGTTTTGGTCCATGTTTCTTTGGGAATTGTAGTAGTTTTGTGGAAAATGTTATTGCAAATTGGGAGGTGTGTGGTTTTTGAGGCCCAGGTGTCCGCAGGCATAATGCGTGGTTGTGGTGGCCCAAAAGGTTTTTATTGGGGAAGAAATGGGACTATAGTGAAAATTGTGGGGGAGGTTTGATACATAGGATGTCATCAATAACCAGTGGGAAAGTGGTACATGGTATACGAAAAAATTCAATGTGTTATTACTATTACATTACATGACATATATTATTTGGGGAGAATTCCCTAGTGTGGTTTGGGTGGAACATTTCCTTGCTAGGTGCTATGGTTATAGATTTTTCTCATGGAGCAATTGATTGTTGCCCACTTTTTCATAGGAGATTTTGGTTTTCGCTATTCAGTATACCTGTATAATCAACCTATGTATATAGATCACCTTTTAGGTTTCCAGTAGGAATTTGAGGGTTGTGCTGGACCTTATTTGCTTAGACACTGGGACCATTAACATTGGTTCTTTTATTTTCATTTGGTACTTTCCATTGGAGTTTTCGTGAAAATTATAGCACTTTATTCGATCATGATTTTGGGAATGGATTATTTCAGATTTACTTTTTCATCCATTTTTTGTGTTATTTGAGATTTACGATCTTATCTCCCGATCCTACTATATTAAAAGGGTAATTACTTCCATTTTAAATGTGATTATATACCCTTTGTGAACGCCACCACTCTGAGGTCTATTAATGGTGGGTCTCATGGGTCATTATCTCTTCTTATACTTGAGGAAAGAAGGGTCTGTAAATTTTTTGTCCCTTCCCTCATCCTGGGGAAGGCCGGTCATGACAATGAAAAACAAATTAATAATCTATTAAAATATTCTACAAATGGGAGGTGAAAAATTTTTCCCGTCATATTTAAAAACAATCATGGAAAAAATTCTTTTATCATGGATAAAATATATTTTATACTTTTAGTTGAGCTCTTGTTATATAATGGATAAAATTATAAATCATTTTAAACCAGAAAATCATCTCATTTATTGATAAGAACCATTCTTTTTAAATACTTTTTCTTATCTCATAAGAGAATAACTTAATTGTAGATACCCAAATTTTACCATTTCTAAATCAATAAATTATAAATTAATACTTTTTATTCCATATATTAATTTCAGTAACTCATTTTAATTTTTTCATTGAAAAAATCATGGTTCCTTTTGGAATGATTCATTAATTTTGAACTCTACATCACATAAGGATTTTAATATGAAATTGAAATTATTATTATATTAAAATAGAATAATTTATTAATATAATATACCCATTAATGTATAGGTATTATAATAAATACAATCTATATAGTATTGGAGTTCTATTATATAAACATTTCTCCTTCATAAAACCCTTTTTACTATTGAATTACTTCACATTAAAATTAGACCATCGAATATCATTATTTTTATTTTGATGAACACTTTTACAAAAAAAAATTTCTCGGTCATATACCACCCACATTATTCTTATCCACCCTCAATATATTGAGATGATTTCATATAAATTTATAAAATGAATTTTTATAATAATTCATAATAAAAATTCTTTACCTTATTCTTAATTACCGTAAAATGAGGCCTATATAAAAATATATACTAAAAGGAGAAGATAAAATATCTAACTAATCAACTTACAATATCATATTTTGTACATAAATGGATACTAATGTTAATTTGGTTATTTTTAAAAAAATTAATGTAATTGGAAAATTATTTATTTCATTCATTCCTTGTTCCTGATTGAGTCTCTTCTAATTATCTATTAATTTTAAAAAGTCCTTGTTATCTAGTTTATTTTGTAACTTATATAATATAGATATTGTATTTTATTAAATATATCTAGTAAATTATTCTTATACATAACATAATAAACTATATTGTATCATTTAATAACATCTCGTATAGATTGATCTGGAAGGGGTTTCTCTGACACATAAATGTTTTCCCCTTCTTGATAATTTTTTTAATTTTCTTACCACTCAATAAAGTTGATTCCATTAATAATACACATTTCTATGACTGATCTCAAACACATGCTTGATGAAGATCCCATTTTATATATATGATATTATTTTATCGGACAAGTATAATTTTTTGAGTCATTTAATAAATAATATTACTAAATCTTCCCACTCTAAAATAATGAACAGTTTTAATATGAATTTTTTTTTTCTGGGAAGAAGACACATTATTTTGATGGAACCTAACATTAGTTCCCTATTTTATTCCTTCCATCATTTATAGTCATGATAAAAAAATATTAAATAGTAAAAATGTACATAAAGGGAGAGGATAAAAATATAGAGCTTCATAAATAAAAAAATTGTGGAAATAGAAATTTTCAGTAAAAATAAAAAAACGCATGTGAATAGTGCAGGAAAATAAAAAGAATAACATAATAAGAAATCTATATAAAAGAAATAAAGTAAAAATACATCTAAAATGAGTCTGACGACATGGAAGCTAATAATAATGGACACTAAAATAAGTCAGTAAGTAGTTTCAATTATTTTATTAAGTCACTAATAGACTAATGTGACATTTTTAGGAATATAAAATTTTATGGAAGTGAGAGTTAGAGTTGTTGGATCAAAACTGTAGTGCATTTTCTTATATTAGATTGGGTAGTGAGTATAAAACCATGGTTATTTGTTCTATAAATCATTTCTTTAGAAACATCAATTCTGATAACATACCTCAGTGTAAATGATATTCCAACAAGAATCGAATCATCAAATACATTAAATATTTTCTCTATATTGGTGTAATCCATTTAATGTCTTCATGTTTCCTATAAAACATCAGAAATATGATTTTGGAATATCATTCTATATTATAATTTTATTATAGATTATTTAATAACCATCAGGATGTATGGTGAAAAACCGATTCCCCATTTGGATACCATTTTAAATAAATAATTTTTAAAAAGAAACAATAATAGAATTTCCCTTCAAATTTCTAAAAAAAGTAATATTTTTTCAAAAAAATATGGCTATAAAATCTATATTAATCATTATTGTTTTTATGGGGTATCCCAGCCCACTCTCGTGAAATTAGATTACATAGAAGAGACAATATTTGTGTGAAGGGTATGAAGGTCACCCTTAAAAGGTTGTTATTATCATTAATAGAACAGACATTGGATGTCATGTGGAAATGAAAATAAATATTAGTTGATAAGGAGTTAAGATAGTGGATTTATATTTTTTATAGAATGAATTTAGGTATCCCAAACATGAAAATGATGGAAATAATAAGATTAGAAAACACCACTCTCTATTATTTTAGGATATAATTTTAATAGTGGTGGTGATAGAAAGTATCTAAAGCTATTGAATATAAATAAAGATGAAAAAAACGTTTTGAAATTTCAATCTAAAAAATTTAGTTAGTGTGTTTTAAAAATATGAATAATACTTTCATCATCTATTTAAAATATGGTACACCTCAAAGAAAGGTAATATTCCCTACAATGGAACAAGTTTGGTCCATAATTGGTATTCCATACCATAACTTTTTAGGGTTCTAATCATGGGTTTTCTAAATTTTCCCCATTATTAATCATTGGTTGTCCCAGTAATTGGTCCTTAGTATTTTATTTTCTTATTTAGGTCAACGATCTAAGTATTAAGGCATCCCATGAAGTTTTTCTTATATTTTCAATGTTTTTATTCACTATACTTACATCTTTACCCCTCCACACATATCAGAGATCACTTGTTGATATATTGACATATATTGGAAGGGAATTCATTGTGGTCAGAATTTCAAATTAGAGCACTTTACTTTATGTTCTATATCATGATGTTTAAGGTAGTTTTCACTCTCATTTTTTATGGATTAATCTAATCATGATCTCTTATATGCAGAATTATCATTTTGAACTTTTCCAATAGATACATGAAATATTTTGTGAGTCTAGTAGATAAAACAATTAGTATCATTAAAACTATTTTTATCAAATTTTAATGGCCTTCTATTTTATTGGAATACATATTATAGAATATTTGACATAGTTGATTTTGGTTTTTGTGGGTTTTTATTTTTAATTATGTAACATGTTTTTATTTTTATTTGTGAATAATGGTTTTAGTCATGTATTTTCTGGGATATTATTAATCATATGATGTTTCCCTTTATGACTAAAATGTTTTCTCATGAATAAAACACTAATATAATAGATATTTTGAGACAACTCAATTGTTTGGAATCCATTTTCAAATCTAATTAGGGTTCCAAAATATAGCTTGATCATGAGAGAGTTTTTCAAGAAATCATTCACATCTATATCATATAAATATTTTAATTAGTGTTTATATTATCTGGGGATGATGTTTTTATCAGGGATCCTATTTTCATTTCACTATTACTTGATTATTTGTTACGAGTTCATGGGGATTTATTTCAAGACCAGTAGTCCAATATGGTGGTCATTGGTTTGGTTGTTCATTTTGTGTTTTATTATTAATTTCAATACTTTTATCCTTTGAATGAAATTATCATGTCATAGATGTCTTCATTGAGTATCTGGTGTGGTGTTTGAGCAATGAGGTGCTAGTGATCATGGAGGTTCCTTATCTTGGTTAGATAAATGAAGTACTCCCAGATGTATTGTTTTTTCTCAATGTCAATTTAATGGATCTTATGTGGACCCATGTTGATTCATGCTTTAGTGGTGAAGATGATAATGGATGATTAATTAACGAATGAAATGGATGGAATGGGATATAAACTATTTTATCTCTTGGTGACCTATGATTGTGTCTCTATCAAGGGTGGGTTGGACCTGGTGGTTTGGGTCATGGGTCCATGTTTGAAGGAATGTAATTTTCCCCCTAGATTTGTAGTGTTTGTGTATTTTTACTATTATTTTTTTCTTTATTATATTATGATATTCAACATTATACTATGATTTTGGAAATTATAGTTTGTTAATGAAATTCTTATTTAGGATACCACCATTTGGTCATGGATACCCAATATTATAGTCTTATTCCCAAAGGTGGTTTCAATCATGGTGATATGTAATGTGGCATGGAATATTAAGTCTTTGTTATTTGTTTTTAAATTCCCCCATGCATTATTGTTTATATAGAATAGAATATTTTCATTTATTCAATACACCTTGAATAGATGTAAATTCAAAACATTGCCAAAATGTCTTTAGTGGTAATATCCTTATCGCACATAATTCTAGAAACCAAAATGATTATTATGGTAATAAATTTTTTTAAATACTAATCATTATAGAATTAATTAGAGATTTAATTTTAATGTATATAGTCATAGGTCGTGGAAAACTATTTTTAGGGTAACAGGGAGTACGAAATCACCAGATTAAGTCCAATGATATTTCAGACAGAATTAATAGACTTATAAAAACATAAATGATTTTTTATAGAGAAATATTGTGTCTATTAACAATAATGGAAACCCATGGACAATTTTTTTATTGAGTCTATTTAAAATTTTAATAATATAATATTTAGAGATATCATCAATACTTATAATAACTTTTCTATTTTCAGGATTTGGATAATACAATATCTTCCAAGCTACCCAGATATATCAAGATCCAAAATTACAGTCTCCCCAAATAATATTGTCTATTTTTATCCTAAATGTGTACATTAAAACTTGGGATATGGTGTATTACCTGAAAATATTGAGTGAATGTAATGATTGTTGTGTTTTTTAGGATACAATATATATCATATCATTATCGTAAATAATGTAACAAAATAAAAATTTCCCATGGTACATCCTATCATATTATATGGAATAATATAAATGAATAATGAAAAAAAACAATTTATTGATCATATTATTCCAAGAGTCTTGAGATGATGATGATGATAGATATCACTTATCAGGTGTCTCTAATTTTTTTTTAAAAAACATTGTAATAAAAATTAATCCTTATTCATATAATGAATTTATTTAAAACTATATGCCTTTTAGAAATACAAAAGACTAAAAATTTCATAATCCATAAAAAGATTTTAAAATGGGCCTATAGAAAGAAATATATACAACTCAATCCACAAAGGTATTTAGTGTGAACTCAGTCAAACACATGTGTCTTCATGTTTTTGCATAATAGTTATATATTATTAAATTATTCATAATAATATTATCCAATTTTCACAATATTGAATGTAATTCCCCATCCCAAATCATTGTGTACAACCCAAAGTTCTATGTGACCTCATATCAAACTCTATATATTTAATTTGTTTTCCTATATTTATGAGGGCATCAATGGTGCAATGGGGATATTATGACATCAGTGTCAATTTCCTAATATTATGATCATATCAAAATATAGATAAAACACCCAACTCTAATAAAGAATGAAAATAATATCATCCATGTAATAAAAATGGTATACATGTCATAAAATACAATCCAATATATAATTGATGATAAGGGGAGGGATTTTTATTAAACATTGGTCCATGGATGCACAAATTATCAACAACTCTAATAAGGTCATCAATTTTCAAAAAAAATCTAATGATCTCCATCTGAACTCTTGAGCCTTTTTACTTAGAGAATCATCAATAAAATTCAATTTTCTTGGAAAATAATCCATCTCAAATTCACAAGTGTGTAGATACCAAACCTGATTCCTGATTATAAGGTTTATGTCACACTATGTGATGATATTACAAATGATCATATGGTCAATATAAATAACAAATACAACACTAGAAATATATTTTCACCCAAAATTTGGGGAATGAACAACTATTACATACTCCAAATCAATGGAAGAGTAATTTTTCACATGTTGTCATTAATAATTAGACCCTAAGAATATATTTGATCTATTTATATAAATATGTAACTCAAGATAATACCAGATGTGTCAATGTAAAATATATCCCACAACAAGCTCAGGAAAAATCAATAACATAGTAGATTCCAACCATCTCATCCGCTATAAGAAATCCTCTTTAGATGCGTTCAACCCTTCAAACATTAATCCCTTTTAGAAATCCTTGTAATAGGTGTTTCCAAGATGGGAAATTCTTGAATAAACCACATGTAGTATTCTTCAATACCATGGAAACTCCAAATATTGAACATGATACTATGAAATGATCTTCACATAACAACTTCAACCTCCATCAAATCAACTGATATTTCAGTATCAAAATTCAAATTTCACTTGAAATGTACTTCTTGAATCCAAAAAGGTCACTTAGAAAGCTTGAAAGAAATATGATATGATTTATGTTTTCTCAATATGATCAAAGCTTGCATAGAAATAAAAACTGAGGTTTATGAATATATTGTAATATCATTAATTAATACAATGGTTAAGGATTCAAGGTATTAGTGAGAGATCCTACTCATGATATCCATGAATACTACATAATAAATATTCATCCCAAATAGAGTCACTAGATACTCATGAAAACAATATATAATCCTAAACAATATCATTAGTATGTACTTTACTCTAATGTGTATTGGGTGTTATCCAAAATAAAAGTCAGTATTGGAGAACAACCTGTCTCACCTTAAATAAGCAAAACATTCATCCATCTGTGGCAATCGATACATTGTTGGAGAACAACCTGGCTTACCATTAAATCGGGTAACTCCCTTTGGTTTGAACCAAAAGGTCTACATAAATTGCCTTCTACATAGGGGAAGGCTTCTAGGAAGAAGATATTGATGTACGGAGCATAATTGGGAAAATTTTGGATGAGCCATGGGGCTTGAGAAGTGCGAGGAATGGGTTAGAAGTTATTGATTTTTATGAGGGGGGGAGGGGATCATAAGAAATGTTTGAAAATATTATTTTATTATATCATGATTTTCGGTTTCTAAAGTTCTAGAACTCATTAATGTCTAAGATAATATGATTCATGTTCGAAATAAAATCATCTAATAATAATTGTACTTGTTTTGGATTTTTTTAATTTTTATAATCTTGTTTATTTAAATCATTAATTAATTAGGTAAACACTGCATCATTATTGTGTCATAAATAATTTTGTTAACTTGATTTCTAAAAATTATAAATAAAAACACCATGATGTAGGAAATATTTCTATACTTCAAATGAAGATTTACAGTTGACGATATAACTTATATAACACCATTCAATAATTGATTTATTAAAATATATATGTTAAAGTCATATTTGTCTTTAGAATAAATTAATTAACATAAACTTTCATTATCACTCCCATAGGGCTCCATGGGGTCCCAAAATCGACCCAGGGATGCTCATTTTTGGGCATGTATCAGTCATTATGATTAGGACACATGTTTTGGTAATATAATATTATTATAATATTATTTTTTACCTATATTTACTAGATTTCCCCTTTAGCTATGGTTAATAAAATATTTATCGAAGTAAATATTCATAATGACTAGATATAAAAGTTACCTTTTTACACAATTTGGGACTTATGATTCAAAATATGAAATAATTTTTTTTATATTTGAAACACAGAAGTGGCAGAAATTAATTTAAAATTAATTCCCATTGTCAAAACAAAAATTCCCTTTTTAAGAAATAATAAATATCAAAAGATTCACAATTGTTTATGTCCAATTTAAAAGTGAAATTATTTCCAATGAACAACATTAAATTAAATAGTAAAAACCTAATATAATTAAATTTTAAATTAAATTAAAAAGATAATATAGCCATATAAATAAATTAGATTAAAAGGTAGTTTTGTATAAAATACATTATCTTCACTATTCATTAAAAATTAATTTTATCAGAAATAGCCCCAAAAATTTACCCAATATAAATTTTGATGTCCCAATTTAATGAATAATTTTTTTATAAAATAGAACATATTAAAGTGACCAAAACTAGATTTAATGAGGTTTCTCCATCAAAAGGTGGTAAATTGAAAATTTAATGAATCTTAGAGTATTTATCCTTAAAATTGGATTCGTTCACATTTTATGCCTCTAAAATTTATTAGATAAATGTAAAAACATATAACAAACTTGTATAATCATATTATAGTTAGTTATATTCATTCCTTCCAATACAAGGGCTAGGTGTTAAGTACTATTTAAAATAATATTATACTATTATTTTTAGTATGACTCAACATTGTTTATTACATTAGACTTCAAAGAGACCCATTTTTGCATATTAGGTACGCCATCGATCATGGAATAACTGTTAATGAAAAATTAGTATTTAATTCACAAATATTAATAAATATAAAAATGACATATTCTTTATTTACCTGTGATGTTACAATATCTCCCTTGGATTATTTGATTATGGGTTTCATAGTGCATCTTCCTACTAGTTGAGGAAATTAGTTCCCTGGTCTATGTCAATTAGATTTGTTAAAACCCTATATATAAAAATACATATAAATGATATTATTACTATTCAAATACAATATTATCTATAGTAAAGATGATTAATGGTCTTTTAAATATTATCGGATATAATAAAATCAAATAAGTGAATGTGTTTTCTATAACTATAATACATAGTATGAAATTTAATTAAATAAAAAGGTTAATTTTATAGATAAATTTTAGGGTCATTATAATTTACCTACATTAGAAATGTCTATATTTAAATTTTCATTTCACACACTAAAAAACGTTAAGGTAATTTGGTTTTATCACCACATCAAATTCACGTGTTGGTTCTTTAAACCAGTGGTTTCTATACAACACTTTGACAATGTGAATTGTCTTATTCTTTATAAATTTTTGTTTATGATCGATGATCATCATTGGCGTCTACTCAAATGAGAGATCACTCACAAGTATTACCACTAATCAATTGAGTTCATGTGATGGGTTTGTTATGTACTTACATAATAGGGATATATTGAAGATATCATGTACTTGAGATAGTTTTGGTGGGAGGTCCAGTGAATAGGCCCCTACTCTAATGAGATCAAGGATATCAAGGGGGCGAATGTAACATGTAATATGCTTTCCCTTAATCCCAAATCTCATGATTTTATTCCATCATTAGAGGAGGATGAATAGAATGCCTCTATCTTGAATCTCTATGTCTCCTCGATGATTTTCAGCATAAATCGGTTTATGACACTGTACTGCTATGATGTGCGGCTGAGTGGTCTAACCATTTTCCACCATTTCGAAGACCATTTCAAGACCTAGCAGTTTATGTTCCCCAACATCATCCCAGCATCTAGGTGATCACAAACTATTCTCATAAAGGCATTTTTAGGGAGCTATTAGGATCCTAGAGTGGAAACTATTATTGTATAAGAACATGACCAGAGAAATATATTGATCCTATCCACCATTATATTCATTTATGTATCACCTCAAGATGTCCTAAAATGCCTAGATATTCTTCTTAGATTGGACATTGGTTTTTGGTCGATAAGATAGGATCTAGTTCAAATGAATATTTAATTAATGTTACAAACTCTTTAAGAACATGGATCTAATTCTTGGGTCTCTATCATATACAATCACTAATGGTGTTCCATGTAGCCTCACCACTTCCCCGATGTATATCTGTGCACATTTATCGAGTTATAAGTCCTCTTGAATCACAATGAACAGATAATTCATTGATATAAGATCCAACACAACCCATATAGTATTATTTCCTCATGACAACTTCCTAACACCAGTGAAAAATTCAATAGTAATGTTTTCCTATTTCCATGTAGATATGGGTAATGGTTGCGTCATCCCCTTGAATTTTTCCTTTTTTCCTTCACTAGATGACATACAAGACATCATAATGTATATTTCATGATCTTCTTATTCATAATGTTCCATATATAGTTCTCTTGGAGATCTTTATACCTCTTTATGCTTCCTAGATAGATGGAGATTTCATATCTATGTTCATCAAACCAAAGACCCTTCATTAACATAGGATTTGATGGTACACATAGTCATGCACCAAATCTCAAAAATCCTTTTTTTAATATTAAATTATTAGTATTTCTACTTTCTTATAGCATAAATTTCTTTGGAATTCCCCAATATACTATTTGAGAAAACTTTATCCTCTCCATAATGGATGGTTGAGAAATCATTTGTGAAAGGATTGATGATGATCCTTCCTTTATGATTCCCATTTACATCATTTTTAATTTTTTGAATATATTATCCTTCCAAATTTTCATCAATGATAAATTTTCTAGATCCATTATACATTGAGTATCATTCACTTATTCCCTTTTCATGATGGTAGTGGACTGAGAAATCATAGTCCTTAATCAGATCTAACCATCATTATTGGCACATATTCATCTCTTTTTGTGTGAATATATATTTGAGAATTTTGTGATGAATGTATATCTGACACTTCAATTGCAGTGAGATAATTAACAATATTTTCAATGTTAGGATCCCATTATAATACTCTATATCATGTTTTGGGTAGTTATGATCATGTACATTAAATTTCATTGAGTCATAGTGTATCAATTTGTCTTTCTGTATTGACACACAACCCAAGCCCCTCATTGAAGCATCACATAATTCCCTGAAAGATTCCCACTTGATGAAGTGTGTGTATAGGTCCAGTGATAAGGATCTTCTTCAAAATCACAAATATCTCTTCACATTCATTATTCCATGAAAACTTGACCCTCTTCTGAGTTATATTTGTTAGAGTTATTGATAATCACAAGGAATTTCTCACATATCAATAATAATACAAAGATAATCCAAGGAAACTTTGAATATATATAAAATATGTTTGATGCTGCCATCCTTCAAGTTATTCTGTCATTAATGGGTCCATATATATCCTAGTTCTTTTTGTAATATTCCCCAATCGTCATACTTCGTTCTACCAGAACCCATGATTGTTTTACTCATCATAATGATTCTCCTTGGATATAGTCTTTAGCATAGTCTTAGATTCTCCTCATTAGTCTCCATACTGTTAGGGTATATTATAATATAATGTATAAATACTATACAAATTCATCAAGTTATCTCTTAAGATTCAATTAATTAAGTACATTAATATTTATGGAGAATTAGTGAGTCAAAATGACATTACTACGAACTCATTGTGATATAAATTGTACAAAAAGTAGTAATGGGGGATATTCTTCTTCGTCACCTTAAATTTATAATATCCCAACTGATGATCCCCCTTGAATAAGTATTCTACTCAACATAGATGATTGGAAAAGTCATCAATCCATGTATGATTACACTTTTTCTTTATTGTTATATTATTGATCTCCTGATATCAATGTAAAGTCTCATTGACCAATCATTCTTATTGTTTAAGAGGACTGGTACACCCCGAGGTGAAGCACTTCAGCGTGTGAACTCTTTATAAATATTAATCTATAGTTTTTTATTAATACTTTTATGTTCCACATAAATAATTTTATGTATTTTCTTGGAGAATGGTGAATCCCCATGTATAACCACGATTTGTAATTCAACCTCTTGGATAATTGGATGACCAATAAATACTTCATAAAACACTTCAACATATTCAATCACAATGGTATTTTGTTCAAGGATAATCCATTACTTATTATCAATCATTTGATCAAGATATATTTCATGAAAGTGAATAATATCCATTATTGAGATGTTGGTGATAATTAAGATTCATACATCCCCTTGTATTTTTATAGAATTAGAGGATGATTCATGATATTGAGAGTGAGTTTCTTTTCATGGAAATTTAGGTTTTCACTATATAGGGAAAGCTAATATATACCCAAAATTGTAGTAAATTCCACCAAAGATTGCATCCCAAAGTTCATTAGGAAATTCAGTGGAAACATTTTGATTGGGGGAGTTGTATAAACAATATTCAATAATATCCCCATTTTTCATTTTTAGAAAAAAACGTTAATTCTGTGATTTTGGTGGTGTTTTATTAGTTCTACTAATCATGTGGGATATAAAGGAATTTCTAGAACCAAATTAATAAATTTAATCCACTATTTGATAATGAATAACTAGCGTACCTATCACCACTATGGTTTTGGGATCTACCTTAGTGGTTATGATGGAAAAAATTCACCCTTCTAGCCTTGTAGGTTTTCAGTTATTTCTGAAAAACCTTGGCTTAGTATACTAGTTTGAGAAGTGTCCTGGTAATTTTTAGTTAAAAAAATGAAAAAAATGATATGAGGGTTGGTTATATCATTCCTTTAATACATCACAATAGTGGGTTTATCCCTTCAGTAATCTCTATCTAGGCATCAATCATTCCAACAATAAAATAATTTCCACATTCCCCTTAAGTAAATTCCAAGGTGATTTATTCTATAATTTTGGAATGTGGGATGCATAAATATAATAAAATTTTTAGATTACTCCATTGAACCACCATAACTAAACTACACATTAAAATTATTATCCCCATTATAACCATTATAATTACTAATATCTATTTCATCCTTGAGGAAAATTCCGAAAATTTCATCATAGTTATCAATTCTCAGATTTAAAGGGATTTTTTAAATGGAGATTTAGCCCAAAATGTAGTATTCAACCTTGAATTTGGGAGTAAAAAAAAAACTAGAGGCTTATCATGTATGTCTTTTGAATTTTCCCTCATATGACCCAATAGATTAATCTTCTTATTTACTTGAGGCCTGGAAATCCATTTTTATTTTATATCATAGAATGTGAGGAAAATATTTATCAATTTTTTTCCAAAATTACTTACATACCATTGATTATATATCTTCCTGAGGCTTCATATTCAAGATCATTTTCCCCCATAGATCGGATTCTCTCTACATATGATAAAACTCTAATTTAACATTCTCATTCTCATAACATTGAAGTGTGGAGAAGAACTTCTCAATGGATTTTATCCATTATTCTGTGTTTAAGAAACAGATAATCCATTGAAAGACTGAGCCTTTTTATCATTAAAGACATGATTGTAGCTTTTTCATACCTAGGTGGATTTGGGTGCTCCATCTAGTATATGGTTTTATTCTTAACTTGTATTAGTTGAGAGATTATTGTTATAAATTATGTGATTCCCACTCCTATAGGGTTGGAAATATCATTAGGGGAAATCATCACATATCCCTTTAAATAGGTTGTTTACATGATTCCTCTTATTTCCAGACATTTTATATAATAATGTAAAAATTAGGGATGATTTATTTTAAACTATTACACACATAAATGGGAATCCAATTACATTACATGTCGTTCCATAACATAAAAATTTTACAGATTCAATCAATGTTATCCATGATGTATTTCCTAAAATATACACTTATGGATTTTTTTTGCATTACCTTAATAATGGTTAGTAATGAGATTATAAATTTACCAAATCATATCCCCTAGGAGTGTCAAAACAGTTGTTCCGCAAGGCCCTTTTAGTTGAAATAGTTCTTGGTTGAGTCCAACTCAACAATGTGTTTTTCAATTTTACCCATATGTACATATGTTTCAGAGCCACATCCAATTGTAGTATCCATACAAGTGTGTGATTCCTTGATAATCAACTTAATATATACATTACATAAATTTTAGGTTTCTTTATTGTATTTATATTAATACCTATGTCTTTGGATAGAGTTTTCTAATCCTAATCACATAAATAACCATACTTTTCTTTGATAGAAACTATGACAACATTCTATTTTATTACGCATTAATTATTCATTTATTAAATAAGATTTCATATAATAAAACCTATAAGATTGATATTTCTAATGTATTTGTTAATTAAGTTCATTATATGAAACTCAAAAACATTAAATTCATCATCTTTTCTGAAAAAATCGTTAACATGTTTGCGCTTAAAACATCATGGGATAACATTAGGAAATACATAAGAAATTTGTAAGCTATAGAGCACAGTAAGGGGAAAAAAATGTAATAACATGAATAATGTCATAAATTGTGGAATGTAATAATATAAATGGGTTATAAATGGGTGAGAAACATGTGCATGAACAATGAGACATGATATTGCATAGTAATCTTAGAAGAAAATGGTAAATGTGGAAACAACTTATAACACTACATCATAAATATAGGTTATCGATAACAGCCATGAAATAATGATGTAAAAATGTACAATAGAAGATTGGGATCACTCACTAATCCCTTTCATGATGTCTCATGGCACTAAAATATTACCCTATTCATTGGATCACTATATAATTTAGGGGGAACATGTCACATTAATTTCATTCTCATGCTTATGTTTGCAACATAGATAATAAAATATGAACTCATTTTTTCTTGAAATATTATTATAAGATCATGGTTTGTAAAATAAATAAACATTAATTCCATATAAAATTAATTATAAGTACATAAAGCTGAAAACCCGTTATAGTAATTGGGTATGGGTATTAACAAAAAAATTGATTGTCAGGGAAAATCAGGGTGCAATTTCGTTAAAAAGGCATTGGCGTAGAAATGATCATGGAATGACTTAATTAGAGTAAAGGGGTATATCATGATTTATGAATCCTAGGGGTAGTAAGGGTGATATTTATTAACATATAATAACATTATTAATTGGATAAAATGGGCATAAGCTGATGAAGATAGTTGAATAAAGATGAGAAAGAAAAGAACCTTTACCTTGAATGTGTGATTTCAAATTCTTGGGAGAATCTTCTTAAGAGCCTGGGGGATCCATGGGACGACTCTAGAGAGAGTAGGGATGAGTATGTATGTAATTAAAATATTTTTAGGGATTATTAATTGAATATTTGGTGGTTTCATATAGAAAAAGAATGGGGATTTTATTATTATGTCCCAAACATATTTTTTGTACTTTATATAAGAAAATAATCAAATGAACAAACATGCCCATGATTTTTTCCCATGTTTTCATCCAGAGTGGTGGTTCTCAATATTTTATAAGTAAAATGGATAAAATTACTAAAATATTACCCTTGGCGATGTATAAGTGAGACATACTCATAAAGAAATTATTCTAATACCGTAAAATATATTATAGGTTTTGGAGGATTCATAATGGATTTAGTGAAATAAATATGATAAAAATTTATTTTAAATGGAAAACATATATTTTATTATGGATACCAATTATAAAATTTATTACATAACCGTTGGTCTATTATTATGGTATCAAACACACCATATAATAATACCCTATTTAATTTTTACCTGGAAATTTGGATGTCTCAAAAAATTGTGAAAATTATTCATTAGATAATTTCTATATTCAAATTCAAAATATAATATTAATTTTATCTAAATAATTTTGTAAATATAATAATTTTCACTTTTAAAATAAGAATTTACATTTTCAATGAAATGTTGGTTTTTTACTATAATAGTTTCCAAATCCTTATAAAAATTACTTTTGACTTCATAAAAAATACATGATCATTAATATTTAATTAACATTATTTAATAATATTATTTGGGTAAAATCTTATATAGTTCAAAAATTCATTAATTCATCAAAATAAATTCCTTAATTGAATTTTAATATTACACAAAAATAAAATTTTTCTTTCATTGTATCAAAATAAAATACATTTATAATGTGCTGATTAGAAGAAAATATAAAAAGTGTTTTATTGATCATAAAAAATAAATATTAATATTATTATGGTCTTTATACATATCCATTTAATAAATCATCTCGCACCATAAGGGAATAGTGGGTGATGGTGAGAATTTCATGGGGTGGTTCAGCGTATATGGTCTGGTCCATGATCTCAATTAGATTTAACATCCCATGTAAATGGTATCTCTCATGCTTAAGTATTTGGATCTTATCATGGTCTTGTTCAATGGAAAATCCTTGTGATGATATCTACCTCGCAAGATCTGATAAATGGGCTTTATAGGGTACGATCCTAAAAGTTGATTCCATTACTTCCTTTTTCTCTGTTAACAACATCTGATTAAATCCAATTTTTATACTAAACATATAATCACTGTTCAATGACAATATTTTCAATTCCGCAAAATTCTAAAGTAATAACATTGTATTCGATAGTGTATATGATATGAGACACCAAATGAAGAATCAAATATAAAATATTGATAATTTATGTTTTGTTAAATATTATATATAAATTCAATATATTTTATTTCTTTCAATGCATGTGATACTAGGTTATCTTGGGTTACACACAATAATAACATTCTTCGATAGCTTGAATTACACTCAAGGCTATGTTTTACCGAATGAAAATATATTTTTGAAATATTATTATTATAAGATATAAAAATTCCATTAAATTATCAATTATAAATTTGATTAGCCATCTTAATAAATTATATAGTCTATGCAAATATAAGATAAATCTACTGGTTACAAATTATTTAGAAAAGAAAATATAAAACAAATTGAATATAATTGAAATATTTTTATTTTTATATTCACAAATGTATTTGATCAAAACAAATTAAATTAATGATATTAAATACATATATATATTATATATTAAATCAAATATTTTTTTCATTCATTAAATATATTTAAAAGAATTTGTTATGAATAAATCTAGTTTTACGGTTAAAAATTATATTTTTCTAAAAAATGATATTTTACAGGATTTTAAGGGAGATCCAATTTTAAATCCTATTTTGGAAACTTTTAAAAATATTAAATATCAATGTTAAATTTATTTTTGAATAGAATCATAAAAAATAGCATAGGGTGAATATTTGGAATTTTTCTAGGAGGATTCATTTTTAGATAAATAGTTAAAATACTGAATTTTAATTCAAAACTTAATTTTCATCTTATTTTTAAAGTTAAATTATATTTTTTATTGGTTTTAAAGATCAATGAGATCAATTTTACCTCAATTAATCCAATTTAGATAATTTGAATTATTTTCAAATTTAAATTTAATATAAATCCTTTTCAGTCTTTTGACCATTTTTAGATTAAAAAACTGCATTGTCATCCCATCAGGGGATTAATTTTAAATTAATTTCTACCACTTATATGATTGGAATTTAAAAAAATGGATTCCATCATTGGAGTAATAATTATTAATAATATATAATAATTTCAACTAATTCTTCGTCCAAATTGGTTTGTGAATTAAATTAATATTAATTTTAGTGATTAAGAGAGAAATTACCATAACAATGGATTAAACCTTACAATTAATGGCTAAAATGACCAATAAACTTTTTCAAAATCCATTTTATGTTAATATTTCATTCCTATACTCCCATGGATGGAATTGATTCATTATTTCATGCAGTCTACATGGTGAAAATGTGGGTGGAATTCCTTTTTCAAATATTTACTTGAATGACACTCCTACTCCACTAAAAAAGTCACGCACCCCTCCCTTTTAATGACACATATAAATCCATTTTTCTGATCCAAAATATTACCCAATAATCCTACCATGTCCCCGAAATCATCATATAACCCTCCCATTTATAATTATTCCAACCAAATAAGGGTTCTGATATAATCCAAAAGGGAATACGTGAAAATGAGGTAACATTCTTCATTGATCACCTTCATTTTATTTCATTCTACACCTACTGAAATATTCTTATATCATGATTATATAATAAAATTAGTATCCTAAATACACATATATTTATTTATTATATATTTTTTACCAACACATACACATTCTGCCATTAAATACTCAATAGACTTATTCTTCGAGTGTGTGGACGTTTACCCCAAAAAAACATTGATTGTTCGTTCTTCCTTCACCAACTCCAATGGTGGGAATTATGATCGATCCACCATTTATATATTCTATTTATGATATTTATAATGTATTTATTATTCTTTAATTTTTTATATAACACATATTTTTATGCTTTCCATTTTATGGGAATACAAAAACATCGTTGGTGGAAGTGTGGACTGTAGCCTCCTCAAAGATATGTGATTACTAGACACTATACATGGAATGTATAAAGGATTGTATTTATAAATATTTTTTACATATATGAAATAAAAATTATACTTTAATATAAATATAAATAAATAAATATATATCATTTAATTTTCATTATTTGGAATATATACAGGAAATGGAAGTAGTGTTCAGGCATAAGTATGACCTACCATCTCAATGAATGGTGCATTTCATTTCCTATCTATAAATATTATGGATTCCTAAAAATACATACATACATAAAATATATGATAATTAAATAATGTTTTAAATTCTTTATATGATTAAATAGTGATCTAATTAATTTGATAACAAAGTAAAATGTCAAAAAAAAATAAAAAAACATTGAAATTATCAAATGAAATGGTGAAAAAAACGAAACATTAGTATCAAATGGGTAATAATATATTATAAGAATTTCATATATGATATTGTAAATTTAACTATTTTTATGGTATTATCTATTTACATGTTGAAACTCATAATTAAATAGGATTAACGACATTCACTCAAAACGAAATGTAAGGTAAGGGATTTTTGTCACAATTTTTACTTCTGTGAGATAAATTCAATATTCACAAATAACTTTTTTGTGTTGTGAATCTACTACCCATTTTGATATATTATTTCATGAATTATTTTATATTCATGGTAAATTGAGATTCAATTTAAATTATTTCTTGTATGGGGATTTGAACTAAAAGTTACCAAGTGGTAAAAAAATTTCATAAATCGATTGCTTTTCATTGGGTAAAATTACATAATCATTTACATTAATATTCTAAGATAATATATATAATAAAATTTTAATATCTATTATCTATGTTACTCATGATTTAGTTTGATTTAAAATAGACACACATAATCTATTCCTTTATTTATTTTAATATCAATGTTATGATCTTTTTAAGGGATTATTTCATAGTCTCATTTTGTTAGAGATTATTTACAATTGAATTTCCATTAGAGAAATTTTTTATATCATTGTTTAGTAAATACTTATTTTATTCTCCACTTTTTATTCACTACTGTTTTATAGTAATGGTGCCATTTTTCTACTCATTGGTACTCAAATTGTTTTTGAAAATGTTTTTTCTATAATTCTGACTACATTTTTCTCTTTAGTAGGAGAAACTATTTTCCTCTAAAAGCCCCATTTTTTAAATATTTTTTTAAAATGTTTTTAAAATTTCAAAAATTATTTATTTATGAAATTTTTACCATTTTTCTTTTTAAAAATATTTTCAATGTAATATTCTTGTTGCTTTCCAAAAATGGAACTTTTGTAAAATTGTCACCTAGAAAAAGAAATTTTCTTTTTAACTTATATGATTGGTACGAATGTACCCTCTATTTCCTAAAAACATCATTTGGATGTTTAGATTTTCAATTTATATAGACAATGTTTTTTAATGTGATTTGAAAAGGCATGGATTTTCGATATTTTCAACATGAAAAGAATATTTTACTCAACAGTGTTTTGAATATATATTTTTATAATATTAACATTCATCCAAGTGAAAATACCTTTATTTTTATCCCACCTGGGATATTTTTCATTGATACCATTCTTATTCATTTTCCTACGATCATTAAACATTTAATTCCTATAATTATCCATATTATTTATCATATATTTTTTCATTGTCTAAATAGTATACCATTTTTACAAGTTTTTTCACTATGAACTTTATTTTATTTACTGGGGAAATATTGTTAAATCTATAAACATTAGTACTTATAGTTATTGGAAAAGGCACATTGTTTTCAGTTATATTTATTATTAAATATATGGGGAATTCAATAGACAAGTTAGAAATGTATTGGGGACCATTTAATCTAAGTCTCTCGATTCCTCAGTAGTCTTGTGAGATAAAATCAATTGGAAAAAACCATAAGAGTTTTTTCCAATCAGAATAGAATCATTTCTACCAAAATATCTAAACTTTCATGTGATGGGTCTTGAAAGTTGTTTGATGAACCCTCTTTTGATAGGGATTTATGGTAAGGGCATCATGTTCCTGGGACACATGACATCTAAATATTAATCATTTCCATTAATTATCATTCATTTATTATTGTCCATGATATTTTTTCTATTACATTATCTACGGATTCATTTTATTCTCATTTCATTGATTAAATGGAATGTGTTTATTTTATTTTATTTTCCTTATTGATTATTCCTCATCAAGTTAATTAAATAGATTTTTTCAAGTTATTTAAATTTCCATATTTTTTAGTCATTTCATCATCAGTTTATTAATTATATGGCATGTGTATTTAGTTATTTTATTTCCATATTGACTATTCTCATTAATTCACTATTTAATCCAATATACTTAACTCTTACTAAGAATTTGATATTACCCTTAAATTGTTTTTTATTTCTATGATTCCTTGAAGTTTAGTACGTATGATATGAAAGGATATAATAGATGGAATAATGTTATCCCTGAAAGAAAAAAATATGTTATAATTAGTGTATTAAATTTTCATACAAGAATCAGGTGTATTTCTTGTTTACACTGACTACTAACCAGTCCATTAAGATTATATTCCATATAATCATGCCAATGTAATGGTATTAGACACTAAAATTGGGATAATTGGAGTTGGTTCACTGCAATATTTGAAATGGTGAAGATATTTAATGGTATTTTAAATATTATATGATATAACAAAACCAAAGAAATGCATTTGTTATTTTATAACCATAAAAAATAACAAGACATTTAATTAAATAAAAAGTGTAATTTCATTTATAAATGCATGAGTTGTAACAATTTTCATCCTGAAGGATATTCTCTATGTCACATCCTAAATTATGGTGATTCACGGTATAGCCATTTAGGATTGGTCGAGTTTCCTTATAACAACAGTTATCATTCTTCTGTTAGAATGGATCCATATGAGTCTTTGTATGGTTAACTATACAGATCCTATCTTTTTTGGAAAGATATGGGAGATGCCTCTTTAGTGGGAGAAAGTATCATTTAGTATACCATAGTAAGGATTGATGATATACATTATTGTATGGTTATATATCATAGCTGAAAATAATCCTATAATGATCGAAGAAATATTACTATAGAGTTTTCCATTAAAATATTTCTCTTTTGTAGGCTCACCATCAAAATTGAAAATATTGAATGTTGGTAAATATATATGTTAGACATTTTTAGGGAACTAAGCTGGTTATGAATGATACATATCAGTTCATATTTCCATTTAGATGGTGGGAATTCAGGATTTCTTTCACATATTATAGATTAGTACATACCATCCTAACCCCTCTTATGTTTTGAGTTGCGAATATATTGAGTTGGATTATGAAATTTATAATATGGAGTAGCTAGTGGATATCATTGACCTAAAAGTGAAATTCATCTATGGTAAGTTGACTTCTCTTATTAGAGTCTGATGGAGAAATATATCATATTCTTATGAGATATATGATAGTAAGTCATTGATGAGGGAAAAGTATCCTTATCTATTAATAGAAATCATTCTTCCAGATGACTTCTTATAGATTGTAAGTATTAGTGTGGGGAGATTGTAACATCCTATTATTGATTTAGAAATTTTATTTCATACTTTTCCATTAATCTTACATAGGATATCAATATCACCTTAAAAAACATTATATTTTTACATTTTATGTCAAAATTGTTTTTAATGGTATTTATAGAAAATATTATATTTTACCATACATTTATTATGATCTTAAAAATTATGAGTATAAATATTATATTCTACATTATTATTATTAGAATCAAACTACATATGATAAACAAAAGACTCATATTTATCATGAAAACTCTTTTATTTTTTTCTTTTTCATCTTTACTAACTATGTTCTAACAATTGGACTAATACTGGTTCTAATAAACATCTGACTCACACTCATATAGAGTATCGTAATGAAAATTGTATGGATGTTCATTACACTGACTTATATGTATAATCATATTTGGAATACATACATCTAATGGATGGAATTATTTTAAAAATATGATGGTTTAAAACAATAATACATCATACAATCATTTATAATAGATAAATTGGAGTCCCATGTGTTCGTGTTTTTGAAGAAAAATTTGTGAAATATGACCGCTAAGAGATGAAGATGATCATTGGAATATTGCCTATAAATTCCCCATCATTTAAAGAGTTTTTTTCTGATTTATTTTATTCATTCTCAATTTTAATAAATCATACATAGTATGAAAAACATGATACCAATGTTGTGTAATAATTTATACAGATTCATTCTATGGAATCCTAGTCAGGTTGTCTCCCTAATAACATTGTTATAATTGTTACTCACATCCGATCATTGTATTGATCGAAGGATTTAGGAGATAGAAAGATAGAGAATCTGATCCATCATATTGAGGGAAACGAGGGCTAGTTAGAAAAAGATTCTAATCATCGTATATTGGGATTCTAAGGATAAGATGATAGATCCATTTTGATCTTCATAAAGATGAAATATATAGTATTAGAAAACAACCATTCATTTATGTACAAAACAAGCAATACATTTTTTTTGGGATAAATACTACCTTACTCTTATGCTAAAAAGTTATTATTCTATTAGTATCTTTGTAAGTCATTATTACTATTATGATTATATTGTTTCACATGTTTATTACAAATTTTTTATTACAAATTTTTTTTATATAAAGTTAGACATCATTTTCATATTTCTATTATTTTTTTAACTATACAATTATAATTATGATAAATAAACTATTTTAAATTATATCCATCAGGATTATGATTATTTTTCTATGATAAATCACATCCATGGTGATTAAGATAATTCAATTTTATTTAATCTTATTGATTCTGATTATGATTCCATTATCAGATTGAGGACCTATTCTGATAAATCAACTTAACGAGTTTTAGTTTTTGTTTAGGTTAATTATATTAAATTATGTTTTTAAAACTGAAATTCATACGCCTCTTATATATTATAGATCATAACAGAATCCTTACAATCAAAATCATTCAATCTATATTTAATGATCCAGTGGTTGGTATCAATGGGGGATTCCACTACGTAAATACTTGCTATGTTTTTACATTATTTAGTATTGAATGTTTTGATGTTTTAATAGAATTTTTCTTAATAATATGTGTAGTGGAAAAATAATTTCATTTTTTTATGATGTAATGGGTATAGTTTGGATCCATAAATAACCTGAATCTGAATAGATCACCTATCTTCAATGTTGTTGACATGAGTACTAGAGGGATAGGACGAAGTCTTTTGTTTTTAGCACAGGAGTTGATAAATTCATTATGATGACTAGAGATTATTGAATTCATTATATGGAATTCCTAACGTTTAATAATCAAGTGATAAAGAAATATCAACTAAACTGTAGAGATATAAAAACTATTTTATGTTAAATCACAATAAGTACCTCCAGTCATATTTCCTAATGTGATGTTTTGAATAGTATTTGGAAAAAAGATAAATTCACAGATTTTGGAACATCCAAATTTTTTATAACTATGAGATATATTTTAATAGAATATTATCAAGGTTTTGAGTCACTACAAAGAGATTTATTATCCAAAATTAATCAAAGATTTATTATTATTACAAATAGTTTACATTAACATGGACAAAAATGTTTGGAGATGAGATTCTTGATGAGAAAATAATTGATATGCGGCATAACAAAGGGGAGTCTATGATGAATGTTTTTGATGGTATAGAGAAGTTAATAAATTTGACTCTTGACAATTTAATTGGAACTCTTATGCAATATGAGGTAATATTAAAAAGAGATGCTGAGAAAGATAAGAATAAAAATCGAGGAGTTTATTTTTCTATAACTATTATATCTACAAAAGGTCAATCCCCTAAACAATTTGTAAAATCATCAATAATGGAGAATGTTTTTATTCAATTTGATTCAAGTACTTCTATGAAATCTAAAAATTAATTTTAAAACTTGTCTATAATGATGAACAAGTTAACTATTAACTAATATTTCCCAAACTTCTATAAAGAAGGCCATATAGAAAAAAGTGACAAGAATAAAAAAGTTACATTTTAAGAATTATTTAATGCTAGAAACATCAGACAAATTTGTCAAAAGATAAACAGAAAATATAGTAATGAAAGAAATTCCGAAGAAACAATTATAAAAATATTAAAAATCCAATGGAATGAATGTTCTTATGGCTTATGAAACTTGAATTTCTTGTAGAGGTGATTTTCAGATAGTTTTTCTGAGAATGGAAGTTCTAGATAGAATAACATAGGAAATTTCTCAAATGGAACCTTTGATAATAATATTCTAATGGATAAGGTACGAACTGATCAAATCCTTACTAGTATTTCTTGAGTGAAAACTATCTTGATGAGAAAAATTGTACATATTCATATGAAGAATCTTCCTCATCCAGGGATTATAATACTCATCCCTCTTATGAAGAACATTCATGTTTTACTAAACATCTAGAAAATTAAAACATTAAAATTTTAAAAATGGTTGATAATATTAAAGAAAGATGTGATAATTCTAATTGAAGAATAGATTAACTAACAAATTAAATATAAAATCATTCAAAAGATATTGATGAGTATATTTCTGAAAAGGAAAATATTTATAATGTTTTATAAAAATTATTTTTTGATTTAAGTATCTTATAAATTAGTTCTTATAAAATTAATTCCACTACTATTACAAATGAGGATAAGAATTTAGTTGTAAAACAGATGTTAATAATTTCACGGTTAAAGAAAATTTTATCAAACATTACCATTGGTAATAAATTATTTAATAAAATGGATAAACTATTTTATCCTTAGAGGAATAGTTTTATTATAGGATAAAATTTTAAAAACATATTTTAATTACTAATTTTTTTGTTCTGACAAGTTCACAATTTTTCTCCAATTTCCATCATGGTTAGAATTGGAAGAAAATTGTTCCTTAAAAAATGTTCAATCTTTGAATTTTCACACATCCCATTTTTCAAAAAAAATATATTTAATCCTAATGTTTTATTTTAGGATATTTCCAAAAAAAAATAAGTGATGGGTTTCTATTTCTATTGTTTTGTTTATAGGAAAACAAAGGTAGTTCCAGAAAAAAAAATTAGTACATGGATAGTGGTTCTTCAATGAATATAACTGTTAAAAAAAATTTCTCAAAAATATCAGTAATATGAAAGGGGGGAAATTTACTTTCAAAGATAATTCTAAATGAGATATTATTGGTATTAATAACATTGTTTCTCATAGTAATTCTCTGAAATAAATTTTTTGTTTATTAAGGTTCTTCAGGAAAACATTATAAGATTAATAAGAATATATATATTAAGGATCTACCAAAACATTGGATTGATTATTCAAAATATTGTGAAAATTTTCAAGATATTAAGAAACCTACACCAATTTTAAAATCTTTTTGTGAAGTCTCAACTTCTGAAACATTACAATTAGTCCACATTGACTTATTTTTTCCTACACAAATTGGATGTATTGGTGGAAATATTATGTATATGTCATTTTTGATGATTACACTAGATAAAAATGTGTTTATTTTCTTACAAATAAATATAAATCCTTTTTTTATTTTAGAACATTTTAGGACACAGTTAAAAATAAGAAAAACCTTCAGTTGATAAAAAATTCATATCGATCATGGTGGAGAATTTTTAAATTTTGATTTTGAATCTTTTTGTTGTAAGAAAGGTTTTGAATATAATTTTTCGTCACCTAGAACCCGTTATATAAATGGTGTATTTGAAGGAAGATATATAATTTATTAGTATATTACTATAACCATATTTAGTGAATACACCGAATGCCTCAAAACCTTAAATTTTTATTGATTTATTTACAATACCCCTTTTAAGGGTTGTGGGGGAACCCTTACCTGTCCAATAGGACTAGAGGCACATGCCCCATACATGACCCTATGACCCAATGGAATAAGGCCATGTACATGAACATTGATGTCCCAAGACCTAATTATATATTTTTTGAACTATCCCCCCCCCCCAACATCATTGTTATTTGAAGTCACCTACCACCCCACCTCATAGGGATGATTGACTAGAATTCCCCCATGAAGTTTTATATGGTGCATGTTACTATTGGAAAGTGTCATACCCTCTTGGTCTTCCAATCTATTTAGCTCGAATCTAGTGGATGCTTCTTTATATGAGTCATCTTATGGGACCAGATCTTATGTGGTCTTCCCATAATTTTTTTTGGTGCTTTGTAGCCCAGAGTCCCTGTGTCTTGAAGCCCTATGGTGGGTTGAAAGCCTCTTTGGTGGTCCAAAATCCCTATGGCATGAAATAACTAAAGAAATATTGTATGTAGATTTTCATTAAGACTATTTATATGTATTGATAAATAATATACTTTTCAGAAACTTAGAATCCATTTGTTTGATAGGAATTATATAAGTGATAATATCATTAGTGATGTCGATCAACCAGTTAGGACTAGAATATCCTTATGAAATTAAATTGAACATATAGCTTTCTTATCCCAATTTGAAACTATGAATCTAGATGAGGCTTCAAGAAATTCGGATTGGATTAAGGCAATGATAAATGATCTCAATGAATTTGAGAGGAATAATGTATGGTCATTAGTTGAGTAACATAAAGAAAATTCTATAATTGGTTTAAAATGGGTTGTTAGAAACAAATTTTATGAAAATGGAATAATATTTTCATATATAGAATGAATTTTTGCTAAAGGTTACAATCAATATGAGGGAAAATGCTATGAAAAATCTTATACACCTATAGCAATAATTTAATCTATTCATATTCTATTTGCCTTTGCAACATTATTAAATTTCAAACATTTTAAAATAGACATGACATGTTCTTTTTTAATGGACGCATTTTGGTGGATGTTTATTTTTAAAAACCCCTGTGTTTTAAAAAAAATCGTAAATACATTTATAAACAATCCAATGAATTATATCGACTTAAAAAGTTCCCTGAATATTAGTATGATACGTTATCAATTGTTTTTACAGAAAAAAACTTTTTAAGGGAGTCATAGATCCAATAAATTTTATAAAATAAGTTAATAAAAATATTACTATTAACCATGTTTATGTTTATGATATTATATTCAGCTCAACGTAACAATATTAAATGGATTTTATTGTGGATCTTATAAAATCTCTGTTTAAGAAGAGTATGGTGGTTGATTTAACATATTTTTGTTTCAAATAAAAAAACAAAAAATATCATTTATATCTCAACATATGTATATAAAGTATATTCTTATGAAATTTGTATTATAAAGTACTAAAAGTTTTAGTACACTGATTAGTACCTCAAATACCCTAGATAATACTATGGCTGGGAAACCAGTTGATCAAAATACTTTTAGAGTTATGATAAAAAGATTACTTTGCTTAATTGGAATTTGTACTGATGTAATGATTTTTATATGTTTCTCTTCAATATATCAATAAAATCAAATGGAATCCCATTTTAAATAATTAAAATGAATTATTAATTGTCTTAAGGGAAAAATGGATTTATGACTTCTTATTCTTCTATAAATTCTTTTGAACTAATTAGTTTTTATAATGCTGGTTTTGGTGGTTGTAGGATGGATAGGAAAAGAAAATTTGGTAAATGTAATTCCTTAATAGAAACATTGGATTCATTGTCTTTTATGAAAAAAATACAATATCAATTTCCATTACTGATATCGAAAATAAGGTAGCTAATAATTGTTGTGCTCAACTATTGTGGATACAACACACACTCACTAGAAATAGATTATGTTGTACTAAAAATCAGACACTTTGTATCCAAAATGTGTTGTTTCCTTAAGTAAAAAACTATCACATCACTCACTTTCTATTCAAATATATAATATACAACATTACCTTGGAGATCACAAACTTGAAGGAGATATCATTTTATAATTCATTAGAATATGTAATCAACATGATATAATTTTTAGAAAACCACTTCCTTTGGATAGATTGGAATACATCAAACAGAAGCTGGGACTAATTCCTATATATTCATTTTTTACCACCACATTACATTCTATTACATCTTTTCAAGGGGGGGGGTATAAATGTTTGATTCTTTTCAAATGTTTTAGTTCTCTTAAATTTTTATCATAATGGGGTTTTTTTAAATAAAAAATTCTGATATATTTTTTGAATCTAGAATAATAAAAAACTTCATCATACCCATAAAAGTATATAAAACATTCTAGACTCAAATATTTCATAAAATCAAATTCGACCTCTGAAAATTTTCTTAATAAGTTTAAAAAAAATTATTCGGCATTATTTATTAAAACTATCATATTTAAAATAATGTTAAAAATATATTGTAATTATTTTTTTACATTAACAATCATATTATGACTTAAAAAATATTTTAATATATTAGTTTACAAAAATCATTAATAACATGTTATTAATACCGATTGAACTCTTCACTCCAACATTTATTTATCTATATATTTATGTTTTTAAATTATTTAATTATAATTATTTTGCATTGTTTTCTAATTAATTTATTTATTACAAAAAACATTGTTTTTATTTCAAAATTTTAATGTTTTTATAATTATATTCTTTCATAATATGATAAAATATATAAACAACCTTGATATTTCAAAATTATTTTAAAATTTTATTCATAAAAATCATAATCATTGGATTAGATATATCTTCATCTCAACCATTGGATTCAATATGGAAGATAAAATGACCAATCATATACCTAAATAAGGAGGGATCCCATTGGTTCCCACATTATATATTCAAATTATGTCACCCTATGTTGAGGCTAACTGTTTGTTTCCTAGTCTGAATTCTTATCATTACGGCTTACTCACCATATTATGTCTCATTTGTTCATATCGATTCTGATGGAGATTACATTAAATGGTTATTTTTATGATAAATATTTTTCAAAAATATATTTTTATAAGAAAAATGGTTTTACATTGAGAAATGTCATTGAATTTCATTGTTGGGATTATTTATGTGTTGAATAACACAACATGGATTTTTATCTTTTTTACCCAGATCATGGTAGAGATTTTTATGCTTCTGCTAAATTTTTCAAAGAAGGTGTAATAGATTTTTTTTTATTAGATGTAAAAATATTAACGATATCTTATAGAAATTATGTGAGAGTTTTTTTATATCATTAGAATGTGAAGCTTACTATCCTCCACAAAAGCTATTAGATGAACTTGTATCATTTGATAGAATGAATGTATAAGATTTCATGTTTTACCGTTATTAAAATTTCAAAAAGGTTCCAAATATGAAATTGGATAATTATTCAATAGACATGTGGATTTAAGGGTTTTTCATACCATGGGAGGTAGATTGTGAATTGTTAAATGTCTTCAATTTTTTCGTATTGGTGTTTTTTGTGAAAATTTAGAATTTAGATATTATCATATTCATATTTATTAACATCGAAAACATCAATAATTGATATATAAAATCCAAAATCATATTGTTTCCAAATATGTTATGAAAATTTGTGGTTGATAGAATTTTGTATTTAAATATTTCCAAAATACGAAATTAAAAAAAGGATAATATTTTATTCATTAGTTCTGATACGATGAAACACATGAGGTTTTATTTTGATAATTATTCTAAAAATTTATTGATAAGGATGATGGTTCCAACTTGTTTGATAATCCATCAAGGAAATCTGTGAAGGTTGATAAGAAGGATAAAAGGATAGTTGATAACTCCCCTCTATAGAATGAAAAGAAATAAAATAAAGTACCTAATGAATTTTTTGAATAGTGGATGGAAAATAAATACGAGAAGAACCTTGGGGAACTAGTAATTGGACATAACCCAATATTATATGGGGCTCATAAATTACATACTGTTAATAATTTTATAAAATAATAAAAGAATAAAAATAAAATGAAAAAATTGAAAGAATATCCAGTTTTTTAGATTTTTTTGAGAGGGGTTGGAAGATCATCTTAAAAGGATGATCTTCTAGAAAGTCACACTGATCAGGTTAATCGGGGTGCAACATTATATTTTGATGAAACCAAAATTTTATATATATAAATTTATTTTTATGAAGAAAAAAGAAAAGGAAAAGTTGTTGATGATGAATCAGTCCTGGTCTTTCCTAGAAATCCATCAGAACTGGAACAAGCTAGAAAGGATGTTTTGATAATAATTAGATATCTCATGGAGGAGCATTAAAAATAAATACAAAAATATGTTGACGGAATTGATAATGATTAAAATTAATGGGATGAGTATTAATGCAGTTAAAAAAGTAAATATGAAGAAATTGAAAAAAACATTGAAGAAGGGGAAGATGATGAGAATGAGGAGGATGAAATTAAAGAGGATGATTTATATGAAAGAAATAAATCCAATAAGAATTCATTAGAGTCATAATAAGAATCCTCATTAGACATAACATCTCAGAATAATAATGATATTAATTAGTGATGTTATAATGGGAATGATTTAGAATAAGAGAAAAAGACCCCATCCACACAAGATGACGATCGTAATTCAAAAACCTAAAATGAAGATAAACCTAACACCAAAAATGATATCTTGAAAATATATAATTATAAGGAATATGGTAATAAAGTTTATAACAAATTTAATAAAATGGTTTCAAATAATGAAAATGTGAAAGGAAATAAATATGATGTGGAATCTAGAAGAATCAAACCCCCTAAGATACAACAAGATGATTCAGATTCATTAAAAACCATTAATTGTGACTGATTTGATTATATTATCTAAGATTTAAATAGGTTATAAAGAATAATTCCATATCTACCAAATCTTGCATCTCCTTGTTAAATCTTTAGAGAAATTATTATTTAACATTGGAATAGATAAAGATGTTGATGGAGAATGTTATTTTTCTAAAATCTCAACTAATAGTTTGTCAAGACTGTTCTCAAACACATAGGATATCTTGTAATCAATTAGTGAGTAGACTCACAATGTTGATACTTATAATAATATCTATTATGAGAATTTCGGATAATATAGAAAATATATTTAATGAATACACTATATATTATAGTTAGTACACTAAAAACAAGGAAGAAAATTTGACATTTATAAAATATTTCATAGATTTAACTGATAATCGGTCTAATAAAGTAAAAGTGGTGAATGTGAGGTTCTGATACATTGAGCTACAGCTGACTAGACAAAAATCTAAAAATTATTATGTAATAAGACATATAAATCATAACAGTGATTTTTCAGGAAAATTTGATATTAAGGGAGACAAAATAGAGATTTTTGAGAAGTAAAAACATGAGTTTAAGATAATCATGTCATTTTGGAAGACCCTTATAAATAAATATTGATCATTTCTCTTTTGAAATCTTATTTTATTCTAATCTTTACAGTATGTGAAAAAAATTTCTTTAGTGAATTTAATATTTTTGTCCAACTATGATTTTTATGAATATTATCTAATTTTGATTAGATGAATGTTATTTCATATTTTTGTTGATTATTAGTTATTTAATTATATTATTTTTTGTATATTTTTTGTCAATATTTTCTATAAAGTTCATATTCATTCTCTATTAATTTTTGAAAATCAAAAGGGGGAAATGTTTACAAAAAGGGGGAGAAATCATTATTGGAGTGATCTTTACAAAAATGGGGAGAAATTATTTAAAAACACGGGAGAATGTTATATTAAGGGTAGATTAATATCATTTGGGTGAAATGTTATAATAATGGAGGTGTTCATCATAAACAACATCATTTTCTCCATCATCTTTTGATGATTTATAAACTCATGGAGAGTCATGATTTAATCTTTATATATGATTACAATGTACATAAATGAAATGGACTATAAGTTTTTCAATGTTTTTTTATTTAATTCTTGTGGTTTTTAATTTCCAATAATGGGGAGATATTGATTCAAGAAATTATATTTTTTTCTTTTCTATTCCTCTAATTTTTGAATTCAAGAATACCTTCTTAAAAACTTATTTACTATCTTATTTTGTCAAAATAGTTTTAGAATTCTTTTGAAGATTTTTTGTTACCATAATTAGAATATGTACTTAAGTATTATTAGTGTAAAATTTATATTCTATATTACAATTATTGGAGTAAGAATCCTTTTGATAATCATTAGACACACCTTTTTCATGAGAGATGATATTTTCTTTTATTGTCTCTTATAATGACATTTTTCTGACAATCTGATTGATAATGGTTCCGATGAACATTGAAACCATACTTCTAGAGATTATCGTAATGAAAATTATAAGGAAATACATCAGACTAACATAGATTTATAATTGTATTCCGAATATTTACTTTTAATTTATAGAATTATTTTTATATTATGATGGTGTAAAACTATAATATGTCTAATAGTCAAATATAATTGAGATGTAATGTTCCAGGTGTCCATGTCATTGCAAAAAACATAGAGAAATATGACTATTGGGAGATCAAGATGACTGTTGGAAGGTTTTCTATAAATACCCAGTGATTTGAAGAGTATGTAATTGGTAAACTAAATTCTATCTCAATTTTTATAAAGAATACATAACATAAAAAACATGATCTAAGTCTCTTATAATTTTTTATATAAGGTCATTATAAGGAAACCATATTAGGTTGTCTACTTAGTAACATTATTGTAATCATTACGTATTCCTGATCAGTACACTAATTGAGGGATTCTTGGGATAGAAAGATAGATAATATGATCCATTGGTTAAAGTTATACCAAGGTTAGGTATATATGGAATATAATATTCATATTGAGGGATTCTGGGGATAGAATGACAGTTCGGTTCCAATCATTGTATCGAGGACTCCCCTAGTAAGGAAAAGAAAACTTTCATATATGTATAAAAAAGGATTCACATTGTATGGGTTATAGAATTATTTTCTATTATGATTAAAATATATATTATTATTTTAAAATATTTGGATGGAATAATTAGTATTAGGATTCTATTGTATTACTTATTTCTGACAATTTTTTTATGGTGTATTTCTAAAAGAAGGTGAAACATCATATTCACCTTTCAATGTTTTTTGTTTTATCTATACTATTTTGATTACAATAAACAGATAATGCTTAATCATATCCATCATGATTATGATTATTATAATATGATAAATCAAATCCATAGTGATCTTTATAATTCACATTGATTTAATCAAATTTATTGTGATTATAACTCCATGATCTGAATAGTTCTCGAGTTTGATAAATCAACGTAAAGAGGTTTAGGGTTTTTTTAGTTTAATTATTTTTACCCACATTTTATAAAACTGCAGTTCACCCCCATATTTTAACTCATCCATCAAAAGATATTTATTACAACCCGAATTAATATATATCCATATGCTAGGCCAACACCTATTACAAAATTTCATGTATTTCTCTTCTCTATTTTTTATTCCCTCTTTATTTGGGGGAGTATTAGGTATCACGAAGTCAAAGATAATTGTCTATAAAAAATAATCTATATTTCATAGATGTATATTTGTTGGAATTATTTTATTCATAGTATAAATATGTTAAAGGCTTTTTAGGGTTATCCCTAAGTTTGTAGAACACCAATATTGATTTGGTATTTTGAGTAGAAAGTAGAACGATTTCCTTATTCTGAGTGTTTTATCATCAGGAAATTATCAGAAATCAAGAAATATTAACATAATATAAAAATTTTATGCATAGTGTATTTTTTTCTAGGAATAATTCATTAATTTTGTTCAAGGAATGAAAATATTACATGTTGTGAAATGTTCACGTGTTGTGAAATGTTTAGGATAAATATTTTTAATCGGAGGCAATATGTTTTTTTTGCAATAAATATGAAATTAAATTTACATGATGTAAACATTTTACACACCATGTATTTCTCTTAGTCATTAAAATTTTGGGGGGAAATGGTTTTTTTGTTCATTATATGGTAATATCTCCTCTCTAAATCAAAGAGCACCCACAGAAAAAAATTAGGGATCTCTGCGCCTTCCAGATTGCATTGTTTGGAAATTGATCATCAGGGTTATTGTGATACATCTCAATGGGTATGTGATCTACCTATTTCTTGATTTACCAAGATCACAACATAGGTTTTGTGCTATATTTTTATATTAATTGATCTTATGCGGTTATTTCTCCTATATCAACAATGTGAACTTCTTCTAGGGGCTGATCTATTGTTGGTTAAACTATGGCGGGTTCCTGTTCTTTATGGTTTATCATGATCTACCTATTATTCAATAATATTTGAGTATGTGATGTGATTATAATAGATAGGTATCAATATCATGACATCTATTTTTTTTACAAAATGCACCTTCCTAGTTGGTGGATCTTGTTTTGGGCACGTGCAACCTAAATTTGGGGTAGGTGTTTCTGTATGTAGCATCTGGTGGATGAACTATATTTCACTAGTGTGGTAAATAGTTTATTAAATAAATTTGAACGATTGATATGTGTGTGTGTAGAAAAACATAATTTATAAATGATGGGTTTTCTCTTATTTTGTGTAAAAGAAAAATAAATATAAAATTATTCTATAATGATTGCCTATATTTTTTTTATATTCATGGTCTTGATAAAATGGTTTAGAAAATAGAGCACATGGGAATCCTTGTGTGGTTGGTTAGAAATTGTAATAATAGGAAACTTCTATGGATTCTATTGGGGTGTTCACTTAGGGGGAGTTCCTCTTCTCCCAAGGCCCATTGATCTGGGGACATGTTAGACACTATTTATAGTTTCAGTTTCAGGGGTATTTCATAGCTCTCTAGAATCAATTCATATGTCTAGATACATGATGAATTCTATTTTTTATGTCTAGGTAGGAGTGTATGAACATTCTTAACATGTAGTAATATTTTTCATGATGATACATTTTCATTGGAATATTCTATTTTGGCTTGTACTATCACTAATATGATATTATATGTGATACATTATTTGATTTGATTTTTATTGTTTGATGTATATGAAATTTTATAGTCTATTTTACCTGGATTATTATGGAAATGAATATAAAATGGGAAGGTAAATGTTTTTCCATGATTTTGCTATAATTTTTTTAATTATTATTCATAATATTTTTTACATTTTTGATGTTTTTATTATCGTACTGATATTTTTTGTGGATCTCAAGGGTGTGATACCACTGAGCCTTTTATCTAACACCCATCCCACCCCTTCAGTGGAGCATTGACCACGTGATATAATTCAATATAGGGAATGTCATGGTGACACAATATGGTAATGAGGGTTTAGTCCACTCTGTATGGGTAGATAGTGGTGGGATGGTGGTAGTATTCCCAATTAATGAAATGATGAAACTATTTAGGGTTTTTATCCTTTCTATTGGAATTATCTTATGTGGATTTATTAGCAAATTTTGTGCTCTTTTGATTCTTTTATTACCATTTGATATTAAAAATATTTATTGTTTTACGATTCTTTTTATTTTATTATAATATATATATATATATATATTTCATGATCTATACATTAGGTTGGGAAAAAAACATTCCCTCTAGTTGATGAGGATGGATGAATTCTAATCCCCATCTAGTGTAGGTTGAAGACACCCTATGGGTATGTTGAAATTCAGTTGTGGTTCATGTTTTAGAGGGTATACAAGTTAGGTTTTTCACACTCTCTACCATTAGATGGAACATAGTTCACCCAATAAGACCAATCTATTTTATATGCCTGGCCTTACATCCATACATCCAAGGAAATCCTGGGTCCTTGAATTATGTTGACTATGTATATGTTGTTGAGGTTACCTTCCCATGTCATGGAATGAACTCCCTATGAATATCCAGAACAATGAAGAAAAAATCACTACAAAAGGAATATCATTAAGAATTGATGAAAATTGTAATTTAGTTTCATAAGATACATACTATAATTCTATGTTCACAAATAGTTATAACTCCGGATAGTACCTCCTCCCACAGTTAGAGATAAGGGTCCCTTATACTACTCTGGTTATCCTCCTCTACCTAGGTTATTTTCCTCTATATTCATGTTACATATACTATAATAGGATACCAAAACACTAATATGAATGTACCTTATAGTTATTCTAGGAGTTATAAGAATATATTTAACCCATTCATCCTCTAAACCCCTCTAAATCATGAGTTATTATTAATTCATATCTTAATATGCTGTCAGGTTTAAATTTCAGACTTAATACCTCAAAATTTGTTGTATGATAGTGCAATAATTCTATGATTTATGTGTACCATTACCATTCAGAAGTGGAGAAAAAAATGTAACTCCGTAAATCCAGAAGAATAAATAGGTATTGTTAGCATTACATTCTAAATCCCCGTAAATATTGGAGCATGTTATAACATCGATGGTTCTAGGAAGAATTCCTCATAAAAATGTCCTGGAACGTATCCCTAGTTACATCGTCATGCCTCCCATATTGAATAATCATTCTCCATTAACATTGAGAAGGCCCCTAAAGAATATAGGAATCCAATTTCACTCGCCACTCACCCGGTTTCTCGACATGGTTTATAATTTTCTTGATGATCTCAATCTAGTCATACTCATACATGGGGAATCCATTTCAAAAAAATGAAGTGGGGAATTGAAACTGAAAATCATAAGAATAATCTACTACAGTCATCCTTTTCCTATGGGAACCTCCTTCTTGAATAATACCAATTAAAAGATTGTAACCTAAGGTGGTTCCACTGATCAGACCATTGTAGTGACAATGGGATCATGCTCAATTACATTATCATGCACATCTAGAAGTGTTGCAAGATCATTACCCTTGATGATTTGATCATATCCCACTTACCTATGTGGTCCCCCTAAGACATCATCATGGTGGAATTATCTAAAATTATATAAAAACACATATAATAAATTCTAATAACATGAAAATAATACAACAAATAAATTTAATAAGAACCCATAAGAGAAGCACATCATGAGGACTCATACTAAGAGGCTAACCATGTTTTTAACACATAAGAACAAATAAAAAACTATGTATCCAGTACCATCAAGTTAATTATATTCAATCATAGATAATGATATATATAATTATCAATTTCATATAATTAATTTTCAAATAATATATATCAAAATAGAACGTAGAATTTATTTATTCTTTCATTTAATTAATTAAGTATCTATCAATAATAAGAAACCATATGCCTGACATGTGAACTTATATAACTATTCCAGATTCATGATGGAACTGAAGTCTCATATACTATAATAGTTTAATAATATTTCTCCTATTTATCTGAAACTATTAGATAACAATTGATACCAATAATCCGCTCCCTGGTGACATAGAGTTATGTTATATATCAAATGGATAGGCACATATTTAACTCCCCTACAGAGTTCCATTTATTCAATCTCGTTTCTACCATGACCTAAATAAAAAATAGAAAGAAACAAAAAGACCTTTGATATCACTTTAAACCAGCACAATTTGAGTCATCTTGTCTGAGAAAGATCGAGATGATCTAATGTGATTCTTCCAATGTGAGTGAGGGTGTTGAATATCCAAGAGGGATGGAACAGTGTTATGGGGTGGCTCTACCATCATGGTATATATGAATACATCACAACCGTATCAAAATACAGATAAATAATCAAAAACTACTGGAAAAAAGTTAATAATATATAAGTTGTAACGAATAGAATATATGTCATACTAGATATGCACGGGATACCCAATATTATAGATCAATCTTGTGTTTGATGACAATAAAAATATTTTTATCAAAATAAATATAATTCAGGGTCAATCTCGGCATCAAATCCATCACCCAATATCCATCTTCCCACCTTCCTGATATAGGTACCTTTCCATCCACTAGTTCATTTACTATAATGTTTGTATGGACATGATGATAACCATATAGGGTGTGAGTATTAAACCAATAGAAAACCACCAATGAATCCTTAAAATAAGTTCATATACATATATATAATTTCACAACATGATTATAAAATATAAGTAAAATCTGAACAATCATGTGCTGATATTTTATGTACTAACGAAGATTCTTAAAACCATGGAACTACCTAATTCAACACTAATAAGAATGAAAAGTAATATGTAATTGCTTCATAACTAATATCTTGATATATATTCTACATGTCAGCTCAAAATATTTATCTAATTACACTATATCTACATTACACCTTTGAGGAACAACTCCATTCCTACCTTTAAGGGTATGTTACACTCCTTCTTTAGGGAGAATTTATCTAGTTCATTCAATCAATCGCCACATTATGATTATTCCTCTTTCACATGACGGTATGTACAAATGATATTCCTGAATAATTGTAAATCAACTCATGTGAATCATTTTTCCCAATGAGTATAATTATTAAAACATTTGATCTTTTCTAATGCCACATGATCATTACTATATCAGTTGAACATTCCATGTTCTAATTCTAACCAATATGATACCTAGAGCTATAGGATATAAATCACATCATTAATACCACTCCTCTAAGGAACCAAATATTCACTCTATATAAAATTGACAATATTCATATCTAAATCATAGTTTCGGTCGTCTATAAACACATTAACATAAATGTAATCTCATAGAAATGCATAGGATTTTTATATCAACATAGGTATCGTGGCCACAGATATACCCACAAGAGAATCATATCAACAAAGGGTCACTTGGGCATCAATTCAGCAAAAAATATACCATATCAAGTAATAATATAATAGGATACACATGAAACTGCATGCATATGATACCATAAAATTTTATAAAAAGGACCAAATTTGTGTGGATGTCCTATGTTAAGAAAATATATGCCAAATGCCAAGATTCCCCACCCGGATCAAGACGAAACAAAGAATTACATATAAAAAGTCACAATTTATCTCATTATGGATTCTAGATTCATGTTCCAAGAACCAAATTATGAGATATAGGAATGGATGATACTTATACAAGGTGAACATTCACTAATTATTGATCATGTTCAGATTCTGATAGAGATAAAAATTCACTACATATGGCCACCTATCGATAAAAAAATCAATTATCCTCTATTATATCAAAATAGAATATTTATTTCTATTAAACCTATGCTAAATATGAGATTTTGGTTATAATGACTTAACCGTACCCAACGAGAGTAACTAAATCAATCGAATCTTCGGGCATTGAGGAGATGGGATGATGACTGTAATATCCCCATTAAAGGGTAAATTTTCTTAATTCTAGTCAAATAAATGTCATGAAATGTTATGTTGATATAAAATTGGTGTTTTTAATAGAAATTACAAGGTATAACATAGTTAAATTTTTTGAGACCACTTTCAAGCTAAAAGAGGAGGAATTATATCTGGTCGCTACATAGATACATTAGAAGAAGAATGGGTGCTAGTCAGAATTTTAATTCATCATGACCTTGTAATTTCATTATAAACCCACCAATTGATTTACCATTTTATATTTCTGAGAATCATCCAACCATAATGAATACATTGTATCTTATATGGTGAATTTTCCATCTTCTTACCAGCTCATCAACACACGAATATTCAATAGCTTTGATGAATCTTGTTTTGTATATTTTATCCATTATATCTAAATTAACATTTTATTATTAAGGTTAATCATATATAAATGTTATATTTTTTAGAACATGGTATTCCCTGAGGATATAATGGGGATTTATGGATTTTCGTATCAATAGAATGTCCAATCTAGTGAATTTTCCTATATCTCTTAATCAGATCTAGATTTATCATTAGTGGATGTTATCATTGAGTAATCCATATAGGATTCTATCCCTTGTGTTATTTTTATTTGATTATGATTATATAATACCTCATTATATTAACTAGTATCAGTTATAAGTAATTATTTTTGTTAGATTTATCTTGGTTTTGATTCTTGGATTTGGGAATCCATTCGTTTAAGGTATGAAATTCTTAACATTTTAGTCCATTGTATAAAATTCAATGGTATGTTAGGACTTTGGGTGAATATGGGGACCATGACACAATTTCTGAACATGATTCTCCGGTGTGTGGGTTCATTATTGTGATACCTATAAGGCAATTTCTTGATATTATTTTCATGTGGGTGGGTTAATTATAATGATACCTTTCTTGATAAGAAATTATTTTTCATTTATATGTTATTCCTTATGTTTTATTTTTTCCATAACCTTTGGAAACTCTAATTTAAATATTTATAAAACATAGTTACTCTAGAATGGATGGTCATTTCATTAATTGGGGAGTACATATGACATGATTGATAGTGTATGACCCTATGAGGCATGTTCGTTAGCATCAAACATGGCATGTTCAATCGATGTAGTAATGATAATATGATGTTGGAAGTGGTCCATAATTTAAAACATTTAAACTTCATATCAATAGAGAATTATATGTGAATGAGTAGAGTTCCAATGATTTTTCCATTTAGGTTTACATACCATCTTTAAAAAGTAAAATTACCATGTGATGGTGACATATTAGAGGATCAAAATGACTACTCTTTAAAGGTGGAGCATGAATTACCCTTAACGGTGGGAATGGGATTATTCCTCAATGGTGAAATGTGGATAAAGGATAGTTGAAAAAGTATATCGAGGCAATTTTTGAACCATATAATATGGTCTAATTAATCAATTACTACATCTAAATTCCATATTTTTTGGTGTTGAAGTAGGTGGAGTTGTAGTTCATGGAACCATGGCTCGAGAAAGATGAATCAAAACATGACTATTGATTTACACATTTACTTAAATTTCAAGGAATTTAATTTTACATATTTCGAAACATTTTTAGGGATGAATTGATGGTTCCCTAATGGGTTTATACTCAAACCCTATATGGTAATCATGGTGTGTGTGCAGATGTTAAGTTCTTGGATCTTAAAAATGGAATGGGCCCGATTTCAAGAAGCTGAGTAGGAGGATCATGGATGATGGAGGTGATACCGAGAGAGACTCTAATTTATCTTAAATGTGTTTATTTTATTTTATTTCATTTTACACAATGGATTAATATAAAAAATTGTTGAACCATTTTTTATATTGTATAAGCTATATGTTTTAATGTCCCAACCAATAAGACACTGAACCAGTGCCCTGGTGCGGTGCACCACATTTCCATAGATGTTCCCCCACATAGGATAGAGTTTGTCGACTTGTGTTTAGGGTATGTCTTGTTTCCACGGGGAGACTAATCCCCTCTAATAATATTTTTAATCATGTAATAAAATAAAGTAAATCATATACACATCTAGATAAACACTACAACCAAGTCATGTATTGATAAAGAAGTTTGACATTAGATGAAAAAAAATTAATGAATCTGACATTCATACAATATCAGATCTGTAATAATGATCATGAAAAAACAATAAAAAAGAAACAAATTAAAAATGATCCCAAAAGTCTATCCCTCAACTGGTCACAATCCTGAGATGGTCTCATCCCCCATGATATAATCTATGAATCTTATAAATCATCAGACATTTCCCAAGTCCATTACCATAACTGAGTAGGTTCTTCTTAGAGACCCTAGTTCTATTAATGTATGGAAAGGATGAGAGTAAAATTAAGTGTGAAATCACTAATTGATTCCCTAAATATAACAAATCTGTTAAAAAAACATAATGCAGATAAGATCTTGGTAAATACTATAATATTTTTAGATCAATTTATGGAAAAAATGAACAAAAATTGATTCCACAGGTTCATAGTGACACACTAGGATGGTTATACTATTGTTGATCCTTGGGATTATGACCTGGATTAACCCTACCAACTTCATCAAGTATCAGCGTGTAACTAATCATGTCACGTGGACCAATACAAACATTAGTAAAAAAGGAATCTAGGGTTTCTTCATGGAATTCCCTACAGTCAAAATGTATCTTATTGAAAATGATCACTCATCCAATCATTCCCATCGAATTTGATCTCTCATAATAAAATTCCAAAATCATCTGGAATCCTAAGGAATCATACCATTCATCATACCTTTCCCATATAAGGTGAGCTCTCATCTTGGAATTCTACTTAATTAGTAATTATATCAAATTTAGGTAGTCATCCCAAAATTCCCAAGTAATTTGAGAACTCATCATGGAATTATGACCTATAAAGTATATAATGGTTATATGAAATCATATTTACCTTCAAAAATGATTATTTGTTACCTGGAATCAAGGATTTCATCTAGTAAATTCTACCCATCGAGTATCATATTGAATATAGTAACTCATCTAGGCCTCCCCAAATATCATATGAATTATAGAATTCAATAACTCTTATCAATATTACCTCCTATCCTTGATAAATTTTTAAATGTAATTATGTATCCATTATTTCAATTTTATTATCAATATATATAAATACATTTAAAAGAATTTCCAATTTTATTCTGATCATAGTCACACATATGAATTTAATACATCATTGGATATCAAGAATCCCATTCATTTAATAGGACATTGATTACCATTTTACCATATACATACATGTTTTTATCTCATTTCATTGGATGATTTACCCATGGAAATAACCAAATTATATAAAATCACCCCTAGTAATTTCATTAATAGAAATTTAATTTGCTAAGGTTATATGACAATATCAAAACATAAATACACTTTATTTCTTTAATATAAGTCATTCATGGAAGGATTATTTCATGATCATCCATGTTTGTTATATTTCCATTTCAAAATCATTTATTTGAAGTTTAACTCCCCCTTTTCACCAATTAATCTACATTTACCAATTAAAACACCAAGTCATAAAATTTCTAAATTTCCCCATACATTATAAAGAAGATATAGAACAATGATTATCCTAGAAACTAGTCACTTTATGGTTCAAATTCCACATTTGGGAAAATCTAAGGGGATACCTATAATGTAGGGCATTTATCTTACATAAAGAGGGCATTATAATTAAGAGTAACTATAATATAACAATTTATTTTAAAAAACTGGGCTTTTTGAATCCTAGATGATGAGAAAACATACACAGTTGATAATACGGTGAGACTACAAGTAAAATTTAGGGAGCTAATTCCTTATCCTCTATTATATATAGTCATACAATATCTGCTTCTAGTTTAGTATTGAACTGAATAAATCAATGAGGTGGACAAAAAGAAATGAAAATATGATATTATGACCATAGAAAGAATGAGAAAACATAATAGGGTAAAAAAATAAGTAACTCAATGGTAGATGATATATAGCCTTACCTCAAACACTGTAACACATATTGGAATGACACAAAATCTCCGGAATTAAAAGAGATACATGAAATGGAATGATAGTAAGAGAGGGCAATGAGAGGTATTATACTTATTCAAATGAGGGTTAAAATTAAGTAGGCAGGTCTTAATTGTAATGAGGAAAATTACTAAAATACCCCTTTAAAATGATTCTTAGTAGTTCACTAACTAGCTATTGGGAATTCGTTGCTTAGTTGGTGATTCCAATAGCACCCAAGGGATACATGTTTGTCCATTAACCTTCCACTGGGACTACCTAAATATTATATAGTCCTAAGTACTTCCCCCAGGCTCCTAATTCCATATAGAGACTACTGTAAACCCCATAGACACATATATTGTCAATGGACAAATTCCCGGACGGGATTCATAAATGGCCATATAGAAATATTAAAAAATATTATACCTTGAAGGGGAGGATGGATATCATAGTCTCCCCACCACAAGACAAAAAATCCCTAACTTTACTCCCAAGAATCACCATACCTCGACTTATGAACAAAACACATATGATTCGATGTATATATTAATAATAAAACAATTCCAATGATCTTCACTATTTAAAATCCCATCACTTGTGTACTATAATGGCAATCATAAATCTAATTAAAACATGAAACCCATCAATAAGTGGTATACATGAAATATTGATTCATCATTATCACACATTGTGGGGTGATTTCATTTCTATACACCATAATACTACAACCTGAAACCTCATCGAAAGGGAATCATCAATTACAATACTATCTATCTCCCAAGGCCATGACTCAACATTGACACCAGCATGCAATTTCTAAAAACCAAATTCTACTAGACTCAGTCACCCAAAATTCCTAAATCAAAATACTTACATTTGGTAGGAAAATCATAACACTCGACCATACTAGTGGTTATCAATAGTAGTTCTACAATTTCATCCTGAACTAATTTATTAGCATATATACATGGGTGTTACCTGAAAATTTAACCCTAGACTATCAGGTTTTTCAATATTATATTGAAAATATTTACCATAAACTAATTAAAATGACTTCCATCTCAACATATCCATGGTGTGATCCCCACTATTGGACTACATTATTACCAACCAATAAAAAATTAGTCATGATACACACCATTAAAACATTGAAATTCTTATCTTGAATCCATTGCTCAAGCTAAACTAAAAAAAATGTACAAAACACAAAATCTTCTTATTATTATAAATAAATAACCGCCATACACCCAATCATTAGGGATTTACCAAACATCCCAAAATGGGTTTTACCAGAACCTTGAACTCTCTAACCAAAGGTTTATAATTTCTATGGCTGATATGGTGTTCCATTTCATGGTAATTTCAATATAATAACTTCATTGGAGTCCAATGAAATTGATTTACAACTCCCCTATCCTTCATGATAAAGATAATGTCTCCTAGACTCATCTTTCATTTATTATGAGGATATAATAATGAATCATCAATCCTCGCCTAATCATGGTCCACTGGATCATCTTCCTCAATATCTCAAGAAACCTTATTGGAAATTATGGCCATACCCTCAAACATCCATTTAAATACTACCCCTCACAAAGAATTAGATACACTACACATTAAGAACAACTGTGATTGTTTTAATCCTAATTACAATGTTTTGGTTCCCAATATCCACGTACAACACCTTGTATCAAAACATGATAGTCCAATAATGTTTATCTTGAGACAACTATGTAATGATTGAAGATCCATTATTGATTTCATCACCACAACTGAGGCACATTCTACCTTCTCACTAAATATCTATGTCAACATTCCCACATTTAAAATCAACATCCCAATCACAATTATTTGGGAGGTACTCATTAAAAAAAACTCATTATATCCTCTTTAGTATCTTCCAAGAAATTGTGTATCAATGTTCATAGTTGAACTAACACCACGACATCAATCGAGATTCTATAAGAACCATGAAATTATCTACATAATATAGATGAACCATTATACCTATCCAATTTTGAGAAGGAAAAATTCATAGAGATTTTATCACCTGAATCTCAACAATTAACATCATTTTTGTTCTCCTGATCAACTCAATGACATAAAAAATAGTATCATGAATCTCTAAACCACAGTTTATACCTTATTTTAATCAATTCATAAGGGTCACATGCTTCTATATAGACATTTAAAACCCAAAATCATGACCCCATGAGTCATTCATTTCTGAAAATAGGCAGAATCACCCTTTCAATCTTCTAACCGTACCACATAGCACACAATTATGATCAAGATAGAGTCATGATTAATAATTTCCTAAAACAAACCAAACTATTATCATTATCCTTGTCTAGCCACATAACTACCCATCCTATAGGAATATTTATAAAATATTAATAATATAATCCTACTCAATCAAACTTATACCCATCTACATAAGGTCCACATAGACCATTCCATTGAATAATGCATCATAAAATAGTAGTGTTAGGCATTCAAAGGATCTTATCATTCGACACTATCCTTAATACCAATAAACAATAACATAGGTCATTACCATAAAAATAATCCATGGAATGGCCATGAAATTAATAAAACTATATAAAACTATTCATCCTTCAATTTCACATGCGAAAACATCTTCCTACCCATCACATGTCTCAAACGTCTATGATAAATGGAAAAATAATCTCTCAATTAACCTAAATAAAAAAGTGACTAACTTAAAAATACTCCAAGAAGAATGCTAATAATCAATGGGTTATCACACCTATCTCCTTATATAAGGTCTCACAGAGGCCACTTCTCATGGATGTCACTGAAACTCCCATTCCGAAACAAATAGAATATTACACTAGAAGTCCAAATGACTACTCTTAGTCACACTAAAAAATTTACAAACACCCATCATCAATGGGACAATGATCAATGACATACACTATTGAGATTAACATGTCTAGTATTAATACCAAAAACAATAACCACTCCTATTTTAAGAATAAATCCAAAATATTTATAATAAATTATGATACAAGGAAGCGCCACATTTCCACGTTTTCAAACCCCATATCCAACGGTCTCTAATATATGATGATCCCAATAGTCCAAAATACCGATATATTTGGTCAAGTTGTAAATATAAATGTTACACACAACTATATTCCTAAAAGGTTTTATCATTTCATATATTATTTTCTTTAGGAGTTCCATAATGTAAGTCTTACAACTTAATTTTTTATAAATAAAGCACTCCACTCAGTCTAGTTTAGTGTACGAGGGAATATTACATCATTCCTCACAAATTCATATTTTAATCCTTCAATCATTCATAAATATTCCAAATTTTAACAATTTATCAATTATATAGATGTCTTTGTAGATTCTACAAATATGAATCGACCCATAAACATTGGCTTTTCTTTAATACAATGTCACATATTGACCGAAGGATTATTCTAGAGCCAATAAAGAGAGGGTTTACAACATCACGTAATTGTTTCCAACTTACTATTTTTGTGAACATATATATTTTGTGAAAAAGATAGTTTTAAAGTAAACAAGTCTCTCAGATTCTCATTATTGACCAAATACTGAAAAGGTGGTACTGTACATCACTAGACTAATATTCACATCTTTAACATTCAATAAAATAATTTTAAAACTCTTCGATTTATTTTCAAACTTATGTGCCTCCCCCCCTAAAGGAAAAGAAATGAGAGTCGTGAAAACAACTTTTCAAGACACAAATAGGGTTGTGTGTCTAAAGAATCTCAATTCTACTATTAATAGAGTATCACACCCCATGTGGAGAGAGATATGTATATGTTGATTTAGCATCATCCACTCATGAAACCAAATATTTTGTTTCATCATGAAAATATAGACCTCATGGATCCCCATAGGTATAGAACTTGTGTGATTAAAATCATAAGTGCCCAAAATTTATATGGATCATGTTTTTTAAATCCTTGTACAACATCCCTTAAAAAATAATGAGGTTCACATAGTATCAAAAACCAAAACATAAACCCAATCTTCTGGTGACTCTAGAAGATGCTTAGAAACATTCCTCTAATATCTATGGAATGTACATGGGGTAGTGCCTATGGTTCCTAAAACCATTTTTTTGGATGAAAATGTTGATATGTGCACTACAGACTTCAGGTTCATGAGATAATTCCTTCTCCAAAAAAACATATATGGGTGCATGTTCAGTGCTCATTTTTTCCAAAAAAAATAATTCAGGGAGAACCAGTGACTAGACCACCTAAGAAACTATTATTATTAACACCAATGTCTAGCCACATTACATAAATCATATAATAGATATTCATGCCTCATGTTTCTCCCTAGAATAATCACACTCATGTTGGTAACCAATTTTACACTTCACCACTTTAGTATTTATACCACACAACACCCAATCGTTTTTTATATTAGATGTATAATTCTTAAATGTGGCCTCAAAAATATAAACTACTTCCTATTTCTTCTATTGAAAACTATTTTTTTAACCTTCTCTCCTATGTTTTAATAGTCTCCATGGGAATTGGATCATCCCATGTATGATATGTATGCTATTAAACTATATATCCCAATTTCCTAGTCATATGATATCAAATTAAATAAAATTTTCTTCAACACGCTTTGTTAACATTTTTCCCTTTCCTCTATGGTGAACACTTGATTCCATATTTATGACTGGCATGGGATGAAACCTCATCTTATTCCAGGTGTGATGAACATAAGATTCCCTATGTATGATCATTATGGGATGAAATATCTGCACCCATTGCGGGATGAGATACATGTGACAAGAAGCCTCAATGAATAAGCATCCCACAATCCATTTCTCTCTCTCCTTCCATGGTGCAAGCATCACTAGAGAATTATGATAAACTACATGCATCGGTCCACATCACATGAAATTAAATTGTGGTATCAAAATAAATGGGTTTTAATCCCATCATTTTAATAGTTTATGTTGGGACACATCGCTGAAGTCAAATCTCCAAAAACCTTGGACACATCCCTATGGTTTAGTCCAAATTACCAAAAATACCATCAAAATTGTATGTCATCCACCCTTGATGGGTGAAACTATGATGTGTGCTAATTTTTCATTTGGAGACACACTACAACCACACCATCCAACATTCCCCCAAAAGACATTAAATATTTTTGACATCTTTTCCCCATAATATATTTTATCTATGACCAACCTATCTCCACAAGAAATTCAATATGTGAACAAACTATCCATGAAATATGTTAAATCTATGACCATATTGTCCCCACAAGATGTTAAACCTGTTACTCTAAGAGATGATTCAGAATGTAAAACCCATTTAATGAACATGAGATTCCCACGATTAAAAACAAAGGATGTTTTACTCCATTATTGAAGACTAAACCATGATAGACATGGGATTCCATATATTCTACACCTATAATTTATCATGTATGAGATTACCATGGTAAATAATGAGTAATTGTTTATAGGTTCCCAATACACCCAATATTCAATGATGTCCATATGTTCTTGACATCACCATCATCATTAACCATATGTCACCACCCTATAAAGACAAAAGAAGATTAAATAGTCTGTTTCCACCATGATATGGAACTAAGATATTTTTTTGAAACTGTGACATGAATTTATGAGGTAGACCGATACTATGAAATGAGATTTAAGTTAAATCCATGAATGGAGGAACTATAATCTCATCATCCCATTTTGATCAAGGAGAAAAAAATATTAATTACAATGGAAGATATTTACATCCTTTGGAGAGAGGGAATGATGAGATACTAACCAACCACACTAGAGGATGAGAGACCAATCCATTGATGAAAACAAGTTAAAGAGTGGAATGGAAGGAAATCCTATGTCATTACACCTGATGCCTGACCCTGGTGAAAAATTAACGATGAAAAACAATAGAAAATTCAGTGTGAAACTCTTGTCTTTGTGGGTAGGTCAGTAACATTGGGCACTACCAGATTTGGATTTCACCAGATCTTGGAATTTTTGTTAGATTTAAAATAAATTCTCTCCTATATCTAAGGGAAAATTAGTTATGATGGGAATCACCAGTTGGAGGAATAATCAACATGGATTCTTCCACATTCTTATAACCATTTTAGAAATAATGGTAAATGTTCATAATTTTGGTAATTTATTTAATCAAGTCTTTACTGATGATCAAATTCATGTATGATACATGTATCAAGTTGTTTAAAACATTCATCAACCCACCATCAGTAGGTCTAGGTGAGGGAACCAATGTAGTGAAATTCCCACATGACTACACTCCTTTCCTGATTTCCACCAATTCCATATATACTGAGAACTATCTCCCAATATCCCCATCCAAAATAATTCAGAAAAGTGTCATCATTACCCAGGTTCATCAACAAAAATTGGAAGGGGTCTTACAAACATGAAAAATATCCCATCAAGGCATAGAAGAACAATCACCATACTACTGCCACCCATAAAGGCCGTTCAAGGGGAAAATATCCCTTCATAATAAAATATTTTCTAGAGCCTCTTCCCAATGGATTATAATAGCTTGATTCCTTATTCTAAGGAAATAGGGGATGAACATGTCATGTGTTGTTCCACCACCACTAGGGATACATCATGGAGGGATACCAGCTTTCCAGACTAAAAATTTATTCCTATAACATAGGACAATATGTAGTTTAACCTTTCATCTACCCCGCTAGACCCATTATACCACGTGTAGCTCCAAAACTGAGGTAGGACAAAATCCTCTTCCAATACATTTAATCTCTATAATCTTCAATGGCCCCTCCACTTATATTTTATCTTACCCCCCCCATTATGTCCAATGAAACAGGGACGATTTTCTCTTAATTGGGATCAATACACTAGTTTCCCAATAGGAAAGTTCTGTTGGCTCGCCCAATTGTGGGTTCTAACATTAACCTACATACACCACCACATGTAGTATAATTCTGACTCATAGTTATTCCCCACAAATACATCACCCATTATGGATTTCCTCCCAATGATGGAGACTTCCCCTATTGCAATAATCTATCCCTATACAGGAGCGATAACCTTCTTTGTGGGGGCGGATCCCACATAGAAGGAAATCTCACAACCCCCTGGGGATCACACATACGGTAGTCCCATGACCCATAAGATATGAATTAGGTAAATTTATTGTAAAAATATAAATTTAAGACACCTAAGAAAAGGATTATCTAATAAAAACACATCTGTCACCTCTATCAGAACTGGGGGAGGAAGCACATCATTTGAGGCTGACTATCCCCAAAGTTGAGGTCCATATAGTTCCTAGATTCCTCCATACATACATTCATGTGTAAAAAAATATTAATTACTTCCAAAAACTCATATTATAATAATCCCCAAAACTATATACCTCTATACTCTCTACATCCACCATAGAAGAATGAGATACAACGAGCTCAGGGTTTCCAACCTTGAACAATGGTGTGAACTCTACTGATCCATGGGAAAATGTTGTCACTCATGATCATATAGATTATTTAAATACCAAATCCTATGTGGATATTGTTATTAGTTCGGTCTTTCCTATAATAGACACTGAAATTCTAGAGATGTTTGTCCATAAAGAAAGTCCCCCTCATGAAAATCAGTAATTGTGACGTTATTCATCATTTTCACCCTCGTTTTGTTGGTCATTTACAAATGGAGATCTATGAGATTAGGAATTAGATTCCTCTATAAAAATGAGCTAGTGGAAGATTGTTTTTGGAAATATCGGTCTTCAACTAGCTACTGGTTGTATTCTGGACACCATCAACCATGTTATTTTCCAATTTTAAATTCTTCACTGTGGGCCATGCCTCATGTTTGAAAAAAAATATCTAGGTTATACTAAGTCATATATGATGTTTCCAACACATCAATCCGATTAACATAGAGAACCCAATTTCCATCCATCAGAAGTTCCATAGGGTTGAAATTGTAGATCTTCTACTATCTAAACTCCTTCATTAATGTTGTTACATCCAAAAAAATTAGTAGAGAAACATTATAAGTCTCATTGTGCTACGATGAATCTTGCACAAGGAATCTACCCACATGTAAATATGAGGACAAGGGAAGTATGATACCCTTATCTTTAGTATACTTCCATGTTAAAAATAAGATCATCATGATTCCCACACCACATATGGTTACAAATATCCATCAACCACCTCTATGATGAATGTAATCATAAAAAATCAGGTGGATGATCCAAGAAATTATGCCAACAACATGGGATTCAATAATGAAAACCATACCCATATTGTGACTAAATAAAAGACAAATCCCTTGTAATGAACCGTCTCTTCCAGAAAGTATGGTTAATATGCTCTTAAATTAAATTCCCTTTAAATAACACTAGGTTTGGTACCTAGTCATGTTGAGGAGGTCATGGGTAAAACCAGGGTAATTCAATGTCGGACACCCCGAAAAGGGGAGAAATAATGGGCCCGTACTTTTTGAGGAAACCATACAACCCAACCAGCAAGACATCTTTAAAACTGTGTGGTTTGAAATAGTATATACCTGGGGGATGCATTGTTTTTATTCAATTGTGTGAACCCAGGATCATGACCATCTAGTTCCGCTATGTTTTGGGACAACACATTTTTCATGGTTTTTGAATTTTCAAATAAACAATGCACCTAACCATGTGGGGTGGCCATATATTGAAGTGAAAGATGCACGGTTGGCACAAGGTTTGGCCAACCATGTGGCCAAAATAGGAACCCTTGTATTTCAAGGTGAAATTAATTTGTTTCCCTTCAGATAAACTTATAAAATATTTTCCCTCTTCCCCATATTTCAACAGTATATAGAAATGGATCTCCTCTCTAATTGAGCTGAAATATCCGATGATATAGGAATCCAACATATCAATGATCCAGATTTGGATTCAATATCCATCAAAGGTGTTTGATTCATTTATGAGAGATATTGAATCCTATAATTTTTTATATATTTTTATCTTTGAATCCATCATCCTATTTAGGTGAAATATCATTTTCAAAATTTTAGGTTATTGGACCATTTTTCAATTTTCTTCTAACCTACATTGTATGTAATGATGACATCGAGTGGTGAGTCATCTATGACTTCATGATAGGAGTTATCGTTGTTTCACCATGTGTTTTGATGTATCATAGCTACACTATTGTGCCTCACACTAGATTTTACTTAGCACCACCTTCCTATTCATTTATTCAAATTAGATTGATCCTTTCACCATGATATAAGTATGTTAATCCTTTTTTAGTGGATTAAAGGTTTTGATCTCATTTATGTAAACCCCTTGGGTGTTCCAGGTTGAAATTACATTTGGGGATAATAGATCAAAATGCATGTAAATACATACTTAGCTTTCATATTAGACATCAAATGGATTTACCTTATTATATTTTTTGTTTATATGGCTTGAGCCACCTCTTTGGTTTTTGGTCCACCTATCCATGGAATTTACCATGTAAGGAAATACCTTGATGACCATATAAAAATATAAAAGACCCATTAATATTTATAAACTCAATTTACATGATTTATTAAATTAAATGCTTTGGAGATATATAGAATGGATTTTACATGAGGGATTTTTTAAAATTTATTTAATTGAGTAAATGAAATGAAATCAACTATAATGGGTGGTAAGACAACACCGTCAATTTCTTTTTATATGATATGATCCTTATAAAGAGTATTTATTTGAATGAAATTGAACCTAATTAGTGGAAAATATGAGATGGTTTTCCTCATGTGTTATATTAAAAGCTTCAATATACCATATATATATATATGGGCTTAGTGAACATGACACATGTGATGTATTTCTTAATGATAAATTATATGAATATAATTATTCCTTTTTAGAGGGTGTGGTATGATTGTAAGGGATATTCTTACCATGATGTTATTATTCTCTCATACATTTGGTGTTGATAATGATGTCATAAACCATTGACACTAGTTAGACATTGGGAAAGACATGTCAGGTCCCTTGTTTAGGAGTTGACATAATGAAACACCCACCATCTTGTGTGAGGATCATGATGTCTCCCAATCACTATTTGATTTTGGGAAAGTACCCTATTTCATGAGCTTATTGGCTCATTAGACTAGTTATGGATGTGTGATTTATGCTCTAGTCCAATGAGAAACTTGTATTCTAGGTATATGGTCACATAGGTCTACATGTAGATGATTCATAGAGGTAGATTAAATATATAACTAAAGATATAATATATATAAGTTTATATATATATATTATTAATATATATATATATATACTGACTCGTTAGACTTCTATTACAGCCATGAGTTAAATCTAGAAGAGTCGTTAGTTGTCCTTTCGGAACCTATGTGGGTGATTTTTTATTTATTCAGTATTTTTAATTAATTATTTATGCATGCAAACTATTTAATTATGATAAATAATGGGATTATGAGTATAAAATGTTTTTGGTGGACTACTAGGATTTTTATCGCACAAATTACTTAGGATAAATTTGGTACATGAGGAGATTATTTGTCTATAGGTACTGATATGAGAATGTTCCCCACTACTAGTATTTGATATGTGTATCTTATAAATGGTGCATAGAAGAAGTGTACTGAGCATTGGATTGAGATACTAGTGTAGAAGTTAATTATATTGGATATACCTTGTATATAATGTTTTATATAACTATTTACCATTTTTATTTTAGAATTTCATTCATTCATGTATGTGACACTACATAGTGTCTTTATATTATTATTCAACAAGTCGATTATTTAGTATTCCATTTTTATATTTACTCTATCGATTTATCATATGATTATGTTATTTTATATTTAATTTTTTATATTTTTTCCACTCTATAGTGTGCGTATATTCTCACAACTATAACATCTTTCCAACCTTTCTAGTAGTCGAAGGCCTCTGGCATACAAGTAGGCGTGCTGAAGCCATATGACCTACTGGCTTAAGTCACAGGTCAAGTAGAACCTAGGCCGAGATATTAAAAATTAGTATGAGAGGTAAAAGTTATTCCTTTTTCTTTCATTTTGAGTATTAGATAAGATACTAGGAGTTAAATTGATTTTGAATTTACCCTATGTTTGCATGAAGAAATCCCATGTATAGGGGAAACAAAAATTTCATAGGAAGGGAAATAGTTAATATTTATGTTCCCTGTTGTGGCTGGTATGACTTCACCATTGGGTGACACACTTGATGTTATGGTGTTATTATTATTATTGTTATGAATGGAATGATGTTACCTTACCAAGGCCCTATGAAATGAGGTAATTTCAATATTTAACACATCATGAAATGCGTAATAAGATGAATATTCCTGGATGTTTTTCATGCCATGTTTAATTTTAGTATGAAATTTCTTGATTTAGGTAGATAGTTCCTTATATATATATATATTGAATTTTGCTAACACATATTTCATGGATTGGAAATCATAATTAGTATTTAAATTTTCTTCCATATCATAATAGTGATTACCTAAATAGGATAAATGAGAAGGCTTAACCAGTCAATTATGGAATGTCGGACCACTGACTATTGGTTGAATGAGTTCCAACATGTTATATTGTTGGTTATGTGGAATATAATATTTTTTTTGTTAGGAGTATGGGCCCCTATGTATCTGAAATCGTAATCCACATAATTCAAGCATTCAAATTGATCTTAATATATTAATGAAAATAAAAAAATGTTTATGACTTCTAATGTGAACATAGATAACCTATATGTGTGAAACAAAGACATATAAAAAAACCCGACCTTAGTTGTGTGTAGTGGGGTATCTATAACATTTTAATGTCCTATTTTGGTCTCCATCTATCATGTAGGATAATCTCACAAAGTAGGAAGTGTGATGTGATCAATTCTATTGGATGAATTTATATCTTTCCTATTTAATATATGTAATCATCTAAATTTCATAAATTTCTCTTGAGGAATGTGTTTTTAATTTTAGAATCATACAAACATGATTTCTTGCATTTTCATAACCTAAAGGTAGTGAAGACCATCTACCTGAGGTTGTATGCCCTAATCAATCATTGATTCCTCATTCAGTTCAACCTACAGAACCATTTTCTATTTGTAATATGGGAATTGATCCTAGATCTAAGGTGGCTTCATGCATATGATTCAGAATATTTAAATATTTTATAAACATACCCCTAGTATGAAATAGTTGACTCATGAATTCTAGTAGCGTCATCTGCCCACCTTTTCAGGGGATGGAAGACCATATACTACTGAATCATAGATCGATGATATCATTTATATATATTACTGTCTAAATATGAATCCATAGTGATGGGTCATGCTTGAAACATACATGATTTAATATTATACAAAGAGATTGTTGGATGTTATCGCTAAGGACGTTCAAAATAAAAAAATGGTCAAGACATATTTTCTGATAATATTCTATGAATACTTCTTTTTCCAAACTCTAAGGGTTATAAAAACTAATAATTCATGATCTCGAAGCAATGAGTTTTTATATTCATGGTATAATATGCTCGTTTCATGGGGATAAAGTAGTTCACTCCTACTCTAGAGGTGGTGGTCTTATAATGGCTAGTTTATTCAAGGATTAGGTGATATATTCAATCCGATCGCATGTCAATGTATTCTAGTTGACCAAAAACCTAAAATCATCAACCTAGTTCTAATCACATAGTAGAATTTTAGGGAATGTGATAATGAATGTCTCGATGGATCATCACTTAAATCTAGTAGTGGTTCTTCTAGCAGATTCATGATTTGTTTTGACACTATATCATGAATATATTAATATTTAGGCACCTCATGCACACCATTTCTTGATATGTCATAAGTGGGAGAAAGTGGGGCATAATAAAACATAGTGATTTATTGATCCAATAGATTAAAGAAGCTATGGATGAATGGGTATTGTCTATTGCTTCTTTATAATTTTACCATCAGTTCCTAGAGATAAGGGATATATTCCAACTACATGTGTAGGATTGGGGCTTATAGTATCAATATAGGAAGGATGATAGAATACCATAAGTCGATCAGTCCACGGTGGTCGTTGAAGAAGATGGAGAAAGACTTATGATTCTTAGTCCCAATAGTTCATTTTTTCTCAGGGATGTTTGGTAGTGACATAAGGACGCGATACTATCCAGTTACATTTAGTCCAAACTATTCCATATGAGTAGAGTACTTGAAATTCAATTATATATTGTACAATTCTAGTACATTACACTTTATTTCCTTCATTATTTTACATATGAACATCTCCTTCATTTATATATTAGACTATTATAGGAAGTATATGCCACAAGATCAAACACACATATGGATTTTTGACTCTCTGAACCCCATTTGTTATCCAGTTATTACGAGTTCTCTGTTGTAAGTAAATCCCACTTAAAATAGGTAGTAACCTCTTCGTATGGAATCATTAAATCCTTAGCGTGGTGGGCTTGGTTGTAATCATCCTGATAGACTAATTATTTCCATATCAAGTACATATTGACAGATATCATCGAAGGGTGACATTTATGTCACCATGGGGCATTTGGCATGTGTATAAGGGAGAATGTGATGTTAGTGAAACTTGAACGGGACTTGAGTAGTAGAGGCTGACTAATGTGATAACTCATATCACTTGTATTTTTCTGGATGACCATGAGTTACAGCCCATTATTCTCCCTCCATTAGTGGATCATTACAGATACATCTTCCATTATTATTTCTCTAGTCTATCTCCAGTTTGAGAGGTATAATTCAATATTGATCTTATGTCACATGAAATACATGTGTTTAATCCTCTTTATTGGATGGAACCTATAGAGATTCTACAAATCAAGAGGCAGTTGAATGATTTGGAGGATAATGTTTTATAATCCCCATCACTTCTCCATGGGGTCCCCCAGTCCATTTTTCTAAGAATGTGGACAGTGCCGTCAGGCTCTGAAAGAATTAACATCAATTTAACCATCTCATGGATAAAAATCAATATCCACTACCTAGAATAGATAACCTCTTTCGTCTATTCTATGTCGGGAAACAATTTTCAAAGAAATATTTTAGGTGGTTCTATCACTATGTGTGTGTTGGGACTTCATACATGCCTTACAGAATGTTTAGGAGATTGTAGGGTCTATATGAGTACCTAGTCATTCGAATTTGTCTCAAGAATGAATCTGCCATATTTTTAGATCTTATGAATGGATTTTTCCACCCATATCATGATTCATTAGTTTTCACAACCCATACCCTGAGGTCTGTGATGTGACTACCCCAAACCTGCCTTCCATATGCTAAGGGATGACGACAAGCACCAAAAAGGTGTATCCTTATATTGGGAAGGCATTGACTTTAAACCTGTACAATAAAAAATCCAAGAACACAACCAGAAGAGTCCACAAAGTATAATACTATTGTAAAAAGGGTACTGATTGTAAGGGGGTTGATATAAAAGACCAACTGAAAAGTACAAGTACAACTGAAAGAGAAAACAACTCCTAGTTCATCCACTGAGGATCCTACCTAAATGGTAGGTACAGATTGTCTCCACAACACTATGTTAGCCCACCTTCGATGCGTACCAATTATTCCTGACTACCTCAAGCCTCATCCTAGGTTTACATAATCTAAAAAATACATAACAAGGTGTGGGAGAATCCCATGTAGGGGTGAGTATAACAAACATTCAGTAGGGACTGTGAGACCCCCAGCGGTCTCAGAAAATTCCACAATGACAAACCACAACACATGATCTCAATCACGAAGCACAAAGCAATAGACATAGCTCAATCATGTAATAAGTAAAGTACCTATGTTCTAATGATTAGTTGAGAAGATATATCATCTTTTTCTATCAAGATGCATGGTTGCTGACCATAAAAATTAAGAACCTTTTTGGATCGATAGGTACTAACCCCTATTGACCCACACAGGATCTGATCCACACAAGATCGATAGGTACTAACCCCTGCCGACCAACACAGGATCTGATCTGCCCAAGATGGATAGGTACTATCCCTCACAAGACCCACATAGGATCTTACCCACATTGGATTGGTATGTCACTGATTCACGATGGGCCTCTATATGGATGGTCTTCATTTGGTCGTGCACTGCTGACCCACACTGGGTGGCTAGAATTATGATTTATAAAGGGTCTCTAGAATTCTAATCCACACAAGTTCTCTATGTAATGATCCTCATAGGATCACTCGATACTAATATATAGAGGATTTCACAGTGCTAACCCACACAAGATCACTCTATAATGGCCTCTGTACGATCTATCCCCAACCTCTGCCTCATTGCCAGCCACTAGATTACTGGTCATAGCATGCTTCATTCTAGGAGAAATCATCCTCAATCCATCAGTCTTATTTCTAATGGAATTAAGCCCCATGAATAAGTATCTCGATGATCTATCACATCATAAGGGTCCTAATGAAAAATATGGTGCTTCAACTGAAAAGACGGTCTATATGTAATTGTAATTTTAGTGTTGAGGGACTGGTTCTATTTTGATTTAATCCAACCCATTAAGACTCCAAAAATGTCCAAAACTCTCGTGGAGTATTTCAAAAGGACCACATTGTCACTAGGGTCCTTATTCAACAAACTGCATGTCAATCAGATGCCCAGTCTATAAGTTACATCCCTTTCTGTGAAAATAGGGTGATCGCTCCTCAGCCTGGCCAGTCTCAGTCAATCCTGTCGGAATATGCCAAAGGAACCACTTCCCAAAAGGGATCCCATTTCCCCTGATGTCATGTTGAATGGATGCATGGTTTGTCATTTACGGGCATTTCTGTAATCAGGGACCAGTTGGGTCTAGGCCTACTCTCACTCGGTTAGACGGGCCCGAAGCAACATGTCCTAGTGTCATGCTAAACTCACCCGGGTCCAACTCATTAATGTTCGGCCCAGTTCACTGGGTCTATCCCATTTTGGTCAGCCCAGTTTGTTTCGTGGGACCAGACCCCAGTTGGCCTGGCCCGTTAGGTGGGGCTCGACCCTCCCACGCTGGGCCGTCGGGCTGCGGGTTCTTCCCAGCCCATTGGGCGAGTTCGGCCCGCACCGGCTCGGTCCACCCAATGAAGACCACTGCGTCCCACTTTCCCCACACTTGCGGGGCCATTCTCCAGACAATGGGGTGATTCCCCACCACATTTAAAAGTCGTTCATTTGGTCGAACATGTTTTTTCAATGTGGTGTGGTGTGCGTCGTGTCGCACCATCCTATCACGGCGCGGTTCACGCCACACCCTCATGTCGCCGCCTGCTAGCCATAGCCGCTTCCACTGGCACACATCTGGTAACTACCCTTCTCTTGCATGGCTATCTAGGGTATTCCGCCCTTAGCCTCTGTGTCGTGCCATCACGTTTCTCCTTTCACCACTTGCGGCCGGTTTCCAGGATCTCCTTCACCTACCACTGATATGGCATGCCGACAGTTTCTTCTGTGGGTCACCGAATGTGCTCTAGTGTCCGTTCATGGTGTCATATGCACCACTGAATCTCCTGCACTATCTCCATCATATCATGACCCATTATATCATGTTTCCATCAATATGAAAAAACCATCCCTGAAGAAAAGAGCATAAGCTAAGTGGCAGAAAATCCAGACCATGTTCGTTTGGCCAGAGTCATCCGCATTTAAGTCATCGCAAGCGAGAGAGTATTTAATTAATCAAAGAAAACATCAAAATAAACCCCATATCTGGAAGAGTTGTTCGCTGATGATGATGAACATAACTCCCTTCATCATGGTTGTTGGTTCATGATACATTGGTGCTCATCATTGCTCGCTGAAACCGGTCTCATCCTCCTAGTGGTTGGTATCACAGTACTATTCCAGAGCTTCATCACTTGGTGAATCTGTGCCAAAACTCTACCCCAAGCTCCATATAAATAGTAAATGGGATATGTGAATAAAGAACATGGAATTAATGAGGTTTATTTAATCAATGAACCTTCATAATTCCAATGGTGTGGTTACAATAATAAAGGGTTTTCAAGAAATTTAATGGCTTAAGGTGTCATTGGTCCCGCCACCACTAGACATCCATTGGAAGAAAGAAAAATAGACAAATAAAACAACATTGTTATTTTATTATTCTCTTAAATGTCCAAAAACCATCTTTTTTTGTCAAACTTTTGTAGTGGATGTGAAGCCTTCCATAATTGAATCCTGGTGATGTGGATTCAACGGTGCCCTCATATTTTTAATCAGAGCACCAGTTCATATGATATAAAATTATGACCGCACGTTTACTAAACATAGCTTAAAAAATGTTATGAAAATAATTTAAAACACATCGGGCATTAGAATCATGCACCATAAATTTTGGCAGACTCATAATAATTCCATATAATTAAAAAATTACATGGATAAATATTCGGGTCATAAAATTCTCCCCACCTTAGTTATATTCATCCCTGAAAGCCAAAACATATACTATGGAAACAAATGGGGGTAATGAGCACAAATTTGATCCTCCTGCTCCCAGGTGTTCTCATGGAGGTCCTTATGCTGCTAGGGAATGCACACAAGAGGTATCGATTGTCCAAGAAAGGCCCAATCCTATCGATCCTCAATCTCCTCTAGAACATCCTTAAAAGCACCCCATCATCAATGTCCAGCACACCCCAATCAATTACATGTGACGGATTATACATTTACTTCCTCAGCTATGTCACGTGGAAAATTTCATGCAACCGATGCATATGTGGGGGAAGAGCTAGGTGATACGCCACCTCGTCAAATCTATTGAGAACCTAAATGGTTCTGATGAACCTCAAAGACAGCTTGTCTCCATGGCCAAATCTAGTCAAACCTCGTCAAGGTAAGGCCCATAAGAAGACATCATCTCCCTCTTCAAACTAAAAACACCTCTGTCTGCTATCAGCATAAGACTTATATTTTCTTTGTACAGTATTCAATAACTATTGGATGATCTACACCTTCTCAATGGTATCTCGTACCAACATTGGACCCATAAGTGATGACTCCCCTGGGTTTGTCCAGCATAGAGGTGATCTGCGTGGTCCACCATACAAGGCCTCAAATGGTGTCATACCGATGGTGGAGTGATAGCTGTTTTTGTACATGAACTCCACCAAAGGAAAGTGATCCTCCAAACTGAGCCCAAAATCTAGGAAACAAGCACGAATCATGTCCTCCAGCTATACCTGTATCCTACAAAGCTCCACGAGAGCCATCCAATATGATGGTGTAGATATCAGTGACATCTGAGGTACATGTTGATGTATAATTCCACATCTATGCGAGGAGTTAGGCTTAGAACATAATCAAGAAAGACGTCAGCATACTATTCCACCACTATAGGATAGCGCGGACTATGAACATAAACTACCCCAAGGGTAAGTCTATCCAACTGATGTGGGTTAAGCTTCACCCTCCTCCGATTAAGTCCTTCTTGCACTACGAAGGCTCCCTTATCACGTTGATTGAAGACCTGGTCCCATCCTCATTGACAAACAACACATTGTACCTAATATATTTAATATGATCATGGACTATGGATAATGAGTTCATACCTAAGAGGACATCATAAGGCCTCGATAATGCTACTAGAGGATACCAGCCGAAGCTCTCACCTTCTAGAGTAAGCTCACACTGTCGACACCAGTGTGTAATCATCGAATCTTTTCCCGTAGGAGTCTCTAATCATGAGGATCGAGGAAAAATCTCCACCGGAACCTCCGAGCTCCAAATGAGTGTTGTGGAAATAAAATAGTGACTAGAACATGTTTCTATAAGTACTGCAGCTAGAGTGTAATTACCATAGATCATACCTCTAATAATATCCAGAGCGTTCTGGTCGTAGGCCTCTACTGCCTGTAGCTGTGATCACCACTATCCCCCTACTCCATGTGGTTGGGGTGGATGACCTGGTGGTGGTGGTAGAACATCAAATTTCCACCGACCACCTACTGCATAAACTACTCCTCTAACACATCTTCCACCTTGCGGGCCTCCTTGCTCGAGTCTCGGCCTCTGTCTCAACGGTCACTTGACCGTCTGCAGATTGTCGGTATGGAGGATCAGGAAGTCATGAGCCATGTGGCCCTACCCGCCACACATGAAGCACACCCTAACTCCAAGATGACCTCCTCTACCTCGCGAGCTCTGCACCTCTGACCCTGCGTTATGGGGTCATCCACCAGAAGGTATAGTACACCTGGACCATTGTGTCATCTTTCTTCTCCCAGTCACATAGGACCCTGCTACATGTCACCATGTGGTGGGTCTCACTATTTGTGACTACTCTATAAGGAATATCTCCACCAAGAGTGCTCACTCTTGCACTCCATCAAGGTTTGGGATTCTAAAAGATACCATCAAAGATCTATTCTCCCATTGGAGTCCTAGCTCGAAGGTTTTGGCCCCGGTGAAAGGGTCTCGCACCATGTCGGTGGACTAGCGTGATACGTCGGTGAACCTCACTGAGTACTGGGCCATGGTCAGACTACCCTACTATAAGTGTAGAAGCACCTGAATGCACACAGATCGTAGATTCACTGGGATGAACTCTGCCCTGAAGAGGCCCTCAAAATATGCCCTGGTGAGGGTCGCCTTATTTTGCGTCTAGAGTGCCAAGCTTTACCATCTACCTACGGATCCTAGGAAGAGACTAGCATCTAGGATCACCATCCGATTGTCTTGTGTCCCAACCGGGAGAAAAACTCTATCCACAACCTCTAACAAGTCCTTTGTATCCTGCTAATCCATCTCACCTTAGAACCTCAGAGGCCTCTATTGCTAAAACTCATTTAATCCGCTCAGTCAGCATGTATCGTCTGCTGGTGGGATGGTTGTAAATGGCTACCCATTGGGTAGTGGGGTTGCTTGTACAACACCTGAAGGTGCTAATTCCATATTCGGTCCTTGCATCGAGGCGTCATCGCTCGGTGTGCATTCATCGTGTACTCTCTCAGGAATCCTGGCTGCTTATCTACATAGAGGCATCCTAAAAGAAAACAAGTGTGCTACATTGAAAAATTTATGCCTATTGAGGTGACTCAAAGAGATCCAAATTAAAACACTTCTAAAACACAAAAAATCTGTGTTTTCATGAGCTGAGTCAGAAATCAGAATTCAGGTTCCTGCGTCGGCCGCTGCTCCAACTCTGGATTCCCCAAACTGAAAATCACACTCAAAACACATAACACTATTGCTCAATAAAAAATATCAGAGTCCTAATTATTTGGTATAACTAACTCCATTGATACCACTTTTTCAAAACTCATCCCACGGGGCATGTGACATGGCTTCCCCAAGCCAGCCTTCCATAGGCCAAGGGTTGGCGACTAGCACAAAAAGGTGTATCACTATATCATGAATGTGTTTCCTTTAAACCTATACATTCACAAAATCCAAGAACACCAAAAGAAGAAACCACAAAGAAAACTAATGTAGAAAAAAGGGTACTGAATGTAGAGGGTCTAGAATATAAGCACAACTTAAAAGTACTAGTACAACATAAAGAGATAACAACTCTTGGATCGACCACTGAGAATCCTATCGGAAGGGTAGGTAGAAATCATATCCACATCACTCCATGTCTACTCATCTCCTCTGCGTAACACCTGGTCCTGGCTCCCGTAATCCTCATCCCAACTGTTCATCGTCTACACAAGACACAAAATGGTGTGGGAAAAGCCCATGTAGTGCTAAGTATAACTATACTCAGTAGAGACCCTAAGATCCCTGAAGGTCTCATAATATTACACAAAGGAAAACCACAAATCATGATCTCAATCAAAATGAAAAAATTAATAGACACAGGTTAAACTAGGTATAAGTAAAGCATAGAAGAACAAATGATTAGCTGAGAAGATAGATCATCTTATTCTGTCGAGAGGCACCGATGCTGACTATATGGAGTCTGACCCACTTTGGATTGATAGGTATCAACCCCTACTGACCCACACAGGATGTGATCCTCCCGTTATCAATGTATACTAACTCCCGCTCACGCACACCGGACGTGATCTGCCCATGACCGATAGTTACTATCCCCAAAATAACCATACATGATCTAACCCAAATAGGATTGATATGTCGCTGATACGTGAAGAGACACTCTATGGATAGTCCTCTTCATGTTTTGAACTGTTGATACACATATGGTTCCTAGAATTTAGATCCATGTAGGGTTGCTAGAATACTAATAGACATTGGGTTGCTAAGTGTTGATTTATACAGTATCTCTTAGTGCAGATCCACACCAGATCGCTAGGTGCTGACCCACATAGTATACCTCCGTACTAACCTCCATATGATCTATCTTCATCCTCTGCCTCCATACTAGCCATTGTATTCCCGCTCATCGCTCACATGATTCTAGGTGAACTGATCCTCAAACCACCGGTCATGCATCAACCAGACACCCAGTCTATATGTTGTTGGAGTGTCGAGGTCCCGGTTGGATTTGGATTCCATCAAACCCTGCCACACTCCAACATTCACCAAAACTCTTTTAGAGTATTTCAAAAGGACATCCTTGTAACTATGGTCCATAAGCCATGGGTGGTGTATCAATTAGATGCCCGGTCTATTAGTTATAACACTTTCAGTGAAACAGGGGTGATTGCTCCTCGGTTCTGCCAAGATCGGTCAGGCCCACTAGAATATGAAAAGGGGATCGCTTCCCAAAATGGATCCCAACGCAACTGATGTCTTTTCGAATAGACAGAAGGTTTTTCTCTTACATGAGTTTCTTTAATCAGGGACTAGATGGGTCTGGGCTCAGTCCGACTCGGTCAGACCGACACGACACAACGGGTCCCGAGGTCTAGATGAACTTGCCCAGGTCTGGACTATTATGGTTTGGCCCAGTTAACGGGGAGAGGCCCATCGGGGTCGGCCTAGTTTGGTTTGTGGTCCTAGGCCATGGTTGGGTAGGTTTGTGGGTCTGACACACTTGAAGGGTGACCATTTTGTCCCGCTGGCCTTGCGCTTGTGAGGACATTCACCATCCGGTGGGGCACTTCTCTACCGCATTTTACGATCTGCCGATTGGCTGACCGGGTTTCGACAACGAGGCATTGCGAAGGTTGCGACACACCTTCCTTTGTGGCATGCTGGCTACCGCCGCTTCCACCGGCGGCCCCTTCGGACGCTACCCTTGTCACGTGTTGATGGTTGGGCCGGCCACCATTGGCCTCCATGGTGCGCCGTCATGCTCCGTCTTCCACTGCATGCTACTGATTTCCACGGGTCACCTCCCACTACTGTCGGCCGCCACTGACATGGTGTGCTGCCAGTATCTTATGTGGGTCACCAGACTTGCTCTGGTGTCCGTTCTTGGTGAAGTCTGCGCCTAAGGCACTCTTGCGCTGCTGCCGTCAATGCGTGACCCACTGTTTCATGTTTTCATCAAAATGAGGAAACTGTCCCCGAATAATAGAACACAAGTGAAGTGACGGAGGGTCCATGCCATTTTAGTTTGGCATGTGTCCTCCATGTTAAGGTGATAGAAAGCGATAGAGGATTTAATTCATCAATGGGAACTTCAAAATGAACCCCCTACCTAGAAGTTACGTTCGCTACAGACGACCGATGGAACTCCATTGGTCATTATTATCAGTTTTTGATTCAATGTAACTCGTCACCAATCATTGAAACTGGTCTCGTCCTCTATGTGGCTTGCATCATTGTACTTTTTTGGAGCTTCATCACTTGGAAAAGTTGTGCCAACACACTACCCAGAGCTCCATATTAATAAGAGAGGGGATGGGTGATAACTCACGTGGAATTAATGAGTGTTATTAAATTAAGGAACCTTTCTAATTTTAATGGTACTGTTACAATAATAACGGGGATTCAAGGCATTTAATGGCTTGACATGTCATTGGTTCTGCCACCGCCCCCCATCCAATGGGGGAAAAGAAAAAATAAAAATAAAATAACTTTATTATTTTATTATTATCTAAACTATAAAAAACTATCTCTTTCTCCCGAACTTCTGCGGTCAAAGTGACGCATCCCTTAAAATAATCTCAACAATGTGGATTCAACAATGCCCTAATCTTTTTAATTTGATCATCAGTTCAAATGATAGAAAATTCCACCCACACATATACTGAACATACATTAATAAATGTTCAGAAATTTATTTTGAGAAAACCGGGACATGGAATCATGCTCTGTCAATTTTTTTTGACACATAATAATTTTATATAATTAAAACAAATTACATGGAAAGAAATCAGAGTCTTTAAATTTTCCCCACATTACATCCTTTTATCCCCAAAAGTCACAATATAGACTAAGGAAACAAATGTGGGTTCTGAGCATGAATTTGAGACTTTTACACCCATATGCTCTCATGGAGGTCCCGGTGCTTCCAAAGAACGCGTATCGAAGGTATCAATCGTCCACAAAGGACTTGCTCGTGTCGATCATCAATATCCACTAGAACCCACGTAAAATTTTCCCCATCATCAATTTACAGCTCACCCCAGTCAATAATGTGTGATGGATCATGCCCGCACATCCTCATCTGTGACACATGGAAAACATCATGCACCTGATGCATTTGTGGGGGAAGATCTAAATGATACGCCACCTCGCCGACTCTGATGAGAAACTGAAAGGGTCTGAAAAACCTCGATGACAACTTGTCTCCCCAACCAAATCTACACAAACCTCAACGAGGTAAGACCCGTTGGAAGACATGGGATCCCTCCTCAAACTCAAAAGGTCTACATCTCCAATCAGCATAATACTTTTGTCTGCTTTGTGTAGTCTTGATCCGCTCATGGATGATCTACACCTTCTCAGTGGTAGCAGGTACCAGCTCTGGACCCAAAAGTGATGACTCCCCTCGGTCTTTCCAGTATAGAGGTGATATGCATGGTCGACCATACAAGGCCTCAAATGGTTCCATACCGATGGTGGAGTGATAGCTGTTGTGTAAGTGAACTCCAGCAATGCCAACTGATCCTCCCAACTACAACCAAAATCTAAAATGCAAGCACAAAGCATGTCCCCCATATGTATTTGTAACTCAAAAAGCTCCATGGGAGCCATCCGATATTCTGGAGTTGATATCGGTGTCGTCTCGGGGTATATGTCGATGTATAATTCCACTTCTCTAAGAGGTGGTAGTCCCAGACCATCATCATGGAAGACACTGGCATACCGTTCCACCACTATAGGATATATCAGAATCTCAACATAAACTCCTCCCTGGGTATGGCTAGCCAACTGATATGTGATCGGCCACACCCACTATTGGGTAAGTCCACCCTACACTATAATGGTTCCCTTCTCATAGGTGATGGAAAACCTTGTCCCATCCTCACCGACACACCACACTTTGTACCTAAAACAGTAAATATGAGCATGGAATGTGGATAACCATTCCATAACCAATATGACATCATAAGGACTCGACACTGCTACTAAAAGATCCCAGATAAATCACTAGCCTCCAAGAGTAATCTCACACTGCCGACACCAGTGTTTAATTTTTTAGTCTTCTCTTATAGGAGTCTTTAATGGTAAGGATCGATTCAACAGTTCCACTGGAACCTCCGAGATCTGAATGACTTCCATGGAAATGAATGTGTGACTAGAACCTGTGACTATATATACTATAGCCACGGTGTAATAGAAACAAATCACACCTATAATCATATTATGAGCACTGTGGTGTAGGCCTCTACTACCTATATCTGTTCTCTCCCCTATCCACCAGCTTCCTGTGGTCGGGGAGAACCACCTGGTTGTGGTGGGAATAGAACATCAAATTTATTCCCACTGTCTAATGCACAACCTGCTCCTCTACCTCATCCTACACCCGGTGGACCTCCTCGCTCGAATCTAAGCCTTTTCCTCGTTGGTCCCTTGACCATCTACTGATCGTCGGTATGGTGGGTCGAGCAATTGTTAGCCATGTTGCCCTTCCTTCCGCACTTGAAGCTCACACTGCCTCTCATAATACCTCATATACCTTGAAAGCTCATAACCACAAACCCTGTGACATGGGGTTGTCTACCAGAAGGTCGGGTCTTCATTTAACTCTGTGTCATCTTCATATAACCATCCACAGAGGACTCTGCTTCAGGTCTCCTGGTGGTGGGTCTCACTGTAGGTGTCTGCTCTATAAGGAAGCACTGTGCCAAGAGTTCTCTCTATTACACTCCATAATGTGGAGGGTTACTAAGAGATACCATCAAATCACTATTCTCCCATAGGAGTCCTAGATCGATGTTCCAGGCCTTGAAGAATGGGTCTCACAACAAGTCAATAGACTAGAGTGAGAGTTCGTTGAACCTCAACGAGTACTAGGCCACAGTCAGGATGCACTACTATAAGTGTAGGAGCTCCTAAATACGCCCAAAGTGTAGAGTCGCTGGGATAAACTCTACCGTAAAGAGGACCTCAAAATATTCCCTTGTGAGGGTCACCTCTACATGCATCTAGAACATCAGGCTCCACCATCTCCCTAGTTCTCCCTAGAAAATGCTAGTAGCTAGGATCACCATCAGGATGACTGGTGTCCCAACTAGGAAAAAAACTCTTCCCACAGCTTCCATCCAGTCCTTATTCACCTGTGCAACTATCTCTCCTTGGAACCTAGGAGACCTCTACTGCTAATACCCATGCAATGAACTCAGTCAACATCCACCGTCAACTGGTGGGGATGGTGGAAATGGATTCCCAATGGGTAGTGGTGCTGCTGGTACACCACAAAAATGTGCAATTACCATAAGAGGGATCTATATTGATGCCTCATTACTCAGTGGTCCATCATCGTGAAATCTCTTGAGAATCCTAGCTCATTATCTACGTGGAAGAATCTTAAAAGAAAACAGGCACGCCACTGTCAAAGAGATATACCTAATGAGTTGACTGAATAAGATCATAAGTAAAACACTTCCAAAACACACGCAATCTGTTTTTTTGTGAACTGATTCAAAAATACAAATTCAGGGTCCAGGTGTTTGGATACGTCGGTAGCTGCACCATCACTAGATTCCCAAAACTAAAAACCACACTCAAAACACATAACACTATTACTCCATTTAATAAATATTACAGTCCTCGTTCTTCAGTAGAACCCACTCCTATGATACCACTTTGTAACATCCCATCCCCTGGGTCCCGTGACATGACTACCCCATGTCTGCCTTCCATAGGCCAGAGGATTGATACTACCACCAAAAGGAGTATCCCAATATCGGGAAGGCATTTCCTTTAAACGTATACATTCACACAATCCAATAACACAAGAATATGTAACCCCAATGTAAACTACTATTGTAAAAAGGGGAGTAAAATTAATAGGTCCATAATACAAGACCAACTGAAAAGTACAAGTACAACAGAAAGAGAAACCAGCTCTTGGATCATACATTTATGATCCTACTTTTTTGTTTGTGTGCATATACTTAGGAAAATTCCTCCCATTTGTGGGATTTTCCGACTCAGTTCTAGTCCCCATACCTAGGCCTATTGGAGGCAGGCATGGAGTATTCAGGGAATGGGACCCTCACAGATGTGTAATAAAAGTTGGTTTTTGTAGCATGAGAACCCTTGGTGGATTTTTTTTGGTTTTTTTCACTCACTGGTGTGGGAGACCCAAGTTAGATATCTGATTATTTCCCTTTTGCCCAACCTTTGGATTTTTGGGAAAACAAGTCTTATGGTGGAGAGGATTTAACAACATAGGATTTTACCCAGATTAATTTATAATATTCCTAATATTTTTCTCTATGATATGCATTGAGTGGGTGTAGGAATCTGAGGCCCAGGGATCCTTAGTGAAACAATATTGAAAATATTAAATGTATTTTTTTTCATGTTTACTTTTAGTAGAAATATTAATTACTCCCAAGTGGAGTCTCAAATCAGATTTTTGAGACTACAGTAGAGACCAGAGAATCGTGTTTACCCTAGGTTCAACATAAACATTTTCGGCACCGAGAGTTGTGTCAAAGGTGTATCGTGTTCCATGGCATTAGGAAGTGGGGAGGATTAAACTGTAGTTAAATCTGATACCTCTACCTTCTCCCCATGGTGGTGGACACGTAGGATGAGCATCCTCCTCACTCTCCCTATTTGGGGTCAAATGAACCACAACCTAGATCGATGAAAAAAAGCACTACTAGTCTCTGATATTGATACTGGTCACTCCCAGATTGTTCGGAAGCATATTCGGAGCACCGATTCAACCAGGAAGCTTCATAGTTTCACACTATGATAGGCAGTTTTGTGTTTTAACCCTGATCCCATTGTTTATGTTTTTTTTGTATCATTAGCAGGCCCTTGAGTAGAGACCGCGTCAGTGTTGATATGGATCTGAGGATCCCAGATCTATCCTCGCTTTGATTTTTTGACCATCAGGGTGGTCCTGGTTTTCCATAGATGGTCTAGTGATTATCTGGTCTAGGAAGATAGAAGAGACCGTGGGAGATGGAGGAGCAGTGTTTCAGGTTGTGTGGGGTGGTAGGGTGTGCATAGAGGGTTGTTGGGTGGTGGTGTCACAACACAGCATATACTCGTGGCTTGACCGGGTGGTCGAGAGGGGTCTCATGATGTGACTAAGGTGGTGACCACCGCTGCAAAATGTGAGCAACTTGTTAGCCATGTTGATATGGTACAGTGACTGGCCACCAGGCCAGGCTGCAGGGTTAGGCACTATGTTGGTCAAATGAACTGAGCCAGTGAGAGTGGGTTGGTCGGAATGGGCCAGACCAATGGTGGTCAAGATAGGACTTTTTCAAATGGTTGTATCTTTTAATCATTGCACCTCGTTGATGCGTTATCTACAAGAATGTGGTCCTCTCATTGGGGAGATTATTTTTAGAGTAGTTAGAGAATTTTATGTCTTGTTTTCATGGTCTGATTTCATAGATTTCCTATGCTAATAATAATAATAATAACAATATAAATTATGATTATTTGGTGATTATTGTAACAGATGCATCTCCTATATTCGTTGTCGGGTTGTCACATCATAAATGGTGTTGCAAATCTAAATTTAATGCAGCTATTTCAAAACCAATTCTGGGGGAAAATGAAAAATTTGAATTGGTGGCCCCATTAGGCCTGGTCTTCGTGTTTGTGGTGAAATGTGACCTTTTCACCTATTATCCATTTTGGGAATGTAAACATCCTATCCTATTTGTTTTTTCCCATAGAATATGATGGTGTCCTTGAAAGTTTCTTAAGAGATGTGGTGTGCATTAGATGTTGTGTGGTTTTCTTGGGTCAAAGACACCTTTACCGAAATGGTTGAGTGGGTCCCCCTAGTTCCTATTTTTGATTTTCAATTAGATGGGTTGAGTGGATCCCCCTTGTCCTTTTGATAAGAAGGTTTTCATTATGAATTCCAGTTCAATAAACTATGAACCCTCTTTATGTACTATGAGTGTTTTTCAGTATCATGTCCTCTTTAGTAGATTGTGATCCCTCTTCGAATACATTGCGTATGTGCAGTGTTGATTTCCCACTTTCTCGATTAAGTTTTATTAATCCACATTGATATAATACATAGTGGATTTAGAGCATGTATTTCCAAGATATTCTAGATGTGATCATCAAATCCCTCCATGATTCCTTTGTAGGGTTTTCAGTGTTGTCAGGACTAATATTTATCCAGGCAGTAATCCTCTACCCAGGATATTCTAGTAGGGTGTGAAGCCCCCAGTTATCCTTGGGTGCATAATTTCTATCAGTGTATCAAGATACATTTCTTCTGTGATCTATCATGACATTTTCCATGGTGGAGTTTTCTTAATCATTGTGACCAACACTACTTGGACATTTATCCTCTTCTATGTGAGTTATTCTTACTTCAGGTAGTTGCATGATACACATTTCTTTGATCTATTTTTCCTTCATAAGGTATGTGTCCCCCAATGGAACATGGGTGTGATACCCTACCTAATGCATTGGAGTTGGTTTAGTCACAATGTGAATCCTTCCATGGAGTTTTCCATCAACCATGTCTTCACGGACAGACACTACAATGGTTGTAAATGTTGTGCCGTTATTTTGTTTTGCCGATATAATTTCATTTCATAGATGCATATCATCTGGGAGGACTCGGATCTTGGAGAATGCTTCTGGAAGTTTTATTTAGTGTCTCAAATAGGAACATTTCACTGGTGATGAGGTCAGAACATCTTCTGTATTGCTGACCGAGACATGCATATCTAGGTGATTTCAACATTTCCTTGTGGTGTTGTCACTTCTGGGTTGACATATTATATGGTTCACCGGATTGGTCTTGTTTGGTCGAGGATGGTCTCGAGACGTAGTTTCTCTCTCCTTTGGGTTCCTTTTCGCTGGGACATGTAGACTGTTTCCTTTCCGTTTCTCCCTTTTCTTTTGGGGACTTTGGGGTCTCCTATTGAGTATTTTTATACTCACCCCTAAATAGGCATCAGTTGCACATGTCTTGTGTCTTGTGCAGACCACATGCCATTCAATGGAGTCCCATAAGGACCTAGAGCAGGAAGAGATTAGTTAGCTCATCCGAATGGGTTGTTTATCGAGGTTTGTCTGAGGAGATTACTAACATATCTTTTGATATAAATACACTCCATCTGAGCAGGTTTGATTATTTTGTATTTTTCTATTGGTGGGACTTTTATTTTTCATTTTTGTACTTTAGTTGTACTCTGGTTTGGATTGACGTATGAATGAATTTCATTTCATTTTTAAATATATATATGCACTCTTTCATAGAGGTGAATGTGTACATGTGCATACGGGTGACTTAGTATAAGGCCTCCATGTTTGTGATAGCCTTCTTGACATTGTTCCCCTACCACTGGCCTATAGTGGTGGGCTTGGGGAGTCGCGGTTCAAGCCCTGTTTGGTTGGGTTTTCATTAACTTCCAATTCATGATTGGTATTATTTATATTATTTTTGTTCTAAAAATAATAATATATTTAATTCTTATCCTATTGGGAGAAACAGTGGGAAAGAATAATGGGATTTTTTTATTTTATATCGTTGATTCCAAATCCTGTGTGTAGAAATTAATAAAGAATTCCGTACATTTTTCTAAAACTACCTAGCCTATCCCCAATTAATCTTCACTAAAAACCTATTCATCATTAATTAACTCTCCTTTTACCTTCCAAAATCTCTCATAACTTTTTCCAAATCTCTTAAGAAACTTCTACCAAGCTTTTAGAAGAACCTTCTCATGGTAAGGGATTATCTTCCTCATCATTTTTACTCAACTTTTTTTTGTATTATTCCAATTTATTTAAATCTTTTTATTATTTAATATATTCTTACATATCCCATTATTATCCTTTTTATTCCCAAGAAATTGGAGACCAAATTTCAGTATCATTAACCCCTTCCATAAACCATTACGTACACCCATTATGATGCTGAAATTCATTCTTGATTCTATGGGCCAAACATTTTTTCAATTAATACCCATACCCATTTACACTCAATGATATACACATAGTAATACCTATCATTCATTTACTATGGTATAACATGTATATAACCTCTACTACTTAATCATGGGATTAAAATTGTTGAATTATGTTGTTATGTTGTATGATATATATGGAACATAAATTCATATATAGGATATCCATGTGATTGGTCTTCCATACATTATATTGAAATCTAATGAATTTGGTGATGTTTTTTTCTCATTATATAACATTTACAGTTTATGGGAGGTTATCCTGATAATATTATGTTATTATGTGTTTGTGGTTAGCCTTGAAATATGATAATGATGTCATGTTTAAGGTTATTTCCACATTCCAATGATACAATGATGTAATCATATTATATAATTACTTGATGTTCTCAACTCTTATTCTCACCTTTTTTTTCATCCCGTTAGTCACATTGAATAATTATTTCAAATTTCTAATGTTTTATACATTATTATTCCCTTATTAGGTATCATAGCTTACCCCATTCTTATATATGTCCACTAGTTATCTCATATCGTTTTAGAAAATCATAGGAATTTTTTGGGAATGTCATACAGTTTTTAAATAATGTAATTTAATACCTATTTATAGAAATTTAGATATGTAACACAATACCTAAATACACTAGTCATCTTGAACTTTTGGGGGTTTTTTGTGTGTATCTTAATATAATAGGTCATGAAACAAATTGTATAAAATATATGGGTTTTCACTGTTGGTATCAAAGAAAGGTATACTTTTTTATTAAGACTATAAAACTATAGTTAAGACTATATGTATAAGTGTAAACATTTTAAAACAGCCCTAAATTTTATTAATGTATATATTTAGTTTTCTTCATGAAAATAATGCTTTTTTACAAACTATATATTGATGTGGATCACAAACACATATACCAAGGAGTAAAAAACCTTGAAAGTCACATTGGGTGTCAAATCGACCTATACACATGGAATGGTAAAGAATACTTTTTCTGCATCTAGTTTGAAACTCCCAGAAGATATGATTTTATGAATTCATATACACATTATGAACCATTTTGAATGAAAAAAAGCATATAAAATTTCATGTCAGAAAATAATTTGTTGGTTAATTTGAGTAAAACATAAAAAATAATATGTTATATAATATAAGTCATTTATGAGTTATCCCTTCAAGGTTCATAGTTTCCCTTTTATATGTCTAATACTTTAAAAATACTCATCTATAATTTGCTTTTATTTTATTATATGGATGTAAATAGAAGAAACCATGTCAACTGAAAATCTAAAGGGCAATGTTATGACTAACAATATGAGATTCCCAACCCATGGGGAGAAATTATCATGAAAATTATGACAATGATTACTCAATTAAAGTGAATTTTTAATATAAACATGAATCCATGGGAACATCGATGTCTCCCTAAGAAGAATCAATTTGACAAATATACCTTTATATATGAAAATGGATGCCAAAATTCAATAGATTATTAGATCCTTTAATCACTAAACAATAGATAAAGTTAATTAAAAGATATTATATATACTTGAATTGTATAATAATGATAATTTCGTGCTAGTTATTTATGACATGGATGTAAAAGATGATAAATTTTACATATTGATAAATAATATGAATCCATATCAATAGACCTAAGAAATTTATTGGAAGGAATTCCCGAAAATTTTTTCTAGTAAATATTATTTGGGCATTGTGTGACGTGAAATGGAGAGGGAGTTCATTGGACTCAATAAAGAGGGTGAATAAATCAGGGAATATGAGAAAAAAGTCACATTACATGTGTTATATTACTATAACTTTTTCATTTACCAAAAAGTAGTGTTAACCACTTATTAACTGTGATAGAGATGAACATAAAAAAATACATATCTATTCATGAATTTTAAATCTATAATGAAATTGTTCAATTTTACCCAAACAATGAAATAGAGATCAGAAAATAATAAGGGTCTCACGAGACTAATGATAAGATGTATAAAATGGAGTTTAATTATAGGGTATGGATGAATAAATATCATGGTGGTACAGAACTCCAAAATCCTACCTGTAAAATGTGTTGGAACAATCATTCAAGAGATTTCCTGAAGTGGTACATGGAAATGGTTTCGGTGTTGTAAGGATGGTTAGTTTTCTAACCAATTTTGATCGGATAGAACATCCAATGTGATTGATGAAATTGATGTTTCTATCTACCCTTAGATTTTTATCTATTGTTTTATCTAAAATAAACTTATACACTATGAAACAAATTTCACTAAGTTATCTATTATCTATGAACTAACAAAAACAAACTCTAAGTGTAACATACCATGTTTGTAAAGTATTTTGGGATTTTATTATCGATGTTTATTTATGAATTAGATAGTGTCTTAGTGGCCTAAAATCGGAATAAATCCAATCTTAAGCATAGTATTCTCTAATATTTTTAAAAGATTGTTTTACCGCCTTTTGATGGAGAACCATTTTTAAATCTATCTTTTGAAAATTTTATAAGCTCTATTTTTCAAAATAAACTTATTCACTAGGATTGGGACATTGAATATTACTTTGGATAAATTATTTATATTTTTCTGACAATGTACAATTTTTAATGAATTGTGAAAATACTGCATTTTACTTCAAAACATCTTTTTCATATAATTTAATTACATGGATAGATTGTCTTTTTTATTTCATTTAAAGTTTAAATAGAATATATTTCTACCATTTAATCCAATGGTGTTCATTGGGATTAATTTCACTTTGAAATCGGACATAAACAATTGCCAAACTTTTGATAGATATTGTTTCTAAAAACACGCTATTTGTTTTGACAAAAGGAATTATTTTTAAATTAATTACTACAATATCTGTGTTTTTAATTTGGTTAAATGGATTGAATATTTGGAATCATAAGTTTCAAATTATGTAATTAAGGCTCTTTTGTTTTTTGGACATTATGAATAGTAATGACGGTAATTATCTTTAATTATTGTGATTAATTAGTAATCGAGTAGTTAAGGGTAATAAAATAATATCATAATAATAACAAATGACCCCAACATGTGTCCTAATTCTATTGGGTTTTTCATTGCCTAAAATGGGATGCCTTGTTCCAACTTTGGGAACCCATGGAATCACTTTTGTTTGACAGTGACACTTTATCATTTTATTTTTAAAGAAAAGAGAATATTACAAAAGTAAGTATCACCCAAGTAAAACAATTTTTGTTATGTATGTGTAAATTATCACATAGACTATAAATAATAATTGGAAATATAAAAATATTTCCTACATCATGGTATTTTTTTATAATTTTTTGACATTAAATGAATAAATTAATTTATGACACCATGATGATTCAGTGATTACCTCATTAATGGACGATTTAAGTAAAATGAAAAGATAATGTAAACTCTAAGACATACATTTGTCAAAAACCTATTGGATGGGTGGATTTCAAACCCTTATCACCTTATCCTCGAAATATTTTTATTGTGGGAGATTTAAAATCTGATACTCATTATATAATAAAGTAACATTTCTTGACTTTACAAGACTTCCCCTCCCCCGTCTTATAAAAGGCCCCCTCCTCTACCACCTTACCCACACCTCTAAAGCCATTTGATAGGACAAGCTCTGATAATTGTATCTCTCCACATCCATCTCTTAATCCTAGTATCCTTACCTTAGGCACCAAGCTCTTCAAGAAACCCTTTTGGTTCAATCCAAGAGGAGTTACCTGATTTAAAGTTAATGTCTTCACTTATGTTATTTTGTTTTATTTTTCTTCTCCAACCCCCTAAACTCTTTTTATTATTTTATTTTGTAACAACGCCAGTATCTCCAATATACTAGGATTTCATTATGAGTAGGATTTGATTTATACATACACACACCTCCTTCTAATGGTTAAAGAACATACTGTTACTGTGAGTTGTGAATTACTGCCTCATGAAACGATGATTGTTCAATATTCTTTTAACACCTTTCATGGTGGCCATTAAGATGTCACTCTATTTATATATGATATATTTTATGTGTATGTTTTCCTTATGCTTTTTTATTTTTCATTTATGTCATACCTTTATGATGCCCATTATGGGTAAATGCGATATCTTCATTTTAGGAAGTGTGAACTACTGCCCCTTCAATGTGATTTGTAGCGTTCATGCGTACGTACGGCTTACCGTCTCCATGAACGATGAATTTCATTTATTACCTCTAAATGTTATGTGATATTATAAATGAATGTATATAATGGATATTTATGATATTTATGATATCTAAATCATGAATATAATTTTGGATATAATGGATATTTTACCACAAGAACAACTTGTAATTATAAGAAGTTTATTTTTGGCTCAAGTTCCAAAGATCAACAAAATGACCATTATTAACATAAATAATTACACAATGTTAATAACATGGTAATAAGTGATATAAAAGGAATAATGAATTTGAAAAATTCTCTGAATCAAGTATAAATTAACTCCAGTTTATTATTAAAGAGATTAAAGAACGATCAAGTCATGTCGGACACGAGGTATGGGACTTCATCCCAATCTTCTTTCATTGAGGCATATTTTGTTTTATTAACAACTTTCGTTTATATGGTGTATAAACCCCTTTGAATTTTACTTTTATTCAAAAGGAATCTTTTTAATATGAAGCGTTTTACTAGATGACAAAAGGGAATGTTTTTGTTGTACGTATACGGTGACTTCTCTGCCACCATGATCATTATTTGAATTTCAGCTTCCTCTACAAGACATAACGTTTCATTAAATGAAAAATAAATACCATGTTTTAATGTTATTTTATTTTGGTATTAAAAATGGTTATGATAATGTTTTTAGTATATCAATGTGTTGTATTTATATCGTGTGATTGAAATCTAGAAATGTTATATTTCCTTGATGCATGTTTTATGTGATGTGATTATGTTATGGTTCTTGGGCATTGTTTATGAAGACTGGCGGTTCCATGAAAAACTATGGCGGGTGAGCCCATGCTAGCTCTCCAATTCATTGGGTAACACGAAGGAGTTAAACACTATGGTTTCTTCAAAGTGATTTAGGGAATATAATTTGATGGGTATTCCAAACGTAACCATGAAGATTACTCCATGTGTAATAATGTTATGATTGCCTCAAGTTACCTTTATGTGTTATGTTTTCTATGAGTTATTCATAAATCTTATGGTTTCATGAGGTATGAGAAAGTGCTTATGTTTTATGAGTAAAGTATGATTTCATTAATTTTTATGTATACATGGACTAATGTTTTCATTCCTTAATTTTATATCCCTTATTTAGATTTTTATGCTCATCCCAGCTTTTTTGAAATGTTTTTCACAGGTCAAGGGAAAGGTACATGATGTGATGATAGTGTCGAGAAGTGTAAAAAAAGAATCCATGTTTTATTTTAAATATGATTCCTTTGATGGGAAAAGTGAATATTTTCTTTTATGTAACAACCATGTTTAAATGTGGAATGTAATGCATGATTTATGATCTAATTATACAAAACTCTAAACATGAAAAGATCCTCAATGTGTATTCGTGAAATAACTCAAGATTAAGTAATGTTTAAGGCTGGGGACTTATACTAAGTCCAACAGATAAAGGGTTAGTATAGATTTTCATATTAAATCAGATGGGTAGTTAGAAATAAAAATTCAGACATTAGAGGATATTATACATGCTTGTTTGATGGATTATCAGGGAATTTGGGACCAATATATTTCTTTGGTTGAGTTTTCTTATAATAACTGTTTTCATTCCAGTATACAGATGGCACTGTTTGAGGCATTATATGGGAAGCAGTGTCGAACTCCGGCTTTTTGGGATGAAGTGGTTGAAAGGAAGTTGATGGGCCCAGAATTGGTAGAAGAGTTGGAAAAAAAGTTCAGCAAATATATAAACACATGAGAACAGCTCAGAGCAGGCAGAAAAGTTATGCGGACAATAGGAGGAAGGTTCTCTCTTTTGAGGTAGGTGATCATGTTTTTCTCAAAGTTTCACCATGGAAAATTGTGATGAGATTTGGAAAGAAAGGAAAGCTGAGTCCGAGGTTCATTGGACCATATGAAATTCTACAGAGAGTGGGATCAGTTGAATACTGAGTGGCTTTACATCCTCTTTTATCTTAGGTACACAATGTTTTTCAGGTTTCAATGTTAAGTACATACTAGATCCGTCTTATGTTTTGAGTCCAGAGGTAGTTCACCTGGAAGAGAACCTATCATATGAGGAACAACTAGTCCATATTCATGACCATAGGGAGCAAGTATTGAAGAATAAGGTTATTCATCAAGTAAAGTTTTTGTGGAAAACCCACATGATTTAAGAGGCAACATGGGAATCTGAAAATTCAATGAGGGATAAATACCCCCACTTATTCGATAAGTAAATAAACTATAGTGACGCAATTTTTTAAAGGCGAGAAGGATGTAACATCCCAATTAAGTAAAGAATTATGTATTTTCATATCTATGTAAATTTATGAATTAGATAGTGTTTTAGAGGCTTAAAATGGGAATAAATCCAATCTTAAGCATATAATTCTCTAATATTTTTAAAAGATTATTTTACCGCTTTTTGATGGCAAAACATTTTTAAATCTATATTTTGAAAAATTTATAATCTCTATTTGTAAAAATAATCTTATTAAATAGGATTGGGAAATTGAAATTTACTTTGGATAAATTTTTGGTATTTTTCTAACAATCATCATTTTTTAATGAATAGTGAAAAATACTGCATTTTACTTCAAAACTTCTTTTTCATATTATTTAATTATATGGATAGATTATCTTTTTAAGTGGTTTTAAAGTTTAAATATAATATATTTTTACCATTTAATCCAATTGTGGTCATTGGGATTAATTTCACTTTGAAATTATACACAAACAATTGTCAATCTTTTGATAGATATTGTTTCTAAAAACACGCTATTTGTTTTGACAATGGGAATTATTTTTAAATTAATTACTACAATTTCTGTTTTTGGAATTTGGAAAAATGGTTTCCATATTTGGAATCATAAGGTATAAATTATGTAATTAATACTCTTTTGTTTTTGGACATTAGGAATAGTAACAACAGTAATTATCTTTAATTATCGTGATTAATTAGTAATCAGGTAGTTATGGGTAATAAAATAATATAACAATAATAAAAAATGACCCCAAAATGTGTCCTAATGCAACTGGTTGTGTCATGACCGACCATGGGATTTCTTGTTCTAACTTATGGACCCCATGTAATCACTTTTTGGTGATAGTGAAACTTTATTAATTTATTTTTAAAGATAGGAGAATATCAAAAAAGTATATATCACCCATGTAAATCCATTTTAGTTTTGTATATGTAAATTATCTCTTAAACTATAAATATTTATTGGAAATCTAAATATATTTCCTACATCATTTAATGTTTTTTTATAATTTTTAGACATTAAATATATTAATTTATTTATAACACCATGATGATGCAACGATTACCTTATTAATGGACGACTTAAATAAAATGAAAAGATAATGTAAATCTAAGATATACACTTTTCAAAAAATGACTGGCTGGGTGGATTTCGAACCCTTATCACCTTATCCTCGAAATATATTATTGTGGGACCTTTAGAATCTGAAACACATTGTATAATAAAGTAACATTTCTTGACTTTCCAAGAGTGCCTCTCATCCTTCTTATAAAAGGCCCCTCCTCTACCACCTTACCCACACATCTCAAGAAATTGGCTCAGCCAATCTCTACTCATTTTATCTCTCCACGTCCCTATATTCATCCTAGAAGCCTTGCCTTAGGCAGAAATCTATTCAAGAAACCATTTTGGTTCAAACCAAGAGGAGTTACCCGATTTAAATGTAATATCTTCACTTGTATTATTTTGTTTTATTTTTCTTCTCCAAACCCCTAAACTCTTTTTATTTTTTTCTTTTGTAACAAAACCTGTATATCCAATATACTAAGATGTTTATATGAGAAATATTTGATTTACACTTACACACACCTCCATCTAACGGTTAAAGATCAAACTATTTTTGTGAGTGGCGAATTATTGCCTCACGAAATGATGCTTGTTCAATATTATTTTAACACTTTTCATGGTGGCCATTAGGATGTCACTCTATTTATATATGATATGTTTTATGTTTATGTTTTCTTTATGCTTATATATTTTTCATTTATGGAATACCTTTATTGGGTCCATTATGGGTAAACACGATATCTTCATTTTAGGAAGTGCGGACTATCACCCCCTCAAAGCGATTTGATTCTTTAATGCCATATGTGGGACATATAACGGATGTATTTTATGATGTTATATATGATATTATATAGGAATTATAATATACCTTTATATAATTATGATTTCACTCCATTAAATACGAAATATAAATGAAAGTAGTGTTCATGCGTACGTATGTCTTACCGTCTCCATGAACGGTGCATTTCATTTCAATCCTCTAAATGTTATATAATATTATAAATTCATGTATATACTGGATATATATATGATATATATGATATATATATCAAGAATATAATTCAGGATATAATGGATATTTTACTACATGAACAACTTTTATTTATAAGAAATTTATTTTTGGATCAAGTACCAAAGATCGACAAAACAACCGTTACTAACTCAAATAATTACAGAATGTTCATAACACGGTAATAAGTGATATAAAAGAAATAATGAACATGAAAAAGGTTTTTAAGCAAGTAAAAATTAACTCTATTTTATTATTCAGCAGATTAAAGAACGATCGAGTCAAGTCGGACATGAGGTATGGGACATCGTCCAAATCTCCTTTCATTGAGGCATATTTTGTTTTATACACAACTATCATTTATACGGTGTATAAACCCCATTGAATATTACTATTATTCAAAATGAATCTTTTTTATATGAATCTTTTTACTAAATGACAAAAGGGAATGTTTTTGTCATACGTATGCGGCGACAATGACTTCTCCGCCGCCGTGACAGTTATTTGAGTTTTGGATTCCTCTACAAGCCATAACTTTTTTTTAAATGAAAAATAAAAACCATTTTTTACTTCTCTTTTATTTTGGTATTGAAATTTTTTTTTATAATGTTTTAATTATATCAATGTGTTGTATTGATATCTTTTGATTGAAATGTGGAAATGTATTGTTTCCTTTATGCATGTTTTATGTGATATGATTATGTTTTAGTTCTTGGGCATTGTTTATGAAGACAGGTGGTTCCATGATAAACTAAGGGCGGGTGAGCTCGTGATAGCTCTCTAATGCAATGGGTAACACGAAGGAGTTAAACGCGATGGTTTCTCTGAAGAGAATTAGGGAATATACTATGATGGGCATTCTAAATGTAACCATGAGGATTACTCCCTGTGTAAGAATGTTATGAATGCATCAAGTTACCTTTATGTATTATGTTTTCTATGAGTTATTCATAAATATTATGGTTTCATGAGGTATGATAAATTTCTTATGTTTTATGAGTAATGTACGATTTCGTTAATTCTTATGTATACATGGACTAATGTTTTCATTCCGTACTTTTATATCCCTTATTGAGCTTTTTATGCTCATCCCAATTTTTTAAAATGTTTCTCACTGGTCAAGGGAAAGGTACATGATGTGATGATAGTGTTGAGGAAGTGTCAAGAAATAATCCATTTTTTATTTTAAATATGTTTGCTTTGATGGTAAAAGTGAATATTGTCCATTATGTAACCACCTTGTCTAAATGTGGAATGTAATGCATGATTTATGATCTAATTCTCTAAAACTCTAAACCCAAAAATATCCTCAGTGTGTATTATTGAAATAACTGAAGATTAATTAATGTTTAAGGTTGGAGCCCAATATTTGGTATCAGAGGTTGGTTTACATAACTTTTGGAGTTAGAAATCTAGTAAATTAATATCCAAAAATATTTTTTTTATGGTCAAATTGAAATGATATTCCATTTGAAGATTCCCATGTTGCTTCCTCTAAGACATGTTTTTTCAGAATGGTTTTCCGAAGAGAAAACAGGGAAGTAGTTCTAGGAAGGCATACAGAAGGAAATGGCCTTCCAAATCAACATCCTGAGATGGTCGGTATTGGAAGTGGACAGTTTGTTGCAGTAATGGTGCAGTTGACTCAAGCGATAAATGGTGGTGGTATCCATGCACGAGATTATCCAGATCAACAGAAGAGGAAAATGTCAATGGTGGAACATTTCTTGAGCCAACATCCCCCATCATTCAGAGGATCATTTGACCTTGTTCTAGCTGAAGGGTGGATTAAAGCACTAGAGAAGATTTTCGATGTAATGGGGTGTTTATAAAATCAAAAGAATAGTATTGATGTTTACCGTTTAGAGGTTTTATCAGATCAATGGTGGTCGATGGTTAAAAATATCAGGGACACTGATGAGATTGATGCTCTTGAATGGCATGAATTCAAAGTTATGTTTGTTGAGAAATATTTTCCTAAGGCTGTTCGACTTAGGATGGAAAACAATTCTTGGAATTGAGGCAGGTGGACAACTCAGTGGCCGCTTATGAAGAAAGGTTCACTCATTTGTCGAGGTATGCTACAAATTTTATCTGAGACGTTGCTACTAAAATCAATCATTTTTACTCAGGATTAAAGCCAATATATTTAAGGGATTTAGCTTCTCGTGAGTTCAAAAGTTATGAAAATCTTGTTCGATGTGATGAGAAGGTGGAAATGGAGTTTTCTGATGATCAAGTGTTCTATAACAACAAACAGTAGAAGCGACTGAGGTGGAAGGAGAAAGGGAAGAATCATTCAAAGAGGTCTGATAGTAAGAAAACTATGTTTTCAATTTGTGATAAATGTGGTAAATGGCATGCTGGGGAATGTCTTCTAAATTATGTAAAGTTCTACTAATGTGGTAATATGGGACATAAGGCTCTTGATTGAACTGAAAATGATCCATGTGATGGTAAGACCAAATTTGATTTATAGTTGTTAAAATGTTTCAAGTGGAATGAGATGGGTCATTATGAAAACGAGTGTTTGACAAAGAGCTCAAATGATAGGAAGTAGTCAGACTACAAGCAAAAAGGTTTGGTGGAATCCTTTGCAACTACTTCAGCAGATGTTGGGATATCAAATGAAGTGGTATCATGTACTTTTTTTGTTTTTTCAGATTATTCTGGTGTGTTGTTTGATTCAGGGTGTACACATTCTTTCATCTTTGAATAATTTTCGAGAAAATTGGGAATTCCATATCAAGAATTGACTCTTGAACTTGTGGTAAAAACACCCAGGGGAAATGATGAGGCAAAATGAATTTATAAGAATCTTCATATCCTTATCCGTGGAAAGAACCTACTAGAAAACCTTATTGTTATACCTCTAGTAGAGTTTGATGTTATACTGGGTCTAGATTGGCTCTCTTTTTAACATGCTAAGATTTATTGTAGTGCTAAAGAAGTTTCTTTTCAGAAAAACTTTCATTTTCTGTATAAGAATGAACCCTTACTATTGATAACATATTAAGAGGATGAGAAACATGTAAAAGACGGAAATGAATGTTACCTTGCACATATTGTTGAAAACAGAGGAACTGTTCATATTAATGATGTGCCAGTGTTAAATGAGTACCCTGATGTTTTTCCTGACGAGTTTCCTGGAATAATACTAGATCGGGAAGTTGAATTTACTATTGACTTAGTTCCAGATGCTAAGCCAATTTCAAAACCCACTTTTCAAATGGCTCAAATTGAACTTTTAGATTTGAAGGAGAAATTGCAAGATTTATTAGAGAAAGGTTTCATTAGGCCTAGCACATCATAATGGGGTGATCATGTCTTATTTGTTAAAATTAAAGATGGTTCTTTGAGACTTTGCATTGATTATAGAGCCTTGAATAACATAAATATTAAGAAAAAATATCCTTTGCCTCAAATCGATGATTTGTTTGATCAGATCTAGGGAGCTCAGTAATTTTCAAAGACTAACCTGAGATTGGGGTACCATCAGTTGAAGGTAAAGGAAGCAGATATTCTGAAGACTGCGTTTCGTACAAGATATGTCCATTATGAATTTTTAGTAATGCCTTTTGGGTTGACCAATGCACCTGCTGTATTAATGGACCTTATAAATAGAATTTTCAATGAGTTCTTGGATAAGTTTGTGGTTGTTTTCATTGATGATATTTTGGTGTTTTCTAAAAGTAAATAGGAGCATGAAAGTCATTTAAGGGTTATTTTTCAAACCATAAATGAACATAAATTGAATGGGAAATTCAGCAACTGTGATTTTTGGTTGCAACAAATTTCTTTCCTTGGTCACATTGTTTCTAAAGATGGAATAACTATTGATCCTACAAAAAAAATGTTGTTGAAAAATGGCCAACACCCACAAATGTAACCAAGATTCGTAGTTTTCTTGGATTGGTAGGATATTACCAAAGGGTTATTAGAAATTTTTCAGGGTTATCTAGTCCAATGACTAAGCTAACTCATAAGGGTGTTAAGTTTATCTAGAAAAAATAATGTGATGATTGTTTTCATGAATTGAAAAGAAGGTTGGTGAATGCTCATGTTTTGGAACTACCTTTCCAGAATGGTGAGTTTGTTATCTACAGTGATGCTTCATTAAAAAGAATTGGTTGCATCCTAATGTAGAATGATAAAGTAATTGTGTATTCTTCACATCAATGGAAAACTCATGAGGTAAATTACCCTACACATGATTTGGAATTAGCTTCTGTTGTTTTCGCTTTAAAAATTTAGAGGCATCATTTGTATGGTGTAATGTGTGAAATATATACTGATCACAAATGTTTAATGAGTATATTCACTCAGAAATAATTGAATATGAGATAGAGGAGATGACTAGAATTAATCAAGGATTATGATTGTAGAATTCATTACCATCCGAGAAAGGAAAATAAAGTGGTTGATGCTTTGAGTCAAAAAAGTAATGCTTCATTAACCATGTTATGTTTGGAATGTGATCCTTTATTTAAGGATTTGATTAAAATTGGAATAGAAGTTGTTGGTGCAGGATGTTCATCTATTTTGTTTCTAGTATCAGTGAAATAATCTCTATCAGATAGAATTAAGAATGCAGAGAAGCAAGACAGTGAGTTGGAGAAAAAGGTAAAGCTGGTTCATAAGGTTAAGTTTCCTAAATTCAACATTGATAATTATTGTGTATTGAGATTTGTGAAGAGATTGTGTGTGCCTTATGATTCACTGTTGAATAGAGAGTTGTTATATGAAGCTCATAGTTCTCTATTTTCAGTTCATCCTGGTAGTACTAAGATCTATAGATATCTTCCGGAGTATTACTGGTGGGATGGCATGAAAAGTGATATTGCGGATTTTACTGTGAAGTTTTTGACTTGTCAACAGGTTAAACCAAAGTGGTAGTTATCAAAAGGGATGCTTCAGCCTTTACCAGTGCCAGATTATAAATTAGAGAATATATCTATGGACTTCGTTGTGGGATTTCCAAACACACCTCGAGGTAAGAATGAAATCTGGGTTATTGTTGATTTCTTATCTAAATCTTCTCATTTCCTTGCTATATGAGATACATTCTCCTTAGATCAACTATCTAGTTTTTATCATAAAGGTATAGTCAGGTTACACAGAGTTCACCTCTCCATTGTATCTGATCGTGATCCCACGTTTACTTCTAACTTTTGAAAAGGCCTTCAGAAGTCGTTTGGTACTGAAGACAAATTTTAGTACATCTTTTCATCCTCAATCAGATGGGCAATTAGAATGAACAATTCAGAAATTGGAGGATATTCTACGTGCTAGTTCGATGGATTATCCGGGATGTTTGGACAAACATATTTCTTTAGTCGAGTTTTCTTATAATAACAGTTTTCATTCCAGTATCCAGATGGCACTATTTGAGGAATTATATGGGAAGAAGTGTCGAACTCCAGCATTTTGGGATGAAGTCGGTGAAAGTATGTTGATGGGAACAGAATTGGTATAAGAGTTGGCAGAAAAAATTCAGCTGATACAGAAACTCATGAGAACAACTCAGAGCAGGTAGAAAAGATATGTGGACAACAGGAGGAAGGATCTCTATTTCGAGGTAGTTGATCATGTTTTTCGGAAAGTTTCACCGTGGAAAAGTGTGATGCGATTTGATAAGAAAAGAAAGTCGATTCCAAGGTTAATTAGACCATATTAAATTCTGGGGAGTGTTGTATCAGTTTCATGTCAAGTGGTTTTACATCCAAGTTTATCTCTAGTACAAAATGTTTTTCATGTTTTTAATGTTAAGGAAGTACATGCCAGATCCGTCTCATGTTTTAAGTCCATAGGTAGTTCAGCTAGAAGAGAACCTTTCTTATGAGGAACAATCGGTCCAGATTCTTTACCACATGGAGCAAGTATTTCCGAATAAGGTGATTAATCATGTAATGGTTTTTTTTGAAAAACCACATGATTGAAGAGGCAACCTGGGAATCTGAAAATGCAATTAGGGATAAATTCCCTAACTTATTCGATATGTTAATGAATTGCGGGGATGAAATTTTCTAAAGGGGGAAGGATGTAACATCCCAAGTAATTAAATAATAATTCATTTTCATATCTATGTCAATTTATGAATTAGATAGTGTTTTAGAGGCTTAAAATGGGAATAAATCCAATCTTAAGCATGGAATTCTCTAATATGTTTAAAAGATTATTTTACCTCCTTTTGATGGTAAACCATTTTTAAATATATCTTATGAAAATTTTATAATCTCTATTTCTGAAAATAAAAATATTTATTATTATTGGGACATTGAAATTTACTTTGGATAAATTTTTGGTATTTTTCTGACAATGTTCATTTTTTAATGAATAGTGAAAAATACTGCATTTAACTTCAAAACTACTTTTTCATCTAATTTCATTATATGGATAGATTATATTTTTAATTGGGTTTAATGTGTAAATAGAATATATTTTTACCATTTAATCCAATGGTGGTCATTGGGATTAATTTCAATTTGAAATTAGATAAAAACAATTGTCAAACTTTTGATAAATATTGTTTCTAAAAACCCGCTATTTGGTTTGACAATGAAAATTATTTTTAAATTAATTACTAAAATTTCTATGTATGAAATTTTGTAAAATGGATTCCTTATTTGGAATAAGAATGTCCAAATTATGTAATTAAGAATCTTTTGTTTTTGGACATTATGAATAGTAACAGCGATAATTATCTTTAATTATCGTGATTAATTAGTAATCAGGTAGTTAAGGGTAATAAAAAAATATCATAATAATAAAAAATGACCCCAAAATGAGTCCTAATGCTACTGGTTGTGGCTGGCCTACAATGGGATGCCTTGTTCCCCCATGGAATCACTTTTGGGTGATAGTGACACTTTATCATTTTATTTTTAAAGAAAAGAGAATATCACAAAAGTATGTATCACCCAAGTAAAAAAATATTATTTTTGTATGTGTAAATGATATCTTAGACTACAAATTTTAATTTCATATCTAAAAATATTTCCTACATCATGTTATTTTTTTTATAATTTTTAGACATTAGATAAATTAATTTATTTATGACACCATGACGATGCAACGATTACATCATTAATGGACGATTTAAATAAAATGAAATGATAATGTAAAATATAAGACTTACTCTTGTCAAAAACCAATTATATGGGTGGATTTAGAACCTTTTTCACCTTACCCTCGATATATATCATTATGGGACATTTGAAATCTGAAACTCATTATATAATAAAGTAACATTTCTTGACTTTCCAAGAGTTCCCCTCCTCCCTCTTATAAAAGGCCCCCACCTCTAACACCTTACCCACACCCCTCAAGCCATTCGCTCAGCCAATCTCTACTCATTTTATCTCTCCCCATCCCTCCATTAATCCTAGAAGCGATACCTTAGGCAGAAAGATCATCAAGAAACCATTTTGGTTCAATCCAAGAGGAGTTACCCGATTTAAAGGTAATGTCTGAACTTGTGTTCTTTTGTTTTTATTTTGCTTCTCCAACCCCATAAAATCTTTTTATTATTTTATTTTGTAACAAAACCAGTATCTCAAATACACTAGGATGTTGTTAAGATATGGATTTGATTTACAATTACACACACCTTCATCTAATGGTTAAAGAACATATTGTTTCTGTGAGTGGTGAATTTCTGCATCACAAAACGATGATTGTTCAACTTATTTTAACACCGTTCATGGTGGCCATTAAAATTTCACTCTATTTATATATGATATATTTTATGTTTATGTTTTCCTTATTCTTCTGTATTTTTCATTTATTTCATACCTTTATAGTTTCCATTATGGGTAAACGCGATATCTTCATTTTAGGAAGGGCGGACAAACGCCCGCTCAAAGTGATTTGATTCGTTAATTCCATATGTGGGACGTATAAAGGATGGATTTTATGATGTTATATATGATATTATACTGGAATTATAACATAACTTTATATCATTATGATTTCACTCCATTAAATATGAAATAGATATGAATGTAGCGTTCATGCGTACGTAAGGCCTACCGTCTCCATGTACGGTGCATTTCATTTCTTACCTCTAAATGTTATGTAATATTATAAATGCATGTATATAATAGATATATATGATATATATGATATCTATATCATGAATATAATTCTGGATATAATGGATATTTGACCACATGAACAACATGTAATTTTAAGAAGTTTTTTTTGGCTCAAGTACCAAAGATCAACAAAACGACCGTTATTAACTTAAATAATTACATAATGTTCATTACATGGTAATAAGTGATATAAACAGTATAATGATCTTGAAGAAGGTTCTTAAAAAAGTAGAAATTAACTCAAGTTTATTATTCAGGAGATTAAAGAACGATCAAGTCATGTCGGACACGAGGTATGGGACTTCGTCTCAATCTTCTTTCATTGAGGCATATTTTTTTTATTCACAACTTCCTTTTATATGTTGTATAAACCACTTTTACTTTTAATTTTGTTCCAAAGGAATATTTTTTATAAGAAACGTTTTAATAAACTATAAAAGGGAATGTTTTTGTCGTATGTATGCGGCGACAACGACTTCTCTACCACCGTGACCATTGTTTGAGTTTCGGCTTCCTCTACAAACCATAACTTTTTTTAAATGAAAAATAAATACCATGTTTTACTTTTATTTTATTTTGGTATTGAAAATGGTTTGGATAATGTTTTTATTATATCAATGTGTTTGTATTTATATATTGGGATTGATATGTGGAAATTTTATGTTTCTTTTATGCATGTTTTATGTGATACGATTATGTTATTGTTTTTGGGCATTGTTTATGAAGATGGGTGGTTTCGTGATAAACTAAGGGCTGGTGAGCCCGTGATAGCTCCCCAATGCATTGGGTAACGTGAAGGAGTTAAACTCTAAGGTTTCTCCAAAGAGATTTAGGGAATATAATGTGATGGGTCTTCCAAACATAACCATGAGGGTTACTCCCTATGTAAGAATGTTATGAATGCCTCAATTTACCTTTATGTCTTATGTTTTCTATGAGTTATTTATAAATCTTATGGTTTCATGAGGTATGATAAAGTGCTTATATTTTATGAGTAAAGTATGATTACATTAATTCTTATGTATACATGGACTAAGGTATTCATTCTGTACATTTATATCCCTTACTACATGTTTTTGAAATGTTTTTCACATGTCAAGGGAAAGGTACATGATGTGATGACAGTGTGGAGGAAGTGTCAAGAAATAATCCATGTTTTATTTTAAATATGTTTCCTTTGATGGGAAAAGTGAATATTGTCTTTTATGTAACCACTTTGTTTAAATGTGGAATGTAATGCATGATTTATGATCTAATTCTCCAAAACTCTAAACATGAAAAGATCCTCAATGTTTATTTTTGAAATAACTCAAGATTAAGTAATGTTTATGGTTGGGGTCTTATACTAAGTCTAAGAGATAATGTGTGAGTATATGCCTCACAACTGATGTGGTTTATCCTTGAAATTATGTGCTAAAAAGTAAACATTCTATTCATTTTCAAATACATGTTGTACTATATTATTAAATTTCAATAAAATCTTACATGTAATTATGTTTATAATAACTATTCAAATACAACATCAAAACATTGATGTCAATTCATTGGACAAATTAACGATTGGGAAAATTATTGAATGTCAAGTATATAACATAACCCCAATAAATATTTTTTGGATAAGATTCCCAGTGATCTTTGTGACCCTCCAATTAAAATTAATTAAATTTATTATATGTATGGATTAGATTTCCACTTATATATACTATATAAATTATCAGGAGAACCAAATCACCCTTTGTATTACAAATCTCCCTTTGATTATATTCATGTTTATAGAGGATTATGGATCTCTATTTGAATCATCATCTCATGTGTGGAGATTGTTACATTATGAACATGTTTATTTAGATAAAATTATTGCAACTATGAAAAAATCATCCTTGATAACATTCCCATTATAAGGGTAAATGTTTATTTTCTTCTTAAAGAATTTTTTTTCCTTCCACCAAGATTATATGTTGCGTTTTGAACTGGACATATGCCTAATTATTTTCCAATATCCAAGACTCTAAATAATTTAAGTATAAGAGAACATTAAGAGAGGAAGAAGAAACTAAAATATAATTTGTTTAATGTTTTTATATTCCTATGTTCTTCATAATGGGTTGTGTCAGCCATTTAAATCATGAATAATGACGAGTCAATGCACCACTACATTGATTATCATGTAGTTAAGAAGATCATGTTTAAGAACAAGCATCACCTAACATAAATTGATGACTCTCTCGATCAACTAAATGGATCCCAGTACTTCACCAATTTGGATATCCATTCGGGATATTATCTAGTTAAGGTAAGTAAGGAGGATATCACGGAGAATTATTTTCATAGAAAATTAGAGAACTGTGAGTTCCTAGTGATTCTATTTGGTTTTATAAAATCTCCATCTATCTTCATTGACCTCTGAAATAGAGTCTTTATAGACTAACCCAAACAAATTCTATAGCCCTTATAGGAATTATTCATATCTACTCCTAAAAAATGGAAAACATGAGGATAATTTGAACATTGCACTAAAGATCATATGAAATAAAATAATTTATATCATGTATAGAATATTAGAGTTTTAGATGGATCCCATAACATTCCTTGGGATTGTTGTTTCCAAAAGATTGATTTCAAATGACCCTTAAAAGATAGAGAAAATTTTATGATGGCCCAGACTATCATCTTTAATGTATATCCATAGTTTCCATGGATTTGGTGGGTAATGTCATCAATTTATGAGTAATTTATCTTGATTTTAAAACCCAATAACCAAGCTAACTCAAAAGGGATCTATGTTTTCATGGACTCAAGAATGTGATTAGATATTTGAAGAGATAATGAATAGTAGAATCGGCACACCTGTTCTCACAATGCCCATAATTAGGGATGTTATTTGTATCCATAAAGATCCATACAAAAAAAGAATTGGGTTTTTACTCAAGAAAAATGAAATTTTGAAAGACAATTCCTCATTCTTATTAATCATCCATGAGAAGAACTACCAGATACATGATCTGTAATTGAATTTAGTGAATTTTATAATGATTAATTTGTGAAATTATCTCTACATGGAAAAGTTTGACATATATACAGATCAGAAAAGCCTCAAATATATATTCAAAAAAATTACTCAATATACACTATTTAAGGTTGTTAAAACTGATCAGGGATTATGATTTTCCAATCCATTACCATCCAAAAAATGAGAATAATATTGTGGATGATTTGAGTAAAAAGGATCATTCATTCCTATCCATGATCAGTATTTAATGGGAACCAAACTTCATGTAAAAATAATAGATGGACATGGGAATCCTAAATGATAAATCATATTTACATTCTCAAATAACTAATAAGGCATCCTTTCCAAAGAGGATCAAGGAGGTACAAATAGTTGATAAGAAGCCACAGAGTAATGTGGAGAATATTTTGGATTTTTAATTCGATAAATGCATAGTAATAATTTTTGTTTCCTGGATATGTGTCACCTAAAAAATATAACTAATGTTGAACATTCTGGATTATTCACATAAATTATCCAACTCTACTCATCCCAGAACCACTAATGTGTATAGTGATCTGTACAAAAACATTGGGTTGGGTAACATGAAAAGAGATATTTCATAATTTCAAACTAGGTTTATTATATTTAAACATTTAAAACTGGAATAATTTAATTCTAATTGTATAATTAAATGATTTCTCATATCAATATGGAAATGGAAAGAACATAACAATGGATTTTTTCCAACGACACCCCAGGATATGTAATGTCAATAAATTTATTTGGTTGGCCGTCAACCCCCTTATAATTTCATTGATGATCATTTCTATTAATGAAGGTATATTGACTAACTCACTACGATATAGAAAAGATAATTGGTAATACTACATAGATTATCACTGACTACTATATCATATTGGTATTTGAATATTACCTTGAGGTTCTTGGGAAGCCTTCAGTAAGTGTTGGATATAGATATGATTTATTGTTCTTATTATCAACCACATAGGAATGGATAGTTTGTGAGAACTATCTATGATCATGAGGGTAAGATAATATTATTTTCATTTTATATCAAATAATGAGGGGATAATCACCATACCCAAGATGAGTTATCATATAATAATGATCTCCATTATTTCATTCAAATGGTACATTATGAGCCTCTGTATGGGAAGTGGTTTCTGAATACTACATTTTGTAATAATGTAGGGGAATAGAAGCTTATGGGAACCGATATTTTTATAGAGATGAAAGATAAGGATTTAAGTCTTCAGCATCATTTTAAATCCATGAAATTTTTATAAAAATATACAAAGGAAATCTCTGATGACACCTATTGTTTGAAATCATTGATTAGGATTTCCTTCATATATCATCATAGAAGAAATAATGAGGTATGAGAAAATGAAAAACATATTCCTAGGTACAACGACCCCTTTGCAATCCATGATCTCAGTGGAGTGGTGGCCTATTGACTAGCACTCTCACCTAACATATCACAATTACATGATTTGATCCATATATCCTTACTACGGAAATACATACCTGACCACTAACTTTTATAGAAACCAAAGGTTATAACCTTTGGAAAATGATTATTCAGATGAGGAATAACTTTTTTTGATCATATATATTATTGGAAAAGTTCGATGAAATATTTAAACTCATTTGGTAAAATTATTATGGAGGAAATGAAATTTGGAGGAGAAAACATGAGAACTAGAAGGGGCGATGAAACTAAAGTACCCATATTTTTATAGTGTTCAATTAATACTTTGAGGGTGGAATTTATAATGGGGTTAGGAATGCAACAACCTAAAATTTTATAAATTAAATTCTCTTTTGAATTCATCAATTCATTTTGTATGTTATGTAGTCATTGAAAAAACATGCACTAAATTTCACATGTTATTTTGGAATATTATAAAATATAGACATAATTTATACAAAAGACATCATATAACATTAAAAATCATAAACAACGATAATGTTTTCATTCTGAAAAGATTTTCAATAATAGTATATATTAAGGGTTATGATAAACTCTTATTAATGTAGAACGAAAAAGTGATGGCCTCGACTAACAGGTTCAGACCCTATTAATCTTCTTTATCCGAACTTCTGGAGGTGGTGATATCACATGGATGTTCCATTTACTATGTTTGAGATGAGATTGGATAGTTGAAAAAAGAGAAATACTATTTACAGTATTATTTCACGTTTATTGACATCACTTCCCAAACATGGTTCACAACACAACCCTAAGAAAATACTTTAATCATACACCTTACCCTTAGGGCGTACATTGTGGTAATAAGGGGTTATGTATCTAAACCATATAAGTATGATTTTTTATTTTTTATTTTCAATATAGTAATTGATATATTTATCCCTTTAATTATCAATTTAAATATATAAATTATTATATATGTGTTTGATGAAAATAATATTTCTTTATAATGAAATAAAAATTTTGTTTAGGAAAATATATAGATTCAATTAAAATAATCATTTGTTTAACTTAGTGAATTTCATAATAAATTAATATTTCATGAAATATACTTATTCAATAATATTTATCCAAATATGAGTGATAATATAATTTAATGAATTTTTGTGTCCTAAAACTTGTATTTTTTGAATAGTATTTTTTAAATTTAAAACTATAAATTCTGTTATTTCAAAAAATTGTAAACAAATATTTTTTTGAAAGTAGTGCATATATACAATTCAATTGTAATTCTTTCAGGAAATTATCTGGAAAATGAATTTATAGGTAAAAATTATATATATTATAAATATAATGTATGTATTATTCTACCATAATATAGAAATATCAATATAATTAATAGTCAAAAATGAATCAATGACCAAAAATTGATTTCCCCTTAAATATTAAGTATTTATTATGTTATTTATTACTTTTACAAACCATTAATGAATCTTCCAATCCCTAATTTATATTTTTTGGTTTTAAAAATATTTATTTATTACCATGAATAACTTTATAGTGAGGAATGTTTATGTTTTAAATATTTCTGATCGTAACATAATATTATATTAAAAACCACTCCTATTTGGATAAAACCATGGGAACCCACATGGTAAGGTTTCTTATTTTGATTATATTCCACTTAGAATTCCAAATTAATGGTCAGAAATTACTAACTAATTCCGTTCTTATTTTCTATAAATACTAATCCAACCTCCCTTCGGTCATTATACAAAACCCTTTGAGAATTAATTTCCTAGTCCTACCTCTATGTAAATCCCTCCCATATTTTTCCCATGATATTAAAAATCCCTTCCCCAGATTTTCAAATAACCATCTCAAGGTAAGGGATTATCTTTCTCTTACATTTTATTCAGGTATTTTCATTGTATTAAGACATTTTTATTAACAATTTTTTATTTTTAATGTTTTTTCATAAAACCAATAATTTTACATAAGACACTAAATAAATTATATACTATTTTAATCCCATTATCCCTTTCCATGAATCGTTATGTAAACCACTTATGCTACCAAATTTATTCCAAGATTTTCCAGGAAAAACTTTTTCATTGTGAATCCCCTTCCCCATTTCCTCTCAAGGATATTAACCATGTTTTATGTATCCTTTATTAATTTCAAATATTCATAAATTTTAGAAAATCTTCTTATTAATTGTATTAAAATATATGAAATTAATTCAAATATTATATGATATTTGAGGAACATAAGGGAATTTACAATGTATGAATGTGATTGGTGGAATAAGAATTATATATCTATCCAAGGATTGGGGTAATGTTTTTATCCCACGAGATACCATGTTTGGTTGATGAGGGGTTAGTTTAGAAACAATATATTATTATATATCTTTGGTTATTCTAGACTTATTCTTTTGATGCCATGTTTTTTTAGTTGTTACCATATATCAAGGATTCATTTATATTATCATCTTGAATGATCCTCTATGTTCATGAATATGAATCTCACCTATTATGTCATATTATCATACATATTGACTTATGTATACTACTCTAAATTAATTATTTCTTGATTATTTCCTTATCGAACTTCTTATCCCACATATTCCATATGTACGTCCCCGGGTTATCAAATAATTTTTTGCAAGATCAATCAAATGTTAATGGGATGTTATAGAGTTTCTAAATAATGATTGTTATATCCCAATTTCTAGTTATTATGATATGTATCTAATTTCACTAAGACACTAGTACCCTCAAACTATTAGTATTGTGTTGCATTTTTATTATGGAATTGAATAATGAAGTAATGTGTTTTAATGATACAAATTTTCATATAAACCCTTCATATTCCTAAATTCATGAGTTTAAAATTGACAAAAGGAAACACAAATCTCCTAATAATAATAAAACGATAAACCTAATGAATATAAAAATTAAATACATTGAAACTTGGAAAAATTATTAATAAATATTAATCAATAAAGATAATAATGATCGTGGTATTTGCACCATATAGAAACAGGGTTTACAGTTTAGTCTATAATTTTTTTATTCAATTGAGGTATGGGTATATATATTAAAACCCTTTAATCATTAGAATATTTCATGTTAATTCACAAGGTAAATACAATAGAATAAAAATTATGTATATCTCATTATAAGTAAATACAAATGGAATGATTGATATTTCATTTCCACCTACCATATGTATGTATGAACATGGATATTGTGAATATTGGTAAAATCCCTGAGAAATATGTAGTGATATAAATAAGACAATTATTTATTACAAAATGAGTGGGAATGAACCCCTTTCAATTGCATAATGTGGATATCTAGGTAAATATCTAATAGTCATGTATTAATACAATAGGATAGTCACAATAATATATGTAGTATCTAGATAATGGAAATTAATAGAGTATTAGTGGATTTTCATTCATGGAACAGAGATATAAATTGAAAATGAATCTTAATCCCCACATTCCAATCATTTATAATGGATAAAAAGCATGTTAATGATCAAAATCATATCTTCTTAGAGTATAAAACTATATGTGATGTTAGACCCCTTTATGCTGAGCCATTTGACAATCCAGTTAAAAATAAATTGACTAAATTAATGGTTATTTCTCATAGGAACATCTATGTAAGGACCTGTATCTCCTTATGTTATCTAGGTATGGATACCGTCGCTAAAAAAAGAGACACACATTTCTTTATCAAATATATGATGTCTTTGTGGCTTTAGGAATGCGTGAGAATTATAATGTCTTTCGAAGGATTTATTACTAGAGAGAATGTTGATATCCCATTTATAACATAATAATTAAATTATATGTATTTCATATAATAACACATACCAAATAAATGAAATGTGATTTAGAAAATTCTTGTTATGGTAATGGGAAATCAGGTTTGGGATACCCATATATTGAAATAGTAATGACTAATGAAAAAGAAATATGAGAGGGGAAAGTAAAGTAACATTTAAAATAAATTAAATATATTATAATAATATGTAATAATATGAATGTATGTATATCAAAAATTAATTTTGTAATACAATATTACAAATATAATGAAAATAAAATAATAAATATAGGGATTTAGGAGACATACTCTTTTTCACATTCTTTGATTATAGTATACAATTAAAACCAACAATAATCACCATGATTGATGTATAAGAAACGTACAAGAATACTTGGTAGTAATATGGTAAGATAAATTAAATTTTTGGTGGGTCATAATTATTGGGGGGTGTTTATACATGAGGAGGGATGGTTTTGAGGGTTTATATAATTTTTCATTTGTTATTAAGGACAATCATTTTTGTATGGAATTAATTTCAATGAATTTGGATGATAATCATTTTTGAAATGCCTGTTAGGGTCATGGAAACCATTAACCACCTACACAATTGCATTCATTTTTATATTTTATCCAATTACACATTAATTTTTTCTATTAAATTATTTTCACTATACCGTGTTAGATCACTTTTTACACAGGTAACTTCTTTTTTCATAAAATAAAATTACACATTTTAACTAACATATTATTTATAATTCTAAATATGAAATAAATTTTAATTGAAAAAATTTCTAAAAGTATATAAAATCTTATTCTAATATCATACATCTATAATGTTTAAATAATGTTTTTAGAAAATATATAACATTGTATCCAAAATATCAAACATAGGTTTCTAAATTTAACATAATATTTCAAAATTCATAATTTTTTTCATTAATTAATTTTTTAAGTGGGGAAGAATTTTTATAATATTTTATGTCATTCTTGTAACCTAATAATCTCATAAAATTCACAGTATTCATTAAAACATTATCTAAAATTTTCAAAAAATGAAAATAATTTTTTTCAATAAATTAACAAAAAACCTAAGATAATTTCATAGTGATAATTCCTAAAATTAATTCCATTCATAAAAATTATTATCTATATATGTGAAATTAAAATATTCATTTGTATTTTAAAATCATGCAATTTATGTGTAAAATTAAAAAGCTCTAAATTTAAAGAATCTATTTTCATTATGAGATATGTGTTTATCTATGTTACTATTGAATTATTCTTATATATTATATTCAAATATATTTTTTTGATGAATTTAATGAAATTATGTTTTCCAAAATAATGGCTAGCTATAAAATCAAGAGGGGTGAATTGAGTTCCTATAAATTTGCATTACATAAAACAACCCTATTTAATATATTTGAGTTAAACTAATTTCCTTCATTATATTATATTAAAAAAATAGATACATTTAATGGAATGTGTTTAAAAACATTATATTTATAGCTTTTCTAGAAACATAAATCCCATAGTCCACTACACTAACACTCTACTATACGAGTTTGGAGATTTTCACAATAATAACACTTCTTCTAGGGGTTCCCAGCTGAGTACAGGAAGGATTCACTTTATATATAGGTCCAAAATCATTCAAACATGACCTCAAATAAAAAGACCATACCATGTATTACACACTATCACAAAATGACTTTGAACAAAACGATATGAATAATCTTTTGACTAATGATTCCATCACATAGTTTCAAGTAGCAACTAACAGTAGTTTGAGATACATCTTGGGAAGATGATAGTCCTCAAGGTGCAAAACTCAATGATAATTAGTGAAAATGATAAGGATTTAATAACATTATGAGATTTTATATTTGATCATATATATTTAAAGTCATTACATGTCATCATTGTATTCTTATGTATGTCTGTTCTATCCATTCATCTCATCTCTACTCATATCTCCCTGAATAATTTAGTTTTTGTTTTAATATATTCACTTCAATTGAAAACTTATTATGTGAGAAAATCACAATAGCGGAGTAGATAATATGTTGTAAATTGAATATGAATGGCCATTAATGGAATTCACCAGTTCTTTTTAATTATGGAATAATCTTATACTAGAACTCTGTTGATGATTGTCATCTTCTTCTTCTTTATATATTTCCATTCATAGAAACACGAAACTTTGTACAAATAGATCTTTACATAAAAGGATATTCATATTTATAATTAATTAAAAAATCATGAAATGTATTATAAATATAAAATAAAATAAATCATTTCATTATTTAAAACAATTATTTCTCTTTATGATATTCAACTGGTATTACTCTTCTCGTAAGATAATCTTTCGAGAGACTTCATAAGATAAAATAGATCTATGTGTTCTCCATATTACAAGACAAATTAAATCCAATACTATGTAGGATAATTCTATACATAATATAAATAAATTAATGTGTTTTGATACTTAGTTCAAACAATTTATTCCAAAAATCATAAGAAAATATTTTTCGAATATCATTTTTGTAAGATAAAGTCTTCTCATAACTTAATTATATATAATGTATATGATTCTGATCATAAAAATTCTCAAACATTTTTTTCATATGAAAATAACAAATGTAGTAAGATAATATTCTGACATAGAGTTCTCTAATTATAATTAGATGGATGATAATCTTCAACTCTCATAGAATAAAATTCTTTGTCATAAAATGAATCTTTCAAACATGACAGGTTAATAATGTATATATTCAGCGTAGATAAGATATTTCAACATCTGCTGTCTAAAATTTTTAGGAAATGTCCATGTAATAAAAATATCATTTTTTGAAACATCAAAACATGTGAAAACTGAGATATATTTGAAATATATTAGTAAATATAGAAAACTCCCATGATTTATGATCAAAAACCCCATTGCCAAGAAATCAAAAATTTAGGAGAAGTGTATCTAAATTAATAATTTAAAATTTTCATTCTTATCCCCTTTAGATTGTGTATTCTTTTTTTTGTTATCCCATTTAAAATGAATTTATATTTTAAATCGTATTATTTCCCTTATTCAATATAAATATTTTAAATTTTAATTTTAATAATATTATTTTATTTTCCCAAAAATATCAATTCTAAAATAGTAAATTGTTATATTCCAATTTTCTTTTACCCATTAAAATTAATTTATAATTTAAATATTTTTATTCCCACATTTCCGAATAAAAAATTAAAATTTGAAAATATTATTACCATTTATAACTCCCCATCATAAACATTTTAGCAAAAATATTTTTTTATAATCTTATTTTCATCACCACCTTTCATTCATTTCATAAAAAGAATTAGTTTGAAATAATATAATCAATATTGCACCTGAATAGTGGTAAATAGATAATTATACTGATTGTGAATAGAATTTTACATAAATTAGTTCTAAAATTAATAATGATAAGGGATCATAAATTAAAAATATATAATAGACACTAAGAGTAAAATAAGATCATATTAATAGTATAGATAAATTGATTAAACTAGGTAGTATAAAGTAAATATATAAATAATGTTTAATAAAATATCATTGAATAAAAGATAAAAATAAGGTAAAATCATATTCAAAACAAATTTATGAACACTTAAAAATGAAATAAGAATATAATAAAACCATTCAAACTAGGAATTTAGAGGTTTCTAAAACAAAATTAATATGTTTTTAAAATTCACCATTCGACTTTTTAAAAACCATCATTAATCTAATTTAATATTCAAATTTTTATTAAATGGCCATACAATAGGCTACCATGAAAACTAGGATTGTTACATCCACTCTAGAACATTAATTGATTCTTTTTAGGTTTTTTTCATATATTATTCAAGACAGGCATAGGGTAAATAGAATGAATTAATAAGAGAGTTAGTTTTTTCTCAGACCACACCACCAAACATTTATGATAATGCTTTAAGACCTACTTTGTCTCTCTGAGAGATCCTCACAAAAGTAGACTGGATTTTGAGAGTATCATGTCAAGATTTATCCATGTTAAAGTCAACATAGACATTCCATTGAAAAAATATCAGTAGGATCAAATATTTATTTTATTCTTTGTGAATTTGAAACATGGAAATCAATGATTGGAGGTCCTATAAGAGGTATTCCTCTTATCTGAATGAATACATCAACGTAATTGTCGATTGTTTTGACCAAGTTTTTTTTAAATATTTTAAAAGAGTGGTAAATCCATTCAAGATACGTCATATGAAATTGAAAAAGAGAATATGGACATCTCCATTCATAATGAATCTGAATATCATCTTCTTCAAAGCTTCATAATGATTTTATAAAATACCAAAACAATTACTAACTAAAGAAAAATGTTTTCCTCTAATGAAAACTTTTATTTCTTGAGGTGATATAAAATCATTGAAATATTCTTCGTATTTAACTTCCAAAGAGTTTACATTCAATATATTTCCATATTATTTTCTTAAATCATTATACTTCTTCCCTAACACTTTAAAATCATTAAATAGAGATATAACCCTCCTTCATAATCTTGGGATAATTTAACTTAACTAATTTTTTACTTGTGGGGAAAATTTTTAAACATATTGAACTTTTTCTTATAACAGTGTGCTGGTTTCCTTCTTATAATGATAAATTTTTAAATGATAATTATTATGAAACCCATGAATCCTTTTTAATTATGCTATTAATTCCATTTTAAGATTCATAATTACTTTATTGTGTAGAATGTCACAATTTGTATAGTCAATTGTAAAATTCATCATGTTTACCACCCATTAAACTCCATATATTATTGAGAAGATATCAAATAGATTTTAGTTATCAATATGGGTTTCCACTGATAGTCTTTTAACCTAATACTAAACTAAAAACTTCACTGTTTAAATATAATCTCTTGAAACATCATGATCACAAAGAATCCAAATTTCATTTTTTGATTATAAGAATTGATGTTTTAATGATTCCACATTTGTAATAGTATTTGAATAGATCTATCAAGATATCTAATTAGTTATATCAAACAATGCATTAGAAATAACTGATTTTGAATACTAATAATGAATTAGAGAGAAAATATCTTAATGTAAATCAGTACTTCTGATGTCATACACTTCATGTATTCAATAAACAATGGGTCTCACCTATCGAGATGGTTCTCTAGAATTTAATCATACTCTTTCACTTTCAACTAACCAAGTTTCATTAACTTGTTCTTATTATTCTACTTCATGAACAAAATTTTGAATAATAAGGTCTATAGATATAGGTTAGATTATTTCACTTGTTCCAATCAATGGTAATATTTAAACCAAGGTAATTTTACCCAACACAATAATTAACTTTCATTGATCAATACTAACTGGACTTTTCATTAAAGATACAAGCTCTTTTCTATTAGACAAAATATAATAAAATTAGGTACTAATTTCAAGAGCATCATCTCCTCTAGACTGAACTAAGAGTCTTACTTATCTTTTTGTTTTTTTAACAATCTCATTGTCAAGAATGTCCCTTACAACAATATATTGGAATGGACTCTCTATTAAAATTCCAATAATTATAGGAACACCAACACAACTGAAAAAATCATATGATATGACCCCCCTACGTGAAAGCAAGGTCTATTCCCATGTCTTCATTATAACCCACTAACACCAATTTATTAAAATAATAATTCCAAAAAAAACCATATCTTCTCAAAATACATGCACTCGACATTGTCAATTCGTTATTATGGGTTGAAGTCTGATTATAAAATAAAAATAAATACATTTCAAAAAAAGCTATTGTTAGAATTATTCCAAAATGGAATAATCTTGAATACTTATTAATTACATGCCACATGTTACTTATAATATACCATGACTTATTAACATGCCTCTCAATCATAACAAAATAAAATAACCTCCTGAAATAAAAAAAATCAAACTCACTATTGCATTGCGTAATACACAATTTGTTGAACATTTAAAAGAGATTGCTTTTGGGTTACAAGTACATGACTAGATTCTTCTCTACATCAGAATATCTAAACCTAGAATCTATAATAATAGTTGTAATGACATAATCTACTGTGTACAATGATGTATAGAAATTTTCATAGGCATCGAGGGGAGAATGAAAATTTGATCAATTACAAATGACGGTAATGAAAACTTATTGTTTCATTGTCTCTTTGATGATGTAATCATTATAACCAAAATGAAAATATAATATATATTATATCTCAAAAAATTCACTTTTCATACATAAAATATGTTATTATTTTTTTCAAAAAATTATTACCGTCATTATTGATTGATAACTCCCCTAAGAAAAATATTTATTTCATCTAGCTAAGAAAAATATATTTCTTTTCCACATAAAAAATTACATAACATTCTTTGATTGTTCATTATATTTAACGAATATTTATAAATTCTCTTATTTTTTTCAATTATTTATTGGATTTGGATGATTGGAGGATCATGGAAACATGGTTATAATAACATAGAGGAATTGAGGGCTCAATGGTTTGAAAATGTTTCATTCATAGAGTTATCAGACTTCCATTCATATTATTGTCATATAGAGGTATCATAGTCATGTGAAGATTAATAAATATAAAATATAGGTTTTGTTCCATATTTTATATAGACTAATACCTTAAATATAACTCCAAAACATATATAAAATAAGATAAATATTAATTTTAATCAATTAAAAAATTATGATATTATGAAATAATAACATGTAAAATTAAACAAACCTAGTTATAATATAATAAATTAAACTCTATTAACAAAAAAGTTATTAGTAAAAATGTTTTCTAATTAATATTCAATGTAAATTAGTTCTAAAGAGATATATACTTTTTTGTATGATATCTTAATAACTGAAATCTCAAATCAATGTGATTTTTTATTGAATAGATAATTGTATTTTTTCAAATTTTGATAGCACTGGTATTGTCTAATTTTATTGAAACAAAATTAAAATTAAATCATAAATACATTAAGTTATTCTTCATCCACAAAACTTGTGAAAAAAAACATAGTGTAATATATATTTTTCAGTAGTTGGAACATTATAGAGTATTGTTTCTTACTCTAACAATATACTAGATAATTCTAAATAAAATTCATAGTTCTAGTGGTTCTTTTCCTATCTAATCTGCATCTATAAATATCTACAACCAAATATTGAGTTAAATTAAATTAAGATGTTTTTGTAAAAAGAATGGAAAGTGATACAATTCCCTCTAAATATCTCATAATCCTTTTGGCAGAATTTAAATGATATTATTTAGGATTATATTGAAAAATTGTAAAAAGGAATATTGAAAAAAAATATCGGGTCTTCTTTTAGTAAGATACATTAATCATCCAATGATTTATAAATATAACTTCTTATGAAATTGATTTATAGACTCATCCATATCAAATTTAATATTGGAGCTCATAGGATATTAGTATGTATTAGTTTTTTCTAGTCCAAACATATTATATAAATCAATAATTTATTTTCTATGGATTAAAATATTTCAAATTTCTTTTAGTAAATTTTAAATTATATAAAATTGTTTAAGTCACCCAATATACTTATTTCAAGAAAATTCAAATAATAATTAATAAATAATTTCATATTTTATATATTTTGATCTGAAAATGACATCATAAATAGTCATTTGTAGTAACAAAATATGTAAAGATGAAATTTTATAGAATAATATGTCATCTAAAATTCTAAATATAAAAACATTTGATAAAATAAAATAACATAATCATTCATACCATGCTCCATGTTCTTTTTTATGTCTATACAGATCATTAGTTTGTTAAAAAAATGAAATTTTGAATGAGAGGGTCTTAAAAATAAGGATTTTATTCTACGTAAACATCATCCTTTAAAAATACATCTAAAAAAGAAGATTAAACATAAATACGATATAATGTAAATTTCATATGAGATGAATATTTTAAAATGATCCTAATTAATTATAACCTACATACCTATTCAAGATTACCCATTATATAATTTTTCAAGTAATCTATCTTTTTTTATAGTGATTACCCAATGATAATAGTTTTGGTTTCTATGTACCCATTTTGTTCCATTTATAAGATAATTAGAGGGTACATCAATTAGTTCCTATAATTTTTTTCTGTTTCAAATAATTTTACTCACCTTACATTGCTAGAAATAAATATTCACCAGATAAGGGTTCTTCTACCATAATTAATTCTAGTTGGGATAAAATGAATATAATTCTAATAGGATCATTATATTTCTTCTAGCTATAACTCTTTAATATCTGATTCTAAAAATTGTTTATAATGTGTGGTCATTAATACTTCTAGGTAATCTATGTGACACACATTTTAGTTCACTGATATCGACCCATTCTTGATTTATTTTATTATAATAATGCTGAAAATCATCTCCAATGTAGTTCTCAATGATATTTTCATGTCTCCTTTCTTTGAAATAATCATTCACTGCATCATTGGGAGTTATTTTGTGATCAAAATTATCAGTTTTATCAAACAAAACATGAGTTAATTCTTCCACAATCATTGAGATTTTATTGAAAGCTCTATAATTAATATAAGTTGTATAATAAAAATAGGAAATAAATTCCTTATATTTTTTATCAAACATACCAATATTATCTTCTCTGTTCAAGATGTAAACATTGCTCCCAAATAATTTGAAGTATCCTACTATTTGATTTCTATTATTCCAAAACTCATTGGGGGGTTTTATTCAAGATGGTTCTTATTAAAAATATATTAGTTACATAACATATTATTTTTATAGATAAATGAGTGTGAATGTTTTATTCACATAACATTGTTATTACAATTTATTATACTGTCATATCCATCCTCTCATCAATATCATTTGGTTGATGGGTCCTAGGAGATGAAAATGTATGTTGAGTTCCTTTCTTTGAGAAATAATAATTAAATTCATGATTCTCAAAATCACCCCATGATCACTTATCAATGTCATAGTTATATCAAATGTCTCTTTTTCAAAAGATTATAGAAATTGATAAAAATAGAACAATATTTACTTTTATATCACAAAAAGTAAACCCATGTAATTCTTGAAATATCATCAACCAACACATAAAAAAATGGCTTACCATAATGACTAATAATCCTAGCTGGTCTGGATAGATCCATATGAATATGATCAAGAGGTATATATATAGAAAAATAATTAATTGTTTTAAAATAGGAATTCAGTTTCTTTCCTATTTTACATACATCACATAACTTCTTTTTGTCTAATCTAATTTAATGAAAGTTATAAATATTATGTTTCTTAGAAAACTTTTCAATGAGTGAACATTATATTTTATAAACAACATATGAAAAATAAATAATTCATGAATTTAATAACTCAGTCAATTTAAAATTTTTGCACATAAGGAATTGAGATCCAATATGTAAAAATTATTTTTTATAGGATATTTGATATTGAAAGAATTATTACTGAAAAGTGAACATGAATTGTTAGAAAACTAAATTGAATGACCATCATCACAATATTGAAAAATAAATATCATGTTATACTTCATAACATATAAATATTGAAATCATTTGATGAGTATTGAACGAGGCTTTCTAATAGACCCAATATGAAAAATTATTCATTTTTTATTGTCACATGATATTACATATCCCCCAACAATACTGGATAGTGAGTGAAATTTTGAGAAATATCCACTGATAAGTCATAAACAAACATTATATATAATGAATTTTGTATTGTTATTCATGTGTTTTGGTATCTACAATAACAAATCAAACAATAATATTATTTTGAACCCAATTACTCTTATGTCCTGCAATGATTTTTGAAAAAGGGTTTAGAATATAAATCTATTTTTTTAGAATACATTGAAACACAATGGGATAACTATTTTTTTAAGAAAATAAATACAAATTCGACATAATTAAGTATTTCGTAGATTTTTTTTGTTATCATAATATCCACTATCTCCATAATGAAAATAGTTCACATTGGAAGGGCTTCTATTGTTTGAACTCGTAACAAAATACTTCTGGTAACATTTGGGCATTCAAACTGGACATCATAATCCAAAATTAAAATTTTTAGGTTGATTATGAACAATAATATTTTTAATATAATAATCCACTAGAGTGAAAACAATTTCAACATTTTTAATGTTTTAAACCTCATTGTTAAGATTCTATTTTATCTTTACTTGTTTAGTATATGAGGAAGTGTACTTTTACAATTGAATTTTATAATCTAAAATTTTATTGTTTATGTATTCCTCTTCATTGAATATTTTATTATAAGAGTTCCTAACATAAATTATTCATATTTAATATTTTACATGTAGTCTCTATCATGGTACAATATTTTATTAAATTCTCTTATGAGGAATTATCATTTGATAATTCATACTAGTGATCAAGATCAAAAAGATGGAAAGACTGTGCCTCATTTGAATGTGCCATAATGAATATATTTTCATTTTTATTTGTAGATTCATATTAAAATTATGATGATGTTCATTCACATGAATATTTAGAAGCTCTTTAAGTGGAATTCATATATTTCTTGTATTTCTTATATCAACACTTTTTGGAGATGTTTTTGTTAGACTAATTATTTTAATGAAATTCCAGATAGTCTACCATGATGGGTCCAAAATTCATGTATTCATAACATCTTAACTCCTTAGATTTGTCTCCATTCTTCCTATATTTTTTGAATGGTTTTTTGAAACTTTCTCTCTTTATATATATAAATTTTTAATATTCTAGAAAATTGGGGAAGTTCATCATTTGATCCAGAACATCATGAGGAGTCTTCTTCTTGAGATTTTTGAAATATTTTTATGTTTCTTTCATCCTATAATACTTATAATAATAATCCTTCAAGGAAACATTTTAATTCTTGACCATTTTATATTCTACAACATCAACTTTCATTTTATCCATATATATCATAATAATTCTAATGATTTCTTATTTCATGAATCTTTTTACCATTGTAGATTATTTTAGGGAATATGATATTCCACTCCTCATGTGTGGTAAAACTTAGATAACATTCAATACTTCATCAGGATCTGTGATTAGTGTTACAAGAGCATAAATGTTATTAAAAATCTCTGTGATCCTTCCATTAAACTATGTTATAATTTTTCCTCCATCCATTTTTAATGTGTGAAAAATTATTTATGATGTATCATATCTATGTTCCTTTAAATTGTATGTACCTTCATAAGAAACCAATTTAGTTGTCCACATTTCTTGATCTTTTTGACACTGAGTGACTTTGTTAAACCTATTTGGTCCCAGTACACATATAACAGTGTTCATTGATTTGGAATTCTGATCATAGTATACTCTATTTATAAAATCCCATTCTCTATATTAGGAATTTCATAATGATTTAATACTATATTGTAAACATTCAAGCAATGACTCTTTAAATAAATGATCATGTGAGCCTTCTAGTAACTATAATTTTCAACATTAAATTATGTATATGAAACATTGACATACCTTCTCGATTAACTACCATAGAATCCATATGAAAATATATCTTTGTACTTTGTACATTTATATATGTGATATTAATAATTTTCTTCTCTAGTGGTAATTATTTTTCCATAGAGTTCCTAGTGTAAAACTCATGAAGTGGGTGAATTGAGTTCTAATTAATTTTCACTACAAAAACCTCACTCTTCAACATATATTTGATTCATTATTTTCCTTAATATGAGAGGTATGGGAAACATAAAATATTAATGGAATGATATTTAACACCAGTGATATATAGTGGTTTGGGGAATACAAATCTCCATGTACACTCCACCAACACTCTACTCCACAAGTTTTGTGATTATCACTACAGTAACACTTTTCTGGGGATCCCAGTTTAGTACAAGAAGGTATAAGAGAATTCAAATATGAACTCCCTTAAAAATAACTATCCATTTACTTACACACACTCATATAATGAGTTTAAACAAAAGGATATGAATAAAATTTTGAAGAATGATTTTAGCATAGAGTTCCATGAAGCATCTAATAGTAGTTAAAGATACATCACGATAAGATGATATTATTCAATGTGAATCATTTGAAGATCTTTAGTGAAACTAATAAACATGTACGCACAACATGATAAATTATGTTTCTTCCTGTCTATATACATTATTTCATTGTTATTAGAGTATTTATATGTATGTTTGTTCTACATATTAATCTCATCTATATGAATATCTCCATGTATCAACTAACTATTCATTTTAAATATTCTCTTTACATTTGAACATAAAAAGTTATATAATTCAAATATTCAATTTGATAATCCATTTTAATGTTTATATAACTTTTTGTTAATGGAATGTGTCCATTACATCCAACAATGTAATAAGCTTCTATGACAACACTGTTAGAGATATTACTCTTTGGATATTTCCACTATTGGAAACATGACACATAAATCAAATCTAACATTACTTAAATGGAAAATTCATTTTCTAATATGTCAAGATGAATTAAATGACTTATCAAGGAAATAAAAAATTAATCCCGATATTATACATAAAATCTAATTGATCATAGGATATTCAACTATTAATAATATTCTCATAAGATAAACTTATAAGAGATTTAGTATGATATCAAAAATCTATAGACTATTTATAGTGTCAGATAAACTAAGTTCAATACTACTTTGGATACCTATGGATAATAATATTAATATGTTATCGATTTGTGATATATAGACACTAAAAAATATTCTCACATTTTTAAGTTAATATTTTATGAATATCCCTTTTTAAAGATAAAAACTTCTGATAAATTCATTATGTCTAAAGTATCTGACTATGATCACACATAAACTCGAACATTTTCATCTTATGATAAAATAAAACATAGTATGATAAAATTCTAACACATAATTCTATATCTTTTAGTATATTGAATATAACCTTCCATTCTCAAAGAATAATATACTTTTTCAAAAATTGAATTTTTTATCCTTCTTATGATAATCACTTATAAAAATAGTGTAAGATAAATTATTTTGAAAAATATAATCAGAATCACTTAAGATAAACTCATTAAAATAAAAATATGGGGTTTCTAAATCATAAAAACACTTATAAAATATGATAAATTGTAAAAATAAAAGTATATCTGAAAAATCAGACTTCTAATTAATTGTAATTTATCTTCTGAATACAGAATTTAGAATATCGGTTTAATATAATAACCATTACTCTTCATTATTACAAGTCTTTTTAAATTACTATTTTACTTTTCTAAAAATACAAAATAAAGAATAAAAAACATTTTGAGCTTAAAATAATGTTTCATTTATAATTTTTTATAAAAATATTCACATTTCATAATTTCATTTTTTTTAGACATCATATTCATTAATTAAATTGAATCACCATTTTTAGAAAATAAATATATTCAAATTTGAATACCAATTTCATGTTCTTGAAAGAAAATAATTCATTATAATTTAAGAAAAATATCCATAAAAATATTCATTATAAATGTTGGATGTTTTAAAAAAATTATCTAAGCATAGAAAAATATAACCACACAAAGACATTACCAAAATATCTAAAATTTCGATTGAATTAGATAAAATGAATAAAGAATATGTTACAAAATATCTAGGGTTTTGAAATAATTTATTAATATTAAATAAATCTATACAAAGGATTTTTCATAATGAAATATTGATAAATGTTTAACATTTCAATATTATATACTCCATAGAAATTTTGGAACTTTTAAATAACTTGAAAAAACATAGTAAAATTTAGATAAATATTATATAGTATTTACCTCTTTATAAATATCATAAAATGTATCCAATGATGTTACAACATATATTTTAAACATCCCACTACACACTTTCAAATAATTTTCACATTGTCATCAAGCTGACCTTGTTTGGGTATTTTTCCTAAGTGTTCATGATGACTTGAGAATTTTTTTTTGTTTTCAGGTATGAACTATTATTACGTAGTTATGGAAACTGTGTGGTTTGGAAGAGAAAATTATGTGTCCTATTTTAAGACATTAGAGGGTGTCGAATGATTAGGGAAACCAATTCATACTCCCCTGTAAAATTGTCACCTATGGATAGTTGGTGATTGTACATTTGGTTCATATTTATTTTAACCATGAATAAATATTGTGTATCGATTCTTGTTGTTGTGTAAGGGTTCACAGTTAGGTGAATTGTTTGTAAAAACCACATGTCTCAACTCATAAAATTTTATGAAAAAGTTTTTAATCCCCAAAATATTGTAAATAAAAACCTAAGACCCCATGTTTTATATTATAAACTTGCAATAATCGACCCTAATCTGAACCGTTGGTTTTTGGAAGTCCTCTAGATGCACTCATTTCTCCTTAATACTCCTCTATTGTGAATTTAATTTTATGTGGAAGAGATAATTCAAATTATGGTAGGTTAAATCATTCTTTATTAAGGGGTGATATTATCATTCATTCCCTCCTAATTAATAGTGATGAATCATCATGGGTTCATGGTTTGGATCTGGATTTTAATGATAGAATTAAATGGTGTTTTCCTTGAACTTACTCACCTTTCTCACTTTAATGGTAGTTCCCATTGTGTGAGTTGATTAGATTATATGAAAAAAGGTATGTGGTTCCACATGGATTTACCATATAATTGAAACCCAGGTGTTCTGTATTTTATTTTAAATATATTTATGATTAATTTGAAACCATCACTTTGGATTACTATATATTTAATTTCAAATTGAATGGATTTTTTTAATAAAACTATTTTTCAATGTCTTTTATGTATTGGGTGGATTTTGAGAAAATATTGATTTAAATGAAATGATTATTTTGTTGAAAATATTTGAGACTAATACCTAAGGAAATAAATTTAAATGATAGATTATTTTGAAAGAAATGAATTTTCTTTAAACCTATAATCTTGTTTGGAAATTGACATTGATTTGGGAACATGAAATTGATCATTAAAATAGTGAAAGGTGAATTGAATTTAATTGAATTTAATTTTTTTCATTTATTGATTCATTAATTTATATAATGAAGGCATGATCATGAGTAGTTAGTTGGTGATTAAGACAAGAGTTTTAGGACACTAAAACCCTAGAAATTAATTGATAATGAAAAATCAAAAAATTCCATGTTCAGAAAGATTATACCTCATGGGTTGTTGATTTATTTATCCACATTACATCAGCCTTAGGGATCTGTGAACACTATGATTCGTGAAAAAATGATTTATTGAGTTGTGTGAGGATCCTATAGCACCAAACTAGTGACCCTGATTGAATATGACCACTTTTACTTATTTTTATCATACTATTACATGATATTTATTATTGGAACTTTTATTCATGGTGTTTTTATTTTTTAAAAATAACTCATGTAATCATATTCTGATATATATTCTATCTATTTTATTTTAAAACATATTTTTATCTATCATATATGAATGAATTTCCATGTATTTTTTTATTTGAATTAACATGATAAATTTTTTATTGTTATAAAATTTCTTATGGAGCATCAGGAAGTATACGATTAGGCTACATTCCTCACCCCTAAATTTTACTTTAGGTTATTGTATATTACTGTAAGTCAGGTCCACGTAAAGAGTAAATTACAATTGTAGGTTTCAGGTCTGATGAAAAAGTCAGAGAATCTGTGATGGATGTAATATGGGGAGATGTTTTACAGTTGGTAAATGTGTTTTAAAGTATTTTTTCTTTATTAATGTCATGTCACATTTGGATTATTCTTATTTCGTGGAAACATAACAACTATTTATGGTACTTTCCACCCTATGAAGTGTAAGGAATACTGAATACCTTTCTACTTTCCTTCCACCATTATATCTTGTATATTAATTCTTATAGAAAAATTATTCTCTTAGCCATCTTGTTGATTCCAGGTGGTAGTCACCAAACCATAGGGATCTTGAACATCATTCGGGCTATTTCAAAGCCAACACGCGTATGAGTGTACTCAGGTTGTTGGAATTTTTTGGGACTAAATTAATTCAAATTAAATAAAATTTGTTTCTCATTGATGGTGGTATTTTTTGGGATTTCTTGGTAGATAAGATGTTTGTTTTTTGGACTTAAGGGGATGTTACAAATGAGTTCCAATCCATATCTCATTATAGTGAGCCTTAAGTCACCATGGGTGTTTCAAAAAAGTGACATTGAGTAAAAAATTGATGTAATTCTATTATTTAACTATATTTCATCTGAGTGTGTGAATATCCCATTAGATTTAATTATATTTAGTGTTTGTATATTCCTTTATCCATTGATTGATTTTATTATTTCAGTAACCTTGCTGATGTTTTCATGTTTCTGCTGATAATGTGTACTACCATTACACTAAGATGACAATTCAAAAAACCTCAGGTGGATGTTTTTATTGAACCATGGAATTAAAAATCTCAATTTTTTTAGAATCACATTGAGATAGTGGATTTTTTTATCCCATCATTTGGATATGTACCTAAATGTGTTCCCATTTAGGATCATGTTCTAGAACCAGGATGGGATGGAACTATAGATCATACTTTGATTTTAATAGACCAAACTTCCCACCTTCTATGGATCAATGGATCCTCATGTATCATAGTACTATTTGAAAAGGATTGAGATGATTTTTTTGAGTTCATAAAAATTTCTTATTCAATAAAGGTGAAGTAAGAAACCTTTAATATAGAATCACTGGGAAGGAGATGGTGGGATTTTATAGTTATAGAGAACATTAATGATCTCATAGAGTAGAAAGACATTAAATATCTTTTAATGTAGTAGTTATATCCAAAATCCATTGTGTTTTTGTAATTTATTGAGTTTCTAGTCTCTAATAACATGATAAAATAGTGACTTGACATCCAATGATCTATATAGAACGTGGTATGTTTTCCCCTAATGGGATGACTAATGATAAGCTAAATGATTTAATATTTGATATGGGTCTTTGATCTAATATTTTATCATAGGTATTGATGATGAATCTCATTTATTTTATGTATGTTATATATAGAACCATTATTTATAATATTCAGTTAGATTTTATTTTAGGTTTGATGGGAGTTATATTTTCTCCATGTGGGAGTTATGTTATCTTTTTCAATGGAAATATGATGAAGGATAAGTCGCATTGTGGATTTTGTTTGTAGGCATCACCCAAACCTTAAGCGGTGTCTGACAGAGGAAAATTTACTTTATTTAAATTTTCTAATGGTTGGGATCTTAGGAAATTTTTTTACTCCGGAAACAATGATATAAAACTCATGAATTCATTCAGAAAACCATTATAAGTTATTCCTTGTCTTATATGCCCCAAGTAGTGGAATAGGTGAATCAGTACCTAATGTAACTCCATTGTATTCATATGTTTCTATAAATAATTTTTTCTAGTTATACCCAAAAGGTAGATTATTCATGTAGTGGATGATTTTAGAGTGGAAGTAGATTTCGGTCCAATTACTGTGATAGGTGCCACCACCAAAGCTTAATATTTATTGAATTCTCCGTTTTTTATAGGTGTATCAGAAACATTCTTATCAAATCATATTTTATATTCTTAAACCATCATTTAGATTGTATCTTTTATCGGAGGGATATTTTTAACCGTCTCTAAACAAAGATAAAATACATTCTATGAAACCCCTTGTTTATATTTTCTTCATTAGAGATCAATGTCAAATGGGATTTTCTAGTCCTTAATATGAACATTAGATATCATTGTTTTTGTGGATTTTTTGATTATTAATAAATCATAAATTCACTGTTAAATTTATCTGGGTCTCCTTTAATATCCGGATAGGGTGTGATGTGTTTTCAAATGATAATGAGACCCAATTCTAAGTAATGAAGAATCAAATCATTCAAATTTTAGAATTTGGATATCTATTTTTCATTTGAACTAGGGATAAAATCTGTGAGGGATGATCATCCTCAATGGGTCATTGATTATCCTAACATATTTCCTTTATATTTTTCTAGCCTTCTACTAGAAAGGGAAGTAGTTATTTGTATTGAATTGGTACCCAGTACTCATCCTATCTCTATTTCCCCTAACCATATGGATCTATTAAAATTGAAAGTGTTAATGACATAGTTGGATTATTTTTTGATAAATGTTACATTTTCCAAAGCATGTCACCTTTTGTAGCGATAGTGTTTATTTTTAACAAAAAAATTATGAGTCCCTTAACTTTTTGTACTAAAAAATACACAAGTGAGTTTTAGTAATGATCATGTATTTGATTCGTAGGATATATGATTTGTTTGATCAGTCAAAAGAGTCAAAGTGGTTCTCAAAGGTATATCTTCAATACAGTTATCACTAACACAGAATAATAGAATCTTATATATATAATACACCCTTTTATATTTGGTATGCCTATCAAGGTTAAATTATAATTCGTTTTTTTATAAATAATATTCAATCATTTTCTGGAACTAATGAAAAGGAAATACTATGAACATTTTTATTTTAACATGGTTTTATTTTTGGATGAAACCCTTGTATACTCAAAAACCAAGGGGTCCATGTATATCATTGAAGTGTAGTTTTTGATATTTTGGGATTTCAATAAATTATATATATCTATTGAAATGTAATTTATATATTCAATATGTGATGTTATTAGAAAACATGTTCTCAAAAAATGTTATTTTATTTAATCATTAAATGGTTAAGGATATTATGACATGGGAACACTGTTACATTTTTTATAGATTCAATGATTATTTGGATTAGTGGGGAGTTATCGCATGTTTATTAATCATATATCAAATTTGACCTCTCTAATGAATGAATTCACTTAGGCTTGAGTGAGGTTTATTTGGGATATCAAATTTCTGAATTCTTTTATCAATTGGAACAACATTTTTAATTATATGAAAGTGTTTACTCTTCTAGAAATGGGAATTTCTATATTGTCCTTTGTGAAGCATCAGGTTTGGGTCTGGTCTATTTCGTTATACGGGTTAGTCTTGTGGTAGCTTCTAATTCTAGAAATCTATGGACGCATGATAATAAATATATAACTCATGACCTTGAACTCAAAGGATTGATTCATTCCCTTATGAGTGGACAAAACTTAATTTTGGTATATTGTTTTCCAAATTGCAATGACTAAATTTTTTTAGTTATATCTTCTCACAAAAATATTTGAATCTATATCAGATACATTTAGTGGACTACCTATAATGTTTTGATTGTATCATTTCTTACTACCTTAGTATGAGTAATGTAATTGATAATGCGTTGAGAATAAATATTCTGAACTTGGCTATGAAAGAATCATCTAAATAGTAGATGCTGATTTCTCTCTTTTCTAAGATACATTTGGGTGTTTCGGAAGATAAGACTAATATTGTTCTAGAAATTTTTTAGTTGACCACTTCTCTTCTTCAGATTATTATTATGTGTATAAGTCTAATGATAAATTAGGTGGTATGTGGGACTCTCTTTATGAGGGGGATACCATCGGTTAGTGGTCCTTATCTGCTAAGGCTATCCTACGTTTTTAATTGTGGTATGTCATACCAATGTATTTGAGAAAGGTTTAAATGGTGGATTGTCATAATTCCTACTGGGTAGTACCCCATGTAACCATTAAGATTATATATGATATGTGGCGAAATTATTGGTTCCCATGTATAATATAGGAAAATGATAATTTTTATTCTCATGATTATACCTATCTATAGGTCAAGGGACAAAAATAGAAAACTGTGGGTTTTCTCCAACACCTTCTTATGCCGACTTGGATGTGGGATGAGATTTAGATGGTTTTCATTTTTTATATACCCCATAAATAAAGAATATAATATGGATAGTGATAAATTAGTTGAAAAAATCATCTCACTTTATACCCATTCATGATAAAACTAATGTTGATAACTAGGAAAGAATTTAGGTGACAAGATCATCAATATTAAAAAGAGTTCCTTCTACTATAGTTTCTGATAGGGATTCACGGTTCACATCCCATATTTGGAGAAGAATCATGGAGGCACAATGATACAATAATTGATTGATCATGGAATATAATCCATAAATTAATGGCAATATAGATTGATTTATACATATTTTTTAAGACATGTCTCATTCATTGATTCTTGACATTGGTGAATATTGATATAAAAACTTGGATCTAGTTGAATTTTTTATAATAACAGTTACAAGTTAGAAATTATTGTTTATCCTATTCTGTCCCTAAAAGTTTTTACTTGTATATAATTTTTTTATGTTTGGAGAATTGTAATGTTTCCTTGTTTGGATCTAGTTTTCATCATGATATGAAGAAAAATATACTATTAGTCCATAAGAGAATTTTTATGTCTCAAAGATGGTATAAATCATATGTTGATCATCATAGATTCCCTATAGTTTTATAATTTGATTACAATGTGTTTTTTTAGAGTCTCACCTCTGCTAGGTCTATGAAAAAATTGAAAATAAGGAAATATTGTATTATGATATATGAGATCATTTGATGCTATTGAGGTTATTGGAATGGTGTCTTAAAATTTTTCCTCTCAACCACTATTGACATCGATTCATTACATGTTCCTTGTGTCTCATTTCAAAATGTATCTCTGAAACCCCTCCCATTATTTGATATGGGAGGACCATGATGTGGAAACCAAATTCTTTATACAGGGAAATCAATTTGGAATCTGGATTTTAAGATAATGATTCTTCATGGAATCATTATAATGTTCTTTTGTGTGAATTGGAAACCTGCTTCTAATTCACATGAGATGCGGGATCATGAAACAATGAAAATTGATTGGTGAGCTCATCAATTTTAAATGGATTATTATTGGTAGGATTTTGGGGGGAAGAAAGTGATTATTGTGGGAGGTTGTAACATCCCATTAACCACTCTCAGGTAATTTTACACCATATCACTGATCATTATCCCGTGGTGAGTGAGCTCATCAATTTTATATGTATTGAGGTTTTTTCATGGTTAGCACATAGTTATTGAAATCCATATGGTTTTTCCCATTAATCAAGAACCCTATGTTGACATAGTTGAGGGTTGTGAATCATTGGTACATGGTTAGGGGAAACAACATGGACTCCCCCACCAAACCATTAAACATAGATAGTGTGTGTTTTTGTGGTTGGAGTGTGGTCAGTTTAAACATGTGTTTGATATATTCTACATTTCTATAATACTAGAAGGAGAACATGGTTTGGGGAATAGATAATAATTACTGTGAGGATTGACCCAGCAAACCATGAGAATAGGTTTTTAATCCCCCTAAAATTACACTAAATCATGGGACCCTTTTTTCATTCCAATATCTCCTTGATAGACCATAAATGAATAAATAATTTAGAGGCTCTATAGATGCATTCTTGGAACCATTAACCTCCACTATTTTGTATTTATTTTCTTGTGGAAGTGATTTATCCCCCTTCAATAAGTGAAATCCCTATTTATTTGTGACACCTCTTCTCTTTATTCCTCACAATCACGAGAGAAATAATTCCTCATCATTTTTATGATTTGGATCATTATTAGATGAATGTAATTATAGGGTTTTTCTTGGATATTTCTTTATTTCACCAATCCGTTAGAATTTTCAATTGTTTTTGATAATTACATCATGTGAAAAAAGATATGTGGTCCCATAAGATTTTGTCCAATTATTGAAACCCGAATTTAATTGAATTAATTTAAATTGTTTTATGTATTTATTATAATCTTTGATTTTATATTATTTTATTTTTGGTTTCAAATTCCCTATATTTTTGAAATAAAACCCTTTTTTTAAGGATTAGAAGTGTTGGATTTATTTATATAATAGATTGATTGAAATGAAATAATTTTTTGGATAAAATTATTTTACACTAATAATTGATAAAATTTCATTACATTAAATGTTATTTGGAGAGTCATGAAATAAATGAAAACCTATGATTTGGTATTGAAATCGATATGGAATATTGAACATAAAATTAGGAATTTGAACTGAAAATTAAGAATTGAATTTAAATGAATGATTGTCCAAGAATTATTTATTGAAAGAACATGTTAACCAAAGAATTGAGTTGATGAATAGGAAAAACACAAAAGAATCTGAACTCCCTAGAAATGGATTAAGGATAAAAACTCTACAAAAACCATGTTTCGAAAGATTATCCATGATTGGGTGTTGATTAATTTATCCGGATTTCCAACTCCTTATTGAAATGTTCACACTACGATCATTGATTTATTGATTGAGTAGTGTGGGGATCAAAGATCCTAGATCTAATGAATCTTAGGGAATATTTCCATGGTGATTTATTTTTATTTCATTATTAAATGTTAGTGATTTTTAAAATTCATTATTATTGTTATTTTTGTGTCATTGAAATTTTTCATTTATGGATATTTTGACATATATTACCATATATTTGATTTAAAAGAACATTTTGATTAAAATCATATAAAAAAATCATTGAAATATTTTAATTAATTTGAAATCCTAAATAGTTTATTTCTATTGATTTTTTAGGGAATGTTTGGTTGTATCCTAATTGGATAATTTTCTCACTCCCTGCTTTTTCATTTAGGAGTTTCTATATTGTGCTTTACCATGTACATGTAAAGGAAGTTATCCACATTTTGGAGGACTGTGTAAAAGCTTAGAATGACCTTAGGTGATTGAGGTAATAGGTGGATATGTGGTCCACTTATTACAAATGGTTTTTGTGACTTTTTTATAGTGGATATTATTTCTATTTTGTTTTATGAATAATTTTTGGAACTTTTATATTTACTTATTGTAATTTTCTCAAAGAGTGGTGTTTGGAATAATAGATGTATATTTATTTATCTACCTTTCCTATATCATTAATGATAATTCTTTTTGGACAATAATTAACTTAAATATATTATTGATGAAAGTTCTTATCCATAAACCTATGGTGATTAAGAACACCCTTCAAGATATGTTAGAGTCATCTCAAGTATCAGTATTATAGGGTATTTGGGTTGGTTCACCCCAACCATGATAACATTTACTGTCTAAAAAAATTTTTTACATGTTTTATTATATATTGTGAACACATACATTCACACAACCATGTCAGAATGAGTTTCACAATGTGATTTCTCTCCTTTAAAATAACCATGTAAGGCAGATTGTGGTTATCCCATTGTTTTCATAAAAATAATATTAATCTATGTTTATATATATGATAATTATTAGTATTTTAAAATGTTTTAAATTTTAATTTCAAATTTAAAAAACAATATTCAATTAAATTAAATAGTTTCTTTATTATAAAAAAAAAATCATGTGTTATAATTTATTATGTGGTTATTAATTTAACTATAGATATGTGATTATAAAATATATCAATGAGATTTATTTGATAATGAAATATCATGTTATGTTATCATATTAAAATTTGTATCTCATATTTTTTTGTCTATGTGATATTTTTGAAGAAAAAAATTCTCAAAGGTGAAATAATTAAAAAAAATAATGGAAATGCTACACATTGTCTTGATATAATATTTTAACACATGTAATGTATCATATATTTTTAGTAATAAAATTAAACCAAGTTATTCAGAAATCAATTTAATATAGAAAAATTGTATCTTATAGGTATTCTAGTGGTTGTTACTATATGAAATCATGAAAAAAATTCACTTAAAATATGCTAGGAAAATGAATCATTTATTTGTTTAAATGTATAACATCGTATTATTATTAGATCACATATGTATGTTTCTAAAAATATTCACCCATGTGTATCATTGTTTACCTGACTATTAAGAATATTAAATCCATATCAAATAAATGAGATAAAATTAAATTATAAAAATATTAGGATAAATTATTATTCTATTGATTTAAATTTTATATAATTTGAAAAATAAAAAAAACATTGAATAAATATTCAATTCCATGTAACATATCGAATTTCGTAAAGAAAAATAATCGAATGGATAATAATATATAATATATGGTATTGTGGATTCATAATAATAAAAATAATAAGTTACATTTCCAATATCATCATATTAAACTACAGTTATATCACATGAGGATTATAGAAAAAATGTTTGTTGTCAAAGTATACAAGACATAAGATTAAAATAAAAAGTTGTATACATTTTCCCTATATGATACATTTAAATATTTATAATCTGTAAAAAAACTTTATAGTTGGAATATGATAGATTACATAGGGATAATGTTTATAATAACTAATAATATACTATATAATAATTTTTATGAATATAATGTTTTATTTAACAAATATTTATTTATAGAAATTAACAAATAAATAAAGAAACAAAACATATGAATTGGGAAATGAGTGGAAAATATGGTGCTAATACTTTATATATAATTAATGTGAATAACTAATGAATTGAATAATATATTGATTTGGATATTTATTCCCTCAATCATTACGAAATAAAAAACATAGTTTCTTATTAGGGAATTTAATGTCACTTATAAATTATCCAAGTATAATTCTGTATATCTATATAACTAAATTCATAGGTGAAATAACAAGACCCCTTTCTGAAAATATAATTTTTTTTATTTAGGAAAGGTTCATGCATATAATACTAGTTATTAGGTATAACCCAATAATGATTAGGTAAAAATAATAAAATATATCTATTCATTAGTTAATATATTTATTTATTCTAAAGTACTTTTCATGAAATATAAAATTCTATCATTCATGATATAAAATAAAATATAAAAAAATTCTAAGATATTTAATGTTAACTATAATATGGGTTGAAACTATAGAGTTTTTATAAGACATAGATAATAATATGTATAAACAAAATAATTATATTGATAAAAATAAAATCATGAATAATTCAATGAGTAAGAAAATTTGGATCATAAATATATAGGAATGAAAAGACTATCCCATAAATCATAACTATTAAACTAATGAATTATTTTAGCACAACCACAACACAAACAATACACGATTGAAAGAAGTCATCCATCAAAAATTTCATCACGTTAGCACCGGTGATACAACTTCTTCATGAAGTGTTTCTACCTCATATCCCCATCATTATACTCAATGTAATTTCTGTAAATGAAACACAGTAAATTATGAATGAACTTTTTCCAACATCACAATGAACAATCCAAAAATTAAAAATAAAAAAATTTACCACTATAATCATTTTACAATACCAATTTATCATAAATATATGTCACTGATATTGGAAAAATCTCACTTTATTTGAATAATATCAACTCATGTTTCAGTATTATTGAAAATAACACATTTATTGATTCCTCCACATTATATTTATACCAAATCATTTCAAATACATCAATAATACATTTATATGAAATTTATGGGGCTTAGTGACCTTCTATTGAGATGATAAGTTGTCTTCATGTGTTGTTAATTATTAAAAGTGGTAATGAGTTAAAATTTTAAATATCATATCCACTTAATCAAAACTTTTAATGACATCGTATAATTTATTGTCCAATACTTATCTATATAGAACTGAAACAATAAAAAACCTTTGAGTATACTAACATATATATTTATCACATTAATATATAATGTTTATGTATATAGACACATCCTTAAATATTATATAATATTATGTTTAATGATAAGAATTAATTCTCTTATATTTGAGGATCCTTTTTGGTTTAGAGTTTCAGATAATTATGTGAAATCTCAAATAAAACAAGTCCATGAAATAAAAAGTTTACACCTCTAATAAGTTTCCATTTTTCATATAATACGATATGTTTATAAAAAACCCCCCATTTCATTTCATGGAAAATTTCCAGGATTATCAAGTGAACTGATTTTTCACACCCCCTTAATACCTACGAAATAATTTAAAAAACATGGGATGACCAAAAAATCATAGTGAAAAATATAAAAATAAAGAAAAATGTATGTTTGGTAAAAATGTAGAATCCCAGGAAATATTTACCTTTACATCTATTCTCAATGATTGAATGAAATTAAAAAATCTTAGAAAAATCACACATGTTTTTCACAATGAAATCTATTAAAACAAATAGAATGAAACGTAAAATCCTTTTAAGTGACACAGAGAATCATATTCATGAAACTCATTAAAAAATTTGAATAACCATATGACCAAATTTTTATATAATAATAACCCAGTACATTAGTGACCTATAATTAGGAACACCCATCATAAAAGTTCTATAATGATAAACCATTTTTATGAGTTATATTGAGGATAAAAACATCATATAAGTTATATTGGGATCATCCTTATCATATAATTCTCAAGTACCATATCATCATTAATACAATTTCATCATTATACCAAATTAAAATATATTTTAAAACCCTGTGTAAAACAGTTTCAAATAAAAATAACATTTTCTTTTAAGAGGCTATTTTCAATACCGAAATATCCACAAAAAGTGATATTTTGGTATTAATTGAAGAAAACATGAAATGTTACAAATAAATCTAAAATTAAATAATGGTCACGGTGGAAGAAAACCCATTTTCATCATGTATGTTATGAATAGAATACCCATATTTTTAATTTTTTAAAATGTTCCTTCTAAAACAAATATAAATATTCTTATTGAAAACCTTTGAAATAAATTATAAAGTGGGAAAAAAAGTAACTTATAAACCATTTATGTCCATATGGAAAATTAATATAATAATTTTGGAAAAAGGGTCATATAAGAGAATGTTTTGGAAGGAAAACATTAAATGATATTAAAAACAAGTAAGCAAAAAATAAAAAGGTATTAGAAATAAATAACATTGTTTCGCGAGGCGGTAGTCCATTATACACATTAATAATGATTTAATGACCCATTTCATTGAAATGTGTCTACTTTTAGGTTGTTACCTTAACTTAAAAAATATCATATTATATAATATATTGATTTTATTATATAAATATGGTAAAATAATTATGGGATTAGGTGGAAAAGGAAATAAAATAAAGACACTTATTGAAGAACATTACCTCCCTTTATGGTATCATTCTTCAGCTTTCAATGAAGCCTTCCTAGAATGGAGTTTCTCAAAATATAAGGCATATATGATGAGAGAAGGGAATTTGGGGAGTGATTTTCACATGGTTTGGATGATTTAAGGTGTGTAGTGGAGGGGAAAGTGAGTGTCCTTTTATAGCTGAGGGGAGTCGAATTTTTGTAAATACTAAAACGTATTAACTCTTGTGAGGTGTACCTTAATTTTTTTCCAAAATTGTAAAATAATGGATTTTAATAAAATTATGATCTTTCCACACATACAACACACAGAAATAAGATAACATTTCTAATATTTTTCATAGTATTTATGATTAACCAGTATTATCCATTTTGTTTCTACCACTGTAACTAGTTTTTAAAACTATTGAATTTATCCTTTAAAAATAAATTAAAGTGAGACTTATTATAATAATTATAATAAATAATTATATATATTATATATAATTTGTAAACTAAAAACCCATGGGTTTTTAAAATTAATTTTAATAGAAGTGCATGTAATTTAAAAAAACAATGATTTAAACTTTTAGCACTAAAAAGATTTTTCTATTTAGGGGTTAATATGTTAATTATAAAAGATAAATTGTTCCATGAATAGATTATATTTGATATTTATTTACACATAAAAATAACCTGGTAGAAGATATGATTTTTTGTAATTTTACATCATTTAATAAAATATTATTTCCTATAAAATAACTTTAATGTTTATTTTCACATTAATTATTTAATTTTAATTAAAAAAATTCAATGATGGAGTTTGAATATAATAATTTAGAACTAGTATAACGTGATATATTCATCTAAAAATTTATAGTGATATAATAATTATATCAAATTAATTCACATTGGGTGGTTTTTATATCATTATTTTATTTAATTATTAACTAAATATTTATGTATTGGCATATCTTAAGCATTTTATGTAACCATTCCATCTATAGAAATTAATGATAAATTATTGTTTCTAAAACACTGATATATATTTGACGATAATATCTATATCTGATCCAATTTTTTCTCTATCCCAAATCATTATAAATATTAAAAACATGGAAGGTTCCTTTTTTTCATTTTATTTAATTCACATATAATATAAGTCAGGTTCATTTAATTGTTGTAGTTTCCCAACCCAGATTCCATGTAATGGTTCCTTGAGATGGTGGGCCACAAGACCACAAGACCTTCTCCTCGAACCTAGTGGTATTTTGACTAACAGTGAGGGCTTAGAGTGTGTTTGTGGGGAGACTATTCCCTCATCGATCAGACTGACCACATCAGTATATAAAAAAAAGAATATTGGATTGATATAAAGTAGTGATAACCAACAGTCAATAGAAGAAAAATAATAATAGGACATGATATTTAAATAAAAAATAAGTGGAAGATAAATAATATAAAAGTAAAATATGAGATGATCCTAGTGATGTATCAATACAAGGATTATTATGCAAGGGGGAGGGTATGCATGCATACACCAAATGGTAACAACATATGAAAAAAACCAAAAACCGTAACAACTAGTGTAACAAGAATATACTTGGTCCCCTACCCCAAAATCCCCCCATAGCTAGAAAATCACACATTGAAACCATAACAATTTCATTTATCTATACAGATAGTTTTAAATTCTACTCAAGTACCAAAGGATGAATGAGTAGGGAGTAAGATACAATCTCAGTTGGCCACCACCAATGATTTCCAGATCAATCCATTAGTGTAATATAAAATGAATAATGTTCCATAGTAAATAATGGATAAAAATATAATTAAATACATTGGACTAGGTTCCACATGGTCAGCTATCTAATTTACCTACATCAGCCGATGTCTGTGACTCTGAATCTAAGGATTCTATAAGGGTAAATTAAGTGGAATAATATGGGAGAAGTTAGATTTTCCATAATATTATGATCGGTCTTGGAGGATACTCCCCTGAATTTACAACATTAAAAGATCCTTTGTCATTTAAAAAAAATTTATAAACATTTTTTATTCAATTTATACATATTATGAATATTAACTGTCATCATCAACCAATCAAAAAAATTTCCAAATGAATAAACTAGTATTACTCGAGGGGTTCGGTAAAATAAGAAGGCCATGTAATATGTGCTATGTTACCCATGGATGATGTCCCATTTTTCACTCATCGAATGGTGTGGTAATCTCCTAAACAAACCTCCAATTTGGTATCTATTATAACATGTTGGGGACCAAGTCTCTCTCATGAAATGGTACAACCATTGTTCCATTGATACCAACATAGTAGTCTCCCTTAGGTAGTCATTTTCAATCATATAATGGTTAAATTAAATAATGCTCTGTGAGCCCTTCCCCTGTATTGCTGGTGTCTACCCTATCTTGTTTACTTACCATTAATAAATACTAACTAGAAGGCTCAATATGTCAATACAGTGGGTCCATAAATTATAATCCTTGTTTCAACATTGGTACTAAGGTTAAATCATTCATGAATTAATTTATATATCAATAGATTAGTTGGTCAATGTATATAATCTAACCAATAAATTTATGTCACAAGGGTATTTCATTAGCACCAGACTATTTTTTTGTTAAAAGAAATTCATTTGTGGCATTGGGTGTAAGGGAAAAACTTATGGTTTATCACCCAAATATATTAAACATAGTAAATTTATGGTAATTACTATAGGAGATAACCATCAAGGGGTGTCAAAAAAACAATGGTAAATTAGGCATGTAACGTAGAAAACACTAATTGGGGTGGCATAAATCAAGGTGGTCAACCCAAGGATTTTATTTAATAATAGATCAGGTCATCAATGGCCTGGGAAAGTAATCCTTTTATCTTAATTATACATATTGGTGGTGATGATGTAAATTTATGACCCATAGAAATGCTACACATATTATATAGTGTAATAAAATGTGGGGAAATAACATAGTCCACCTACCTTTTCTTCATAGATCTTCCTTCATCCATCGTTGGCCTTTTTCGATATAGGTTGGAAGGAAAAAAATAAACCATCAAATACACTAAAAAATGGGAAAATGATCATGCTTCAAGATATTAAAATATATGGGGAAAAGAATATTAAATATTAGTTATAGGTTTGAAGATCTTGTTGTGATATATCCAACACATTTGATAGAGAGTGAAACAGTTTTATGATGGAGGTGTTAATAGATTTCCAACCTCGAAGGGGGGGAGCACTGTATGTTGAGGGAGGAGAATCTAATATTTTATAGAGGAAGAGGAAAGTAAATAATATTTCAATAAAATTATTAATGTGGGTTAAACATAAATTCACCCTAAATTATAGGGGTTCCTGGTTTGGCCCCTCATCTATCCAAATCATTCACCAAATTGTCTTCATTATTCTATTCAATGTGGAACTCCACACAGTTAGGTGCATAGTTTACCAAACTGTTCATAAACTAGGACAAACCAATCTATCTTGGGGGGTTTGCAATCATGAGGGGACATGTGCCTTGGGTCACATAGTTTTACACAGACTATGAAGCCCCCATTTCTCAACTATCTACAATATCATGGTTAGAGAAACTATGCATAATGGGTGGCACATTTTCTATAAATCATGTGGCCTAGTCTTTCCCATTAATTTTCAAGTATTTGGTATTACAATGAGCCTAATAACCCAATAAATACTCTTTTAATCAATTAAGAATCATTATTTGGACACAATAAAATAATTCAAACCAAAATAAATGTGTATACGTTTGGAAAAATCTTGGACGATACGATCTCCACTCTATAAGACAACTCATTCATGAATTTCCCTACCAAGGGTGGTACGACATCATCTATGAAATGTTATGGCCACTACTCATGTACACCGTCTTCACCCTACCATGTATCATCATGTATTAATACATAATTCTATAGAACCCAACTTGTGGAATGGACCTCTCTCATATAACCTTCATGCTCCGATCAACAACATGTATCAGATGCTCATCGATGGATGCAGCCTCTTACAGCTCAATATCCATGGGCTTAAATTAATTATTTGGGTTTGTATGATACTATTGATGTTGTGTTTTATGTAATATGTCATGCATGAAATAGTAAACTTGAGGTAATATCAACAGATAGGCTACCGACCTGACTCTCTCCACTATTTTTAAACGCCTAAAATATTGAGTTGATAACTGACCTATCTATAATTTCTTCTTTGATAAAATCTATGTGATACACATATATTGACTTGAGGTCCCACCTTGAACTCCAAATGTATATGGTGATGACCATTATATGAATTATAAGTAGATTGAGATATATCCATATGATTTTGAATCTACTGGACATTCTCCAAAATAATTCTAAATAAAAAGAGGACATAGTAGAACATCCTCACCTTCCACTAGCCAACATATTGGTGAATGAAATTTTCTACTATAGAGGTCCACATATGAATCCATACAAATCATTTCATAAAAGTTCTTTTTGTTGGAAAAATCAACATGAAGGATATGATCTTCCCATTATCCTAATAAATCTAGGATGTCGAACCCTATAATATATTATAACACCCATATCATCTTCATAAACTTCTCATTAGTATGAGGGTGACATTTAGTAATCAATGTACACTTTCAACCAAGTTCCTATTGAAAGAATTTCTAAAATAATGATTTAAATTGGGAATCTCAGTATGATATGATACAACATGGTACACCGTGAAGTCTCACTATCTTCTGGATGTAAAGCCTTCCTAGCTCATCAACAGATAATGTCTCCCATAAAAGTATGAATTATAAATCATTGGTCTATCATTCTATGGTCATCCATATTACATTACTACATCGAGTGGATCTTAGAATGAAAATAATGAAATCCATAGTAATGTCATTCCATTTCAACTCAAGAATGGGTAGGTGTCATAATAGTATGGAAGGATGATGGTGCTTTACCTTCACCTAATGATAGGTGGAGCACTGGGTAATAAATCCTACAATATTCTAATTCATACATCGCTACCAATTATGATGATTTATATTTTGGTACATCATGGTAATTGCAAGATTAAATTCCCATAAATAGGCAGGTGAATCCTTCAACATCTCTTCTCATAAATTTTATGTGACCCATACATGGTCACCAAAGACTAAGGCTTAATTTTCATCCAAAACCCAACCCGGAGGTGGGTCCTCTCCTATGAGGATCTCCATAAAATCTAGGCCCTTATAATGAGATAGTTTCCTAATCCAGACTCACTCAAAGAGGGAGGATTTCTATGCTATAGATACTATAACTTGATGACTATGCTACTCCATGACCGTCAGGTGAATTTCAGAAAACAAATCCATCAGATGGTACTCACAACATTCATCCATGATTGAATCCATATAAGTTTCCTTCTATGGGAATAAACTATAAAATATCCCCTTAAAAGAACTTAAGGATGCTCAATGTTTAATGATTGATGATATTATACCCTCCTGAACTACCTCAGATTCATGTCTCTCTATTTAGAGATGTATTTTAAACTCTTATGATTCATATAAACAATGAATTTCGCACTAAATAAGTAGTGCCTCCAACATCACAATGAATGAATAAGGAATTCTAGTACTATTTCATGCATAGGGTAATTCCACTCATGAGGTTTTAACTGGAAATACCCTTATGTTACAACCTAATAACCTTGCATCAACACTGTCCCCATCCGAATTCCTATGAAATCATAGTAAATATTATAACCTAGTATTTGATTTGGACGAATTAGGATCAATTTTGAAATGAGACTTCCAATTAACTATTTTAAAAATCTATCAAAATATTTATCATAGTGAAATTTAAATCCCTTCATTTTCAAGGAAATAAGTTGAACTATCAGGAATGAGAAGTACTAGATTAATCTTGTGTAATATCCATCATTCGCTATGATGCTATTCATATCAAATATGTTCATGAGATTCTCCGAAGTAACCATGGAACTCACCTTCCTATGTCAATAGATACGCCTGCCTCAGATACGATATAACCCATGAAATGAATATAACTAATCCAAAAGTGTCATATAAATTTATTCTCATATAGATCATAATCTCTTACTATAATTATAATTATATTAAGATGATTGTCATGGTCATTTCTGGAGTGTGAGTACACTTAGATGTCATCTAGGAAGACCACCACAATGGAATTAAGAAACATATGGAAAACCTAATTTATCAAATATGTGAATACTACTATCATGTTCATCATACTGAACTGTATAAAAAGGTATTCATACAAGACATACCTACATTGGAACACTATACATGGTCTTTCTAATGGGCCCACAAGATTCTAACGGTATCCCAATATCCAATGGATTTTGTTGAAAACTACTTCTCATCAAAGATGGTAAAATAGGACTTCTATATGTGGAATCAAATGTCGTCTCTTCATTGTAAGGATGTTAAAATATAATTAACCCACAAAAAATATATGGTTAACATCCTCCTTCATGGAAAAAAGGACTCGTGAAGCTATTGAGATGTGTTGGGTCATATAAAAACCTTATCCTCTAATTCTTCATGTTACTTCTTGAGTTTCTGGAGCACCATAAGTTCCATCCAATTTAGAGGAATGGAAATTGGTTCCACGCATGGAACATACTCAATACTAAATTTGAAATATCTATTATGAGGTAAAATGCAGAAATAATCTAGGAATACTTCCTTGAAATGATCCACTAATAGAGATAATACCAAAATATGCATTCCTTGATCACTCATAAAGATATTGGCTATCTAGTCTATTAGTCATCGCAACCAAGAACACTTGTTTCATGATCAACTTTATTGAATATCCTATTCCTCTTTATGGATATATGAATTTTATTAAAGGTGATTTCAAAGAAAACTGATGACAATAGCAGTCCACATATGCTTGATAAGTTAAAATCTATTCCATACCGAGATTGACATCAAAACTGGTCATATCGATTTTAAAGCTACTCTGTAGAAAATGTTTTCCCATTATTTCAATGGGAACTCCTTGAACGGGTGTATAACCACTCTGTGAACTATTAATTTCTTTCCATTGGTCATAATACACCTGATTGATTCTATTACTAAGACCATACTTCTCATGGTTTTAGAAATATAATAGAGTGTGATGTACTTGTATCAAATATGGTATGTACTAGAGTGGAGGCTACTAGAATATTCCCTCTAACTATAGATGGACATGGAATCTTCTAATATGGTGTATGATACACAATATAAATATATCCTGAACCATATCCCTGAGATGTTTCATGTGTATCTTGAGATGTTCCACTATAATTACATTGGAACATTGAGGCTTTACTACCACATCCAAAACCACTAACTCGGCCCAACTATCCTATAGAATACCATATTCTAGACGGACATGGTGTTTTTATTCCTACACATGAATGTGGTGTTGGAATAGAACATACTCACTTGGAACTAGTGGAAGGTACTAGAAGAAACACTAGAGGCCACCCATCATGCCCCAAGGCCGACACCCGATCGTGTCCCTCTTACATTTTGGAATTTTATGGGATAGCTTGTTTAATTGGTGACACATAAAAGATATTTATGCTTATGACAAATAAATGGTAACTTCCCCATGTGTACCCCCAATGTTTCTCTTCTTACATTCAGATAAACCATTCCTTTTTAAGGATGCTAAACTGCACTGCTTTACAATGCTTAATTCCCTCAGGTTCTACTCAGTGATGAGGCCCTACTTCATTATTTCTTCCATGGTGGTCAGCAGAAAGACATCAACATGATTGTGGATTTCATTTTACATCCAATACTCAAATATCCATGAATTGTATGGCTCATCAATAGTCAATGTTGGTGAAAAATATTTCAATTCAGTGAACTGAGATAATTATTCCATCACAAAAAAATTCACCATGCTAAAGGAATATTAGCTACCAAACAAGATATGTTATAAATGTATAATGAAAAAAGTTATTGAAGAAGGTTTTATGGATGTACCCCAATACTATACCTAGATTTCGACCAGCTTGAGTAAGATTTTCCCATTAATGCTTGGAAGAATCGCTAAGAACATGGGTCACATACTTGACCCGCTACTATAGAAGAATCTCAATATTCTCAAATATTTACACCAAATAATCTAACTAATACTCAGATTCGTGTGTTACGCTATCCATTGAGAAGGTGGGAGGTTGTTGCTGCATGATCTCATGGGCTAGTTCTACCATGGAAAGTGAATGTCGAGGTGCACCCTGAACAGATTTCATAAAGAGAAGGAAACTATCAAGGAAGTATGAATAAACACCCAGTAGAAGATCTGCTGGGGGTGCATCGGGTGTAACTACAGGTTGTATCATCAGTGTATCATGGCCCACGACCTCCAAATTATTATCATCACCACTTTTCGAGCATACAACATGGGGTCTTTGTAGTGGTATATCTCTAAAATCACTAATCACATGCCTTTGATATTATTTATAACATATACAGAATGAAATAAATAAGTACTAGTATAAGGCCTACCAATACACACACAACAACCTTCAGACTTGTCCAGGAGCCAATAATGGGTGATCAGAGTGAGTCATAGAATGAACAAAAGAGACACAGCCTCCTACACTCTTTTTCTTTGGGTCATGTTCAATGTCTCGTATAAAGTAATCATATTATTTTAAGGATAATGTTCATTTTTATTCATTTATGTACTTAAATATCATTTATTTTGTTTAATTATATGAAAATATATCTCTAAAATTTATAAAGTCCCATTCATATTTTAAATTGGATGGTTGTGTCACTTTAATCCTAACAATAACATGTTCCAGCCCAGGTGATAAGATGGTCCAAGGCGTGACTTGCCACCAATGACGACTTAAAGCATTTGCTTCAACCAATATAGTGAAAAACTACTAGGTCAATGAATATGCTTTAAGTTTTAATTTTTTTCTTAAATATTAAAGAAAATATCATCACATTTCTATATAAATATAAAAATCATGCACTTCAATTCACAACAAACAAAGGAATATAAATAATCACATTCAAAATAAGGAATGTATGCTTAAAAGTAGTTATGGAATGAAATAATGAATAAAAAATTTAGATCCAATGATTCCTATTATGATTAATGATTCTAATATTACATTATATCATCGGGATATACTATTCTCCTCTATAAAACCAAATAGTAATACAAAAGGAATAGAACCCTTTGAAAGCACATTGTAGCATCCTACCCTGAATTCCACTTAGTGGGGCCTTGAGACGGTATGCCACAAGACCTCAAGCACACTTCCTTGAAATCTAGAGGCTATCGAATAGAAGTTCGGGATACATTGTGTCTACTGAGATACTATTACCTCATTTATCATATTGATAGCAATAGTATAGAAATAATAATAAAATATAAATGGTAGGAAGTAGTGATAACCAACAGACGGTTGTGGAAACATAATAATAAACCAGTTGAGATAATTAAATAACAGGCATAAAATAAATAGTACTAACATAAAATATGATGATTATAATATTTATGTATCTATAAAGAATTAATATGAAATGGGAAAGTGATACAAGAATATACCCTAACCAGAAAAAAGTTTCAAAAGGGCCAAAAATTACTACAACTAGAATCACGAGAATAGGCTCGATCCTCTTCCCCATACTCCATCCAATGTTAGAAAATAAAACATTGGAAGGAGGTCACTTCCCTTTATATATACCTGGAGTCATAAAAAAATTTGATTACAAGAGGTGGCCCAAGTAGGGTGTGAGTTACAATATCACTAGGCCACCACCAATGGTGTATATATAAATCCATTCATCCAATATAAACTGGACAGTGTTCCACAATAAAGAAATTAAAAATGAAAAATTTAATAAAATAAAATGGAAGTGGTTCCACTTGGACACCCATCCAATTTAACTACATCAGCCAATGCCAGTGAGTTTGAATCAAGGGATCCTTCATGTGTAATGTATATGAGATAATATGGTAGATGTAGTTCTATCCCCAATATTGTGATTGAGCTTTGAGTACATTCCCCTTCGTTACCAAATAAATATCATTTCTCATTTAAACAATGCTCATTTACAAACAGTATTAACTTTTACCACATTATGAATGTTAAGAGTCACCTGGATCCCATCCATTAAAATTTAAGAGGAATTTGCAAGTATAACGTGGGGGGATCGATAAAATTTCAATTCCAGGGAATCCATCCATGGTGACCAAAGCATGATTTTCTATGAATCACTCTTATAATGATGTGGAAACATCGAATGCTAACCTCAATGTCTATAACTAGTGTTTCACGTAGGGGATTGACTCTCTCTTGTGGCATGATAAAACCATCATTCCCTTGATCCCATCCAAGGGTTCTCCCCTAGGGAACTCATGTCACTCATCAAGAAGTTAAAAGAAAAAATTCTGGGTGACCCCATCACAAGAATATCTGGTCTCCCACAATATTTTTACTAACCAATAAAAAATACTAATAAGAATGAATGAAGAGTCTGTCCAAGGAGTCCTTAAATTGGAATACCTTACATCACCCTCATCACCAAGTTAAACCCATTTATGTAATCATTTTCATCACAATTGATAAGTTGGTCAAGGAATTTAATCTAACCAATCCATTTATGTCAAAATTTTAATTAATGAGCATAATAAAAATTTAGTTGGTTCAACCAAAATCATTAATGGAATTTGGATTAAATAAATAACTCAGTGTTCATCACCATAATAAATTAAATTTTCTTAATTTAAGGTAATTATGATAGGGGAAACCCCACAAGGGGTGTGAGGATAAATAAATCACGGGGAAATTAGGCCTCTATAGTGAATCAAACCCATTAGGGTGGCATAAATCAAGGCATTCTAACAAGGTGGTTGATTCAAATGTAGCTCATGTCAATAATGGAATTCGAAATATATCAATTTAATTTAATCTAATAAATTGGAAAAGATTGTCACGAACCAAAAATTGTCGCCTTCAAAATTAGCAACATACACGGCTCATGGGTCCCGAAGGGTGTTACCTATCCCCATGAGCTGGAAAAAGTGCCTAGGTATCATAAATAATGTGTCATGACCCATCCTTGAGGCTAGTACCATGACTACCCCAAGCCCTCCGTCCATAGGCCAGGAGGTAGCGACTAGCACCAAAGGTGTAAATCCAGATGAATGGGAAGGCATTGCCTTTATATAAGTAAAAAAACACAATAGAGTACACAAGATGAAGTAAACACAATGTATACTGAGTACAAATGTAAGTGCGAGAAAGTAAATGGGCCAGAATACAAAACCAACTGAAAGTACAGTACAACAGTAAAGAAAGAAAAACTGTAGTAATGTAAACAGGCAACCACTAAGTCATCCTCTCGATATCCCACCTGAAGGGTGGGTAAAGATGGTCTCCTTAGCTCCTCGGGTTCAGTCGTCCTCTCCATGTACGTCCCGCCATGTTGCCCACGTCCTAGTACCGTCCCGCACCACTAGACTCCACCTAGATCAGCGTTGTTTGTCGTCTGCATCCAACACAATGTAGTGCGGGAATAGCCCGTGCAGGGGTGAGTACACGTTACTCAGTAGGGACCCCGAGACCCTCGAAGGTCCCCCAGAATCCACAAAGGATAAAACAAAAAGGAAAGATACAAACATGAAGTATCAACCAACTCTACTTAGTTATATGCCCATACATATACCTAAGTCATCAATTCCAGTTCGGCTCTAACTCACGATCCCAAGTACAACCCAGTCCACACAAGAAAGCACAACCCAATCCACACGGGAAAGAAAGTCAATCACATCGATGATAATGACTGAAAATAAAGACTCAGCTCAAACAGGTATACTACACACGAAGAGGGGTGGAGATGATAGATGTAGCCTCTGAATAATCTTCCCTACTAAACCCACATAGGATCCAAGTACAGAAGTCGTCACTGCCAAACCCACGTAGGATCCAAGTACAGTAACCATCGCTACCGAACCCACATAGGATCCAAGTACAGTCATCATCGTTACAGAACCCATGGACGATCCAAGTATAACCGTCCTCGGTTCTGAACCCACGTTGGATCCAAGTACAGTCATCATCGTCGTCACAATCGCAGCCAGCTCTAGGGTTCTCGCACAAAGCACCCATGATTTCAGGAGGGTCTGCTCCATGAGCCATGGGGGTCAATACATCAACTGTCATGATGTCCAGAGTTGATGTATCCCAAAGTTCTGTCTCGTCAAATAGAACTCAATGTGATAGATGGCATGTCAATTGGACGCCCAGTCTGAGAGATGTTGTCTTTTCCATCCAAGGGGCCCGGTTAGCAATACGCTTGTTTCTAACTATGATGATATCTAAATTCTTCCAAAACTCACTTAGAGTATCTCAAAAGGATCATATCATCTAAAGAAACCCAGTTCCGCATAAGGCGCATCGATCGGACATGCGGTCCCTATGTTATTCACGTTTAAGTGAATAGCGGGCCCGACCCTTTTATCCCAGTGGGCCGATGGGTCGGGATGCCCCAGTTTGACAGGTTCGACCCAGCAGGGGTGTTGGACCGGTCCGAAGTATTACATAACTCGGCCCAATGGGGGGCAGCCCGGCCTGAAGTGGAACGACCCGGCCCAGCCCGGCGGGGTGCGGCCCGGCTGGGGGTGCGGCCTGGCTGACCCGGCCAGCTGGCTCGGGCAGCTGTCGAGCAGTTCAGTCGAAGCCGAGGGGTTTCCAAAGGGGGGGGTGGTTTTCCGCACCGGTGGCCCTAGACGACGCCACCTTTCCCCAAACTGGCCGGCTAGACCGGTCTGTCTTCTGCGCATGCGGCCCACATGGGCGGGCGGCCGGTCCTCCAGCCCGGCGCCCTCCTGGCGTCCCGACTCCTCTTCGCCCCACCAGTCGATTGGCCGGCTGGTTCTTCCACCGAGGCAGCCCGTGTAGTAGGCTGTGTTTCTTCCCACCCAACCTGCATGATGGCGTCGACCTCCTTTTTCACCTTCCTGACATGGCACAACGGCGGCGTGCCTCTTCAACCTTTGCTTTCCAATTCTAAAAAAACAAACAAGTTCAATGGAGGGTCTTCGGGCCATGTTCGTTCGGTCAGCACCCTCCACTTAAAGAGAGAGAAAATGGACGAGGTAAACAAGATTCTCAACAACAAACCAAGGTACAATTTTAATCCATTAAAATTGAACATAACCCCTACCTCGATAAATGATGATGTATGTCGGCGTCACGGTTGATGGCATCGTGAGGTGAGGATTCATAGACGTCGACAGAGAGCGTCTGAGGAGGAAGTGGTGTCTCCCCTTTTTATCATGGATAGAAGAAAACAAGGCAGACGTCGTTGGTAAGTTCCCACTTCAGTGTCTCCTCCCTTGTCATGGAGGAAGAAGAGGATGTAGAATTCGGGGTCGCCGAGTTGAAGTTCTTCGTCGAAGTGTTGGTAATCTTCGTTGAGGATGAAATTCTACAAAAACACTAGCATTCTCCCAATTCCCCCTCACAAAAAAAAACTAACAAAAATAAAATAAGGATTCTCCTTATTTTATATTATTTTTCTATGTATTAGAAATTACAAAAATAAAATTCCAATTCACTTAATTAATTAAACCATGACTTGTCTAATTAATTAGGTGATATGTTGGAAATTTTTAATGGGGGAGAGAGAGAATAGGAATACTTACTCAAATAAATTCAAGGGGTTTGTCAGCATTAAATAAATGAGTTTAATAGGAGGTTTAAGAGGATTAGGAAATGTGAATGGTTGGGGATCATATGGGCCCTACCTCAAAATTATCCTCACAAGGGTAGTTGGAAGTTTGTGGGTCCCATCCTAACATCACCATGTAGTATAAAACCACTTAAGATAAAGAATAAAAATTGTTCCACATTTTTTATTCACTTCTTATTTAGACCACAAAATTAAACTTCTCCTCCCTTGCAAATTCAATTGCGGTAAAGGCCCTCTTAAGAAATTATTGTCATTGCGAGTTCATCGGTGCACTCAGAATTCAATTCCGAGCACCGGTTCAAAAGATAGAAAAACTAGCTCGTTCATTTAGTAAACGTACCCTAGCTAAACTTCCTAAATTGATTCCAGTCACACTGGCCCTCGAAATCAGGTGCCGTCAGAAACTACGTACTCGTAAAATTCAAAAGTATTTAAGAAAAACAAATCATTGAAATTTCCAGGTCTTTACCCAATTTTTTGGGAATGATTCACTTGAGTTAGGATATATATATCATCTATTAATGAATAATAATCCAAATCTAGAAATTCACACTAAACAAGCCTTAAATATAATTCAAAAATGAATAAAAGGTTTTAAAAAAGAGACAATATGTTCAAAACTATAAAAGTAGTAGCGCAAAACACCCAAGGACCACAACGCCACACCATAGAAAGAAACTAACATCCCCAACCACCATCTCTAAAGTCTCTTACCACACCTATGTTCAACATAACCACATCTACATACATTCAAAGGATTAATTTGGATGTAATTCAAATTCCAATACGATACCACCCTATGATTCCATGTGATAATCATTACAAGATAAAAAAGCTAGCATGATTTTATAAAGATGAAATGGTAGAAAAAAATTCTAAAGTGGATCATTTTATGGAAAATAGTTTTCAAAGTGGTAACCATAGAGAATAAATAAATTTAAATAAAACATGTATTCCAATGAATCTACAATCCAAACACACCATAATCCAATGGTAATACCAAATATTCAATGAATACTAGTCACTCGAACACCCCTAGACACTATCAAGCTGTGGTCCCCAAGTACCCTATATCTCAGTGTAAAATTTACCAGATCAAATATCTGTTACATTTCATGATCCACTACTTGGGAACATACCCATAACATAGTGTTCCCCAATAATTATCATTACATTTTTGCTAGTTTTTTAACATCAAACTTGCTATGTGAAATTGGGACAAAACCACTCCATATCACTAGCATACTAGTACACGTATGCCCACCTCTATACCCAAGGATTCCCTATTTTTTATAAAACATGTTACTCATACTATAATGTTCCATTTACACAAAAGAATGCCAATTCTGTTCATACAGAATCAAACCAATAATTAAAAATTATTTTCATCAAACGTATAAATCAATAATGTAATTAGAATTTCCATGAAACAATTTCACAAAGTATATGAAAAAATTGCACATAAAAACCATTTAAAACTCCTATTTAAAAGAATAATTCTACCAATATTACACCATACATTAATTTTATGCTCCCAGAAATTTTAATAAAACAATTAAATGAATTATTAAAACCCTTAATTTTTACAACATGGAATGCACATGAAAACCAACCATTTTCCAACAAAATTGGAACTCAAAAATCATTTAATTGAAAAATTCTACCAAAAATAGGTTTCTCACGAAACTTGAGGAATAAGGAACATACTAAAAGTAAAAATCCAGAAAATCTAACTCATCCAACAATTTTTACAATTGGAACCTCCTACCAAAATTATCATGAACATCAAATCATTGTGTGATACATCACGAGCAACACCGCCACACCACAAGGGATTGAAAATGAACCTCAAACAATAATATTAGAAAAATAAACTAAAAAATAAACCCTTGGTATGATGGCCTAGTTTCTATAAATTTGTATCTTCATGAAAAATGGGAGAAACACTTAGGAAATTGAAGGATAACGGAAGGAAACTCAAATACATGGGAGATATTGATGTTCCTCCACCAAATACCTCTTCAAAATTGTGTTCCAATGGTGGTTCAGAGAGCTTGAAGGTTGTATGTGGATGATAGGATGTAATGGTAAAGAAATTGGAATAAAATTTTTTATTTGGGAATGGAAATGAGAATTATAAAAGGTTTCTTATGACATAGACACTAATATATGGTTTTTTAGCACGATATAGTAAACTGTGTTTCCAAACCATGTAGCCCAAACTTTCCACAAAAAAAAGTAAAAAATCCAAATTCTAAGGGGCCTAGGGTAAATTGTGGGTGGAAATTTAGCCAAGAATAGAAGAGAAAAATTTAGCTTAAATGAAAATTCTCCCCACCATGAAAACATTTCCCCATTGAAAGTATACCCTAACCATGATAAAAAAAAAGAATGGGTAATATTGGTAAACCCATGACTTCAACTCCCATGTTTCAGGGACCTCATTCCCATGTTTCTAGTGGACATGGAACAGTGGAATAAACTTTCCCCAGAGCACCTTCTCTTGAGAATCAACTATTTTCATCGACCACTAAAAAATAGATAAGTCAATATCTATTTCTAACTCCTCCCAATTCAGCACATGGGATAGATCTGGGTTGTACAACTTCAGTTGGCATACATGAAAAACATCATGGATAGATGTAAAATAGGAGTGAAAATCTAACCTGTATGTGTCCTTTTCAATCTGTTTGGAAATCTCAAATGGTACAATATATCTCATCGTTAACTTGCCTTGATTTCCCAAATAACAATTACTAAGATTAGGGGACTCCTTCAAGAATGACTGATCACCCATAGAAAACAATAAATATAAATTCCTTTGATCGGTATAGGATTTTTTGAGGCTTGGATCTGTCACTAAAGGCTACATAATCAACTTGACTTTCTTATTTGTCTCTAGCAGAAGGCATGGCCCCAATAATGATGTCTCTCCTACCACGACCCATCATATGGGGAACGACAAGGATGAACATAAAGAGCCTCAAAAGGATCCATTAAAATAGAGGATTGGTAACAATTATAATAAGAAAACTCAGACATTACAAAATGGATATCCCAATAACTTCCAAAATCCAAAACACATTCATGAATAATTCCCTACAAGATCTGATTCACCTACTATGTATGACTATCATTTTGAGGGTGTTATGCCATGTTAATTTTAATTTATACCCAATGGCCTTCAGAAGTTCTTCCCAAAACCTAGAAGTGAAACAAGGGTCTTTAGCCGAGACAACTTCTAATGGAACAACATAAAGCCTTACTACCTCCTGAATATAAAATCGGTACAACTCATCAACATTAGATGTATCACCAATCAGAATGAAGTGGTATGATTTTTTCACATGATCAATGACTACACAGAAGGAAATCATACCCTAAGGTGTATGAGAGAAGTCAATAATGAAATACATTGTGAACTCATCCCATTTCAAGGTAGTAATGGGTAATATATGGAGAATCTCAGAGGATCATTAATTCAATGGTTTTACCTACTTGAATGTTTAACATCTTGATCAAATTTTTGATAGGTCTCATCTCATACCTAGCCACCAGAACTGCTGATAGACATCATAGTAAAAAAAATTTGCCTCGTGATGAATGGTACTCTATTATTGGTGTCTATACTACATCACCATATTCCTTAGAGAGAGAGGAACCAGTAAATGAAACTATAAATACAAGATTCCCATGGGAAATGAGGACCAATCAAGAGACGTCTACCCACCAGGAGGAAACTACATTGACTACTAAAATATATCATCGCCGCGATTCTCCCACTGACTCAACTCTAAAAGAAATGGACTCTACTAAATATTGTCCCAGAATTCACCTATATAGTGCTCCTTAGTCTCCATGTGTTTCTGAGAAAATAACCACATCAGATTTCAATCATCACTAGACATCGTCAAATCATCAATTGGTAATCTATTACTCAAGGAGTTAGCCACCACATTACACTTTCCTTGGGTATTGATGATATAGAATTCGAACCTCTACTGGTATTCAATCCAACGACCTGACTGAAGATCCCATTCCTCAGGAAAAACCTAAGGGCTACCATCGGGTTCCATGAAACTCACATACCGCCTTTAGAAATTGACGTTCGCGAAAACATTCACCAGACAAACGATGTTAAGATTTTATCAAAAAGTATAATATTCAGGACTAATAGGTCCAACTATGTCTCAACCCCATACATGGTTAGTTCAATTGATGGGAACCTAATAACTTTCTCATTATTTTTACCCAATGAAAACACCAACTCCATCACATAAAAAAAATCAGTTGGAAAATTATGAATGCTATCAATGTGGGAAAAGTTAAATTAAATAGTAGACCTGTTATCAAAATGAGTAGTAGATATAGAATATTAAATCAAAATGATACCTCTTAAAATCAAACACCATGCATAAGATCCTGCTGGCACTTGATTCAAAACATAAAGATGTGAAATCTCTACTTGAGAATGGTCGCTCTCCTATGGCTCTTCCCTAAACTGGATCTACCTAGATGATGAAGATTCTCTTTATCCATAGCCACCAAATAGAGATCCCACTATCCTTGATGGATCTGACTGAACTGGAATCCCCTTGGAGGCTCCAGAACCTTCCCTACACTAGAGTGGACGTTCCATCTATCAAAAACGCTGCTAGTGTCCCATACCTCCACACTAATAACTGTTCTTCGGAGGAGATGTTCATGATGGTCGGATATTCCCAGGCCTCCCAAAGTGGGTTCACATGATGAAACACTCATTATAATCCACAGATGAAATCCTCCTTGAAGAGTGGTGTAAACATCCACCTCTATTCTACCCATGCTCCCCCAACATCCTTTTATTTTCAGATGATATATGACAAACCACCAGTTGTATTATCCCAAAGAAAAAACTATATACACTTGCGGTCAATATATATCATATAAGCTCAGTCAAACACCTCGACATAATCCTTTATCTTGAAGAAGAAGACCTGTGAATATATTTATGGTTGCAAGCCTTTCTCAAATCTATTTGCATTCATCATTTTATTGGAGATGATTTCAGGAGAATACTGAACCAGTTCAGTGAAACAATTGGCATAATCCATCACCAAATGTCCCCTAGACAGTATACATGAACTCTTGGGAACTAGTATATGACAAGAACTCAGGGAAGTAATGATAATTAAAAACCTCCTTATTTTTTTCAGCACATCTGTTCATTCTTCCCAGTTTGAAGCACTGATTCCTATCACCTACAGCTGGTAACCTCAGCTTTAAAATAGGCACAATTCACCCTAACCTCCACTCACATATCTAGGAACTTGAACATGTGCTCGATATTTTCAATCTGCTCCACAGCTTCATGGGGTTCTATGCTACCACAAAAAGTAGGAGGCTTGTTCTTTAGGAACTCCATGTATTTTTTCCTTTGTATGACTAGAATCATATTCTATTATCGAATATGGAGTGGTAGATACTCATTACCATAGGGATTGGATAAACTTGGCCACATATTTTACCATTCAGGGATAAATCGGTGAGGGAGAACTCTCTTCTTAATCCTCCTGTGGGTGCATGCGAGATTTCCGGATAGGCTTATTGATACACAACATAAAAATCACAAAATAAATCATCTATACAACAATACTGAAAAAATAATTCCTCCATTGCATTAAATATAAATAATTTAAAAACATCAACAAAATAAAATAAAGAAAAACTTAACACCCACCCGATGTCTACGTGTAGTCTACATCCAACAAATCCCACCTAGAATAGAAGTAAAACAAACAATCTCAAGATCTAATGGAAACATGAGGCCCTTCATGAGAGGTGGGGTCCAGGAACCCTACTCACATCTAGAACGTAGTTCCCTAATTTTTCTATCTCTTATTTAACCACACTCATCCCAAATAATATTAGGAACTAAAAATATTATCCTACTTCATTAAGATTTTCTAATGAAGCGAAACTAGTCTCAATAAAAATTCTCACCATACCCAGTCCATGGAAAGGCCCAAATGGCATTCATTATCCCCCTGGACTGGAACATGTTTCGGAGTATCATAAACAATGGTTTGGGAACGATTTACCTGAGTTAGGATATATAAAACAACAAATAATGAAGAATAATCAGAATATAAAAATTCATCACCAACAAGGCTTAAATAAAATTCAGAAATGAATACAAGGTTTTATAAATAACATAAGATCTCCAAAAATATATAATTTGTAGAAATAATATCCCATGGACCGTCAAATGTCAAGTGGTTGTGACCCACAAGCCATCTCCACAACACTGCACCATGGAAGGGAACTAACAATGTGAACCACCATCTCCAAAGCTCTTTCCCTTAACCATTTCAAAAATAATCAAGTCATCATAAATGAAATGTTTTATTTAGGGTGAGATACTAAGTGAAATATGATACCACCAAAAGATTCCATGTGATAATCCTTACAAGATAAATAATCACGCATGTTCTTATAAACATGAATTGGTAGAAAAAGTATCTAAAGTGCAACTATTAAAGGAAAATAGTTTACAAAAGGGTAACCTTAGAGAATGAATGAATTTAAATAAAATATTTAAGATGCTGAATTTTATATCCAAACACACCATATGCTGATGGTAATACCAAATACCCAATGAGCACTAGTCAAGGGAACACCCCTAGGAACTAGTTTGTTATCGGCCCTAGGTACCTCGTATCATGGGGTAAAAGTAACCATATCAAATATCCATTCACATTAAAAATACACTAGTAGAGAACATACTCAAAACCTAGTGGTCCCCAATCAGCATCAATATAGTTTTGATAGTGTTGTCAATATAAAACCTGCTATGTGAAATAAGTGAAAAACCACTCTGAATCACTAGCATACTAGTACACGTCCACCCACCTTGATACCAGTGGTTTCCATCATTATGATCCAACATGTTCCACAATCAATAAAATTCCATTTACATATAAAAACATCAGTTTAGGTCATACACACTCAAAACAGTAGATAAACATGTTTTCAACATTTTTTAGAACTCAATAAAGCACTTGAAATTTCCAAAAATAAAAAATTCACTAAGTATAAGAAAACATCAATCATAAAATCTATTTAAAACACATATTTTAAAGAAAAAATTCATACCAATATTACACAAAAGAATAATTTTCAATAGTAATTTTTTTTAACAAAACCATTCCATGAATTACAAAAAACCCTAATTTGTACAACACTGAATCCACATGAACAGCATGCATTTTCAGAAAATAAATGGCCCATAAAAAAAATTTATTGACAATTCATAATGAAAATAGTTTTCTACATATGAAAATGAAATTGAAACATTCTATAAATATTAATACAAAAAATATAAATCATCTAATAATTTTTTGACATGGAATCACCTACCAAAAGTTCCAAAAACATCAAAACATTTTCTGACACTTCAACATCACTACCGCCACACCACAATGGATTGAAAACGAACCTAAATCCAAAATATTGGACCATGAAACTCAAAAACACACCATAGATATGAATCCCTAGCTTGTTGAAATTTGGAACCTCACAAAAACATGGAGAAACCATATGGAAATGGATGGAGAAATCAAGGAAACTAACATACTTGAGAGATCATGAATTTCCTCCACCAAATCACCCTTCTAAATTGAGTTCCAAGGGAGGTTGAGAGAGCTTGGAGGATGTACATGGATAATAGGAATGATATGGGAATGAAATGGGTGCAATAGAGTTTATTCCAAAATGGAAAAATGGGAATTATAAAATATTTTTAATGACATAGACACTTGTGCACGGTTTACTACATGCTTTAGTAACCTGTACATCCAAATCGTACGGCCCATTCAGGCCACCCAAAACCTATCCAAAAACATCAAAATTAAAGCGGGTCCTAGGTTAACCCTAGTGGGAATTATAGGACAATAATATAAGAGGTACAATTACCTCAAAATGGAGAAATTGATGTGAAAATTACCCCCATAATGAAAACATTCCACCCTCTAATGTCAACCTGAATCTAGTTCAGAAAACAAGAATGGGTACTCTTTCTCAACCCATGAAATCTGCTCCCATATTTCATGGAAATTTTTCCCATGTTTCTAGAGGACCCAGACCAATTGATTATACTTTCCCTAAATCACCATCTCTAGGGTATAAACTATTCACATTAGACACTAAAAATAGACAAGTCAGGCTCTATTTCCAACTCCTCCCAATTAAACACATGGGAAAGATCTGGGTTTTACTTCATCAGTTGGAAGACATGAATTAAATCAAGGATACATGTCAAATGGTAGGAAAAATCTAACAATAATGTGACATTTACAATTAATTCATTAATTTATAATGGTCCAACATATCTCAGTGTTATGTAGCCTTGTTTTCCCAAATGGTGATCACCCAAATGAGGGTCCACCTTCAAGAATAACAAATCACCCATAGAAAACCTTAGATCTCAATGCCTCTAATCTGCATAGGATTTGTGGTAGCTCTGTGTTGTTAATAAATGATTCATGGCCAACATCCATTTTTAGATGTTTCTTTTATAAGTCTTGACCCCAATAATAAGGTCTCACCTATCTCAGCCCAACATTGGTGGACAAACAAGGACGAACACATGCCGCCTCAAAATGATCCATTAAAATAGGTGATTTTTAACTATTAATATAAGAAAACTTGACCAATCCCAAATGGATATCCCAATATCATCCAATTTAAATAACACATGAATGAAGTATGTCATATGAGATCTGATTTTCCCGCACTGTCTAATCATATGTTTGATGTTTTTATTCCATGTTAATTTTAATTCGAGACCCCAAGGCCTTTTGAAGGCCTTCCCAAAACCTTGAAGTTAAATATGGGTCTCTATCTGAGAAAAATTCTAACAACACACCACGATTCCTTACTAACTATAGAACATAAAATTAGCCCAAATCATGCACAGTACATGTATCTGTAATCAGGATGAAGTGGGATGATTTGGTTAGACGATCAATCACAACCAAGATGGAATTCATACCTTGAGGTGTACGAGGCAAGCCAATAATGAAATCCATGGTGACCTCAACCCACTACCAGGTAGGAATAGGTAATGGCTGGAGCAAACCAGGTGGCCTTTTAGGCTCTTCTTTTACCTACTAACATGTGTAGCATCTCGAAATGATGTCATCTATGTCTCATATCATACATGGCCACCAGAACATCTGATAGACATCATAGTACATTTTGGTATCCCCATGATGAACTAACTACTGATATTGGTGTCTATCTTGCATCACCACCTTCCATAGAGATAGTAACACCACTAAACAGCCCTTGAAGCATAGGATTCCATTGGGAGATAACGATCAATCATCAAATGTATCCCCACTATGAAGAGGCTGCATCAACCGCTGACATAGATTATCACATAGTTTCTCCAACTAAATCAACTCTAAAAGAGAATGATTCAACTGAATGCTCACTATGAACACACCTCCACAATGCTCCCTATTCTCCATGTCTATCTGACCTAATATGACCATTAGTGTTCACTCATCACTGGACTTACTCAAAGCCTGCACTAGAACTCTACTACTCAAGGCATCCTCCTCCACATTACCCTTTCCTATGGTATAGAAAATATCTATTTCAATCCTCTATAGGTATTCAATCCAACAACGTTATATCTAATTATGATCCTTTTGTGAGAATTTTTAGTCTAGGTTCTTGTAATCATTGAATACCATAAGCTTCCCCCAAAAGAGGAAGTGATTCCTAGTCATCAAATTTTGCATCATCACTGCCAACTACAAGTCATGGGTTAGGTAATTATTTTCATGTGGTTGGTGTTAGTGAGAGCCATATGACACCCTGTGATCATCATGCATGGGAATACATCTGGTACTCATACCCAAAGAATTGCAATACCCTATATGTCCCTTTCTAAATTTTGGAAAAATCAACATGGGGGTTGTAATAAACCACTGTGTAAGCACATCAAAATATTCCTTACATTATGGCCCCAAAAAACATCACCCCTTTCGGGGTGAGAGTGATCATGGGTAAATAAATCCAAAATAAATCCTGAATAAACCAGCTATAATAACTTTCCATGCCAACGATACACATGATCTCGAACATGTTCATCTGTTTCACCCTAGAAATCAATGCACAGATCGTCTCGAGGTCAACCAAAACCCCCTACTTTGAAATCACATGAACCAAAAACATTACTTCCCTAATCTAGAAAGTGCACTTTTACAACTTTTCTTAATGTTGATGCTCTCTCAAGGTGCCCATCAAAATATTCAAGTGATGATCATGATCGTCCTCTAATCCATATTAAACAATGATTTCATCCACAAATACCATGACGAAGGAGTCGAGATACATGTGATACACCTTATTTATGAGTTCCAAAAAAACTAAAGGAGAGATGTTCAACCCAAAAGGCATGACCATGTACTCAAAGTGTCCATACCTACTTTGGAAAGCCATATTCAGGATACCTGCATCTTTAACCCGAAGTTAGTTGTATCCTGAATGCAAGATTATATAAGATAATGAAATCATACCCTTAAACAGATCATGCAAGTCATCTATTCATGGGAAATGATATTTATTCTTAATGGTTACCTTTTTCAGCTTCCGATAGTCAATACAATGCTGGAGGGATTCATGGAAATATTTTTAAAGAGGACCGGAGTAGCCCCATAATAGATTCTCGAGTGAATGAATCATTTGTATTATAAATATTCTAGTTGTATCTCTAATTTAGTCATCTCGAAGGGGGCCATATGATATGATGGAAGATATATCGTTTGTGATCCCAGTGCCAAATCAATCAAGAACTCTACATCCCACTCTAGGGGAAATCTTGAAAAACCATTTCGAAATACATTCGGGAACTCATCCACAACATGATGTATTTTCCAACTGAAGCATGACCATCATCCTCAAGTGTGAGTGAAAATTACTCGAAGATAAGATTTCATAACTTTGGGAGTAGAGGTCCCACATGACCCGACTGAGGATCGCAATCCCCTTGACAAACCTGAGGGTGGACATCAGGTTCCATGAAACTCACCCACTGCATATAACAATCGATGTGCACCAGAATGTACACTAGCCAATCCATGACAAAGATTACATTAAAAAAGTACAAATCTTGGACTAGGAAGTCCCACTCCATCTCATCCCTAGACACGGTAAGTGCACACAATGGGAACATGATAACATGATCCCTCTTTTTACGCAACGACGTCACCAACCCCATCGAAAAAGATAATTACTTAGAAGGAAAATTAAGTCTGCTCACAATACAAGTAGAGATAAATGAAAAAGATGAACCAGTATATAAATTTTACTAGCTATAGAAGATTATATCAAAACCATACCTCGATAGTCAAAGGCCCTACATCTGAACATACTAGCTCCTAATCCACATTAGGAAGATTTCTAATCTCTACCTAAGAATGGATGCTTACCTATGGTTCTTCCATAAATTAGGTCTTCGTTGAAGATGAACTGGTCTGGCCACCACAGCCACTGATCCGATATCCCACCATCATGGATGGCTCTGATTGAATAGGTGTCCCCCTAGAGGCCACAGACCCTTCCCCACTCTCGAGTATGCATGTACTCCTAAAAAATCACTTCAAGTGTCCCATACCTCCACCCTGATAACACGGATTTAGATAAGATGTTCAATATGGTCAGATGTGACATGGATTTACACTCTTGCGAAACATGATGTATCTAACATCAGAATCCACAGATCAAATATTCCTCATAGAGTACCCTAAACTTCCACCTCGTTTCTTCCTCTCCTCCTCCTACTTTTTCTTCTTTTCAGATGAAGTTCCAATACCCATTACTGATACTGTCCAAAAGAAACCATATATCCACTTGATATCATTATATACCATACAATATCATTCAACCATCTCATCATTAGTGTTTATCTTGAATAAGAAAACAAAGGAATTGATCTCTAACCTTATGCATTTCCCAAACCACTGATCCTTCCTCTGTTCAATAGAGAAAATTTTAGGAGCATACTGAACTAGTTTAGTGAAACAGTTGGCATACTCTATCACTTATTGGTCCCTCTTGATAAGATCCCTGAACTCTCAGGATTTATCATATTTCAAGACCATAGGGAATTATTGTTCATTGGAAACTGACTTGATGTATTTCTTGCTCACTTATACGTTCTTCCCAGTTTGAACCACTAATTCCCACCACCGATGGCTGGGACACTCTAATATAAAAGAGTCACATTTCATCCTATCCTACTCAGGTGTGTCCACAAACTAGAACATGTGATCTATATTTTCAAGATACTCCTCTTTTTCTTGGGGTTTCGAGCTACCTCGAAAATCAGGCGGCTTTTTATTTAGGAACTACGAGGCTTTGTCCTTCTTAAGATGAGACTCCTCTTCTCTAGCTAGAGATTGAACATGATCTACTCTCTAACCTAGGGCTTGGACAACCCTGACCATATCCCCTACCATCCATTGATCAATCGGTGAGAGAGAACTCCCTCTGGAATCCTCTTGTTAGTGTATGGGAGCTTTTTAGGAAGGCATGTTACTACACAAGGAAATAATCTCAAAACAAATAATCAATATAATAATTATGAATAAAAAATAAAAATTTCACAAAATATAAATATTTAATAAAGATAGAAAAATGAAATAAAAAACCACTTCACCCCCACCCGATGTCTATGTGTAGTCTGCAGCACACACATCCCACCTAAAAGAGAATTCCTCTAACAATCCCAACAGCCCTTGGCGACTCAATCTCTACAATGTGAAGTTTGGTTCAGGCAACCAACTCACCTACAAAACATAGATCCATGACAATCCTAGCTTCTATCTAACCAGACTCATCCCAAAATACTAATATGACCCAAAAATATTATACTCCATTGATACAATTTTTCAACAACCGAATCTGGTTGGAATCAAAATTGGAACAATACCTAAGTCGTGGAAAGTCCCAAAGAGGATTACCTATCCCCACAGTCTATAAAATGTTATCGAGTATCATAAAAAAGGGGCTTGGTAAATATTTACCAGAGTTAGGATACAAAAAACAACTAATAAGGAAGAATAATCCAAAACTGAAAATTCATTCCAAACAAGACTTAAATAAAAATCAGAACAGAATTCAAGGTTTTAAACAAGAACTAAGAGGTAAAAATTTATAAAAGTAGCTGAAAAAACTTCCCAAGGACCACCACATGACTACGTGTCATCACCCATGAGTCATCTCTAAAACCCCGCACCATAGAATGAAACTAACAACCCGAACCGCCATCCCCAAAGGCCTTACTGTTACCTGTGTGAAACATAATCTTGTCTACTTACACACAAATGTGTAATTTTTGTGGGAGCCTATCCCCAGTATTATACTACACTAATATTCCAAGTGATAATTATTAGTAGATAAAAACCTTTCATGTTATTATAAACAAGAAATGGTAGCAACTATTTCTAAAGTGAAACTTATAAAGGAAAATATTTTTCAAAGGGGTAACCTTAGAGAATGAATAGATTTAAATAAAAAAATTTAATCCATTGAAAATTCTAAGAAAACTCACCATAAACTAATGGTAATACCAAATAGTCAATTATCACTAGTCACAATAACACCCCGGGGAAATAATTAGTTGTTGGCCCTAGGTACCTCCTATCTTAGTGTAAAATTAACCATATCAAATATTAATTATCTTGCATGAGCCACTATTATGGAACATACCAACAACCTTGTGCTACCCAAAAATCATCATTATAGTTTTTTAGTGTTTTCAACATCAAACATGCTATGTGAAATAGCATCAAAACTACTCCGGATCACTTGCATACGAGTACACGTCTGCCCACCTAGATACCTAGGGTTTCCAAATATGTTATCAAACAAGTTCCACAATCTATAAAATTAAATTTACTTAGAAAAATTCTATTTATGGTCATAAACACTAAAAAAAAGATAATCGTGCTTTTCACCATACGTATAACTCAATAAATCACATAGAATTTCAAAAATACAATTTCACAAAATATAACAAAAATCTGCAAAAAATACATTTAAAATTCTATTTTAAATCCAAATGCTTAACAATATTACAAAAACCCAAAATTGGTTGCATTAAATTTTCTTAATAAAACCATTCTAGGAATTATAAAACAACCCCAATTTGTACCACATGGAATGCACATGAAAAACACACATTTTCACACAAAAATGGAACATAAAAATCAATCACATAAAAAATGATACCAAAAATAGTTATCTCACCATAAAAAATGAAGTATGAATATTCAAAAATGATAAAATTAGAAAATCTAGCTTATCCAATAATTATTACACACCTAATCACCTACCCAAAGTGTCAAAAACCTCAAATATTTGTGTAACACTTCAACTACACCATCACCAAACCACAATGTTATGAAAAAACCCAAATACATAATATTTGAGGAAGAAACACAAAATAAAACCCTAGGTATGAGTCCCTAGAATATGTATATTTTGTGCTTCAAGATTAGTGGGAGAAACTATAAGTAAGTGGAAGGAGAAAGGATGGAAACTCACTTACATGAGAGATATTGTTGTTCCTCCACCAAATCCACCTTCAAAGTTGAGTTCCATGGGAGGTTTAGAGAGCTTGGAGGATCTCCATGTATTCTAGGCCAAAATGGGGAAGAAATTGGAACTATAGTTTATTTTCCGTAAGGGAAAAATGGGAATTACAAAAAAAAATGTTCTAGACACCTGTTCATGGTTAGTCTACATTGTTCAGTAAACCATGCTACCAAACAGTGTATCATGTTGAAGAAAACAAAAAAAATTCATAAATATTCCATATTCAATGGGGCCTAGGGTAATCCCATTGGTAATATTGTGCTATGAATAGAATAGAAAAAATTACATTTAAAGGGGAAATGGATGTGAGAGAAAAAACTGGAATGATCTAGCTCGTGGCATGATGAAGCATATTATATAAAATAACAAAATTATGGGAAATAACACATACCATGCACCTTATCCTTCTAGATATTCCCATGTCCAGTGATGGCCTTTTATTCAATCTAGGTTAGAATAAAATGTATAAAATTTGAAATTCCATAAAAATTGGACAGATAATCATGAAAAGAGATAGTTAAATAGCTGGGATGAAGTATTTGACATAGAAGGGAGAGGGTTGATGAGAAAACGAAGTGATTTCCAATAGAGCTGGCATCGAGAGAAACAGATGACAGATGGAGGAGGTTTTCAAATTCATACATTGAATGAGGATGGATCTTCATACATTGAGGGAGGAAAAGCTCAACCACTATAGTAGAGGAGTAAAATAAATAATTCTGGACTATAATCATTAATTATGTTAAAAAATGAACCCCCCACATAAATTATAGGGGTGCATGGTTTGGCCGCATGGTTGGACAAACCCTACACCAACTATGTGTCATTATCTGTATCAAATGGGATCTCCTAAATTTTAGGGAAATGTTTCAGAAAACAATGTAGAAAACATGAAAAAAACTAACTATACCAAGTGTCTACAATGATGCACAGTCATGCCCCTAGGGTCTCATGGTTGCAGATAAATCGTGCAGCCCCTAGGTCCCCACAGTCTTCAACTGCACAGTTTGAGAAACAGTGCAGGCAGTGTGGCAAATTTTCTAAAAAACATATAGCCTAATATTCTAATATGATGATTTAGTCTCTAGTATTGGAACAATCCCCAGATTCCACCAAAACATATTTGACTCACATAGGCATCATTATTAAGGAAAAGTATTTGAAAACAAAAATTTATGGTATTTACCTTTTGAAAAATACAATATATTACAATTTTATCCTAAAAACTCATAAAAATAGATCCTAAGGTGAAGAAGATGTAAATATGTACATAAAATGTGTTTTTTAAAAGTTAGTAGGTCATTTTACACTTTATCATATATGTTTAACTACTATGTAAACTCATTTTTACCCAAATCTCTATAGATAATTATTATTGATTTCACTAATAAATATTGTAAAAAACAAGGTTAAAAAAATTAGATAATATAAATTATTATTATTATAATTATATAATACATTTTTTCAAATTAAATTCATAGAATTAGTAAAATTTAGGTTAAATTTAATCCCACAGATGTTTGGTGAATGCGTGTTTTTTAACTGAAAAAGTTCAAAATAATACAATGTTTTTATATAAGAATTAAAGATCAAAATTTTTACAATGAAATAAATTTTATTAATAGATATAAAATTGATATATTTTTATATTAAAACCAATTCAAAATATTATTTAACATTATAAATTATTTATATGAAGTGTAAATTTTTAATTAGAATCCATTATTTTTCACTATTCCTAAAAAATGAAACTTCTCAAAAAAATAAAATATATTTATCCTAAGCTAATTTTTATATTATTATTGAAAAAATAATGTTATTTCATAATATAAAATTTATAAAAGTAGTGAAATATATGTTTAAATTATCTCTGTGAAGAACAATTATACCATCTTTTAAAGAAAATCATTCCGAATAAATTATTATTTTTAAATAATGGTCATTTTGTTTATAAACAATATCATAATGTGTGTAAAAAATATATTTTCATATGTTGGTTCATTATATTATCAGCCAAAAAATTAATAGATATGTTATAAATATTTTATTAAATAATATTATTAATATTATATTTTTGTATAATAAAACTCGGTCTTGCGTGTAACACACGGTTTTGAAGAAAATCGTCATTGTTGGTAATGAAAGATAACATCATTATTTCATGTAACATATGCTATCAAAAATAATTTTCTAATTTTAAAATCTAGGTGTCTTACATCCTTCCCACCTTTAATAAATTTCATCCTTACAATTTTTAATTTATCATGGTAATAAAAGGATATTTATCCTTGAAATAAAATTAATCATTTAATAACCTTTTTACTATGGTTTCCAATACAAATTTTCCATAAAAGGTTATAATAATATTATTTATATATTTTAAAAAATATTTTTAATAATAATATTAACCCAAATGAATATAAAATACATCAAATGACGTCTATGATATATAAAGAAATTATTCTGTAAATAATTTTTCTTCTAAAATATATGCTTCAAATATATATATATAAACTCAATAAATGCCAAATAAGGTAATACCTTTATGTTAATAATATAAAATATAAATAACTAATTCAATTACTTTATAATAAACCATAAAATAATATTGACCTCCCTAGAGCTATCACTACTTCACCAGATGGCCCAACAATGACTGTAGAAGTAGAAAATGAATTTTCTACCCCTTTTTCATATGATTAGGATGATTTCCACCCTTATTGAGTGTCTTCGGACACATGTTAACAAAATTTCCCAACTTATTGCACATAAAGAATATTTCATTTTATTGGATATGTGTTATATCACCCTTGGATTGTATATGACTCTAGTCTTTGTAGTAACTAACCTTGTGACCAAACATACCACCCTAAAAACACATTCCAGATCCGGATATACATTAAGAATATTGTATTTTACCACATGTGGAACATATTTTGCTCTTAACACAATAATTCATATTCAGGTTATTCTCAATTTCCATCCACCATGACTATTTCTTACACATTTCATGTCGTTGAACATAAGTGTTATTAAAATCATTATCAACCTTATCAGCACAACAAATTACATTTTCATAGAATTTAAATTCTTATGTGTCCAATGATCTTCAACAGCTTGGTTTTAATTCTAATTAAAATCTATTAATTCTACTATCATTATATTTAATTATTTCCAACACATACTTATACTATCTTGTGACGTTTTCTTCATATACAACCATTGAATCATCATCCTTTTCCCTCAATTCTAGGAATTTTTTCTACATGGGAAATATTATTAAACTAATCCAATTATATTGAATTGAGGACATATTTATCTTGTGTACGTGTAACTAAATACCATTATCGATTAGGTTCCCCTTTAGAATGATATATGGAATGAGATAACTTTTATGTTTCAAATATCCCATGACTTCGAATATATTTTCCAAGGCATGTATCCATCCATTAGCTACCACTAGGTCAGATGATCAATTGAATTATGGTGGATGTCAACTCATTAAATGATCTACCATAGACATGTTCCTTCATGGTGGAACACGTTATTTTATGTAATTGATGCCACCACCATTTATAGATTATTTATAATGATCAATCGGTTAAAAAAATTCTTATGATCCAATTCAAACCATATAAGTATATTGATTTGGAGGTATATTATCCCCCCAGTGCCTTCCTGCCACTGCATTCCTATTTTATCTTGATGTAACCATTCTGAACAAACATAGCATAGATGAATAAACATGGAAATATTAAAATGATACATTATTTCAATAGAACCATAATGTAAAATCTACCAATGTCATGATATTATTACTATTATATCCAATAATGTAATCTCAACCATCCTTTAAAACCGTCTATATGGTCCTAACATTAATCATTACATAATCTTGTGTTTTAATTCAATAATTAATTCTATTAAATATGGTGATCCTTTCTGTTTTTTAGTTTTCGATAATTATTCCATTACTTAGACATAAAAAACCTTGAATTATAAAGTGGACACTTCTGATTAGTGTACATTTTCTCTATAATATATATATATTTTTTAAAATAAAGCAATATTGTTTTTCATGGAAAGTTTCCATCACTTTTAACATGACTACTTCTTTTCCCTAACCCTCAATTAGACCTTGCGAAAAAACATTTTTAAAAAATTAGATGTTTAAAAAGCTAAGTAACAGATAAAAAAGGACAACAAACCATTAGTTCTTTAATATAAAATAAAACCTATAAAATATTTTCATTTACAAAAAATATCTTTGAATGAAATAAACAAAACATTTTCTCAAGAAAAACACACATATGTTTTTCTTAATGAAATCATTTGAAGAACATAATATGAAATTAAAACACATTTATGTTCACTTATAGAATTTAAGAAAAATAATATTTCAAAAATCATTTAATTGTAATAAAATTGTGGCTGAATTCAAATATAATCATTACATAATGAATTGGAGTGATATAATGTGGATCGATCTTCTTATAATTTGTATTAGGATCATCTATTTTTCATGATCTATAATGGGGCTCAATCCTTCTTATATACTATATCGGGCTCACCCGTGAGCTATAATGTGGCTCAAGAAATCATTTAAGCTCTATCAGGTCACCCATTTCATATAAATCTCTGGTAAATATAATGAATAAAATAAATTATCATAAAACAATTTGATGAACTCTTTTAAACCAATAAGAAAAACAATTTCGAAAAAAAAAATTTATTTTAAAACCCAATTTCAATACTGAAATAACAAATAATGAGAAAGTGGATTTTTTAGTAGAATAATGATGAAATATTTAATGTTTACCCTTAACTAAAATAATATCTCTTATGTTGGAAAATTCATTATCGTCGTGTTTGTTAATAATTGGACATTCCTTATGAAATTCATAAATGCATTCAATATAAAACATGTAAAATGATCTATTTGAAGACTTTTGATATAAATTAAAATGATACATAAAATGTAAATTATAAATAATTAATGTCAATATAAAAAAATTAATAAAACCTTTAAAAATCATTGAAATTCATGACAAATTCTGGGTATGAAAATATTTATAGATGATTCTTTTTAAAAGAAAAATCCCTTATCACATCAAAAACATATTAATTGTAAAATCCATTAAATAATTATAAAAAAAACTTTAACTATCATTATAATAGTGAAATAATTATATAACACATCAAATGGGAAATATATACACCTTATAAAAGAATATAGGTTTTTACTAAGAAAATACGCCTCAATGAAAAGAAATTTGGATAAAGTCCATTTCCATAAGTTTGAATTGCCACATGTGTCTTCATATTACTAAATAATAAACATACGTGAGTTATTTACATTCATTTGAAACATATTGATGTTTATATTTACTTTTATTTAACCTATTTACATGATATATAAAATTAGATAATAATGTAGTTTTATATTATATGTTTTAACCATATTCAACTTATGTTTTGAAATGACTTTTCTTGGTTGACTATGTTCAAACATTTCATTATTTAAAAACTAAAATAATAATTATCATTTAATAAATATCGTATTTATAAATAATTAATTAATTTAAAACCCATCATGGAATATGGTTTGAAAAAATATTCTAACGTTTGGATCATGAATATGGTAAGACATGTGTACACCTAAGTAAAGCTTCCATTTTTCAATAACAATAATGGAAGGAAGCTTCATAAAATTTAATTTTCTAAAATTATAATTATATCATAATTACAACAAAATTTAATTATATATAATTTTAAATATAATTCTTATGATGTGGTTATGAAAAAATGAAATCATATTGTTTTGAGGAGGCGGTAGTAAACACATCCACAAACAATGTTATTACTTTCTCAATGAGGGAAGAGTTAATGAAAAATGTTATATTATATTTCCATAATTATAAAAAAATTCATTAATTTCATAATATTTCATGTTTGTCACATATATCAATTATCTTTACCCTGATTATCCTTCCATATATCACATAAGTGAAAACAAATCTCATCGCTTCACGAGACGGTAGTCTACCATCCACACAAACGATGTTATCATATCCATTATATATTGGAATATAAAAAGGTTATATAAGATATAATTACTGAAGAGGTATAATTAAATTACAAATATAATATAATGAAATTATATCCAACATTCTACCCAACCATGGGAGGTGGTAATTGAAATATTAATGACACCATTTCACGTGGTGGTAGTCCCCTATACACAATAATGATGATTCCATAACCCATTTCAAGAAAGTGTATGATATTATAGGTGGAACCCATAACATAACATATTTAATTATATTTTATATACATATTTTATCATATAATCCTGGTATTAGAATAATTTATGTAGGTGGAGAAGGAAATAAAATAATGATTATTGTTGAAGAACATTATATCTTCTTATGGTATCTTGATTGTTTTTCCCTAAATACTCCCTAGATTGAATTTAATCCAAAAATTCTTCTTAACTGATGAGGTTTTGGATGTTTTGGGGCAATTTTTTAAGGCTTTTGATGATAAAAATGGCATGATAGGTGTGATTAATTGGGTATATAGAGATCCATTTTATATATGACAAGGAGTGGAATCCATGTAAATACACACATAAAGTCACTCTTTGGTTACACCCTTACCTCATGTTCTTATTATAGTGACATATAATTTATTTTAGGGAATTTTTTATTGAACCAAACTTACAACACCCAAAAAAATAAAACCATTTTAATCATTGTTTTCCTTAGTCCGAATGCTTACTAAAATTTGGCCATTTTGTTTTTACCATGGTAACTAGTTTTCTGACCAAAGTTATTTTTATTAAAAGACTATATTAAAGTGATATATATTATAAAATATAGATAAATTAACTCAAAATATTATTACAAACATATAAAAAAATACCATGTGTTTTGGAAATTAATTTTGACGGAATAGCATGTAAAGCGCAAAAACACTAACTTACCCCTAACTGCGCTATCAAAGATTTTATTATTCATGGGTCAATATGTTCATTACAAAAAAATTTCCATTAATGAACCATATTTTATATAAATTAACATTTCGAAAAAAATTATCATATGCTAGGATTTTTTAAATTTTAGATCATTTTATAAAATATCATTTATTATAAATTAATATTAATAAAAATTATAACATTATTATTATATTTTAAATATAAAAGATAAAATAAAATGATGAAATTTTTATATATTAATTTATTATATGTGTATAATGATATATGTATCTAAATAATTAATTTTAAATAATAATTCATCCTATCCACTTCATTTTTTTTATTTTTAGTGTCATTATTTTAGTAAAATATTTACTACAAAATTATAGAATTTTCAATTATAGATAATTTTTGGTCATACATTCATCTCTAAGATACTAAATATAAACTTTTATGATATGATAATTAATTTATGTTTCAAAATTATATATATAACTAATTCTATTTTTTTCCCCTAAACTAATGATTTATAAATATTATAATTAAGGTAGGTTTCTCTTTTGACATTTTATTTACATAACCGTTTATTCAGAACACTTTCATGGAATAATATCCGACTTGTTAATAAAAATATATTTTATGTTGATAATGGAAGAAATATGGACATAAAATGGGTTTTGAAATAGTTGGTAGGTAATTTTATTCTTTATATTCTATGTGTAACTACTAAGTGAACTTTATTACCTTAATCAATTTAATTAATTTAAACTATTTTCACTCATCATTTGGATAAAAGACTGAAAAGAACATATTAGATAATATATATTATTATAATTACCAATATGTAACTCATTTTTACTAATTCAATTACCAAATGTGATATAATTTAATTTAAAATTAATCTTATATACCTGATGAGAAAGATAGGTTTTCATGTAAAAAAGTTAAATTTATTACAATGTTTTTATATCAAAATTCATTATGAAAATTTTTAGAATGGAATAAACAATATTAATTGATATTAAATTCATATAATGTTACTTTAAAATAAATTCATGGTATATTTTATCATTATAATTTATTTATATTTAAAGGTTGTTTTCAACTAAAATACAGTTTTTTTCAGTATTCGTAAAAAATAATACATCTCATAAAAATCATAAAAAATAACCAAAGTATTTTATAGAAATTTAAATTTAAAAAAATTATTACATATTTTAAAAAAAAATTCTGGAAAGTGGTAAAATTTAATTTTAAATTATGTGGGTCAAGCATGATTAAACGTTCTTATAGGGAATCATTTTGTTTTTCAGAAAACATTTCTTTTTTTTCATTCAATTGATTCTCATTGTATTAATAATCAATAGATAAACATGTGTAAACTATATATTTTAATAAGATAGATAATATTATTATTTCCCACAAATTTATAAGCTTGTTTATAACTATTCTATAAAATAATATTATTTTTATTATACTGTTGTCCAGTAAAACTCAATATTCTTTATAATGTCATATTTCCAAGAAACACATTATTTTATTTAACATAATATATACTTAGTGTTGAAGGTATCTTATAATATCAAAAATAATTTTATTATCTCAAAATCTCATGGTGTAACCAAATAATAATTAAATTAATACGGAAATTTTTTTAAATAAGAAATACACCATATGATAATGTAGAGATAAATCATTTCAAATGATGGGTTTTCCAAAAAAATATTATCATTTTTACATTGGATTTGAATAATAAAAATTCTTTCCATGATTAAACATGTAATAAACATCCATTCAGTCAGTTTCTATTAAATATTACATAATATTTTTAACTAGTTCTGACTAAAAGAATATAGTAAATAAAGATACACTTAAACCAAATATTATATGTCAAATATGAATCAAGGTTAATTTTATAATAAAAATACATCTCGAACATAACAATTATCCTCCATTAATAACTATTTTCTTTAAAAAACAATTAATATATAGATATAAAAATAATATTAATATGATACTATCCAAAACAAATAATCTACAAGTGAATTAATCATTCTTTTCATAGTCATCATTTTACTCAAAATCTAATACCCCATATACTAACTGTAGATATATAATCAATCACGAATGAATAATTCATCATAAATTGAAATGAAATAATAATATATAATAATAAAAATAAAGTATGTAACTCAAGGGAAATGGAAAAATTCACATTGCATTGAAAATAGATCCAGATATTCCACAATTAAGTTCCCAACACCCTCACTCTCATTTAAAAATTAAGTGTGAAACATATCCAACAATAAAAAATATTTTATAACGTAAACTATTTATGAAATATTGTTGTAATATTATTCGTTACATCATTATAAGAACATTTCATATATCAGTTACTTCTCTTTTTAGAACTTTTAAAAATATATCCATCACTATGGTTTGGTGTAAAAATTGTGGTTTCACTATAATATTTGTCGATGTTAAAATATATTATAAATTATCCATGATATTTAAACCAATTCTCTCATATTAGTTTTTACTATCTTTGGAATATTATTAAATAATGGGTTCATCATTGCGTTTTGGTTTCTATGGTTTGGGACTAATAATTCTATCCTATTAAGTATGGTGTTTTCCCTCCGTGGCTTCCTCAAGTGCACTCTATCAAGAAATTAATGGTCCAATGGTGACTCATTCATGGAACAATATATCCTTAAATAAATCCAAAAATTGTGATTGACTCGAGAGTTATGGTATAGGGTCTTCTCCATCATGTCATAATAAATTATTCATCAACTCTTATACTATATCCCTTAGTGAGCATGAAAATAATGTATCTTTTTGTTACATATTCATTTTATTCTTGAATTTACAAAATCAATATTCAATATAACATTATTTAAACGATTTACATTGTGGGGTGAATTTTAAAATATATTTTAATAGATATTCAATAATCCCCAAATTTTTCAAAAATCTCTATTATAATAAAATTCATCAATAAAAAAATTAGGGTTTTAAAGAATAATTAACAATCAAATACATTATATATATGAGATTAAAAAAATATGTTTATCAAATCCGTATTACATGAAAAATTAATCGATATGAAGAAAAAACATGGTGCTTAATCATATTTATGGAATTATTTAATTTGTAAATTTCTAATTCATTATTCTAAAAAAACTTAATTTATAATTAAAAATTAAAGAAAACACATCCTAAATAGGGTTGTAAATAATGTTTTCATTATTAATAAGGCTCTCAAATTTCTATTCCCATTTATTAAAAAAATTCAAATCTACATTAACATATGTGTAAATGTGTGGCCTACCTTCTACTAATCATTTCACTCATCACTCGAGGATATTTTCATTACGTTACTTTTAATCCTAGAATTATTTCATTCTGACCATGGTCATATAATATTTCAAAAATAATCACTTTTAAATCCAACATTTCACCAATCGTTGTAAATTTTATTACAGTTAATCCGTGGTTAATTTATCATAATTACTTATATAAAAAATCAATGATACTCATTGATGAGGGAATATTTATGTATAATTAATGATTTACATTATTTTATTTAAAACTCATTATCATTCCATTTTTCAAATTAAATTACCAAGAAAATCTCATTTTACACTTCTATTTATCTCAAAGGAACTAAAACAATTGTTAAAATAGAAACAATTTTATCATTATTCTATATTTTGTTTCTCCTAAATGTATTTCATTAATATAGAATGAATATAAACTTATTTCCTAATTTCACATATCCCATGATTTTTTTTAAAATTATACAATTTCAATATTCTTACACTATATTAGAATCATATGATAATATCTTTCCACCATACTTATATCATTCTTAATATTAAAAAATACCCCGAGTCCGTTAGGAAATGAAAAAACATATTTTAATGTAGATCTCCATGACACATACCTATGTTTTCTATGGGAATAAAGTAGGATAACTTGTAAATGATTTACCATATGTTCTAGAGATAAAAAATATATCCTCAGTAATTTTAATGTGATGTTATTACTATAGTTTTGAATATGAAACAAAGTATGTTATAGTAATTTTCAAGTCATTGGATTATTTCATGAAAATTTTAATAAAATAAATATATAAAATTGGTAAAAAATTACACTCAAAATTGAGAATTAAATCCATTATATAATCACTCATCTAAATAATAAACATATTATAAAAATAGTTAAAATTTCAAAGAACAAAATTCAAAAATAAATATCATGTAAAAAATTAATATAATTTTTTTACCCTTAACTATAAAATATATGTGATTTAAAAAAATTTAAAACATTTTAAATTTATTTTGATGATGATTTAAATTATTTAAATTAATATATGTAATATTTGTTATTGATTCTGCTTCCTAGACCAAAAAGACAAAGAGAAACAAGTGGGGTCTAAATAAGCCCTACCAAACATAGACACATTTGAATTAATGATTTTCTTTATTTCATAAACACTATAGAAAATATGAATATATTATAACTAAAATTCTATAAAATAATATCTTTAATGGATTTAAAATGATTCAAAATTATATTCCCTTTTCATCATGATTTTATCTCTTGTTCTTTGGCTTAAATAATCTGAATTTTCATTGTAGTCTCTGTGAAATATTTTAAGGGTGTTTTTTTAGGATTGATGAATTTTTTTATTTAATATGGTTTTCCTCATAATGTTTTGTTGTTTTCACCTTCTATCATTATAAAAATCCCCTATATTAAAAGGATACACTATGTTTGATAGAGTACAATATACATCACATAGTGTTTTAATGAACAACTATATATCATTCTAAAATTTTGATCTCCATAACCATGCCATTAAAATAGAGGGTAAAAATATTATTAACTAATTTGTGAAATAAATATACAGCAATTACTATATATAAATTTATTGAAAATTTATTACTAAAAATTACTTAATTTTTACTAATGTCATTTAATAAAACAAAACATATTTTCATCAAAAGTAAATTTTATAGATTTTTATATAAAAATAATATAAATAATTTTTTTAGTTTTGAAAAATAAATTTAATTAAATTAACATAATATTTAAAATAATCATTTCAAGATTATATTGTGTTGAGTATTTGATAATTTATTGAAAAGTTTCACATTTGAATGAATAGTGAAAATATATATTTATATTTAAAATTATCTTTGTCATGTATATTCAATTTAATATTCAGTTTTGGATTATTTTTCAAATATATTTATATTATTTAGAATTATTATTAATAATTTATGGATATTTACATGGATCAATTTCTGGAATTTAGAACTAAAAACATTTATATTTGAGAAATGGAATTTTTCGTAAAAAAAAATTTCTTCATGTTTTTCCTCTTTATTTTTTAAAGAACTTATGAAAGTTTTGTATTGTTTATATTTTAAAATGGATTCCATATTTGGAATCATCTGATCCAAATTTATAAAATATTTTCCTTTTCTAGTATTTCAATATAAATATTAATCCTAGTAATTTTATTACCGTGGTAAAATGTAAATCATATAATTTATGTTAAAAATAAAATGATAAAAAACATAAAATGACTCAAAAACTAAAAAAATATTATTAGTTTTTTATATCTCAACAATAATCATACAAGGTTAAAATTAATGACATTTTGGAGCCACATGGATGTCATTTTTACCTTTATAGTATTTTACTTTAAAAAATGTCAAACATGTCACGACCTTGTTTTTATTAATTGTAATATTATTAATATGGTGTCATATAGAAGATATTTTTCTACTATAAACAGTAATATGATATAATTTTTTTAATCATGGTCATTTATTTTTATTTTTATGTGATGATATAATTTCATTAAATTATTTCATAATGATAATGTTGTAATAATTTAATTAATGAAATACTTAAAATAATTAAAATTACAAATATTAGTTGGATTTTTTTTTTATAAATAACGTGATAAAGTATTTTTATATGTGACCATGAAATAATAGGTATATAACTAAATATTTTTGTTTAATTATATTTTTTTACTGAAATTTTTAAAGACAATGTATTGAAATCTTCAAAAAAACTGACATTGTTGAAATTTTATAATAAATAATTATTTTTTCGCTGATATATAATTAATAAAAAATCTTATATTTATTATAATTAATGGTATATGGTTAATTACTTCTCAAAAGTTCAATTTATGGTCATTGTTTCATTTTATATTATCAATATTGGCTCTTAGAGGAAAGAATAGTTTAATAGGATGGTCATTGTCAAAAGGGTTAATGAGGTATTAAAACTAAAAGATAAGGGTGGATACATATCCATAACATGTCCAAATTTTATATGATTATATTATTTATAGTTAAACTCATATAATATTTTAATTATAACAATATTTATATATTGGTACTTGGTATACAATTCTTATTAATTTTATATATAGAGAAATCCCAAAAGTGGCCCACAACACAATTAGAAAAAGATACTCATTACATAACTTGTTTACACATATTTAATCCCTATAGATCGAAAAAATTTCCCATTAATATTCTAGATATCCTTATACTAGGTAATGAGGTTCTGGACCTTCCAAAATAGAAATACTATTCCGCTTAAGAAGATGCCTAAAGGGGGTCCACTAAAGCAGAGGTAATCCTATTTACAAATTCATTCACGTTTAATTCCACTTTTATATATTATTCATGTGTTTTAACCTTTCAAAAATAAGATACCCTATATAATAAATATACAAATATTTTATAATAATTATGGATCCACCATATTCTATCTCCATTCCATTATTTGAGAAGTGAAATCATTTATCACACGTAAGTTCAACTTACCCTCTCTACAATGTGGTGTAATTCATTTTTCATCAAAAATTATTATTGATGGTTATAAAGAGGGATATAAGGATTATATATTATAACTATTTCAACAAAAATTTTATTTTTACTATAATTTCATATATACCTACGTACCTACCAATACTTTGGAAAATGATTACGTCGCTCATGCATACATGTGGACTACAACCTCCATGAAGTGTTGTAATCCATTTCAAATTTACGCATTAAAGAGATCGTAATAATGATGTATTCAATGAATATTATATATATATATATGATATAATAATAATTATGTAACAATTAATTATTATTTAACTTTTTTTTGTTCAATCAAATGAAAATGAAAACAACATTAATGTGTACGTACAACCTACAGTCTCTATAAATCGTTCAATTCATTTTATATATATTAGTTTTATGAATTACTAAAAATTGATAAAAAATAAATATATATGATTTTTATATACTTATTAAAATTTTGGATGCTTTGAAACCATAATCACTGTAATATTATTGTATCTATCGAACCAAATAATACATGAACATGAAGCCGTAACCACTCGAAAAAATACTTTAACAATGAATTGATAATAAGAATGTGATAAAATGTTATATCATATGTGGTATCGTATATATGAATATTTTTGTTTAATATATATAAAAAATCTATGTTTATATTTCTGGGTTCTTTAACACATACAATGTAAGTTGAATATGAAGTATGTGTTTCTCTCTCACGTTTAATTCTTTGAGACATATACCACATTCCATAGTAATTTATTTTGTTTAGTGTATATACTTCCAATTTGATATATTATATCGTCAATAAATTTTAATTATGTTTTTATAGTGTTTAATTTGAATTAGTTTCTTTCAGGGGTCTTTTGATTTAAAGGAAACCAAAGTATTAAGGGTGTATTCACAATCTATTCATTATTTGGGATTGTTTATGGTTACGAATCTTCTACGTAATATTTCCATAACATGGACATTTTTTCTATTATTATTTTCAAAAATAGTTTTTTTATTATTCATTAAATTATTAAATTCATTTCTACCATTGTTTTACTTGGTTCATAAGATATTAAAAGGAATATTTCTATCATTTTCCAAAATAGTATCTTTTTATTTTTTTTTAAAAGTATGAATGTAGTGGATTTTTTTGCTTATATTACATGAATTGAAATAACTAGCTTCCTGATGCCTTACTGATTTTAATATTCCATTAAATTTTAAAAAGTTTATTTTCTAAGAAATCAATTTCATTATTATGTGCATGGTTTTTATATATTAAAAACTACATTCAAAGTAAATAGTATTATCCTAGAGAAATATTCCATAATCTCTCAAATTATTTTAATATATGTCAAAATCCTATATTGAATATTATTTTAAGTATGTAATATAATGATACCATTCATCATATTTCCTTGGTAATTTTTATTTTTTAACTATGGTAGGTATTGGTATTTTCTATGACTATTTCATGCAATATATATAGTTATTGATTTTGTTAATACATGTGGATTAAGTTGTATGATTTCTTAATGTATAGAATGAATTATACATAGTAATTAATGTGTCATGCCACCTATATCCCCCCAATGCATCGGTATTAATGAAAAGAAAAACTATCATGGGTATTAGTTGTGGCCTTTCCCATTTATGTAATATCTATTAGAACAAGTCTACCTTTGTATATTCCATATATTCAATGTTATGTATTCCATAATTATGAATTCTATCATTGAATTCTAATTGATTTTTCAATTACATATAATACACATGGATATTTTATGAGCTCATGTGACTTTTAATATGGATTATTTGATTTTCATTCATTCCTTCAATATTATTCTCAAGTAATTATTTAAATTTCATGTGTTTCAGGTATTTTGATTTCCATATTTTTTTCTAATTTATTCCGGATAGCTTCTGCTATACTCAAACCCTTACTATGAATAATATCCCACACCTTACATAGTATTACTTTATAGATTATTCTTAGAGGAGTATTTTTATTTATATTAAATGATATTCAAAAAATTAATGATATATTCAATGATAATACTGTGTATTATTTTATCATTTCAATTATAATGAAAAATTTATATATGATTCTAATTTACCAAGACTTCTAAAATATTCAGTACTTTAGGATTAGATTCATTGTATCTTATTCCAAAGTAATAATGAAACCAATGTGTCACAACCCTCCTTCGGCAATATGATTGATGGGGTGTCAAATGTACCCACCCTTACTTCATCAATTTGAAGACGAGATAATGACCCCCCGAATCCCAACTCTAGTAGGCCCCAGAGTGGCGACTAGCACCAAGGGTGTAAAATTTTCACAATATGGGAGGCATTACCCTTTATTTTTTTAACCAGGATTGGGAAAAAGAATGAGTCAACACCAAACACCCCGATATATAGAAAACTTAAAAGAAAACCAAACTACATGCATGTTTTAACAATAAAACTATACAATGTACAAGAACTCCAAAGTAAAAAACCAATAGAAAAGAAAAGGCTGAGCAGAAAACAACAGAAACTCCAACGTCCATACTAGTAAGGTCTTGTACGGACTCCGAAGTCCTCCTGGAAACCTAAATGTAAACGTATGGTGATCATACAATCTATACTCAATAGGAAAACCTATAACTCTCGTGAAAAAGTGGGGAGATGTCCTAATGTCTCGTGAGAATCCGAATAACCATCATCTATCAAGGAATCTATCCATCCCACCTCATCGGCCACGCTCACCAAATAACATAAGTAGAATGGTAATAGTAAGAACAAAACATTTGGTTACCTCGCACCACCATTTCCCCCACTAGCTAGCTGGTCATCCCAAACAACCAACGTCCGGATGCTACCATGCACTTCCTGCCCACACACACCTGGGCCTCACCACCATCCATATCCCTGCCCTCACACACATGGGCCTCACAACCACACATCCCTGCCCGCACAAACCTGGTCCTCACAACCATCCATCCCGGCCCGCACACACCTGGGCCTCTTCCGGAAGACACCTGGGAAAACAAACCAGCCTGAAGAGTCCTGGGATAACAACACACCAATCAAAACCTATCCGATGAATCTTGGGTGTATGGCCTCCCCCAGCCATCACAGTTGAGGGAAAAGGGAGCAGGAAGGAGAGTAACTAGGGGGAAACTCCCTTCCCCATGAAATGGGGTGTCTGGCACTAAATGCTCAATGTGGGTAATGTGCGACTAAACACAAAACATACAGTTACACATATATTCCAACACACAGCCCAACCTACGGAACCTCAACCGATACGAGCATGTGCCCAAGCACTAGTGCCTTAGAAAATAGGCACACAACAAACAGTTCCCAGTTTCTCTATTCAAGTAATCATTTCAAAACAGTTCAGTATTATTTAATGCCTTCACTACTGGTCAACTAACAAGCACATTCACAGATGAAACAACAATAAAGAAGGAAGGAAAACTATCATGCAATTTATGCATTCACACCCGGTTCTCTTGTAAATAATTACATCAAAGTGGGATCAGTAGAATCACTCAAAAAACTGGAACCAAAGAAAAACCCAAAAAAACATTGGTTATCCCTACATTAAGTCATTTCCATTTCACCCAGTTCATTATTAACTTTCCACTATTATTAATGTTCACAACCCAACTTGCAGCCATGTTGCCAAACACCACTACATCCATGCAACAACTCATTACATTCCAACCACACCATTCCCAACACCAATGTTCACCTATCCATAACAAAAAAAATTCACCACTTCACCAATTTCATAACTGAACCATCCCCACATTCATAATTCATTCCACTATTTTATTTAGTTCAACTAGGTGATCACACAAGGTTATGGGCATTCATATTCAACAGTTAAGTTTAAGTGTTTAACCGATTTATACATGATTCCCATTCACCAAAAAAATGTGTAAAAAAGAGCATAGCATTGGTGTGTAAACAATTTCCCCCAAAGTCCGTGATTTTCAGTAGGCCTAAGCCCGTTCAATTCAGCACAACATCATAGGGAAAGCATGGGTAAAAACATGTAATCAAACTTCCTCATCACCGTTCATTAACCGTTTATTATCATCATTAAAGAATTTTTTAACTACCTCGTAGAAAACATAGAACACCCACCCTGCATGATACACAAGGAGGAGAGACAAAGTTATAATACATGACTTATTGATCAAGGATTGATGTTACATCCTCGCGTGGAAACTGGAAATCAGATGTAGCAGGAAATCCACGGAACACGATCAAGGAAAACTTCTCAATTGGGTACAACTCATCAGGAGGAACGGTAATGTGAGAACAGGGTGAGAAAAAGAGAAAACCAGTGAGAAGAGAAGACTTTAGGTTATAAAGGCTGAGATACATCATTCCCGGGACAATGAAGATATGGAGAAAAACTCGTAACCATGGAAGAAGTGGGATCGTGGGTTGACAAAGTGGCTGAGCCACCCCACACATCCAACTTAAAAGGTCCCTGCCCTTCTGGGCCGTTAAAACAGATGCATACCTCACCAATAATTTATTTAAATTCCATTAATTGGCTTTAAAATAGGCTTAAAGGGGTCAAAACACGGTTTAAATACCAATTCATGCAAAAAGGAGGTGCTACTGGAAAACCCTTCGAGAGTTACAGATACCCCAAGGTCACCGGTAGGCTAGGTCTACCAGTAGACCAACATACTAGTTGGATGAGGCTACTGGTAGGCCGAGACAATCGGTAGGTCGAGGCTACCAGTAGTCCATGTCCACCGGTAGGCCAAGGCGAGGGGTAGGATGAGGATACCAGTATGGCATGGCCACCGGTAGGTCGAGGATATCAGTAGGTCGAGGCTACCAGTAGTTCGAGGCCACCGCTAGGAGTCTTAAGCATCATCGAGAAGCTGGTATGGCCTCCCAGACCACCCAGAACACAAAAAAAATCTTATTTTCACGATGTAATGGATCCCAGAACCTCGGGCCATTACATTAGATATTTCTCAAACTATTCTCATCCCGTAGAATATGAGAACAAACCAGAAAGGAAAAAAAGTGGGATCCAAAAAACTACCCTTTAAAGATACATCTCAGGGGAAAACCCCTGAGTTGTTCGAAAGCTGGAACAGAACCCCCCCTATATCTGAGAATATTCCCCAAAGAGTTATCAACCCAAAACATCCAAAACAAGCACAAGGATCACACCCTCCAACACAAGAGTCCGGGAGTCCCTTACTACATGTAAGGATATTATCCGCTTTGGGCGGCACTGACTTTCCCTCAAGGGTTTAATCGCATCCACATTAATGCATCCGGATTAGCAGTTAGATTTTCCCATCATCACACATTCGGACACATATAGAATTGGGATTAGATCATCTAATATCTAAGAAAAACAATCATTTCATTTATTAAATCACAAGGTAAAATATCTCAACAAAACTCAGAACAAAAAACAACAAGGAAGTCAAAACAGCTCTGGATACTGAACACGTAACTAGGCCTCCCACTTCAAGGGTCTCTCCTCGAGGCCACCATGCATCCACAACACACGAACCAAGGGGATGATTCGTCCGTGAAGAAATTTCTCATTACGATCATCGATCTTGATCGGTCGTTCTATGAAGGCCACACCATTTTCGACATCCAACTCTCCCCAATCGATGACATGGGAGTCGTCGTGTAGATATCGACGAAGCTGGGAGACGAGAAAGGAGTTGTGAAATTTCTCCAACTGAGGTGGAAAATCTAGCTAATATGCCACCTCACCAACTCGTCCCATCACCTCGAAAGGTCTGATGAATCTAGGGGAGAGCTCACTCCCCTTACCAAACCCTCACTGCCCACATCGAGGGGAAACCTTCAAGAACACATGATTTCCAAACTCAAACTCCAAGGGCCTCCTCCTACGACCCAAATAAGACATCTGCCTATCCTGGGCTGCCTTCATCCTCTCACGCATGAGATGAACCTTCTTAGTGGTTCCCTTCACCACTTCTGGACCACGAACAGCTGCTTCCCCAATCTCTGTCGAGCAAACGGGTGAACGACATGGCGTTACATACAAGGCCTCAAACAGTTTCATGCCGATAATGGAGTGGAGTCTATTGTAATAAGAAAACTCCACCTGAGGAATTTTTCATACCTATGATCCCCCAAAATATAGAACACATGCCCGCATAATGTCTTCCAAAGTCTGGATCGTTCGTTCTGTCTGCCCATCTGTTTGAGGGTGGAAAGAAGTGCTAAGCCATAGCTGGGTGCCAAAGGCATGCTGTAATCCCCTATAGACTCGTGAGGTAAAATTCATGTATCGATCCAAGACATTAGACCTCGGAATCCCGGGCAACTACACCACTTCATCGACGTACCACTATGATAAGGTACTCATCGGGCTCCACTCCTTAATCACCAATAAGTGAGCTGATTTTTTCAAACGATCCACCACTACCTAGATGGAAACGTAGCCTCCCTGAGCCCTAGGTAGCCCTGTAACGAAGTCCATCGAGATTTCATCCCACTTCCACTCAGGAACATCTAAAGGATGCAACAACCCTCTAGGAAAACGGTGTTCAGCCTTCACTTGCTAACATACTAGGCACTTAGCCACAAACTCTGCCACCACCCGCTTTACCCTCGGCCACCAAAACTCACCCCTCTATCCTTGGTACATCTTTGAGACCCCAGGATGTACCACTAAAGCCGAGCCACAGAACTCACCGAGAAATCCTTGAACAATCATCTCCGGAACAAAAAGAGTTCCACGGAAAATCATCTGATGATGACCATCCTCCGACCATCCCTCAAGAGAAGTTCCCCGATAAATGCGATATCGCATCACTTCTACCTCCGAGTCACCCCACTGAGACTCTTCCACCTGCACCACTAAAGAGGAAACTACAATCATCTAGAATAGGCAACCTTTTCCCCCTTCCACCCTTTCATCCAAATGCAAGGACGCTAACTCTTCCATCGCTCTCCAAGCATCGGCAGATTCTCGAACAACTTCCTTCTGCGATTTCCCTCTCAGGGAATCAACCACAAAATTACCCTTGCCCTTAGTATAAGAGATCTCAAAGTTGTATTCTTGGAGGAACTCTACCCATCTCTGTGGCCACAAGTTCATATCCCGCTGGGAAAATACATAACGCAAGATCTTGTGATCTAAGAAGACCACAAAGCTCTCTCTGATGAGATAATGCCGCCACAACTTCAATTCGAACACCATGGATGCAAGCTCCAGATCTTTGGTGGCATAGTTACATTCATGAGGACGTATCTACCTAGACCCATAAGCGATCAGTCCTCACAGCTGCATCAGCACACATCCCAACCAAAGGCCAGAAGCATCACAGAACACTTCAAACAACACCCCTTCCTCTAGTAATATGAGTACTGGAGCACTAAATAGCTTCTTCTTTAGGTAGCCAAAATTTTCTGGCAGAGGTCGCTCCACATAAAGGACTGGTCCATTCTAGTCAAATATTTCAACGGAGCTGAAACTCGACAGAATTCGGGCACAAACCTCCAGTAATAGCATGCCAAACATAGGAAACTACAAACTTCTACTACATTCTTGGGTGCTGCCCATTAAATGACTGCTTATACCATTGATGGGTCTACTAATATTCCCTTCTGAGACACTACATGTCCACGGAAATTTACTTCTCATGTCAAGAACTTGTACTTATATAGTTTCCCCAAAAGATGGTGGTGTCGAAGAACTCAAAAAACTACCCTAACATGCTCGACATGCTCTTACTCTGATCTTGAGTAGATAAGGATGTCGTCGATGAACACCACAGCGAACTGGTCCAGAAGCTCTCATAAGACAGATTTCATGAGGTTCATGAACATAGTTGGTGCATTCGTAATGCCAAGCGGCATGACCACGAACTCAAAGTGGCCATATCTACACATGAAATCCATCATCGAGATATCACCTTCCTTCACTCTCAACTAGTGGTATCCAGACCACAGATCGATCTTAGAGAACCATCCTGCTCCCCTTATCTGGTCGAATAGATCATCTATTCTCGGGAGGGGGTAAAAATTCTTGACAATCACCTGACTAAACCTCCGGTAGACTATTCACAGTCGTAGACTACCATCTTATTTTTTTAAGAACAAAACTGGAGCACCGCACGACGCCATGTTGGGCCGAACAAAGACCTTCTCCATCATATCGTCAATCGGAATCTGCAACACTCGCAACTCAGAAGGTGCCATCTGATAAGGGTCCATCGAGACCAGGCAGGCACCAGGCTATAAGTATATCCCAAACTCAACGTCACGTCGAGGGGGTAGAGTCACAACCTCATTGGGAATGACATCAGGGAATTCTCTTACGACCTCTGGGACATCCATCATTCCTGTGTCCATCAAGCCCACTAACACCCGATCTAGCATAGAAATGAGTGTATCCACATGTCGACTCCCCAACTGATAACTCTTATCCCCAAAAAAAGCCTCACGTCGTCCATCCTCATTGGAGAATTAAATCCTTCATCGATAGTAGTCGATGATGGAATGCACAGAGAACAACCAGTCGATGCCTAGAATGACATTGTACTGCTGCATCTGTAATGAAAGAAGATCACCACTGGGCTGATGTGTCGCCAACATTAGTCTACATCCCCGAAAACACTAAGATACATTGGTCTGACCCCCAACTATTTTTCTCAACACTTGGGGCACAGAAAGTCTCTCAACATCCAGACCTAGAGAATGGGATAATTCGTGCGTAACAAAGGAGTGCAAAGCTCCTGAATCAAACAATGTAGAAACAAGAGTATTGAATAAAATGATCGTACCTCAAATGACCTATGGTCATGACAGAGCTACTAACTCTGCGGCATGCAACTGTCCACACCCGGCTCCTCTTCCTTGCTGCTATCGACCACCTCCATGACCATGCCTTCATCGAGGTCCCTGAGGAGCACCCAGGAGTCAGTCTCCTCCCACAAGGTCATCCCTCATAGTGCCAGAGGCATGCTGCTGCTGTTGGAAATGGATGCTGCTGAGGTGGGTGCTGAAACTGCCCACCTCTACCATGTGTAGCTCGATTCCGATACCTACTCTGGTTGTGACTGAAAAATACTCAAGAGAAACACTTTGGTCCTGGCCCTGTGAAAAAGGGGTGAGGTCCATAATCTCGGAACTAGAACTGATGAGGCCTACTCCATTCTTGTCAAAACCTAGAAGGCCCTATCGCTGGAGACCTGCTGCTGACTGCCTTCCCCTTTGATGAACCCAACTGGTTCCCCTCTCGTGGCAAGCCACCTTTCGAGTTCATCCTCTCTACTATCTCGGCCTTCTTCTGCACTGCTAGGTATGTTGGAAGGGTGAATAGAGTGACAGAGTACTAATGAGAAGGGCAGAGTGCCTCCTCTAACCGTCTTGCTAGAGACTCCTCATCCGGAAAGAGATCCGGGGAAAAGCGCAAGAGATCATTGAACTTCATCCCCAGCTCCCTCACTTACATGCTTCCCTCCTGAAGGGAGATCAACTCCTATCTCTTCTCAACCATCGCCATAGATGATAGGAACTCCTCCAAAAATTCATTCTCAAAACCAGCCCATGAAACCTCTCCCTCTATCTTCTCTCCCAGGAAAAGCGTCTACCACTGACGCGCTTCTCTTCTCAACTTACTGACGGCTAATGGAACCCAGTACTCCCTCAGAGTATGGATCAAAGAGAAGGTGATGGCTAGATCCTTGACCCATCCCTCTATCACTGAGTATAAAACATTGTCCTCGAACTTCTTGAGGGTTTTTCACTAGAAGGAGCACAGAGTCCTCTACCACAAGTCATCCTCCTCATCTCTGTCAACCCTCTGCTGGTCAAATTCCTCGATTTGCTGGGCCTCAACTGCCCGAGTTTCTCATGGATAACATCCGGGTTCCATAGATTCATGGTAAACAATGAATGCCTAAGCCCGAGTAGCAAGGGAATTTATTTTATTATTATTATTAAATTTTTCTCTGCATTATTCCCCAAATCGACTAAAAACACAATCTGTATAATTCATTTACCTTCCCTAGGGTCTGTACCCAGCAATAAATGTAGTCTCACTTTGTCGTTTGATAGTCTCAGAGTTCTTGCATCAGATCATGGGGGGCCCAAAAATCCTGTGTCCTAGCTGGCCATCCCTCGTCTATTTCATGAACAAAGATCACATAAAATTGTTTCCCTACCATCCAATGAAATCCTCATTGTGTCTAACTCCAGACTCCATCCTATAACTCAACCACCCTCTAATACCATTATGTCATGACCCACCTTCGGCAAGATGATGGAAGGGGCAACAAAGGTCCACACCCTTCCTTCCTCAAGTCGAAGATGAGTAATGACCCCTGAGTCCATCCTCCGGTAGGCCCTGGAGTGGAAACTAGCAACAAGGGTGTAACATTTTCACAATATGGGAGCAATTGAGATTTTTTTTGTTAACCAGGATTGGGAGAAAGAATGAGTCAACACCAAGCACCACCATATATAGAAAACATAAAAGAAAACCAAACTACATGAATTATTTAATAAAAAAAACACAAAAAGTACAAGAACTCCAATGTGCAAAACCAATAGGAAATGAAAAGTCTGAGCAGAAAACAACAGAAACCAAGAGAAACTCCAACGTACATACTAGTAAGGTCTCGCACGGCCTCCGAAGTCCTCCTAGAAACCTGAAAGTAAACATAGGGTGAGCATACAATGTATACTTATAAGGAAAACCTATAACTATCATGCACAAGTGGGGAGACATCCTAAAGTCATGTGAGAAGCAGAAGAACCAACATCTATCAAGGAATATATCCATCCCACCTCACCTTCCATGGTCACCAAATAAAAGAAGAAGTAAGCTAATAGAAAGAAAAAAACATTTGGGTACCCTGCACCAACATTTCCCCCACTAGCTAGCTGGTCATCCCTAAGGAAAAACTTCCTAACGCTACCACACTCTTCTTGCCCGCACACACCTAGGCCTCACCACCATTCACATCCTTGCCCGCACACACCGGGGCCTCACAACCACACATCCCTTCCCGCACACACCTGGGCCTCAAAACCATCCATCCCTGCCCGCACACACCCGGGGCTCACCACCATCCACATCCCTACCCGCACACACCTGGGCCTCACAACCACACATCCCTTCCAGCACACACATGGGCCTCACAACCATCCATCCCTGCCAGCACACACATGGGCCACATCCCAAAGACACCAGGGAAAACAAACGTGCCTGAAGAGTCCTGGGAAATCAACACACCAATAGAAACTTACCCGAAGAATCTAGGGTGTTGGAACCTCCGTCCATCACAACCGAGGGAAGAGGGAGTAGGAAAGAGAGTAACTAGGGGGAAACACCCTTCCCCATGAAATGGGGTGTCCAACACTAAGTTCCCAATAAGGGTGGGGTACGACTAAAGACAGAACATATAGTTACACATATATTCCAACACACAACCCAATATATGTCACCTCAACTAATAAAAGCTGGTTCCCAAGCACTGCTTCCTCAGAAAACAGGAACACAAAAAAAATTCCACATTTCCATATTCAAGTTATCATTTCATAATAGTTCAGTATGATTTAATACCTTCAATACTAGGAACCTAACCGAAACATTCACAGATGAAACAAAAATAAAGTAGGAAGGAAAACCATCAGGAAATTTAAGCATTTATACTCGGTTCTCATGTAAATAATAACATCAAATTGGGATCAGTGGAATCCCTCAAAAAACTGGAACCAAAGAAAACCCCAACAAACCATCGGTTATCCCAACATTAATTCATTACCATTTCACCCAGTTCATTATCAACATTCCACTTTTATTCTTGTTCACAACCCAACCTAAAGCCCTGTTTCCAAACACCACCACATCCACGCAACAACTCATGCCATTCCAACCACACCATTCATAGTCTCACTATTCACCCATCCGTATAAAAACACATTCACCCCTTCACCCATTTCATAACTGAGCTTTCCCAAAATTCATAATTCATTCCTCTATATTGTTTAGCTCAACTGGGGTGATCACACAAGGTTATGGGAATTCATATTCAATAGCTGAGTTTAACTGTTTAACCGATTCATTCATGATTCCCATTCACCAGACAATGCGTTAAACATAGCATAGCATAGGTGCCCAAACAAAGGCCTCCAAAGGCTGTGATTATCATTAGGCCTAATCCCATTCAATTCATAATAACATCATAGGGAAATCATGGGTAAAAACATGTAATCAAACATCCTCATCCCCATTCTTTAACCAGTTATTATCTTCATTAGAGAATTGATTAACTGCCTCATGGAAAACATAGAACACCTACACTGCATGATACACAATGAAGAGAGAAAAAGGTAATATCCCTACATGATTGATCCGGAATTGGCATTACATCCTCGTGTGGAAACTGGAAATCAGAAGTAGCAGGAATTCCACGGAACAGGATCAAGGAAAACTTGGCAACGGGGTACAACTCATCAGGAGGAAGGGTACTCCGAGCACAGGGTGAGAAAAAGAGAAAACCAATGAGAAGAGAATACTTTAGGTTATAAAGGCGGAGATACATCATTCCTGGGATGATTAATATATGGAAAAAAACATAGAACCACGGAAGAAGCAGGATCGTGGGTTGACCACGTAGCTGGGCCACCCCACACGTCCAACTTAAAAGGTCCCCGCCCTTTGAGGCGGTTAAAACTGACACACACCTCACGAATAATTTAATTAAATGCCATTAATGGGATTTAAAACAGGCTTAAAGGGGTCAGAACACGGTTTAAAAACCAATTCGCGCAAAAAGGAGGTGCTACTGGAAAACCTATGGAGATCTACCGGTACACCAAGGTCACCAGTAGGCTAAGTCTATCGGTAGAACAAGCTACCGGTTAGCCGAGGTGACCAGTAGGCCGAGGCAACCAGTAGGCTGAGGCCACCGATGGACCGAGGCTACCTATAGGATGAGGCAACCAGTTGGCCAAGGACACCGGTAGGTCGAGGGCACCTGTAGGCTGAGGAAACCGGTAGGCTGAGGCTACCAGTAGGCCGAGGCAACCGGTAGGCCAAGGTGACTAGTAGGTCGAGAAGACCGGTGGGCAGAGGAGACCGGTAGGCCGAGGAGACCGGTAGGCCGCGGCCACCGGTAGGCCGAGGCCACCGGTACTCCGCAGCCACCAGTAAGCAGGGGCTACCAGTAGGCCGGGGCGACTTGTCGTCTGCGGCCACTGGTAGGCCGCGGCGACCGGCCAGCCGCGGCGACCGGAGGCCGGGGCCACCGGTGGGTCGGGCCCACCGGTCGGCCGGGGCAATCTGTAGGGCGCGACCACTGGTAGGCCGCAAAGACCAGTAGGCCATGGCTACAGTAGGCCGAGACTACCAGTAGACCCAGTCGACCGGTAGGTCAAGGCCACCGCTAGGAGTCTTAAGCATCACTGAGAAGCTGGGATGGCCTTCCAGACCACCCAGAACACCCCAAACATCATATTTTTACCATGTAATGGACCCCAAAACCCCAGGCCATTACACAATGGCTCTGGGATACTAGGTTTGGGGTATTCATTGTTGATATCAGAGTATGTTTAGTAGAAACCTTGGGAATTATATTTAAGTAAATATTCATTATGGGAAATCCCTATGAACAACCTTCAGTATATCTCTAAGTACATGATCATATTCGAATTATTAATAGAGTAATGGTAATGTGGGTTCCAACATTGATAATTGTATCTAATAATATGTATTTTTTTATGTTAATGGATTGAACAAAGCGGAATTATGTTAACACCAAATCTAATGGACAATGAAATGATAATGAGAAACAAAATTGGATTATGACATGTGTAGAAGATATTATGATTATGAATAATAATTTATCATGATATATGGTTAACTACATGAATCATAACCAACTCACATTATCACTAATGAATAAAAGGGTGTAGTCAACTAAGAGATTGAATAGGGGAGACTATAGAGGAATGAAGGCTCGATTTCCTTCATGTCAAAAATGTGGAATGAGACACACATGAGAGTGTCTTAATGGAACATTAAAATATTTTATGTGTTATAATAAAGGACAAAAATAAAGTAATTACTATGGAAGAAAGAAATATTTGGTTTTCATAATTGATAGTAATAATGGTCTCTCTATGCTTTAATCGATAGTTGAATGTTTTAAATGTTGAAATTAAAGGCATTATGAAAATTGATATCCTAAGTGGAAGGATTATGAAGTTAATCAAAAAAATTATACAACTAATCCTAATACTTATGATGATTAATATAATAAAAGTGAACAAAAAAAGTAAGTATGAATTAAAAAATAAAATGGTGAATCCAAGTTAATTAATTTATAATTAATTGGCATGATTAATTTTCATGTGTTTGGATTCATGATTTATCTTCTGGGATTATTTTATCAATAGAATAATAATAATAACTTTTTTGATGGTATATGGATTGTTCGACAATATTATTTATTTAATTATTGGATTTCATATTTTTAATGGTGAAGAAAACAATGAAATGTGATTTAGTGGAAAATTGATCTTTTAGGAAAACACATGATTGAGGGGAGAAAACCCTTAATATGTGATCAATAATGAGATAATAATGATAATGAAATTTCTATGGGATAGTATAGGTCTCCCTGAAAATTTTCAGTGAATTTTTTGTTTTTGTTATCTTTTATAGAGATTAAAATATGTTTGGATTTATTGAATATATTCAACAACATGAGATTTTATTTTTTAAAGAATTCATTTTTTCATAGACATTAAATTTGATAACCTAATCTAGAAAATTATGTGATCAAGGTATTTATTTATTTAATTAATAGATACATTAAGGATGATTAATGGTAATTTTATATTTGAAATGTAGTGAAATATTCCTAATGTTATGGATTTGGCTAGACATGTTTTTGAGAAGCCTTAATACTGAATAATTATAAATGATGTTAAACATTTGATAATATTGTTCTCTTTTAAACTATGATTTATAATAATATGATAACCTGTGCTAACCGTTTTTGGGTTTGATAAATTTTTATGGGTTGTAGGGGTGACTTATGGATCTTTTGATTTATTTAAATTTCTTTAGGCCTGAATATAATCATCTCAAATTTTCATTTCTTAGTGTTGGATATGATGTGGAAATAATTTGATGTACAACTAAAGGATAATATTATAATTATGAAGTGGGAATAAATATGATTTTTTATTTTAAGGAATTATATATCTATATTGTAAAATAATATCTCTACATTATAAAAATACATCAAAAGAAAAAAATCTTATTAAATTTTTTTTTATCAAGAATACAATGGCCTTTTAACCCATCATAGATTTATGATTTTATTATGGTTCACATTTTCATGACTATGTTATATATTTTCCTTTATCTATCCTCGTGGGTTATTTATACCTTACATATCTATTTACACTTCCCAAACATGTTCTCTTACCTGTAAACCTAGTATGTTTTACTCTATGTGATATTCATACATCCATTTTCTCTCTTATCATGTTGAGGTTTTACTAATCCTTTATATGATGATGGATTTCAAAAAAGGTATTATGCAAAGTCAAAACCTGGTAATTAATCATAGTTTAAAATTTCAAGTACATAATTTCTTAAATGTGGGAGAATGTAACATCTCGATGTTTTACTATGAAACACTATGTTAGAGATCCTAATATTTACGACACATCAAACATAACCAAAAAACTAAATATTATTATCTAAATGTAATTTCCATATCCTTGACATTATATTGGTGGTTATAAATTTTGTTAACTAATTTATGATAAAAATAAAAAATGTATTTCTCAATATAATTGCATTTAATGTATTTTATAAAATAATCACTTACTTTTCAGTAAAGTCGTTTTATTCTCAAAAAATATTTTCTTCATAAATTATTTTATTTAATTTTATATAATAATTATATAATTAATTTATGGAACTAATAGGAATTTTATTTGATAAAATGGTGTTAATTTTTGACATAAGAATATCAAGATTATCCTATGGTAAAATTTTCATTATTTTCTAAAAACATTAATTTTTTACTGAATAGTGAAAATACTAATTTTTAATGAAAATAATATTTATTGAGTATTTTAAAATTAAAATAAGATTTTTTATTGGTCATAAAATTTAATTAGTTCATTTTTATTTAATAATATTCAATTATGGTTTTGGAAATTCATTTTACAGTTGAATTTAAAATAAAAACATTTTATATTTTAAAAGGGAATTCTTTTGAAAAAACTAGTTTTTTCATCATATTTTTTCTATTTCTTTTTTAATTCAATTATACATCCTCAATGTTTCTAATTTTTTAAAATGGATTCTATATTTATAGTCATTATGTAAAAATTTATTAAAGATGCCTCATTTATTATTGTTTACTATGAATCGTAAACATGGTAATTTTATTACCATTGTAATGGGTAAACTATGTTATTTAGGTTAAAAATAAAATTATAAGATACAGAAAATAACCCAGAAAATTCTTTATATCTGAATGTATTAGTATATAATAGCCGTAATAATCACATATTTCAATTTATTAACATTTTTTGCCTCTTTTATGACATTCTTAACATTATAATATTTTATTTTAAAAAATGTCAAACATGTCCCAAAGATGTTTTTAATAAACGTTATATTTTTATTAAGGAGTTTCACCGAAGATATGCATGAAAATAAATATATTTTTTATTATGAAGGATTTATAATCATCATCATAATATATTTTTTTATTATTAGTGAAAAAATAATTACATTAAATGTTAATTCAATACTGATGCACTAATTAATTAATTAATGGAAAATTAAAACAATGATATAAAAATTATTATAATAAATTTAATTCTAGATAAATATTGTGATAAATTAATTTGTTATATTTTCATTACTTGTTAGGGATATAATCAACTATATTTTCCTCATTCTATGTGATGTATTGATATTAATAAAGGCAACATAATGAATAGTTCTAAAAATTGAAATTATTGATATTTTATAATAAATAATATTTTAATAATCATTTTAATATTCCTAAAAGTAATAGACTTTTCCTGATGAATGACATAAAATTAATGAAATTTACTAGGGTTCACTTATGGGTCTTTTTTAATTTTACTGTAAAATTGTTGACCCTTAGAGAGTAGAAACTTATAATAGTACAGTAATAATAAAAAGGGTTAATGAGGGGTTCAAACTATAATATAATTGTGTTATAATGTCCAAAACATATCCATAATTTATTTCATAAAAGTAATTTTACATATATTCACCTTATATTCTAATTATATGAATTTTGATCCATTTAAATATTGAAAATAATTTATAATAATTTAATATTTTACAAAATTTGGAAAGGTCCCCTCACCATAATTATAAAAGGAATCTAATTCCTTAACTTATTTATACAACATTGAACCATATATTTTGTGAAACCCCTAACTATTCCACTTCTAAAATTAGTTATCCAACTTCTTGAAGTTCTGGATGACCATAATATCAATCCTAGTTCCATTAAGAATAGTTCTAAAGAGAGTCCACCGAAGAAGAGTTAATCATATTTACCAACTATTTCATGTTTATTTATTCCACTAAATCAATTTCATGGGATTCATCCTTAATGATATAATAACACATGTATAATAAATATACTGAGATATTATTATTTTTGTGGTAAAACCATATGCAGTCTCTTTTCAATTCTAGGAAAATTGAAAACATCACTTTTGTGTAAGAACGAAATATTATCCCCAAATAGTTATGTAATTAATTTTTCATCACTTGACCCTTGAGGTCAGCTATGGTGGTGAGGGTGGTATGGGGTTCGGTGCATGTTTTTGGGGTCTAGTTCTTGGTCCATTTGTTTCTTTTCATTATTTGTTGCAGCGTCAAGTACCACCTTATTGTTATACCCAACCTTTTAATTTTTTATCTCCTATTTGCATGGAGGGATATAAATATTTAATTAATGATTATATATGATATATATTATATAATTATGATTTTAAATCTATAAATTCATATAGATCTTATTACATTAAAATCTTTTGAAAAATGATAATGTTGCGCGTGCGTACATGTGAACTACTGCATCTACAATGCGATGTGATCAATTTTTCATTTAGGAATTACACAAATATGAATTTGGAAATTTTTAATAAATATATATGATATATATGATATAATAATTAATCTAGAAAAAATTAATATTCTCTTTTCTTTCATTCCATATGTCAAAAATTAAAATAACATTTGTGTGTATGTACAGTCAACCATCTCTATGAAATGTGAAATTAAATTTCTATATATATATTTTATAAATTACAATAAATACATATATAATAAATATATATTATATTGAAATCAATATTAACATTTTATAGATTATTCAACCATAATCTATGTATATGGACTAAAACAATTGAACCAAATTTTACATGAAAATTGATATAGTTACCACCCTAAAACAATGATTTTAATAATGAATTGATAATAATCATGAGGTAAAATAATATATTTAAATAATATATTTTATGATATATATTAGAATAATTTTTTAATATATTTATAATAAATTTATAATTATTAAACTAGAGGTTTGAATTCATACGATGGAATTCGATCCTCAGGAAAAGTTTTCTGGCCTTGTTATTTCTTATGTGAGACATTTCCCACATTAATCTTTAATTTAAATTGTGTAGTGTATATAATACCCCTTTTATATATAATATCATAAATAAATGTTTATTCATGTTTCTTTCACAATTAAATTGAATATATTTCTTTCATCAAGATTATGATTAAAATGAATACCATGTGTTATAGGATTATTTCACAATCTAATAATTATTGGAGATTGTTTATGTTTAAGTATTTGGTTCGGAATATTTCTCTATCATTCCCATGTTTTCTAAAAAAATCAATTTTTTTATTACCCAAGTATTTTTTAGAGTAATTTTGAACCTTGTTTGACATTTTAGTAAATATTTTAATAGGATTCGTCCAATCATTTTCTAAAAAGGTTATTTTATATTTTACATTAAAAGTGTGAATGGAATGGTTTTTACATAAATATAATGAAATAAACTGCCCACTATCAAGTATCCTCAATGACCTCATTACACTACTAAAAACTGGACCTATACCAATGGCCCTATGGCAACGGTTTTCCAAACCATATGTAAATGTACCATCAAATGACCATATACTAACGATTTTTTCCAAACTATACATATAGGTACCATAATATGAAACTATACAAAACTTTTTGGAAAAAAAATTGCTATAGGTAATAGATATACCAATTGTTTCAGACAACCCATTTTAATTTCATTAATACAAGGATCATATACCAATGGTTTTCCAAAAACCATTTGTATAGGTTCAAAAAATATGTATACCTATACTAAAGGTTCACAAAATTTTTGTTTTAGGTAACCAAATTTATTATGAATTCTTTTATCAAATATCATCAAATAAATATATATATATTACATATATATCCAATTATATTCGCAAAGGAAGTTGTTTCATAGTGGTTTTTTGTTTGATATATAATTGGAAGGTCATGGGTTCAAACATAGGATTTATATTTTATTTTACATTAAATATACCAATTTAAAATCAACCAACAACCCTAAAAAATGTTTTCATTGGCTATAAAAATGGTTTGTGGACCTATAACAATTGATCAGAACCATCTGTATAGGCTATTGTTTCCATAGTGTTACCATTTTTTGAGTTTATTTTTAGTGGGAATTATTTATATATTATGGGAGCGGTAAATAGATTTAAAAAATTATTTTAGAATTAAATTTTATTTACCAAAATAAATAATCCAGCAATAAATTTTATTTATTTTCAACTATATCCAAATAATTTGTTGAATCTTATGTTTAGGATTTATTCAAATGATTCCATTAAAAATATTTCAACGGATGGGTTGATCAGTTTGATTGTGGAATGTATTGATATTGCATATGACTCGTTCTTCCAATATATACAGTTAATGATTTTGATATAAAATATTTATTAAATTATATTATTTATTCAGATGTGGAATTTATTATACTTAGTAAGTTATGGTAAATGATTTATATAGTCACATGATGCTTATGTAGGTCTCAATAGGGAATATAGCATGGGAATTGGGTGAGGCCTTACCAATTCATATGTGAAATTTTGGAATAATTCCTCGACATTATGTTTTATATGTCCGGTATTATGCTTTCCATTTGGGTAACATAGGATATTCCAATGGCTTGGGGACCTATACCAATGGTTTGGAAACCATCGATATCAGTGATTTTTCTAATATTGTTACCATTTGTTCAAGGATCTTTTTAGAGATAATTATTTATCTATCATGTGTGTGATTTATAGATTTTAAAAAATATTTTCAAAGAAAAAGGTGATTTTGTCAATAAAAATTCTTGTACTAAATTTAATGCATTGTCTTCTATGTAAAATTAATTTTTTGAATCATATATTGAGGTTTTAATCAAATTATTTCATTCATTATATATCTCTTCAAGGTTTATGATCAGTTTAAATATGGAATTTATTTATATTTCGTATGACTACTTATTCTAATACAAACAGTTATTGAATTTGTTATGTAATGTTAATTATCTTATATAATTTCTTTGTATGAGTAATGTATTATTCTCAGTATGTTATGGGAATTGTATTCTATTTCCCCTCAATGTATAAGTATGTCTCAATAGGCCAACTTGCTTTTGTTTTAGATGTGGACTTCCCCATTCAGGTATGACGTTTTGAAGCAAGACCTCAACATTATGTTTTAGGTGTCCAATATTAACTATTCCTTCATTATGAATTTATTTATTGATTCTCATTTGATTTTTCAATTATATAGAATATTCATGGATAAGTTATGTGCTTATGTGATAGATTATATGGATTTATTTATTATCCTTTAATCCATCCATATTAAGATCATGTTATTCCTTAAATGTAATATGTTTTAGTTAATTATATTTCTATATTATTTTCACTTAATTATTCACGATAGATTCCACTATACGCACACCCCTACTGGTCATTAGATCATACCCATTTTGTATGTTTCTTTTTTCCTTGATGTTAGGATGCGTATTATGAAATATATAAATATATCTCATTAAGGGAGTAATGGTGTATTCAAAGAAAATACTATGTTTTTTTATGTTTTCAATTGTAATGTAAAATATATGTCTGTTTCAATTTTACCAAGACTACAAAACTATTCATTCCTTAAGAATGTGATTCCCTATATTTGGATACAATTTAATAATGTATGCATTGAATCATGGATATTGGGATTAGGGCCTTTACATGAACTCTAATGAGTATCTCCCCATGTTATGCAGGCTACCAAGAAACATCTCATATTTTTGTCTTATGGGTGTGATAGAAAAACTAGATACCCTAAAAAAGTTGTCATGAATATTAGATGGTGAAGGATTCTATCCTTTTCCTCCCATCCCATTGGATGTGGGGGCCAATAACCAAGACCACTTAGTCAAGGTGCAACCCACATTTTGATGTTGTGGAGTTAAATGAAATCTATAATGTGAAATGTTTTATTTATGGAAATTATTATGAATTTATATTTCATGGAAACATTTCAATAGTAATCATAAATTTATTTAAATATAAAAAATTATTATAATTCCAATATTTTTTTCTATTAGGAGATAAGGATAATAAAAAATAAGACTATATAATATATAATACAAGGGATGAAATAGAAAAATATATGAAAAATTAATAATAATATATATGAAAATATCACCCCCAATATCTAACTCATCATCACATTTCTTAGATCCCTCATCCTATTCTTCATATGTTAGGATATCAACATATGGTTTTTCATAAAAATTATGATTTCTGTCATTATTTATGTTAATAAAATATGGTTTCACCATTATTGGTGCCTTATGATATGTATTTAAGTATTTTGAATTATATAATGGTGATTTAATAAAATATTCCATATATTATAAAGGACTAATTTGGGATAGAGAGCATGTATGAGCCATATGATCTGTCGAAAAAATTGTCACTGGATAAGAGTTCCCATGATTTTTATTCTCATTCCCTTTATTAGATGCATTAGTTTTATTGTTCATTATCCTTTACCTAATACATGGGGAAGTTTTTTTAAGACATTTTGGTCTATGAATGATATTCCACTGCGAAATCCTCCATCATGGCCTTTATTTGTCATTAATCATCCTTAAATTAGATCCAAGATCCTTTTAATGATGTCATATTTTTTCTCAATGTATTTTAGGATCAAATAGTAAAATAATTGTATAAAGTTGGAGAAATATAGCCTTCAATGGTGGTAGTTTTAATGTTAGGGGTTTTCATAGAATGAGGTGGGTTCATCGGTAGTGGGATATAATTTTGGGATGATTATAGTTCATGGGTAGGTGTATGAGGTGAAATAGTGATCTATTTTAAGGGATATCTATCTTATCAAAATTATTTCCCTATGTAACAAATTTTTTTATATTATATCTTTAAAGAATTTGAATTTTTCTTCATAATGTGTGGGTGGGCTAGGTACAGAGGGTATTTTTGGATTTGGTGTAAGTGAAATTTAGTGTTCAGAAGTGGAATTAGAGTGTCCATCCTCCTCATCTTACTCATCATATGAATACTCCCCACACTAAATATATATCTTTGAATATTTTTCTAGTGGTGCCATTTTTTTATAATGGATGATCAATGATTTAAACCTTTACATGATATATATGGGGAAATGTGATAAAAAATACACCAAGGTGATGTTATAAGAAAGTGATGAAATTAAAACCCATGACTATTCACTTATTCTTATTATGTATCCCATTAAAAAAATAGGATAACTACTTATATTTTTTCAACATTTGACCCTAAATGATATTGTGAAGAATGTGGGTGTCCAATTATAAAACACATATTTATTTATACCATTATTTAATTAATAATTAATAATTACATAGTAAATTAAATGAAGCATCATTACATTAATATTTATATTAATTTCCTTTTCAGGTTCATGTGAAATTGTTCATAAATATTCCATATTAGCCTATTTCTGAAAACATGGTTCCCTAATTACCTCCATAAGTATTTGAAAGCATTATTTTATCATCAAAAAATATTTACTATAAAGGTTAATGTTTGGTATACTATCATTAAAAGTAACATTATAGTATTATTAACAACAATTGAACCTAATATCATCATGATTATACAAAAATATAAATAAAATTACAATTTCAATTCTCATAAGTCATCTTTTCATAATGTTAATGTACAAGCCATATTTGTTTCCCTAAGAGCCTCATAAATATGAAATTCAATCCCAATGTTAGACAAGGATTCCATGTAAAATATTATTTTTTTTCCATCTCCTCTTTAGATTCTATATTTAGTCGATCATAGGTTGACATCGTATGGAATTAAATGAAAATGAAAAGGTATGAATTTTTTTATGATTATTAGGTGAGGATGAGAAATGAGTGAATGCACAATAGTTTTTGTTTGAATGCAGTTAGGCAAATTATGGTATTGAGTATATCATTGGTGTTTATTTTCATCTATATTCATTATTTATGGATAGGGAATGGGAGTGGTGGGGCTCCCATTAGGTTTCATCTTTTTCAAGGATGAAGTTATTACTTATTATAGTCTATATGGATTGATTTAATAGTGATTGTTAGAGTGAGTATCTCAAGAGTCAGGTGAATTATGTACACAATAATTTTTTTCTTAAAGAAGTTTTAGAAAACCCCCCCCCCCCATTTAAATATAAATAGTCTAATTAATCAAAATGGAATATCTATACTGGTTCTATTCTTTCAAAAAAATTATCAAAGATTGTTTATGTCTCGGTTAAAAAAAGTATGAAAACAACTATAACTTTTAATAAAAATTTACTCAATAAAGACTTTATATAAAAACATATTAATAATTACTATCTAATTATTTGATCTTAATAATTTTCAAAATATATTTGGTTTAAATCATAAAAATAATGAAAACCATAAAAACACACAGAGGAATAAAAAATTTGTTTAAACATAAGCTGGGAAATAATCATCTCCATTTGGAAATGACCTTCTACATAACAGGTTATATAAATTAATCTATGATTGACAACTTGGATTGATTATACAATAGAAACATTGTCCAAGAATGACAGGGACAACTTCTATCGTACCTATGGGAATAAAACAAATACATGACACACATAGACCTCTTCCATAACATGTGTGAAAATTTATGTAAGGAGAGTTTGGGAAGATATCTAGTATCTTATTGTTGTAGAATAGAATAAAATGTGTGTGTTATAAACAAAATTTAAAATAAAAACTCCTCATAATGTAAATAAAATAAACAAATAGAGATAATAACTGTGAAAAAAATATATTATTGCTTGGTTTGATAAGTTCTATAGCATGTGACACCTTGAGTTTAGATTTAATTGATGTTCGAGTCATGTTTTGAAAATTCATTAAAGAATAGAGTCTCGTGAACTCCTTATGGTTAGTTTACAGTAATTTGTTTGAGTGTTAAATTTGGTTCACTTCATCTATAGTTGATCAACGGTATGGATTCTTACTATAAGGCACACTTCACACCAGTGTTCTTTTGATCTTGCAATGTTCATCTATAACTCTCTATGTTTATCTTTATCTCAGTTTTCTATAATTATACTATTTATCAATGTTTCGCATGAGGGAGTATAATACTTATTTTAATAATACCATGAAAGAGTTTCCATGTGGAGAAAAATCAACTGGATATCATAGATCCTCATAATGAGAGATGACACAATCATTAATGAAAATCTGAAAAATATTTTTGAAAAATAATAAAAATATGTTATGGTGTTAAATTATATATTAAATCCACTATATATTTTTAATTACATATAAATATAAATATTTTCAATGAGTCCTTTTTATGGTGAACCAATCTCTGGAAGTGACATTGGCTAAGAGTTATTTATCATGAATGGTGGTACAATCTCTGTGGGTGAGTCATCCTAAATGGAAACATAAGATGGCAGTGAGACATTCCATCACATTTCGAAATTTCTATTCTGGATGTAGGTTATCTTCAATGGTGACTCATGTCTCGTGGCCGGTCTTTCAGATACATAGAAAAAATTTCATAAGTCATCCCTGACATTACTTTCTTTCAATAATTTTTTAAATTCCAATGGTTCATCTTTGATAATTGGTGTTTTCAATAATTATTCATATTTTCAGGTCAATGTTGAGCCATACTCTAATAGTGATTCTATCCCATAATTTTCAAAAAGTCCATTCTGGAAATGTGACATAGCTACTAGTAGGTGATTCCACTACTAATCTAAATTTTCATTCTGGCAATGTCCTCAATGGTGACTCATGTCAAACAATGATTCATCCTTGGCGTCAAAACATCTTCAGTGATGATTTAAACATAGAAAATTGTTTACAATATTCCATACAAAGTACATGGATATCATAAAATGTAAACTAATTAATATCATTATAAAAATTATTTTATGCTCACTAAAACAAGGATTCAAATAATCTCCCCTTTTATTAAAAAAATCACGGCAATTGATAAACATGTTATCAAAGATAAATAACGAACATGATGTATTAAAAATATTCACATATTAAAGAGTATCAAATAAATTATGGTATCAAAAAATTTATTTCCGCATATATGGGAATGAATATTAGTAATTTATGTGAGAAAAATTGATATCAAAGGAATATAACTATATAAAATATTCAATAATAAATTTCGTAGCTCATGCTCCACATTTAGGGATAAAAAAGTAATACATATAACATGAAATTCCAGAGAACATAAAATGAATTATAAATTAATTTTTATTGAAAATCATGTAATGTATAGAAAAAATGTAAAAAGTATATTTTACACAAAAACACCCCCAAAAAATATATTGTATAATAATAATCTTTGCACAGGATGTGTGAAAGAAATATTGGTGCTTCTCCTTTCCCTTTTCATAAAGAAGAAGTCCCAATAGATGAACTAGGAGTTACTATAGGAATGGATTTATGAACATTAGTTAGTGAACCAGGATCATGGATATTGATGGGTCTATAATGATATACTACTTCTCTAGGATATAAGCTAAAAGGAAGGAAATAAGTTATCAAGAGTGCATTCAGAACTCTAGTTACACAAGGCCTAAAGAATTCAGACCACGCTTAGTGTATATCTTGATAGATAATAAATTATAAATTTTGTGATGGATTATCTATCAGATTTCATATCTTTCGTATACTAAATGATCATCATATCGTTATGATCATTATTATACTTGAATTTTCTAAAACAAATCATGAGGTATGGATGTTGCAACACTTGAAGCTACAAAATTCTATTCTCTCACAATATATATTACCATCTAAAGATCCCTAAGTGAATCAATTGATGAAGAATCCTTGTAAGAAAGATTCTCTATAATCTCAATAAAATCTTCCATAGTGTCTATTAATGGAGATCTATTTTCCTCTACAATAGATTTTAACGATTCCGAATCACTTTTAAATCCTCTATATTCCAACTCCACTTAACTAATTTCATGCATCAAATTGGGATAAATATTCTGAATTAATAGTGATTGAAATGTCAATGCATATTTATTGATAATATTGTTATCCAAATAATGTAGTTCTTTTAATAAATCTGCAAAATCAGAAATTATCATTTATCTAAAAGAATCTAGGATACTTATTAGGACAAAATCCATTGGAACTGAAGGCATGATAGGGGAATTTTAGTGTGTAGTAGGCTCATAAAAAATGGACACAACAAAATAAAATATCTCTAATTGACAAAAAAATCAATATGGATTGATATTGGTCCATTGGAAACTCTTGACTCTCGAAGATTAGGTCCACAATTCAGTGAAACACACCCATTTGTATCTCAATTATATATGTCCAGACTAAGGATAAAATAGATAAAGAGTATTCCCTATTACCCCATAACTAGATCCTTCAATTTTATTGAATAATTACCATAAGTCTCAACTACAGAGGGATCTGTAGACACAACAACAGCAAGTACAACACCCTTCTGCATGTCAAATATTTTCGTAAAAATTTTATTCTCAAAAGTAGAAGGCTCAACCACCATATCCTTACCTAGTAACTAATCCATAGTCTACTGAGAAACCAACTGTACATAATGCATAGAAATAATATGGTTACCCCCAATAGTAGTATCAACTGGATAAATTTTTAGACATGGGGATTCCACCACCACAAACGATACATCATTTTTTTGTCTAATTATTCATTTCAAATCATCAACTGTGTTTTGTATTTCTCTAGATACATAACCATATTAAATTATAGGAGGGATAATTTTTTATGTTATCTCATAAACCTTAGCACAAACTCAACCATCCATTCCATCATAACCTCTACCATTTTTATTTCAATCTACATCTACATTTCCATTTTCATCTCAATATTCTCTATATTCCTCATCTTCTATTCCTCCTCCTCCTCCTACTACTTCTTCATCTTCATCACCATTTTTACCATTTTTATTGTCTTATTAGAATTTGAAATAACTCTTTAACTTTACCTAAATAGATAATTTTTTCTTCCTCATATACATTAAGAGATTCTCTATGACCAGGAGATACTTTGATAAACTAGGAGAACCAAAAGTTATTACAAGGGAGCTCTGTTGTAATTCCAGGTCACTGCCTTCTTCAATATAAAATTCTTATCCCTTATCACAATAGGAAGAATAATCCTCAGTAGAATAATCAAAAACATTATCTAGATCCAATATTGGGTCTTCATGAACCTTTGGTCTATAGGGATGGTCAATTGGATTAGACTAATTATAAATTATATCACAATTATCCACCCAATTCATATTCCTTGCACACTAACAAATTTTCATCCTTTTACAAATCATTCTTATGATCCAGAAACAACTAGAGCCCACTATTTATTCTCTATCTCCATAAACTAAACCATTGGCTTCTAACATAGCTTAAATAAATTTTGAATATATCATGGAATTAGTTCACGATGAAGTATTGAACATATCCATAATGTGAAGCTTTAGATATCTACAAAATTTGATCTTCTCTCCTATTTTCACAATACATTGATGATAAACATTATGTTTAGAGTAAACATGTCTTCTAACAATACCATCACTAGCTAAATCTTCCAAGGAATCATCATAAATAAAAGTATGACTATCATCCAGAATGGTTCCTTGATAATAATTTTTCATACCTTCATATAGAACCTTTAAAAACTTCTCCCACTACCTTGATCAAAGGACAACCTTATTCCCATTAATCATACATTGTACCCAGTCATCCTTTTCCTTGAAACAACACTCAACATACAAATAAAACTCATGAGAAAATATTGGATTGAAGGGACCTGGTCTGACAAACCCATTATAAAAATCCTTGTTCATGTAAAATATTAATCCTTAGAGACTTTATAAAACAAAACAACTCATATTAAACATCATTTTTGGGCACCATGACTCTCTTAAAAAGATCTAGATTCAATGGTTCTACTGCAATATGACGAATTGACTCCCCTTTCTTCTTCTTTATCCGATGCAGCTCATCTAGAGTTGAATTTTGAGGTTCCATAATTGTCTCCAAGATAGATGCCTTCTAATATTTGTGAAAATGTAAAATACTGTCAATGGTATAGAGAAAGTGTTGTGAAATTTTTTGAGAGAAAGGTGCGAGATTGGGAGTGATGGACTTAGACAAATATCTAATTTATATCATTTAGGGATTTTTGGGATTCTTATAATAAAAATATAAATATATTTTTAATTTAATTAAAAATTAAATAAATAAGTAACCTTTATAATGAAAATAGGAATGAATAATTAAAAAAGTAGTGAAAATTTTGGAAAAAGGAATGAGATTTCTAATTGATGGTAAACCTAACGGTGAGTGAAACCACTAGTGAGAAAAAAAATTGAGAAAACCGAGTGATGTGTTTTTACAATGGTTAGTAATTCCAATGCTGAGTAATTACAACTATGAATATCTCCAACCATGAGTAATTCTAATAGTGAGTGATCCAAAGGTGGGTAAAACTCAATGGTTGGTAAAACTCAATGATGAGTGAAGCATAACAGTTGGATGAAATCAATGGTGAAACTTATAAAAATTCAGGAATTCACTTTTGACATCCATTTTTTGATGCTTAAAATCTTGATGTGCTACATAGGCATGTAGTATTCTAATGGATTATTATTTGGATACAAGTGGAATTGTATCTTTATAGTCTATACACTCTTATTGACTATACCCATATTTAACTAGTCTATCATTATTCTATACTATAGTGTTATAATCATCATACTTCTTTCTACAAACCTATTTAGTACCAATAGAAAAGGATTCTTTGGGTCAATCAATATGTTCCCAAACATTATTTATTTCAAATTGATTACGTTTTTCTTGCATATCCATTACCCATAATTCATCATTAATTGTATCATTAGTGTTATTAGGTTCATGATATGGAAATAAATCATATTGGTGAACCTATTTTTATATAAAAGGTATAGTTTTTGTTTTTATATCTAGGAATATAATAATAGAATCTAAGGGTTTCATTTAAGAGTCCAAAAAACTATATAAAAAGAATGTCTAGACACCTCAAGGTCCTCTACAGATTTAGGTTTATGCTATTGATATTCCTTAGAACTAGATGCTTTTTTCTGGATGCTTTGTATTACAATTAGAAGATTTGGAATTTAATTTCATTGAAGGTAAATCATCCTCATGGTTTTTTATGATTGGTTTAGGTTCAGGTGGATCTATCTCATCAATTTTGATATGGAAATACTGTCACACAATCATGGTTATTATTTAAAAAACTATATAGTATTTACTAGAGGTTGAATAACTGGGAAAAGTTATTCAACACTCTTCAAGGTAAATATTTAAATATTTTCTGCAAAGATAAGAATAAATACATCTAAACCAAGAAATCTAATGTAATAAACCTTATTTTTTTACTATTCTAATGTTTATAATAGTTTTAATCATGATCGGTATAATGGAAACTATATTGACTATATAGTAGGTTGTCTGTATATCCTCTTCCAAAAAGTAGATAGGTAATCCATATTGATTAAGCATAGTAAAAAATATCTCTTGAGGTGTTCTGTTTCTAATTTATGCAACACCATTATATTGTGGGGACCTTAGAAGAGATAATTTATGACTATAACCATTTTTGAGAAAAAAGATTCATTGTCTTGATTCCCAAACATACAACCACGTTTACCTATTAAGGTATTAATTCTCTAAGAACACTTAAATTTCAAATAGATCGAGCATTCTTGGTAAAATAAAACTAGAATCACTTTATGAGTTAAAAATAATACCCAAGTATTCCTATCAGAGTCATTTGTAGGTACATAGACATATTTATTCCCATTTAATCTATAAAAATTGGATTGTCCTAACAAATCAATGTGAAAAATCAACATTTTGAGAAGTTGAATCATATTTATTTAATTTAAGACAAATCTTGTGTTGTTTCCTATTTTGACATGGGTTACAGACTTTTTAGTTCAGGAATTCATGTTTGGGTAGAGCCAAGAATAACCCATTCCCAATAATATTTCGATGTTTTTGAATAATGCAGTGGACTAATCTCTTATTCTAAAGCCATGATTCTCTATGAGAGTCACTTTAACAAGAAATATTTTTTTTATTTTCAATGAATCAAGATTAAAATCTTACATGTTTTTATTTCTGAAATAAATAAATAGTAAATAATTTTTAGAATTAAAAACTTAATAAGAATTCATTCCGAACATCGCCTAAAAAATATCAGCACATAATAGTTAGATGCTATGAATTTTACATTTTCATCCATTAACAAAACGTTCAGTTTAAATGAAAACTGTGTTTGGGATACTGATTTGGCCAAAGCCATTGAAATTTACTTTATCATTTTCCCCAAATTTGACATAACCATCATTAACCATTATGAGGTTCTTTAAATATGAATAATATCATTTCATATTCTAGGAATTTACTTTTACCATGTTGAAAATATTTCTATATGATATCTTCCGTAATATTTAATTGAAAATAATGTTTACACCAAAAAAGATTTTGGTACCCAAATTTTCATTGGACCAAATATTATAGTAATTAGGGCCTTAGGTACCCATATTTTCATTATAGTCTTCATATATGAAGATTGAAATGATTTTGAAAAAAATATTTCAAGGTCCGTTTTAAAAATAAAAAGTATTATGATTAATCAAATTGGATGTAGGAACGAATGTACTCTTACCTACTCTTCTTTTATTAGGTTGGTATCTAAGACAATTATTGTATTTTGAAGAAATGTTTCCTCAATATTTGAGTAAGTTTTTATCTTCCATTTTAATGTCTTTCGATGTATTTCTTTCATTTCTCATTTCATAAATTTAGCTCAGTTTTTTCCTTTAACAATTGATCATTTTTATCTATCATTATAGTGACATCAGTTTTAATTCAAGTAGATAAAACATTTAGTTTCATAAAAAATTTATATTTATCTCAGGGTTCATTAAATGTATCATCAAGTATTATGTTGTATTCAAACACTTTAACATTAGAAATATCATCATAATTTTCCTTTTTAGAGACATTATAATAATTTATAGGTGATATAGTGTGCACCTAAGACGTGTATGTCATCAATCACATGTTGGATCAGTTTTTACTTTCAGAACGAGTAGAATCTAAGTCACTGAAGTTGTCCTCAAAGGTACTCCATGTAGATTTCATACAATTCTAGTATTTCCATTCCATATTCACACAATTCTAGTTGTATTTCAACATTATATGTTCTACCTTAAATTCCCCTTCCTTTTATATTTTCATGTAGCAATCTCATTCGAGTTTTCATATCCATTCCAATATTATTTTCACATTCTTATACTACCATACCTTAAATTGTAACTCCATTTTAGGAATAATTTATTTTTCCGGTTGAGTCTTTATATCCTTATGGACAAATCAAAAATTTCCTCATCACATTCTAGTGGTGATTCCTCATCACTTGAGCATTCAACTTGATCTTTTTCTTTGTCATTTCTCCAAATGAAGTAGACTTAAATGATACTAATTTTCCATTGGTATCATCACATTATTCATGATTGACTTTGAGTTCTTCTTGATAAATCAAAAACATCCAAATCAATTCCTTGTTATGTATTTTACTTATATGACATGATTACATTATTAACACTAATTTCTCTATATATATCTCTAAAATAAATCTTTGAAATCTAATGATTTGGTCTTCATTAGACAGTGGATATCCCAAGGGGCTCATTGTATTGACTATTTCATTGAATATATGATATAGATTAGAAATTATCTCATATAGATTCATTTTTGAATGAATCATATTTAAATTTACATGTTTTCAGTATCATTTGAATAACATTTATGGTTACTTCATGTGAAATAGCTAATGTTTCCCCAATTTCATAGGTATATTTACTAATATATACTATATTAAATTATTCATATCTTAATGAATAGTATAAGGAATTTTTAGTTTTGAATTTTTTTAAAATATTATATTGTTTCATCATCCAATGTAATTCTTGAAATTTTAGGTAACTCATACTTTTCCGGAATATCAAATAAAATTTCAAAACCCATGCTTTATATACGTATTTTTATCTTAATTTTCCAATGAGTACATTTATTTCTAATAAATAAATGAGTTTTTAGAAGAAAACCCATCTTTCCTATTATCCATTTAAATTATTAATTTTATAAATAACAAAAAATTTAGATCATTAAAGAAGAAAAAATTTGATGAAAAAATTTGAAATCCTCTGATACAAAATGTTGGTCGTAGTGAGTATCTCAGGAGGTTGGTGAATTGAGTACCCAATAATTACTTCTATATAAATTTTTTTATTTAAAATATCTTAGTTAAAATAAATATTTCTATTTAATAATGTGATTATAATGATATATGTTCTTGTCTTTTAAAATATTTCTCAATGATTGATTATGTTTTATTTAAAAAATTATGAAAACAAGTTTGACATTGGAGATAAATTTACTCAATAAAAATACTTTATAAACACTTATAAAGTCTAACCATCAAATTAGTGTATTTTTTGAATTTAATATATATTCAAATTATTGTATAAAAATAAATAAAAACACACACACTATGGAATAAAAAAAGAGTTTTAGTATTAATGTGAGGCGTAATCCTCACCATATAGAAATTACTCGTTTCCAAGTAGATTATATAAAATTATCATTGATTCAAAACATGGAATAGGTATACAAAAAAAACACTATCCATGCTACATAGGGACCTTATTTGCCACACCTATTGGAATAAATAAAATACATGATACACATGAACCTCTTCCACAATATGTGGGAAAACATGAGTTAAGAGAGTTTGAGAGGATATGTACTGTCTTCTAGTTATATCGAAGGATACATTGTGCCTGATATAAATATAATTCAAAAAACACACTGCTCATAATGAAAATGAAATAAATATATAGATAATATAAGTGTGTAAATAATATTTTTTTGGGTCTAATAAGGTTTGTATCATGCGACTCCTTCAGTGTAGCTTGAAATGATGTTTGAGTCATGTATCATAAATTTGTAATAGAAAATAGTGTAATAAAATATTTTTGGTTACTCTATAAGAATTAGTATGAGTCTTCATTGTGATTAACTTCTTATGTAGTTGATCACTAGTAATTGTTATTCATGTAAATAAAACTTCACATGAATCTTCTTTTGATCATGTGATGTCCATCTCTAGTTCATTGTGACTATCTATTTCTCAGTACTATATTATTCCACAATTTCTCTATGTTTCAGATGAGGGAGTATGATAATTTCTTTAATAGCAACATGAAGAAGTGTCCATGTCGGGAACAATCATCTAGATTTCCAAAATCCTCATACTCAGGGGTTACATATATATTAAAATGTATATGCCATAAAAGCAAGAACAATCATTACAATATATTCAACAATAAAATGGAAAATATAGGAAATAGAGAAATTTAATAAAAACTAAACAAAAATAGTGGCGGGGAGTCCATTGAATGGTGACACAATCATTATAAGTGAAATAGGATGATGGAGATTCATCTTGAATGGTGATACAATCTCTGGTAGTGACTGATACCACATGGTGACTTTTGTTTGCAGTGAGACATTACAACTCTTTTCCAAATTTCTATTATGACGGTAGGTTATCTTCAATGGAGAATGATATCTCATAGTAGGTCATTTATATATATATCCAAATTTTCATAGTTCAACTAATATGATTGGTGTGTTCTATACGTTACCATATTCTCTTGGGTTGTCTCTGTCGGTCAGTGTTTCAAAAATAGTGTCAAACTTTTGGTTTAAAGGCAAGGCATCCTATGATGGTGATTATTTTATATAATTTTTGAAAAATATATTATTTTAGTGAGACATGGATGATGGTATGTGATTCCAATACATAGCAAAATTTTCATTTTGGAAGCATCCTCAATTGTGAGTCATGTCTCATGTTGAGTCATCCCAATCAGTGACTCTTCTTCAATGGTGAATTATACATAAAAAAATTTCACCAATCTACCACAGAATGTAAAAAATCTATCATAATATAGATAACTCCTTAATATCATAATAAAAATATTTTTATGATCATTAAAACAAGTGTTCCAACAAATCAAAATAATGTAATGGGTTGCATGAAGAATTGTTTCGAGAGAAAATAGAGTATAATGGAGAGTAGGGGTTTAAGTTCTAGATAATAGAAAGGAAATATGATAGGACAAGCTATGTTTAGAAATTGCTGGGTATAAAGGCATAAGAAAGGGTTCAAATTATTTAGAATGGGTTTAGTAATGATTTAATTTTTATTTTTATTTTGAAACTCGTCTAGAAGGTAGAAAGATAAAGGGAGTATAAGTACAAATTTTATTTTCCATGAAAAGTACATGGAACAACCTAGGGGTTTCACTCAATTTAAAAAAAATAATATATGATATTATGGCATCAACTTACCCATTAAAAAATTATTAATTTATCAATGAAATCACTTTTTCAAATATTTATGACTTATATATAAATAATTTCATAGTATTTTTCAAACAATAATTATATTGTATCATTTTTTGAATTTTATAAATAAACCTCACTATGATGAGAGAATAAATTATCTCAATGAAACATTAGGCTATTTAAAATTAAAGCTATATTGTCGTACCTTATTACATTATGATTGTACAATAATATTTTAAAAAGAATCCCATTAATCATTCCATCTGATAGTTATAGGGTTAGGTTATAGCAATATTGATGGATATGATTCCAAGTGAGTATGTTTTCACTCAAATTCTTGGAGATATTGTGTCATGGTAGATACCCCATGAATTATTTTTGTTTAGGATAATCATTATGCCATCCCATTCATGACTCAATTTTATTTCATTATAGGTATTTATACATTTTTTTTCAATGGTTGAGGTATTTCTGTAAATCTTTTTGCATTTTCATTATATATTAAGAATGTATTTTAGATCATTATATGATTTTGGGAGTATTTTCAAAAAAATTATTTATAAAATAAAAATAGTATATTCTATTTTTATTTTTTATTATTCTAAAAAATTATTTAAAATTTCCCAGCAATTGTGAAATTCTATAAAACACCTCTTCTTTTCATTTCCAATAAGTATATTGGTTCGAGAGAGATTCAATTAAAATATAAAATAATTATATAGTGGATAAATAAAATAAAAAATATTGCCTAAAATATTCAAATGATTTCCCAAAAAATAATTATTTTATAGAAATGTAAAACATAAATAGATTTCAGGTTGCATCCATGTAAGAACTATATTTAATGATAGAAGTATTATATGCCTAATTTTGATCAATTTATTGATTCCATGAATGACGTAAACACTATTAGATCTTTCTAGCTACAAAATTACTTTTATTATTTTATTTCTTTCTCTATAATTCACTTTTTTTATTTGAGAGTTATATGAAAAATACATATTTCCTTACTCATCATGACTTTTTTCTGTTCCAATTTTTTTAAATAAACCTACAACACCAATGATGATCAAATGAGTAATCATCAAGTTATAATATAAGATATGTCATTTGGAATAATAGAGTTTTGGATTATTGTGTCCATGGAGGATAGTTGTATGATGTATGTTAGGTACCACTAGATATTGGTGAGTGGAATTCAACTATCAGAAGAATGATTTTATTCACCTTCAATTTTTCTATCTATTATATTTGATAACGGAGTATTATTTGTACTATTTTTTATTTATGATTTGGTTAATAATTATTTTTGTAAATTTGGATAATCTATTGTGTAAAATGGATCATATAAAGAGACATGTAAATTTTTTTCATTTTTTAAAATAATTTAGGAATCCTGTGGTGATATTGGACTTCAATGTGACTATGGGAAAGGCATGGATGACATGTTTTTAGGGTCTCTTTTGATGTTACTAGAGATCAATGGTTTTATATATATCGTCTAATAAAAATTATATTTTCATTGATGAATGAGATTATAATTCTAGCTAAGATATTTTAAATTTGTGGAAACTAAAAATGTTGAAAATATTTGAAATCCTCTAATACCAAATGTTGGTCATAGTGAGTATCTTAGGAGGTGGGTGAATTGAGTACCCAATAATTGTTTCTATATAACTTTTTTCATTTAAATTCTCTGAATTTAAATTTAAATTTTCTATTTAGTAAAAATACTTTAATGATATATGTTCTATTCTTTTAAAATATAACTCAATGATTTATTATGTTGTAGTTAAGAATTTATGAAAACTAATTTTACAATGGTGATAAATTTACTTAATAAAAGAAATTTATAAACAGTTATTAATACTAACTATCAAAGTAGAGTATTTTTAAAATTTAATATATATTTTAATTATTGTATAAAAATAATGAAAAACACACACACTATGGAATAAAAAAAGAGGATTGGTCTTAAGATAAAGCTTAATCCTCTCCACTTGGAAATCACTCATTTCCAAGTAGATTGTATAAAATTATCCTTGATTCACAACCTCGATCAAATATACAACAACAAACTATCCATACTATGTAGGGACCTCATCCATAATACCCGTGGGAATAAATAAAATACATGATACGTAGGGACCTCTTCCACAATATGTTGGAAAACATGAGTTTTGAGAGTTTGAGATAATATGTATTATCTTCTAGTTATAGCGTAGGATACACTATTAATGAAATAAATATAAAGAAAAAAACACACTGCTCATAATGGAAATGAAATAAATAGATAGATAATATAAGTGTGTAAATAGTATATATTTTTTTGGTCCGATAAGGATTGTATCATTTGACTCATTCAGTGTAGCTTGAAATGAATTTTGAGTCATGTATCATAAATTTGTAACAGTAAAGAGTATCCTAAAATATTTTTGGTTACTCTATAAGAATTATTATTAGTCTTCAATGTGATTAACATAATATATAGTTGATCTCTATTAATGATTCTTCCGGAAATGAAAACTTCACATGAATCTTCTTTTGATCATGCAATGTTCATCTCTAGTTCATTGTGACTACCTATTTCTCAAAATTGGATTCCTTACATCTATATTTTTATGTCTTCAGTAGAAAATAGGGTTCTAAAAATATTTATATCACTTGGATTTTCAAAATTTATTAGGGCGTATCATAATTGATATCCATAATCAGTTAATGTGTGCTTCATCAACAAAATATCAGCACAACAACTACCAGTAGATATTTTTTGAACATCAGTAGTAAACAGTGAAACATAATTTTGTTTCCTACTGCACCAGGAAACTTGTGAAATTCCTAAAAGATGAAATATTCTAGAGGTTCATTATCTAAAAAAATTAAAACCACCAAATTCTAAATCTAAATAACTAAGTAAATGTAATGCTTGTACACTTGGGGTGAACAATAATAAATTGAATGTATAATTGAGGTTTTAAAAAATTATTTTTACAGTAACTATCACACTATGGGGTTTCCTAAGAATTAGAACACATACACACACAAAACATAATTCCGTGTTGGAAAACAGTTGAGTAGATAAGGCTTCCAATCATACCTCTATAACTGGTTTGATCAAATAATTTCCCAGCTCCATCAAGATCCAACATACTGGTGGTACACATGGGAGTATCTATACACATATTGATATCCTAAATAAAATGTCGTAAAAGTTTTTTATTTTAATTAATTCATTCCTTATTTTGAAAAATAATAAAAAACCAAGGATGAATTTTAGTTCACCCATTATACTCATTTCAAATACATTTTTTAGAATTTTTAAGAAATCAGAAAATTGAAAAAAAATGATGATCCAAAAATAAAATCATCTATATAAATTTGAACAACTAAAGAATATTTTCAAATTATTTATATATAAATGTAAGGGTCAACTATAAATTTTTAAAATCCATTTTAGATAAGAAAACTGTTGAGCCTATCATATTGAGCTCTATAATCTTGAATTAAACTATATAAATCTTTTCATAACTTGAAAACGTGATTTGTAACATGGGGATTTTGAAATATAGAGGGTTTTTCAAAAAAAACATCCTCAACTATATAAAAATTCAGGAATTCACTTTTAACATCCATTTTTTAATGCTTAAAATCATGATTTACTGCATAGTCTTGATGTATTCTAATGGATTCATATTTGGATACAAGTGAAATTGTATCTTTATAGTCTATACCCTCTTCTTGACTATACCCTTTTGTAACTAGTCTATCTTTATTCTATACTATAGTGTTATATTCATAATAATTATTTCTACACACCTATTTAGTACCTATAGAAAAGGATTCCTTGGGTCAATTAATATGTTCCCAAACATTATTTATTTCAAATTGATTACATTTTTCTTGCAAATCCATTACCCAGAAATCATCATTAATTATATCATTAGTGTTATTAGGATCATGATATGGAAATAAATGTTGTTGGTAAACCTATTTTCTTAGAAAAGGTATAGTTCTTGTTTCTATATATATTTATCTAACAATAGAATCTAAGGGTTTCTTTTATGAGTCATAAAAACACTATAAAAAGAATTTCTAGTCACCTCAAGGTCCTCTACAGGTTCAGGTTTATTATATAGATGTTCCTCAGAAATAGATGTTTTTTCTATATGCTTTGTAGGGGAATTAGAAGGTTTGGAATTTAATTTCATAGTTGATAAATCATCCTCAAGGTTTTCTATGTAATTTTTAGTTCATTTGGATCTATCTCATCAATTTTGATATGTAAAAACTCTCACACAACCTTGGTTATTATTTAAAAACTATATAGTATTTACTAGAGGTTGAATAAATGAGAAAAGTTATTCAAAACTCTTCAGGGAATACATTTAAATATTATCCTTAGTGTTAATAATAAATACATCTAAATCAAGAAATCTAATGTAATTAACCTTATTATTTTTACTATTCTAATGTTTATAATGGTTTTATTCATGATCAGTATAATGGAAACTATATTGACTATATAGTTGGTTGTCTGTATAACCTCTTCCCAAAAGTAGATAGGTAAGCCATATTCATTAAGCATAGTCCAAACTATCTCTTGAGGTGTTTTATTTCTAATTTATACAACACAATTTTATTGAGGGGACCTTGGAAGAGAGAAGTTATGACTATAAGCATTTTGTGAGAAAAAATATTCATTATCTTGATTCTCAAACTTACAACCATGTTTACCTATTATGGTATTAATTCTCTAAGAAGACATAAATTTTAAATAGATTGGGCATACATGGTAAAATAAGAACTATAATCACTTTTTATGCTTAATATAATAGCCAAGTATTCCTATAAGATTCATCTATAGGTACATATAAATATTGATTCCCATTTAATCTAGAAAAATTGGATTGTCCTAACAAATCAGTTTGAAAAAACTCAAGAGGATGAGAGGATGAAACATATTTCTTTAATTTTAGAGAAATTTTGTGTTGTTTCCTTTTTTGACTTGGGTTACAGACTTTGTCTTTTAGGAATTCATGTTTGGGTAGAGCCATTAATATCCCATTCCCAATAATATTTCGAAGTTATTGAATATTATTGTGGACTAATCTCTTATTCTAAAGACATGATTCTATATGAGAGTAACATTAACAAGAAATATTTTTTATTTTCAATTAATCATGATTAAAATCTTACATTTTTTTATTTCTAAAATAAATAAATAGTAAATAATTATAATAATTAAAAACATTATAAGAATTTTTTTTGTAAACATCACCTAAAAAATGTCATCAGATAATTGTGAGATGCTAAGAATGTTATATTTTCATCCATCAACAAAAAGTTCATTTTAAATGAAAACTTTTTTAGGGTTACTGATTTGGACAATGCCAATGAAATTTCAATTAGCATTTTCCCCAAATTCGACATAACCACTATTAACCATTATGAGGTTCTTGAAATATGAATATTATTGTGTCATAATCTAGGAATATCCTAGGTCCAAGTTCAAAATATTTCTATAGGATCTCTTCCATAATATATCATTCAAAATAATGTTTATTCCAATAAATATTTTGGTACCCAAAATATCATTGGTCCAAATATTATAGTAATTAAGGCCTTATGTACCCACATTTTCCTTATAGTCTTCATATAAAAAGTTTGAAATTATTTTGAAAAAAACATTTTTATGTCCATTTGAAAAATAAAAAGTAGGTTGATTAATTGAATTAGATGTAGGAACAAATATAATCTTACCTACTCTTCTCTCCCTAGGTTGGTATCCTAGACCATTATTGTATTTTATAGAGGTTTTCCCCAATATTTGAGTAAGTTTTTATCTTCCATTTGAGAGTCTTTCCAAGTATTTATTTCATTTCTGAATTCTTAAATTTAGCTCGATTTTTTCCATTAACAATTGATCATTTTTATCTATCGTTATAATGATATCAGTTTTAATTATAGCAGGTAAAAAATATAGTTTCTTCAGAAATTTATATTTATCTCAGTGTTCCTTAAAAGTATCATCAAGTATTATGATATATTGAATCATTTTTTCATTAGAAATATCATCATCATTTTCCAATTTAGAGACATTATAATAATGTATAGATGATATAGTTTTCACTTTAGATGTGTTTTTCATCTATCACATGTTGGATTAGTTTTTCCTTTCACCACGAGTAGAATATGAGTCACAAGAGTTGTCCTTAAAGGTAATCCATGTGGATTTCATATAATTCAGGTATTTACATTCCATATTCACATACTTCTTATTGTATTTCATCTTTGGAAATTCTACCATAAAATTCCCCTTTCTCTTATATTCATAAGTAGCAATCTCATTCGAGTTTTCATATCCATTCTAATATTATTTTCACATTCTTATACTACCATACTTTCAATTGTAACTCGGTTTCCGGAAAAACTTATTTTTCCAGTTGAATATTTATAACCATATGGACAAATGGGAAATTTCCTCATCACATTCTAGTGGAGATTCCTTATCACTGGAGAATTCAACTCGATCTTTTTCATTGTCATTTTTTCAATGGAAGTAGACTTAAAAGATATTTATTTTCTATTTGGTTCATCATACTATTCATCATTGACATTGATTTCTTCTGCATAAATCATAAACATTAGAAACAATTCCTTGTTATTTATTTTACTTATATGATCGGATTACACTATTGACACTAATTTATCTCTCCATATCTCTAAAATACATCATTGAAATATAATGATTTGGTCATCGCTAGACACTGGATATCCCAAGGGGCTCATATTATTGACTATTTCATTAAATATAAGATAAATATTATAAATTATCACATCTAGATTCATTTTTGAATGAATCATAATTAAATTTACATGTTTTCAATATCATTTGAATAACATTAACAGTTACTTCATGTGAAACAGCTAAAGTGTTCCCAATTTCATAGAAATATTTACTAGTATATATTCTATTAAATTATTCAACTCTTAAGGCATAGTATAAGGAATTTATAGTTTTGAAATTTTTGTTAAATGAATATATAGTTTCATCATCCCATTAAATTCTAGCAATTTTAGTTAACTCATACATTTCTGGCATATCAAATATAATTTCAAAAACCATGATTTATGTATGTATTTTTATCTTAATATTCCACTATCTATATTTATTTAGATTAAATAAATGAGTTTTTGGAATAAAACCCTTCCTTTCTATTATCCATTTATATTATTATATTTATAAATAAAAAATTAATATCATTAAAACAAAATAAATGTTGAAAATATTTGAAATCCTCTAATACCAAATGTTGGTCATAGTAAGTATCTTAGGAGGTGGGTGAATTGAGTACCCAATAATTGTTTCTATATAACTTTTTTTATATAAAATTTTTTGTATTAAATTAAAAATTTCTATTTAATAAAAATATTATAATGATATATGTTTTGGTATTTTAAAATATTTCTCAATGATTGATTATTTTTTAGTAAAAAAATTATGAAAACTAATTTGACATTGGAAATAAATTTACTCAATAAAAAACATTATAAACACTTATTAAGACTATCTATCAAAGTAGAGTAATATTTAAATTTAATATATATTTAAATTATTTTATAAAAATAAATAAAAACACACACAATATAGAATTAAAAAAATAGGTTTATTATTAAGAGGATTCTTAATCCCTTCCACTTGGAAATCACTCGTTGGCAAGTAGATTATATAAAATAATCCTTGATTCACAACCTTGATCAAGTATAAAACAAAAAAACAATCCATGATACATAGGTACCTCTTTCACAATACCTCTGGGAATAAATAAAATACATGATGCATAGGGACCTCTTCCACAATATGTGGGAAAACATGAGTTAAGAGAGTTTGAGAGGATATATAGTATCTTCTAGTTATAGCAGAGGATAGACTATGCCTGATATAATTATAAATCAAAAAATACACTAATCAAAATGAAAATTAAATAAATAAATAGATAATATAATTGTCTAAATAATATATTTTTGTTTGGTCTGATAAGGTTTGTATCATTTGACTCCTTCAATGTAGCTTGAAATAATGTTTGAGTCATGTATCATAACTTTTTAACAGAAAAGAGTGTCCTAAAATATTTTTTGGTACTCTATTAGAATTAGTATGAGTCTTCAATGTAATTAACTTCTTATATAGTTGATCACTAGTAATGATTCTATGTGTAAATAAAACTTCACATGAATCTTCTTTGATCATGCAATGTTTATCTCTATTTCACAATGACTATATATTTCTCGGTACTCTATTATTCAACTATTTCACTATGTTCCAGATGAGGGAGTCAGATACATCCTTTAATAGAAACATGAAGGAGTTTCCATGTAGAAAACAATCATCTAGATTTTCAAAATCCCAATACACGAGGTTTACATATTCTTTAAAGCATCTATGAAAAAAACCAATAACAATCATTAAAATAAATTCAATAATAAATCGAAAAATATAGTAAACAATGATGTTTAATAAAAACTAAAAAAATTGTGGTGGGGAGTCCTCTGAATGGTAACAAAAACTTTGGTAGTGAAATAGGACAATGGATATTCATCATTAATGGTGACACAATCTCTGGTAGTGAGTGATACCAAATGGTGACTTATGTTGGCAGTGAGATATTACAACACTTTTCCAAATTTCTATTATGACAGTAGGTTATCTTCAATCGATAATTATATCACTTGGTAGGTCATTTAGATATATATCCAAATTTTTATATGTCAATTAATATTATTGGTGTGTTCTATACATTACCATATTCTCTTGGGTTATCTCTGTCGGTCAATGTTTCAAAAATTGTGTCAAATTTTTAGTCTAAGGGTAAGGCATCCTTTGATGGTAATTATTTTCTATAATTTTCGAAAAATCTATTATTGCGGTGAGAGATGGATGATGGAATGTGATTCGAATACTTAGCCAAATTTTTATTCTGGCAGAATCCTCAATTCTGAGTCATGTCTCACGATGAGTCATCACAAACGGTGACTCATCTTTAAAGGTGAATTATACTTAACCATATTTCACAAATCTACCACACAATGTAAAAAAGGAATAATAAAATATTAAACTCATTAATATCATAACAAACATATTTTTATGATCACTAAAAAAAGTGTTCCAACAAATAATAATAATGTTTTGGGTTTCAGTAAGAATTGTTTTGTGAGAAAATAGAGTCCAATGGAGAGTAGGGGATTAAGTTCTAGATAATAGAAAGGAAATATGATAGGACTGCTGATGTGTGGAAATGTTTGGGTATAAAGGCTTAGGTAAGGGTTCAAATTATTTGGTATGGGGTTAGTAATGATTGAATTTTTAGTTTTTATTTTGAAACTCATCTAGAAGGAAAAAAGATAAAGGGAGTATAAGTATGGATTTTATTTTCCATGAAAATTACATGGAACAACAAAGGGGTTTCAATAAATTTTTTAAAAAATAAACATTTGATATCGTGGTATCACCTTACCCATTAAAAAATGATTTATTTTTAAATGACATAAATTTTTCAGAATTTACCACATATATATAAATAATTTCATAGTATTTTTCAAAATATAATTATATTGTATCATATTTTGAATTTTATAAATAAACATCCTTATGATGAGAAAATAGATTATCATAATGAAACATTAGGCTATTTAAAATTTAATCTAGAGTGTTGTACCATATTCCATTATGATTGTACAATAATATTATAAAATGAATCCCATTAATCAATCCATATGATAGTTATTGGGTTAGGTTATGGAAATATTGATGGTTATGATTCCTCGTGAATATGTTTTCACTCAACTTATTGGGGATATTGTGTCATGGTGGCTACCTCATGAATTGTTTTGATTCTATATAATCATTATGCCATCCCATTCATGACTCAATTTTATATCATCATAGGTATTTATTCATTTTTGATTTTCAATGGTTAAGGTATTTTTGTAAATCTTTTTCCAATTTCATTATGTCTTAAGAAATTATTTTAGATCATAACATAATTTTGGGAGTATTTTCAAAAAAAATATTTATAAAATAAAATTTGTAATTTATTTTTTTATTTTTTAACATTCTAAAATATTATTTACAATTTCCCCGTAATTGTAAAATTCTATAAAACACCTATTTTTTCATTTCCAATAAGTATAGTGGTTCTAGAGAGATTCAGTTAAAATATCAGATAATTCTATAGTGGATAAATAAAATAAGAAATATTTCCAAAAATCATCACATGATTTCCCAAAAACTGATGATATTATAGAAATGTAAAACATAAATATATTTTCAGATGCATCCTTGTAAGAACATTCTTTAATGATTGAAGTATGATATGCCTACTTTTGATCAATTTATTGATTATATGAATGATTTAAACACTATTTGATATTTATTAGTAACAAAATTTCTTTTATTATTTAATTTTGTTCTCTATAATTCACTTTTTTTTCATTGAGAGTTATAAGAAAAATACATATTTCCTTACTCATCTCGACTTGGTCCATTACTAATTTTTTTAAATAAACCTGCAACACCCATGAAGATCAAATGAGTAATCATCAAGTTATAATATATGATTTGTTATTTGGAATAATCAAAACTAGGATTAGTGTGTCACTAAAGGATACTTATATGATTTCTGTTAGGTACCACTAGATATTGGTGAGTGGAATTCGACTATCAGAAGAATGATTTTATTCACCTTCAATTTTTCTATCTATTATATTTGATAATGGTGTATTATTTCTACTGTTTTCTTATTTGTGTTTGGGTTAATAATTATTTTTATAAATGTGGATAATCTATTGTGTTAAATGGATCATATATGGATATATGTAAAAATTTTCATTATTTTAAATAATTAAGAATCTCGTAGTGATATTGGACTTCAATGTGACAATGGGAAAGGAATCGATGGCATGTTTTGAGGATCTCATTGGATGTTACTAGATATCAAAGGTTTTATATCTATCTTCTAATAAAAATAATGTTTTCTTTTATGAATGAGATTATAATTCTAGCTATCAAATTTTACATTTGTGGAAACTACAAAAAATTACTTCTTATATTATGGGAATTCATCTATGTCCAATTAAAAGGTGTGAAAGTGTTTTCTAACCTTTATTGGATTATTTAGAGATGTTTTTCGAGAATACTTTAAATGTTTCCTTTATAGTATATAACTATTGTTCATGGTAGTCATGTTACCTATTACTTATCCTAGTAGAATCCCTCCTCTCTATATGAATCTAGAAAAAAATATTTAATTAGATATATTATTGGTTGATCGAGGGTTAAGAGGGTGTTTATGTAGTGTATATCACCTCACTGTGATTAAATGGTTTTCCAAATAAGGATTAAATAATCATAATATAATATATTAATTATTGGAAGATAAATAATGTGACATTTATGAAGTTTTATCCATCTACATTCATTAATGATTTATTTGAATATTTGGGGGCCTAAATTGTTCTATAAAATTTATCTTTTTCTATGGTATCTATATATTATTGTAAAAGGTAAAGATATAAACAATATTGTGTTCATTAGTAATTATTTAAATTTTCAACTATTTTTAATGTCACTTGTGTTAACGAATAATGAATACATGTTTATTAATTTGAAAAATATAGTCTTAAATCCTTATCTAGACTCATTCCTGACTGTGTTCGTTTATTTTTTTATTTATACATGATTATAAGAGTATAATGAGGAAAATTAATCTATTATCTTGATGAATTTGATTATTTGTCATATTTATTCAAATGAACCTAAATTTAATTTTTGGTTAAGAGGATAATTCTTTCTTTAATATTTGGTTTCAGAGTATTTTATATCAGTTAACCTAGATAAAGTGGTATCGGTGATATCATGAAGTGTGAATTTTTTTTAGATTTGGATATTTCAGGGAATTTTGGGAAATTATCACATATTCATTTAGTATTTATCAAATTTGGTAGGATTAATGAAGAATATATCACAACAGAGTGAGAAACATTGGTGAGATGATCCTTGTAATATTGATTTTTGGAAATTCTAGAGATAATTGATCAAAAGGACTATTTTCAACATTCAAATGAAGGGTAAGTGGTAAAATGTTTTTTTATATATATATCCAATGTGGGAATAGGTTAATTTAAAATATAGTAGGGTCATGCTTTGGTATACGGTTCTCATAAACTAAGGTTACATGAGGATAATTTTATTTCTTATGATCATCAATTAGAAACATTAGTGAAGGAACCCAAGAGATTGTAAAATTGTTTTTTTAATTAAAGGTATTTTTTATTTATTTTAATTACATGAAGTAAATTTTCTCCTAGTCATTTGTGAATCTCATTTAGAGTAAATGGGTATAGTATGTCCAGTTATTTTACATTGAGATGAACTATACTCTAAGAAAGTGAAATATTATTATTGATGCTTTAATAATTAAGTCTCAAATTTATGTGGTTCCAGAATCAATTTATTATTGGAAAAATATATATTTTATTTGGGTTATATTTGGATTTATCTAAGATGATTAGTCATATAGTTTTTGAACCCTTAACGGTTAATTCATATTTCATATTGCAATTGAAAAATATAGGTTCAGATTCTGAGTGTTACTATTTTCATCGAAGAATTGATTGGGAAGAGTTTATACATATATGGAATATATATTTTGATTCATTATTCCTTATAAAAGTATTTAATAATGATTTATTTTTTATATTTTTTGTGGTGATGGTTAATTTCTAAATTTCTTAATGTGTTGTTCATCTCATATTCATAATGATGCATCGTGGTGTTCAATGACAGTTTTAATAGCCATTGATGAATATGGATATTGTTAATTTTTATCATTATACATTTCTTGATAGTAGGTACTTAGAGTATTTTATGCATAATATAGTTTAATCCCATCCTATTATGATAATTTCATAAAAATCCCTAGATGAGTACGTGCAGGTTACCACATCCACATAAAAACACATTAAGTGTTCCATTACAACCAAACCTTGATGAATTTAAAAATTTGTACAAAGTATAAAAATGATATTTGAAACACTATTTTTATTCTTTATATCTTGAATCTAGTTTTTAAAATATACTTAACTATTGTCCACATGATAAGATATTCATGTTAAATATCTACATAACCTCCTTGAATTACCAACTTGATTGGAAATTATTTAACAAATGAGAAAATGGTATTTTTAAGTAGACCCTGTAAGGTTGGTGACATTCATAAATGGTTATTAAATTTTTTTAAATTAACTTAATTTTATTATTCATGAGGCTAAGTGCAAGTACAGAATGATTTTTATTGCATTTAAGGGTTTAAACTCCAAACAAACTTCTTTTATGCACATGTTCTTTTACATGCATATGTTCTTTTAGATAGCTTATATATAAAAATTGGATATTTAATATAAATTATTATCCCTATGTATGGTATTTAATCTAAAACATCAATATCTTCCACTTTCAAGGGGTGGTTATTAGAATACTATTAATCCCCAAGGTATTTTTTGTCTCAAACTCTATTGGTTGTGACACATTTTACATTATTCTCTAATTTACATTTATATGGTGTACATTCTATACAATTGACATATTATAATGAAATATATTTTATTTAACATATTTTAGAATAATTTTCAAAATAATTATACTACAAGGTGTTTAAATGAAATGTTACACATGTCATAATTATTTTCATTACTCAACTTCATTCCCTGTGAGTCATGAAATATCTCCTTGACATGGATCTTATGAGTTTATTTTTCATACCATTGTCGATATAAATTATATAATTACCTGAAATTTTTGGATATTACTAATCATCTTCAATATCCTCCACTTTTATGAAACTCTTCCTCAAATAAAATCATGATTTTCATAAGAATAAATCATGTACTTTCCAAGGGATATTTTCCTTCCATATCCATGTTTTACCTAACAACGTTATTTTATATAATATTTCATGTGACCCTCATACTTCCCTTCAACTCTTAATAATGAATGGTTTTATCATTATTCTAATGATGTGGGTGTCAGTAAATTATTTCATAGGACATTAATCATTTTTTTTATGATTAGTTTTCAAAAAAATATATCTACTAAAGAAAGTTTTTAAGGTTTTATAAAATGAATTCATTCAAAATTGTTTTTAAATATTAATTTTCATCTATATTGAATATCATGAGAAATTATTTAAAAAGGAAAATTTTTACATGTATTTTTATGGGTTATTTACAACTGAAAGTAATCTCTTTTACATGTTTCCATGTAAGCATATCATTATGCCACCTTTTTCATTCTATAATAGTCATCCTCTTTATGATTTAAATTTTTCGAAAAAGTAAATTATTATTCTCGTGTATTAATAAAATCATACTATTAAATATTTTGAACGGATAATTGAAATATTTATTTTCAATGAAATTATCATAATGTATCTAAGAGTTTTCTTTGTCTATTTTATATTTTTAATTGGCTATATTATTAAAATGATAATATCCAGCTTATTTATCTGGATGGATTACAAAATTATACCCTATATTTATGGAATGGTCCATCACTACTTTATTCTTTTTTATTCATCAACTTTCATAGGAGGGATTTACATCCAACACATTTCTTCTATGAATTCCATATACTACATTTCTTAATTGAACAGTGTTCACCATGATTCCCAATACATCGATTAATTGGGTAAATTATTATATAATATCTACATATATTTACTGTATCTATAAATACCACATATGTAATCGACATAATGTTGGTGGTTTTTACCTATAATGAGGATTTTAGTAATTGGTTACCCAAATATATTCCTTGGTTTTATCAATATGTGTCTATTGATGGAATTATTAATTCTTATATATGGAACCACATGAAATTTATTACAAATATATATTATTTATTTTTATTAAATATCAAGTAAAATCATGTGGCATAGATATGTATTTTTTAAATAGATTAAAAATGGGACCATAATTATATATACCTCCAATACATAGGGTATGTTTTCCATCAAATGAGATATCATGGAGCATGGTTCGTGAGTTTAGGAAACTATGTAGCATGGTTAGTTATCGTAGACAACAATGTTAAGCTAACAAGGCTGTGGGAAAATAAAAAAAATATCATATTTATGTTGTTTCCATAATCCTATGACTCACACTTCTGTTATGATCATTTTGTAATGAATGTTTATATAATAACATGTATTTTTATCATTTCTTCATGATTATTATCATTCTCTTAATTATATCTTGTTATAACTCTTGACATGAATAAGTTGTCCCACCATTTAAATTTACATTGATTTCTTCCTTATTGAGAATCTTATCTCTTGCTTCTAATGTTTCCATTTCTATAGGTTATTAAAGAAATTACTAAGTATTATAACACAAAAAATTGTCTTTTGTGGAAGAATTCAAAGTGACTTTTAAGAACTAACGTATATTTACTATCATCTTATATATGTTGAGGAAAAACAACATATTTAATGAAATGACATGAAATTTTTTTGGTTAGTAATTTTTCTAAATTATCTAAAACTATAAACAAAATAGTCCATATATTATATATGGGAGAAATAAATTTTAATCATTTATTTTTATCGAAACTAGTTTTATATGTTATGTGTTTTTGGAAAAGTATCATTTAGTACAAGTTTGGGGGTGCATGCTCATTATCAGAGGATTCATTAGAGAATAATAGAGACTAAGATGTTATAAATTGAGGATAATTTAATATCATGAAATGAAATAAATAGTTTATATCTTATATATGATATTTTATTAAATAATATAGTTAAAATATTATTATTATTTTCATAATTTATATATTTTTGGAATTTTGATAAGGGAACATTAGCTATGGCCCTAGGTATAACTCTATGAATCGGAGAAACTCATAATATTTTGTTAAATTAGATATTAGATGGTATTCCTAGAAATTACATCAATATCTAAATAAAATAATGTGGATGCTGGTTTGGAACAATTTTATCTACAGGTAATAACTCCAAAATGAGTGGGTTAAGTATATCTCAAACATTAATTAGGTTCACCATGAATGGTCCTAACTGTGAACCAAGTTATACAGTCCAATGTGGTTTTCATGGGTTAATTCATATTCTCTTTACAAACCAATATAATTTTTTTGAATATACTCTTTAATTAAAGTTGATAATATTAGAGAAAATAATAGTAAAATTATCGTGCATAAGCTATATTGAGGGTAAAGACTCATAATATAGTTTTTACACATCAATAATGAAATATTTATTCTTTTCTCATAGTATTACCTTTTTAAATTAAAAAATTTTTTCATTATGATCCCTAAAAATTCCATTAAAGTAATTAATAGGACAAGGATGAACTATGATAACAATTGATCAGTAGAAAATGTTATGATTTCCCTGACCTATAATCTATTGGGGCATGAACTAGGATTACATATAATGTCATTATTCCAAATCAACAATCATGAAGTTTGATTAATAACGTGAAGAACATTTCCTTATCTATAAGTGTGGTGATAAGATGGATAGAGTGTTGTGAAATTTTTTGTGATGAAGATGATGAAGGAAAATGGGTAAAAAAAATTAAAGTAAAAAATGTTGGGTGAAACATAGTGGGGAATGTCTCAAAGAAACTATAGAATGTTTTATATATTGAAAATGAGGACATACAGTATATAGCTATCAAAATAAGACAAAGAATTCAGTAAAATCAATAGAGGAGGAAGTTTTTATCTTCTAGTTTTACTTATGATATTTAATATTGGAATTTCATTTAAAAATTTACCATATCTCATTCTTATATTTCAATATATTTAATTAATATATCTATAAAAATTGAGAGGACTGATTTTATTTATGGGGGAGTAATTTAATTAAAAATGAATTTCAAATATATATTTTCTAATAAATAAAATTTATTTCTATATCATTGAACTCAAACAGACACTAAAATTAAGATCGTGATATATTATTAAATTAAATTAATCTTCTCTAAATTATATTTAAGATAAAAAATAAGATACTTATTTTTTTATTGACATATAAAAATTATTTAAAATATAAAATTGATAAAAAATAAAATTAGAAACACATAATTCATAACATGTAAATTTTTAAATAAAAGTTTTTTGTCTTTATATGTTGTATTTTCTATTGACAGATAAATATATTAAAACGTCCCAAACCAAGGAGTAACTACACCTGTACCTCGACCCAGGTCATCTCATGATCTCAAGAGAATCTACGTATTTTCAAGAGGTCACTAATAAGTAGTGAATGTGTAACTAATCATGTGGGGGGACTATATCATGTCTACTAGAGTAATCCATTGTATGTATCATTTGAATTAAATGAATATATATGCAGTAAACTAGAACCATGAAATACAAACAATTTCCCAAACAGGATACAAACCACCACCAAATAATATCTATGCCATGTCATGATAATAGATCCAAAAGTTAAGGAAAATGAAAATAAATACCAATATTTGAATACCCAAAATGGGTCCTGAATCCATTTTTGGATCCACAACCATACACATTCCAAGACCATCTTAACCCTATAGGATTGGAACTTTTTGAATGTCATAACATGCTACCCTGAAATATGATATGGATCCCAATGGTGGCCCGAGCATGTTGTGACTATAGATCTGTAGGCCACCACAAAGAGTGTCTACAAAATACCCAGTCTAAAAAAATACTGCATGAAAGTAATAAAAAAATTATAATAAAAACAAAACATAAATATTATTCCCTTAGTTAATAATATTCACATTGACCCCTTCATCATTCTAAATCCATTCTTCTTAACATAATCCATTTTGATCACATAGTTCATTTTCAAAGTTTCCCTTCTAATTTAAAAGTTGATTTAGTTTAGGAAGTTAACTCAATGGAGGAAAAAATCACTACACCCTCTCTAGTAGATGTCTTCATTCGAAATGATGCATTGCAGCACACTGACTGTCACCAAGAAGTTTAGAAGCTCTTGTAGTATTCTATGGTTTTTAGGAAATGGGGGGACATCTCTGAGGATAAAAATGGAAACATGGACACCCCTGCTCTGGGAAGTGATCGATCTATCTCCATAAAAGATGTTGAGTTAAGTGGTGAGGCATGGATGAATGATGGTGATGTTTTTACTTCTATTCCCCCAAATATGATAACACTCAAGGACTATTCCTATCATTCGAAGAGCGTGTCATATAGATCATCTTAAATAGTGTCAGAAAAGATGGATGCAAATATTCATAATATGTTCAATCAGGATAAGTCTCAATCTGAGTGGGAGTACACTGGTGACTCTGATTACAGGAATGATAAGTCTTATTATGATTATTAGTCTTTTGATTGAGGGAAATCCATTTTTACCACTTTTTCCAATTATGTGTTTCCTTTTTGATTAATTAGTGGTCATAAGATTTCCTTCTGGCTAGACCTCCTTGAAAAATACACATAACATTTACATTTCACAATTCATTCAACATATGAATCATCATCAATCATTAACCAATTATCACATGTACCATCAATTTACCCTACCCCATTTAATCCATTTATCAATATAAAAAATTATCATACATTACCCATTTTGACACTTTCATCAATTATAATGCATTAATCTATTCAAAACATCTAACAATTCATAATATATTGATTACTTTCAAAATAAACTATTTAACCCTTTTTCACATTATGATAATCAATACATTATTCCATTTCCAAAAAATACTAACTAGAATCCTTGGAGTCTTATTAAAAAAACATATCAACATATTATTCATGGGCTCAAATTCAAAACAAAACTTCTCTATACATAACATCAGAATTTTCTATGTTTGGGAATGTTGGAACCCCGCATTGGTGGCCCTATATCGTTCAAATCCAACTCGATGCAACCCATGGGGATCATGAGAGGTTAAATATATCATTTACCCAACCATTAAACTAATTGTTACTTAAGGTATCAAATTATCATCAACTGGGAAGCAATATCACAGCCACACATACACAAATTGATAATATAACTACAAGATATAACATATAGACCACTTACAATGATTTTGAAGATTACAATAAGCTTATCCATAGAATTAGATTCTTATTTAAGAACCCTTTTAATCCACAACATAACATACCTTATAAAAAGTGTATTTAAGGGATTGATAATAATAAGAATGAAACCAAAATCCTCAATCTAAAAAAGATAATCCAGAGGAGCATTTTACTTACCTAGAGCTTTGATCTGCACCTAATGGTACTCCAAACAGCCTAGAAATGAAGGAGATAGGCCCTTGATATGATTTTGGAACATTGGATTATCACTAGGGATAAATGAAGATGAATGGGCAATAATATTGGATTAAACTATTAAAACCCCATGGAATAAAGGTAAATTAACAATTTTTAAAAGGCGAACGGTTTTCCAAACTGTGTGCCAACTGTGCGGCTACCTCTTCTAAAGAGTAGAATAAGTCACCTGGTTAACTAGGCATCCCACTTGTTTTGAAAAAAAATTGAAAACCATGATAAATTTCATTATCCCAATTCTCACAATTTTTTTCCCCATTGTACTGTTTACCATAACCATCCGTCAACTGTACTATATGCATAGTACGCCCCGATTTCCCCATATTTATTGTCCCAAACCCCCAGAGGTCCCCAAATATTCCACATAAACCTACTAAACATTATATTAGGAATCTTTTAGGGATTATATCCATGATTTAATAAACAACATACCTCTATGAGGTTCGAGTTCTTGCAACCTCTCTACCTTATACCAACTCATTATCATGTTGTACTCCCAAACATCACCAATATTCTAAATCAATTAGATTTTTACACTATCCCCCTATCCATTACAATATCCAATGTTTCTTCATAAAATTACCATACTACCAAAAAACTCAAACCAATGGAACAATATTCTCCCACATGACTATCACACTATGATCCAGAATATAAACTGAATGCTCCTCAAATGACAAATCTTCCCCAAGTTCAACATACTATACATAAATCACATGAGATGAGTCAATGTGATACTCCTGAATCTATAACACATGAAAAAAATTGTTCATACTAGTATACCATTGTAGATGATCCAGTCGGTACCCCACCAGCAGGAACCTCCCATCAATCTCAAATGACCCAATAAACATAGGTGCCAACATACCCTATTTCTTAATTTTATTATGACCCAACCTAGGAGACACCTGAGGAAACACATTATCACCCATCATAAGCTCAAGAGGTATAAGAGGCTGACCTTCATAAGAATTCAGTCTACTTTTTCCAATTTTCGTATGATTTTTAATCATATGAACTGATTCTGACATCTCTTATATGAGACATGGTCCCAAAAATCCTAATTCTTTAGTCTCTAACCATCATAACTAAAATCTACATAGTCTACCATGGAGAACCACATACTATTCCATTTAAATCAAATCATAGAAACTATTTTCATAGTAAAACTCAATCAGTTTACATTTTTTTCCCATTATCCACCAATGTTTATAACATAAGACCGTATCCTATCCACTAGTAGCTGAATTTTATTCTCTGATATCCCATCCATCTGCAGGTGGAATTCTGTACTCAAATTTCCTATGTATCATGTTCCCATTATAATACCTACTATAAGAACAATTTCAAACACATATCATGATCCAAAACAATATTACATAGCACCCCATTTAATCGTACTATCTCTCAAACATACAACTTAGACAAATGATCTATATTGAATATATCTCGAATCTGTGAGCAATAAACCACCTTAGTCAACTGATCCACAACTAAACAAATCACAACATTTTCACAATGTATCCTCAAAATAACCACTATATAATCCATCATAAAATCATTCCATTTCCATTATATAATGGACAATATAGAGAAAAATCCACCTAGATGATGATGCTCATCCTTCACCTTCTGGAAGGTATGGAATCACACAATAAAACATGCAAACTATTTTGTCATCCTGAGCCACCAAAAAATTCATTGAATATAAAAATAAATTATGGTTATTCATGGATGAGCTTCCCACTTCAATGAATGAAACTCATGAATAAACTCTTATCATATAGTCATTTTAACAACAACACGACCACGAATGTAAACACCCCTATCACCTCTAATGGTCCAACCAAAAGCTGACTCTCTACCATAAAGATTTTAACTCAAGGCCGAACATTCCAGATCATCAATCATCATTTCCATGATATGGATCAAAAGCATAGATTAAACATATATGGATGAAAGAGTCATCTTTTCATACCCATCTTATACCTCTAGATGCATCTCAATAAACAACGACATATTTCTCCACTTAGAACTAGACTCATCACCCACTTCATTTTTGAGTCTTCTAACACAAGGAATCCATAACATTGTTCCTATTTCCTAGTTTTTAAACCAAATTAGAGTCAAAATAATACATGTAATAAACCAATATTTAATAATAATTATTCAAATCACCGCGGGAGAAGATATTCTTTTGGATTTTATTATCATTGTATGTGGTGAAATTCTCACTCAACAAGTATTTCTGCAAACACATTAAAGCATGGTTTATTTCAAGAAGCCTCCACAATCATGATACATATTCCACAACTTGATCATCCAACATAAAAAATTCCCCACATCCAATAGTAGATGCATCACAAAAACAATTTATACTCTCTGTCTAGTTCAAAAAAGACCAGAATCGGTGTGGTCGTTAACCACTTCTTTAACTCTTGGAAATAATTATCACATGATTCAGACCACTAAAATAGTATTAATTTCTTGTTAATCATGAGAATGGTGAATCTAAAAGTGAAATATCTCTAATGAACCAATGGTAATTTCCTTCCAGATCCCGAAAACTTCAAACAGAGGAAACATTATTGGGCTACTCCCAAGACACAACTGCTTGTATTTTTTCTAGGTCGACTGACACACCAACCTATGAGATTATGTGACCCAATAAATTCATAGAGTTTATCAAAAAATTAAATTTGGGTATCATGAAATATATACTATAATATAATAATTTACTTAAGATTGTGTTATGATATTTGAAACGATCATCATGAGACTTAATGTACACCAAGATGTCATTGAAAAAGACAACAAAAAACAGATCTATATAAGGGTGTATGATTCTATTCATTAGGGTCGTAAACACTACCATAGAATTGGTCATTCCAGATGGAATCACAACACCCACATACAACCAATACCTTCTTCCGAAGGCAGTTTGGGGTATATAAAAAAGTCTCACCATGAACTGCTGATACCCAGACCTCAAATATGTCCTGGAGACCATTGAATCACCTCACATATGGTTGAAAAGAGCATTGATTAAGGGAATACTGTATCTATTCTTAACCTTCATCTGATCCAACATTCTATATTTGACTGACAACCACAATGATATGTCTGTCTTCAAAAAAAACATTGGAGACCCCCAAGGTGACATACTAGGATGAAAATAATATTTTATTCTCTAACCAATCTACCTGAATTTTATGTTCATGGAGTTATTCTAGTGATATCCTATATAGACTAATGGAAACTGGTTCTACTCCCTACATTAACTCTATCATGAACTCAAAATCTTTCTTGGGAGACAACCCCAAGTTTTCATGAAGAATCACATCCCGAAACTGATTCACTGACGAATGAGAAACTATCTTCTCAACATGTAAGACCATGGAATTTTTAGAAATATGAATTTTTGAATTAATTTATTCTAGTTAATATTATTAATTTTATAAATTAATGGAAATAGTTTTTTATAGAGGTTTGGGTTGTATTATTCACAACAAGAAGAAAATTATTCACTAAACAAAACATTTATTTTTGATTTTTGAACATTCAATGTTGAGGTTCTCTTATGGAACACAAGACTAACTTTCCTTGATGGATTTCATAATATTCAAGACCGAGTCTTACCATACAATAATAAATCGAAAATTATATATTATTTAATATTACATAACCTAGCTATTTAATTAATGACTATAGGAATAACGAAATTAAAAAAAACATATTTTTGAATTCATTGGTATCCTATTCATTAGAAGTAAATATATAAAACTATTGAATTTAATTTGTATGATATTATAAAAATTATTTTTATGATAAAGTGTTTATTTTCCATAATAAGTTATATTGTTTAATATTAGTGAATGAAATTAATTAAATTTTAATATTAAAAGTTCACAAAAAACCAGCATTTTCATCCCATATGTATGATTAAATTTAAATTAATTTACCCATCTTATGTGATTAAAATTTGGCAAACGGGATTCAATATTTTTAATTTTAATAATTTATAATTTTTAATATGTTTTTGAATTGTTTTTGACCAAAAAAAGTAATAAATTAATTAAAATTTATTAAAATTATTATGGTGAAATTAAGCTTAATGAGGGACTAAACCATAAACGTAAGGGCCCAAATGACATATAAACATTTTAAAAAATTATTGTGTGGTCATATTTAGACCATATATTAACTTTTATCTATGATATAACATTATTTGATCCGTATTACATTTGAAAATTGTGTTTTGAATTCCTTTATCAAAAATTTATAAGAGTGTTGCTCTTCCTCCGCTGTAAAATGGCCTTCTATTCATCTACTTCTTCATGCATCTAAAACCACATAGGTTATGACAATATATTCCCCAGACACTTTGAAAAACCCTACCTTACTCCTTTAAGACTCCATTTTTACAGAAACCCATCCAAGGAAGTCCTTTGGTGAAAACAAAATAGAGTTACCTGAAGAAGAGGTAACATCCTTCATCGAGATCTTTTAATTAATTTTCATTCTCCAACAACTCAAATATCATTATTCATAGATTATATACAATCAATAGTATCCCAAATATACTTATTTTTTTCATTAGGTGCTCTAAAAACACATACACACATCCATATAATGGGTAATGAACTTACATATTTTTGTACTATGAACTACTGCCTCATGAAACGATGTTGTTATTTTTACCTTTACCACCTCTCATGGTTTGGAATTATGATGAAAATAATGATTATGTATGATATATATAACATATTATATATATTTTTTCTTATTTTATAATTTCATAACAAATTATTTTATACTTTTCATCTTCTTTAAATATTATAACATCATTTACGGACATGTAGACTATCACCTCCTCAATGCGGTGTGATTCATTCACACTTTTCAAGGAATGTATTATCAATGTTTATAATGAAAATTTAATATATATATATATATATATATATATATATAACATATTAATAATAATTTAAGGATATTATATAAAAATATACATATATCTCATTTATTTACTTTCTTTCAATTGGATAACAAAATGAAAACCACATTCATGCTTATATGCAGCCTACTGTATCAATAAATTGTGTATTCTATTTCATATATCTATATTAATTATATTTTTATAAATGTTTATATACTGAATATATATAATATCTATGTTTTTTGTATATTATGGAATTATTTAAATCACATTTATGTAATATGACCATGAATAATAATCCAAGACATGTACAAAGAACAAAGAAGATGTTACTCGAAGCTTGGAATTGTTAATAAGAGGGTAATATAAAGTCATAATAAAATAATATATGGTTTTATATTTTGGAATATTGTTATTTAAAATATGTATAATAAACATAAATTTATTATAAATTATATTTCTATGACTATGACGACAGTCGAGACATAATGTAAGAGAATCTCATCTCACTTTTTATTTCTGTGAGATACATCCCGTTTACATGACTCATTTCTTCGATGTCATGTAGATATAGTTACCATGAATGTATTACAAGACTTTTTAAAATAAATATATGTGTGTTATCATATATATTTTATGATCTTGTTCTCATGGGATCTATGTCTCAGTAGTTTCCAAATTAGTAATAAACTTTCGCATCAATTTCCCTTTATTGGACACATGAAATGTAATTTATCTCTATTATTATATGCAGAATATATAATGACTTTGACATGATATATCATAAATCTAATAGTTTTATTTATACTTTAAATCTATATGTAATTTCCTCTTCTTTCCAATGGAGTAATATTCAATGTTACCTGGTGGTGAGAGTTTTTTTGAAATAATCTTATCATTTTCCAATATTATTTATGATTATGTTTTAATTTATTGAATATTATGTCCCACATCTCATAAAAACTATTGATATTTATTACCCTATTTTTATTCATGTTTTATCAATTAATTATACCATTTTTCAACTCTTTGGTATATTATATGACAAAGAATGTGTTTTTAAGAAAGTCTAACTTTACCTATCTCTAGTCATAAATCCATGTTCCATCAAAACCATGACTTCTAAATGGTATCCAAAAATATTCTAATATTTTCCTCTGATAATTAAATATAATTTTTGACCATTTTTTCCATTTTAAATATAAATGTTTTAAAAAAATTAATTCCACTATTGTTTTTTGGTCGAGGTACTTTTTTAAACATTTTAAAATACAAAATGAATGTTTGGAATATACAGATTTACCCACTATCATGAACAAAATTCCATCTAATCTAACATTCCAGGATTAAAAAGTTATTTCATTAAAAAAATTACGAATATTTTATAAATTATTTCTTTTAATTTTTTTTCAATGAAAATGGATTTAAAATATATTTTATGTTTTAAAAATGTATTAAATGATAATAAAGAACATCCTTTATATGTTTTCGAAAAGGTTTTTTCAGAGTAAATTATTTCAAGGATCTCAAAGATTCATTTATACAATTTCGATAGAATTTCATGGAAATATTATATCAAAATATTTTATACTTATTTTATATGTTTTGATGGAATATGGATTCCAACTTTTTTTAAGATTCTTTGATATGTTTTCATGTACAATGGTTTTCAGAATATTTTCCATCATCAATTATTTCTTTTACATGGAAAGTGTTTTTAAAAATGATTTCATGCCTTTTTTATATGATTTCAATGTATTTTAAAGGATTTTTTTTTCAAATGGTTTTATGTTTTAAATATCCTTTTTCAAATAAGAAATTATAATTTCAATATGAATTTTTTAAAAAATATATATATAAATATTTCTCCTATAAGATGACATCTATTGGTGTTATTCATGCCTTTATGGTGAAATGATTCAATGTTTCCATTGATGCACATTCTACGAGTAGTATATGTTTTGATGGAATGATATTTATTTATACCATTTCCCTTTCCTGGGTTATATTCTTTTGAAATTCACTTATTTTCACATTTTATGTTGTTGATAAAATGTATATTAAACCTGTATCATTTCCCACATTTTATGATATGTTTACCTTTTGTTTATACCCCATTCATTTCATGGGTTATGATATGACAATTTATGATCTAATATAACCAATATGTATAATCATGGGTAGATATTTATATCTCATGAGACAAGCTAAGATGGTATTGGTAGTTAACCTTGTCTACTAAGATGTTCATGGGAGTGAACCATGACTACCCTGATGGTTTTTCAAGTGAACCCATACTACTAAGATGGCCTAGGCTGCGATGACTTGACTATAATGTAAATAATTTAATATGATTATGTGTCTACCCAAATTCTAGGTCTTATTACTATATTATGATTTTAGGGTTTATGTTCTTATTTCCTTATGATTCATGTCTTATGAACTACAAATATTAATTCGATGATTAATGTTTATGATCATTGATATGAATGTTATGATCTTCTATCTTCATGCTTATATTCTCATACCCTTATTATAATGCCCATGTTTTAAACATTTATTAATCATGAGTTAATTCAAGAATTCACATTGATGGCCTTTTTAGTTTTACATTTTTAGAGAATTAGGATTTAACTAATACATAATAACTCAAATTTATACAATGTCGATACCACTAAAACAGTATCAATTTTGTCCAAAAAATAAATCTTCTAAACAAAAAAAATATTTCTTTTTCTTGATAATAAAATTGTTGACTTCCTCCTTTCACATACCCATCCTTAGACCCTATGAAACATTTTAAAAACAGCGGATAGGCAAAAAATGCTCGGTAAGGGATATTAAATATGGAAAGAAAATGTCAGTCCACGAATATTTATAAACCCATGATATCATAAGTATCCAAAGTTACATCAATTTATTCATAAATAATAAAGATAAATTTTGAAATCTGAATCATATATGCATTATATCTTTTACAGAAACATATGAAGTAACCTTTACGGTTACCTTTCGAATAACTATCATAGTATATTCCCTTAATATCATAGGAGAAACCTTATTTTATAAATATATCTCATTAACCAATTAAATGGATAGATATAATGGTCTCATCCACCATTGGTTTATCACGGAACCACTCATATACATAAGATATGCCCAAGAACAATAACATAATCGTAACACATAATCAATGCATACAGGACAAAAATAACATTTCCAAATTGAAATAATATGATATAATTTTCTGATATTGATATAATACAATGACTCTAAAATCTATTTTGAATACCAAAATACCTAAAAAGGGAATATGGTATTTAAGTTCCTTTTAAAAACATTATTTCTTATAGTGAAATCCAAATACCAAATAATGGTCATAGCTGCGGAAAGATCGTTGTCACCACAAACGTTAAAAACATTCAATTTTTAGTATAGTAAAACTTGTTGTATAAAAATTATTCTTTTTGAAAACCATTGAATGGAATTTAATGTCAAATGGGATAGTTATAAACATTATAAAATAAGGTGGTGTATATTATCAAAATATTCCTCAATTAAAGGAGATTGACACAAAGTCCCTTACTATGAGTCTGACTCGTCACGTAAAATATTTATATTCCTGAATAATAAAATCAAATGTATTTACACTTTCTTGAGAACTTATTTCGAAATTATTATATCTTTTATGTCACTTATTACATTGTTGTAATAATTATATAATAGTTTATGATCATATCATATGTTTTGTCGATATTCATTACTTGAGTTGAAAATGAACATGGTTTTGATGTCACAAGTCCATGTGGTTATATATGAATCATATCCAAAATATAATTCATTAAATAATCATCACCATTAATCATTAATAATAATGTTTTAATCATACAATTAATTATTTTTTTGAATAACAATCAATGTAATATTCATGGAAACGGTAGGTCGTACGTAGACATTAGTAAAATTTTCATTTTTCATAGATTATTCTAAAAATTAGGTAATTATAATTTTATACTTCGATAATAATAAAAATATTATTACGATCATAATAATAATTTAAATATACTTATATATCTTTCATGTTATGTGGTGAATAAAAATAGTTCACATCGATTCATGGAGGTGATAGTTCCCATGTATGCACGAATGAAATTGTTGTTCTTATGTGGATGAAAGGTAATAACATAATTGAAATATTATTTTTTATAAATGACAAATATTCCAGGAATATACCACAAGAATATTATGTCCATCATTATAACTGATCTTGATACATGGTAATGTAAAACGAACTAAATGAGTTCCTCGAGGTGATAATTCACACATACGCAGAAACAATTAATTTCATTCCAATTTTATGGAAGTAGAGAGGTATTTTGGGGGTGATAACAACATATAACATATAATTATCTTTAGGAAAGTGGAGTTATCATTTCATCCTAGTGGAATTATTTTTAAAGGAAGTGTAAGAAGAAATAAAATAGAAACTCTTAAAAAATGATACCTCTATATCAGTTGATCACCAATAAAGAGCACCTTAACATATATAAGAATAGTGTTATGCCTAATATAAGTCCTCAAGAATGTGGGAAGGATTATATGATGAGTTTTTGGAAGAGCATGGCTGATAAAAAAATATTTTGACGTGTTAATAATAGAAAAGAAAGGATACATTTTTATAGGAGTGGGGAGGGGCACCCTTGGAAATTTGTAAAATATTATATTAATATAAATTAAATTTTTTATTACAAATGATTAAAAATTAAAATATATAGAATATAAGATTCGGATATTTCTAAATTCACTCATTTAATAATTTTTATACCTGTATTTATTTTATTTTACACCTTATCTTTTTAGATTACCCTTATTTGTTCACTCTTAATTTTCAATGTGGTAACAACATTTTAATTACTAAGAGAATATTAAATTTACATATATGAGATAAAATTAAAATAATTGGACACATAATGAACATTTAGACATTATAATAATATCTTTTACATTTTAAAATATTTTTATGATTTTTAAATAATTTCATAAATTATTATTTTTATAAAAAATAAATTATGTCTATTTTTACACTATTTATGTTATTAAATTTAAATAAAATATAAAAGTTGAGAAAACATCAAACCAAAAAAAAATTATAGTCTTTTAACATGTAATTTTTTTCTATAAAAATCATGTATGAAATAAATTTCTTCAAATATTATTTATTTTAATATTTATAATATCATTTAATGTATTCCTTCATTAATAACGAAATCATGGCATCATTATTGTGTCATAATTAAATTTAATTATATAATATATAAATATTATATGTAAAATACCATGATGTAGAAATTTTTTTATATTTCTAATTACTATTTTAGTCCAAGAGATCACTTATATATATATCAATTTTAAAATTATATTAGTAAAAATATATATGTTTATAACATATTTTCCTTTACATTAAATTAAAACTTATAAGTGACATAATCACACCGAAGAGGATTCCAAAGGAAAAATTTTCATACAAAGGGTTTTATTGGTTGGCCATATCTCATCCAATAGGATTACGACATGTGTTAGGGTAGTTTAAAATTTTTATAATATTATATTTACCCTTATTTACCTAATTTACACTTTAATCGTGGTAAATAAAAATAATTACTACAATTACTATTCATAATTCCCCAAAATAAAAGGGACCTATTTATATAATTTAGATTTTATGATTCCAAAAATTTAATAAATTTTTCCAAATTCAATCCTAAGATGTTTCAGTAATTAATGTAATGTTAATCCTAATTGTCAAAACTAGAAAATGAAATTTTTAAAGTAAAAACCATCAAAAGAATGACATGTTTTTATATCAAATTTCAATGTGAAATTACCTAAAATGACCAAAATTAGATTAAATCATAAAATTAGTTTAATTACACTTTAATAATAATTAAAAGGATAACCTAACAATATAAATAAATTAGACAAAATGATTTTTTGAATTAAGATTTAGTATCTCTCACTATTCATTAATAAAATTTTCATAAAAGTATTAAAATTCAACCAAAGTAAATTTTGATGTCCCTATTATAGATAATAAGATTATTTTTACAATTGAAACATATATATTTTACAAAAATTATATTTAATATGGGATTTCATCAGAAGGAAGTAAAACTACCTTTTAAAAATATTAGAGTATTTTATGATTAAATTGGGTTTATTTTCATTTTAAGCAGTTAAAATTTATTAGATAAATGTTAAAAAAAATAAAAAATATGTAGAAACATAATATAGTTAGTTATGTTCATTTCCTATCTTATAAAAGCTATGAAAAAACTACAATTTAAAATAATAATACTAATAATGTATTGTTTTTCGATACAACTCTGGATTGTTTACAACAAAAGATTTTCGAGAAGCCTATTTTTAAATGTCGAGTAAGCTATTGAAAATAGAGTCCCCTTTTAATTAAACATATTATATAATTTATATATATTAATATATATTAAAATGGATTATTTTATAATTGTATGGGATTTTACATCCTTCCCCTATTTTGGAAATTGTGTCCTCCCAATTTTATTCACTTATCAAATAAGTGTATGTATTTCTCCCTCATAGCATTTTCATATTCCCATGATTCCTCGTAAAAAATATGGTTTTCGCAAAAAACCACATCCTGATAAATCACTTTATTCCAAAACACCTTCTCTCTGTGGTCAATAATCTAGACGGTTTATTCCTTATAAGAAATATTCCATTCAAACTGAACTACCTATGGACTCTAAACATGAGATAGATCCGATAAATAATTTCTCAACATGAAACTTGAAAATCATTGTGTACCTAGGATAAAGTTGAATGTAAATTCACTATAAATAAAACTGAAACCAATTTCTCTAGGATTTCATAATGTATAATGAACCATGGACTCATCTTTAACATATTACAAAAACACATCACACTTTTCTATGGTGAATCATTGGGGAAGACATGATCACATACGATAAAAGAAAGATCCTTCATCGGGTTATCCAGATAACGTTTCATCCTTCTATGACCTATCATCATGTTTTATGAATCAACTGAACATCCTCTTCCATATCTTCTACCAATTCTAGTCCCATTAACATCCTTTCACCTACTACATCCAAAAAAGCTAGTGTTTTACACCGATTTTCATATAATACCTAAAATGGTATCATATATATACTGGAATGAAAATTAATTTATTATAAAACTAAACCAAAGAAGTATGTTTCTCCCAAATTATGTAGTAATCTATTTAACCAGAATGTAGCATATCTTTCAAGATCTAAATTTTTTGTTCTGACTGCCTATATGATTGAGGATAAAAATCTGTAGTTAACATTAATTTAGTACCCAATGACTTCTGAAGGCATTTACAAAAGTTAGAATTGAACATGTGATCATGATCAAATAAAATTGAGAGAGGAAATATATGTAACCTAACTATCCCATCATGATACAACTATGAACGATGGTCTAGTGATGTTGTATCTCGGAAAGTAAGAAAATGAGATGATTTAGCCTATCTACTAATAGTAACCCAAATCGTATTCATTACTTGATATGTATTTGATAATACCACTATGAAATCTATGGATATAATTTCTTATTTCCAATCTAGTTCTGGAAAAGGCTGAAGCGTCACTTTTGGAAATTTTAGCTCTACTTTCACCTACTGAAAATTCAAACAATTCACTATAATTTCATCCAAATTTCTTTTCATTCCATCCCACTTGTAATACTCTCGAAGGTCACTGAACATCTTAGTACTTCAAGGATGAACTGAAAACAGAGAACTATGATATTCACATAACAACTGTTTCTTCAATTTTAAATCACAAGACATGCATAACCTCTTCCAAAATCTCAAAACAGAATCTTTATCAACGTTAAATTTTGGAAACATACAATTATGAACCAATTCTACCTTTTTAAGAAACTCACTTTCTTCCATATGCAATTTAATAATTTTATCTTATATAGATGCTTTCACTGACACATGAAACAATAGAGAGGAATGTACTACATCAAAAAAATCCAAGACAAAACTCATTAAATCATTAAAAAAAGGATCATTTTCCAAATGTATCAAGCCTAATGTAGTATAAACTCTGTAAATCAATGCATTGGCCACTTTTTTTCTTTTTTAGAATGGTAATGAATCATGGCATAATAATACTTTATTAGTTTTAAACATCCATTCTCTCTCATGGTCAATTATTTCTCAGTGAATATATACTTGAAACATTTTTTATTAGCATATATTTAACATTTTACTCCATACAAATGATGCCTCAAAATTTTGAAAGAAAAAACTATTGCAGCAAATTCCAAATCTTGTGTATGTTAATTTAATTCACTAGTTTTCAACTATCCTGAATAATAAGTAGTTACATGATCTTTATTCATTAGGACACAACCAACTCCTTTCAAAAAAAATTGACAGTCGATAAAAAAATCACTATTCCTCGAAAGAAATTTCAAAACTATATAATTAACCAATTTTCATTTCAATCCCTAAAAGAAATCACCACATTATTTTGTCCAAATCAACAAAAAAAAATTTAGATTTAACTTATTTAGTTGGCTATATAACCATGAAAATTTTCAAAAAACCTCCGGTAATAGCTAGATAAACCAATAGATCTATGAATCTTAGTTATATTTGTGGTTCTTGGACATTCATCAACAACTTTTGTTTTAGAAGGATCCAATGTTCTTCCATATTTATAAAAAATGTGACCGTGGAATGAAATTTATTATAACCAAAATTCACACATGTTGAATTTCCCGTATAATTTTCTTTTAAGGTAGTCAAGACAATGCTTAAAAGAATTTTATCATCCTCTTTACTTTTAGAATATACCAAAATGTCATCGATAAACACAATGAAAAACCTATACAAGAACTCATTGAATATTTTATTCATAAGATCCATAAATACAATAGGAAAATTATTTATCCAAAATGGAAAAACTGAAAATTCATAATGGCCATATCTAGTAAAAAATGTTTTCTTTAGAATGTCTACATCATTTATTTTCAATTGATGGTACCCAGACCTCAAGTCAATCATTGAAAAATGTTGACCTCTATAGATCTGATCAAAAAATAGTATATATTATAAAAATGATACCTTTTCATAATATTGATATAATTCAACAATCGATAATCCATGGGAATTCTCAATGAATAATCTTTATTTATAACAAACAAGCTAAGAGAACCCCTCTGGGATGTTCTAGATAAAATGAAACCATTATATAATAACTACAACAATTTATTATTTAAATCGAAAAGATCAACTTAATCCATTGTATAAGGTGTTTTCGAAATTTTATTGGCATCATGAACTAGGTCAATAGTAAATTAAACATCCCAATTTGGTATAATACCAGACAACTCATTAAGAAAAACATTAATATACTCATTTACAACTAGAACAACATGTATTAGAACAATTAAATTATTTTCAATAATATGTGAAAGGTAGAATTCATTTCCATATTTTAGTATTTTCTCAACTCTCCTAATATGTTATTTGAGGTAAGGGATCATCCTAATATAGAAACTGAAAGTCATTAGTGAAATAATCTTATTTACCTCCATAATCAATCTTATCATGGTAAAAAAGAAAGCCAATCCATACTAAGAATAACATTTAACTCTACTAGAGGTAAAATAATAAGGTATTTAGCTAGATTATTTCTATAGAAAAGGACGAGGAGATTATTATAATATCTTTTGGTCTCAAAATTTACACGATGAGGGTTTTTACCCTAATTTCTAGATTCATTACATGAGGTGTAATTCCAAATTTACTAGAAAATTTCTATGTAATGAAAGAATGTGTAGATCTAGAATAAAAAATCCCATTTTCATAATATTAATAAATAAAAAAGGTACTTAATACCACCTCATTTGGTGGCACAACATCTTCTGATATAGATATAAAGGATATCACCACACCTTTCTGCTTTTAGTCTCGTTTCTTCCCATCATCTGAGTTCTTCATTGGACACTCATTTGTATAATGATCCATCTCATTGCACTAAAAGTTCATTACTAAATGTAAATTAGATTTTTCCTTAAAACTACACTAATATTCTTTCAGTTAAATTACAAGCCTTATATATAATTTTAACACAACAAAAGAATTTACCAGAATTAAAAGGCCTTCCCCAGTGTGATTTTTACCATAATTTTCAAAAACATTAAACATAATTTTCTTAACATCATACTTTTTTTAAATAATTCATCCATTTCATGTACCACCTCGACCTATTATTATACTATTTTTTAAAAGAACACCTGATTATTGATATACTCCATTTCCACATTCCCCGCTCATCAAAATATATTTTCATAACTTTTGAACTCACGAAAAGGCAATGACATTCGATACATTAGATTTAATATTGTGTAAAAATGATTCATTTTACTATTAAGAACTCATATAAAATTTTGATCATACTATGCCAGTTGAGTAGATTTTGATTCATAAGCATCCACTAATTCACCATCTTGTGTTAATTCCTATAATTGTTTTTCCATCCTATGTTGGACCACCTTCAGAAAATATTTCTAAAGAAAAATGTCTTTGAATTCATTCCAATCACGATAATAAATCTCCTCATTATCCCTAATACCCCTAATCATAGACAACCATTGATTTCCTTAACAATCAAAATGGTAAAAAAACTAACATTTTCATTTTCTTAAAACCCCACGACATCAAAAATATTTTCCAGTTATTTAATACACCATTAATCTATCACATGGGGGATGATCATTTGAATGGTGGTATATGTTGCTTCATGAAATTTTCCACTATTGAAATGTTCTTCTATGGTTGACCTGGATACTCTCGTGCATGGATACCACCGCCATTTATTGCCTTAGTCAACTATTCCATCACTACAACGAATTTTTCAGTTTCTATTTTGACAATCATAGTTGGTTGATTTGGATGGTTGTTTTCCTTTGGATGTTGTCCCAACATAGTTGACCTATTTACTATATAGAAAAAAATTTATAAAAAACATATTAAATGAATAAACATGGTAATATTAATATTATATATCATTTCAATATGACATTAAATAAAAAAATATTTATGGATATTATATTAATAATATCCAAACCCCTAATGTTATCTAAACTGACATGTCATGCCAACTATAATGCCCTACCTTAAATGTTTCATAATCTTGATTTAATCCATGAATTCATATGGTTTATATTTTTAGGTTTATAGTTTTAGATAATTAGGATAGAACTAATCTATAGTAACTCAAATTTGTACAATGTGGGTACCACTACAATAATATCCATTTCTTCCACAAAATTAAACATTTAAATGTAAAAATGATTTCATTTTCTTGATAAAAATCATCTTGATTTCCCCATTTCTCTTTCCAATACATATACCCATTGAAAACATTTTAAAAATATGGGATGAGCACAAAATGCTCATTAAGGGATATTAAATAAGGAATTAAAATGTTTATCCATGTATATTTATAAACTCATGATATCATAACAATCCTGAAAAAAATCATGTAAATCATTAATCGTAATAGTGACTTGTGGAATAAATATCATACTTACATTGAAAATTTCAGAAATACATAAATATTAATTTTAATGGTTACATTTGGAATAGCCATCATAGTATATTACCTAAAACTCTTTGGATAAACCTTTTTGTTTTACTCTATCGCATTACCCAATGCATTGGATAGCTATCAAAAACTCACTCAGCCTTATTTTATCATGTAACCACCCATATAAATAATAAATTCCCATGAAACATAAAATAATCATAACACATAAACCATGATTTAATGATAAATAATATTTCCACATTAAAGTCAAAAGATATAATTTCGAGATATTGATAAAATAAATTTATTGTCACAACAAATTTCAATACCAAAATACCTATGAAGGGAATATGGTATATACATTTCTTTTAAAATCATTATGGATTGTAAAGGAATTCAAATACCAAATAATTATTATTGCGTCAGAAAGGAAATTTTCGTTATGTATGTTAAAAAAACATTATATTTTTCATTTAGTAATACATTTCATATAAATATGATTCATTTAAAAACTATTGAATGAAAATAAAATTAAAAAGAGATAATTGTAGACCATATAAATGAATGTGGTTTATATTATCAAAATATAACTCAATTAATGGAGATAGAGATGATGTCCCAGACATTGAGTCCAACATGTCATTTAAAATCTTTATATTCCCAAATAACAAACATAGTTTAATTTCTAATTTCCTAAGAAGAATTTTCAAGTTTATTATTTTTTTATATCACTTTTTATCATGTTATAAAAATTATATAATTATTTATGTTCATATTGGATGTTCAATCAATATTCTGTACTTGAGTCGAAAATGAACATGGTTTTGATGTCCATTGTCCATGTGGTCAAAATTACATCGTATACAGAATATTATACATTACATATTCATTATTTTTATAAAATATGCATTCATTTTAAATGAAACAGTTAATTATGATTATGAAAAATGAACAACATTATATTCATAGAGAAATTAGGTCATACATACACATGTGTAACATTTTCATTTCTCATTAATCATTATAGAAATAAGATAACTATTATTATAACATTAATGAATGAAAAAATAGTATTATAATTATAATAATATTTTAAATTTACTTGTATAAATCATACATGTAATTTGGTGTATAAAAATTATTCTCATCTCTTCATGGAGGTGATTGTTCACACATACACACAAGCGATGTTATTGTTTTTATGTCCATAGAATGTAAAAACATCATTGAAATGTTAGACTTTTAATATGATAAATTTTTTAATAGTATCACATATTTAAAATAATTCCATCATTATAACCATTCTTGATTTATGGTCATGGAAAATGATGTAAATCGGTTCATGGTGTTGATAATTCACACTAACACGTGAATAATTAATTTCATTCCCATTTGATGGAAGTATAGAGGGATTTAAGGGATTATAAAAACATAATAACATCTATGTATATTGGGGGTAATGTATTTGTTATTTCATCTTGTATTAATAACATTTAATTCAAATTGAATAAGAAATAAAATTTAAACTCCTAAACAAATGATACATCTTCTTCAGTTGATCACCTATGAATAACTCCCTAACACCTATAAGAAGGGTCTTATGACTAAACTAAGGCCTCACGAATTTGGGGAGAGATTCTATGGATATGTATTGGTAGATAATGGTTGAACCAAATCGCTTTATTAGTGTGATTATTATAGATGATAGTGTACATTTTTATATGATAGGGGAGGGTCACCCTTGAAAATTCTTAAAATATTAAAATAATATAAATTTTATTGTTAATCAAAATCATTCCAAGTTGAAATATCTCTAAGATAAAATGTCGGTAGTGTCAAATCCTCTCACATAATAATTTTTAGACATGTATTTATTTTATTTTAAACAATATATCTTTAGTTTACCATTAATTATTGACTTTCTATTTTAAAAATGGTAACAATATTTTAATTATTAAGAGGATATTAATTTTAATTATATGATATCAATTTAGAATAATTGGAAACATATTGAACATTAAAACTATAGCATAATAAATTTTTGATTTTAATTTTCTTTTTAAATTAATTTAATAAATTACTATTTTTTTAAAAAATCAATTATATCAATTTTTACACTATTCATTTTATTGAATTTCAATAAAATCAAAAAATATATATATAACATCGAACCAAACCATTTAATAAACATTTAGCATGTCATATTAACATATAAAAAATATAGGATGACATAAATTATGTCAAATAATTTTTATTCTAATATTTATAATATCAATTATTTGATTACTTCATTAAAAAATAAATCACTGCATCATCATTCTATCATAATTAAATTTAATTATATTATGTAAAAAAATTATAAATAAAATATCATGATGTAGGAAATAATTTTATATTAATAATTACTATTTATTTATGAAGGTATCACTTATATAAACATATATTAAATTTTTTTAGTAAGAATATATATGTTTATAACAAATTTTCTTTTACTTTAAATTATAAGTTATAAGTGTAACAATCATGCCCAAGTGTCTTTAAAAGGACAAAGATTAATCCCAATGGTTTTTCTGGTTATTAATATCTCATCCAATAGTATTGTTACCTGTTTTTGGAAATTTTTTATTATTATAATATTATTTTTATACGTATTTACCGGATTTACCCATTAACTATAGTAAATAAACATAGTTACTAAAGTTAATATTCATAATGTCAAAAAATAAAATAGAACTATTCAAATAATTGGGTTCATATGATTTTAAACATTGAATCCATTTTTTCCAATTCAAAACACAGAAGTATCATTAATTTATGTAATGTTAATCACCGTTGTAAAAATGAGAAAACAAGTTTTTTTGAAGTAAAAACCATCAAATGATTGACATGTGTTTTTATCAAATTTATAGGTGAAATAATTTCCAATGACCAATATTGGATTAAATGATAAAAAATATTGCAAATAAATTTTCAACCCAAATAAATTAATAACATAACTATATAAAGAAATTAGATGAAAACAATGTTTGGAATTAAAATACTATATTTTTTACTATTTATTTAAAAAATAATTTTATCATAAAATTACCAAAATTACACGAAAGTAAATTTTGGAATCCCACTTCAAAATAATGAGTTTATTTTGATAATTATTACATAAAAAAGTGACAATAATTATATTTAAAAGGGGTTCTCTATCTAAAGGTGGTAAAACTAACTTTTAAAAATATTACATTATTTTATGCCTAAAATTGTATTTATTATATTTTTATGCCTTGAAAATTTTTTATATGAAAGTAAAAATATTTAATAAACATATATAAAAATAATATAGCTATTTATTTTCATTCCGACCAATACAAAGGCTTGGCGATAACTAAAAATTGAAATAATAATACTAATAATGTGTTATTTTATTGTATAACTCAGCCTTCTGTGAAACATAAGATATCGAAAAAACCCATTGTTTCTTATAAGTATGAACTCATACATAGAGTCCCATTTTAAGTAATGTTAATAACTAATTCATAAATATTAATAGATATGTAAATATCTTATTTTATAATTTCCAAGGATGTTACAATTATGCTCATGATTATGCTTACATATCTACCTTGTTTGGCCTCACTAAGAATCAGACCTCATCCATTTTATGATTTTTCCCAAATATTATGTTGTGTTATATTATGAATGACTTTTGTAAGAAGTTTTCTTATAGACACCATCACTTTTCCAACATAAACATTATGTAAACATTGTGGAATACTTAATCATTATACAAACAGAAGCGGAGAGACTGTAATTGGTCTAGTGCCTTGGGAAACAAGTAATCATAAACACTGGTATATAAATGAGCTAAATCATATCCCTTTATGATCTTCTCTATTATAAACCTTCTTGGAGACCTAAAACATAATAAATATCATCATCACCAAGGAAAAAAGAAACATAAAAAGGGGTGACCTTAGATGCTTTGTAAGGGTAAACAAGGGAGACATGTAAGAATAAACACGAACATAAGGGTATGAGAATGTGATCCTGAAAATATAATGTCACACCCTAAATATAAAATATCATATCATGAATCATGGAATAAATATTTTTAGTTTATAATATATCAATAATAATGAAATTAAGAGCATAAGCTATGAAAGTATAACAAATGAATAAAACATAGAATTATGGTAGATAGATGAGAATATAGTATGATTTCCATAGTAGCCAATGCGTCGTTGCCAAGACCATGTTGGTAGTATAGATTCACTCCCCATACTATCTTAGTAGTCATGGTTAACTCCCATAGACATCTTAGTAGAATTAGATCACTCCTCGTATGATGTTAGTAATAATTATTCCCTCAATTTTCAATATTACTTGTCAAGATTTTTTACAAAGACCATATTATTCTATCTCATGAGATATAAATCTTTACACAATGCTTTGGATAGAGATATATGTCACACCCATCTCTCAGTGAAATCTTTCATACATGGTACACAATATCATAAATATGAATTTCTTAACACATGAAATTAAATGGTCATTATAAACAAGTAATCATATTATAAACATTGGAAAGAGATAGGATCCATAATCATTTCATCATAAAAATAACACATGGAATGAAGTGGGATTCAGAATCAAATAACCCATGAATGAGAAATGGGTTTCATCAACATCGTGTCATAAAAAAATAATTCATTTAAGGAAAGAATATTAATTGATACATTGAATAATTTCCCCATAAATTCATGAGTAAAACTAATTGATGTCATCTTAGATGGGAAATAATTTTGAAATGTCTTTTAAGAAAATTTAATAAATAAAAATATCCTTTCTTCATTTAAACAAATGAAATATATAACTTAAATCCTATTAAAAACTGTTTTCCTTGAATATATATTTTAAAACCTATAAATAAATTTAAAAACGATAAATAATTTTTAAATTCCTTTTCCTTCAAAATTATCTTCACCAATCATTTGAAAAATAATTTGAAATCATTTTCGAAAACATGGTGTTTTGAACATAATATAATCCCCGCCGAAGAGAGAGAGAGGCAGTCAGAATTTACAAAATAACATTATATTATTTACCAATGAGTGGAAATATTGGTAAAAACTCATGAGTATATATTCAATAATTATATGATAAAGAAATATATGTGTATTCTTAATGGATGGATTGAGATATTTCATTAAATGAAGCATAAACATAAATAATCTCGAAAAGTGATGAGATTGTATTAATAAAATCTTATAACTAGGTAACATTGGATCATACTCTCCATGTAAGAAAAAGAAATTACATTAAGATTAAAATATAATTAATATAATGAGATTCATGAAATAATATCTAAAATTTAAGCATATAGACCATTTAAAAAGTATTCAGGTGTATAACAAAACATAAGTCCCCAAGGATAAAAATTGAGATAAAATATTTTTACCGATTTGGTAGCTTTTGAAACATAAACTGCCTAACTGAATGTTTAGAAAGTGGATATTTTAATACACATAAATATATTTATAATATAAATATAATAAAACCATTTGTATTATATACACCACACAAAAGGAAACCATAAAAAACAATGCATGTATCTCACGGGAATTAAACGTGAGATGAAATCCTCGTACCTTGTGTCTTGGATCTCTCCAAAAATGGAAAATATTCTGATATAATAAATATATGTTGATTATAAATATTTTATATAATCATATTATTATACATAATACCATATGTGATTTTATTAAGACCTTTAATTACTATCTTTGTTATAATCTTATGTGAAGGTTTCATTTTACGTAATATTCATGTGGTTCATCGCATGTGTCTTAATTTTGTATATCATTGGTCCTTATACTTATAGAATGATTAAATAATTTAAATAATGGTTTAAATATGATGAATATACATTATATTTATATTATAATAATCTACAAAAAAAGGAATTATGGAATGAAGTACAACATTCATAGAGATGGTAAGCTGTACGTACGCATGACTGTTGTTTCCATTTTTGTCTTATTGAATATAGAAAGAAAATTATATATATTTTTATGTATATAATATAATTACCATTGACTTATAAGGTTATATATATAATATAATTTCTCTAAACCCATCCATAATCCATTCCATGTAATGTGTGAATGAATCACATCACTTTGAGGGGATGTTCTCCACACTTACTATAACAAAATTTTCTTAATTACACAAAAATGTAAAGAAAAAGATATGTGTTGTAAAGAAATTGTAATTTTAACTAAATAGTTGTAACACCCTGATATTTTATGAAAAATATTCTTTTTAATTTCATTAATGTCTTGTGTTGTACACTACACAAAAATAAGCTTGCACAACACACATCCTTGACTTGCCTTGCATTACACGCAATCGCGACCTTCCTCGATAGCGTGTGTAGTACGCAATAACGAGTTTCACTAAACAACAATATGATATTAAAATATTATTAAAACTAGCCGTTATGAATAGTAATAACCGCTTTTTGAAATTTTGTAAATTTTATTTTTCAAAATGCACTTCATTTTTGGATTCAGAATATCGAAATTAGCTTAGGATGAAATTTTGGTACTTTTCGGATAACTTTCATTTTCTGATTAATAGTGAAAATTACTAAATTTTAATTAAATAAAACCTTTTTAATTGAAATAATTAATAGTGATAAATTATTAATTTGAATGGTTTTAATGTATATGTATAATATATTTTTACAATTTAATACAATTTTGGTCATTGGATGAAATTTCACATTTAAACCAGATATAAACAAGTGTCAATCTTTTGATAGTTATTATCTCTTAAGAACACGCTATTTGTTATGACGAGTGGAATTAATTTTTAAATTAATTAATGCTACTGATATGTTTTGAATTTTGTAAAATAGACATTATTTTTGAATTCATAATATCAAATATAGCTGAGGCCTAATTTGTGGTATATTTCTAGAAAAGTTCATTTTTTGATGAATAGTGAAACCACTAAGTGGTAGTTAAAAAAATGAATTTTTCATAAAACTTAATTTTACCTCTTCTGTGAGTGAAATTTCAAAAATCCGAGATACACGGTTGATGTCAGTAAGTAAAATGTGGTTCAATGAGATGAAAATAATTTTTGGTGAATAGTAACTTTTTACTTTTTTTACCATGGTTAATAGTAAATAGGGTAATTAAGGGTAAAAATGATATTATTATTACCCTAAAACATGTCCTAATTCTATTGGATAAGTTTAATTAGCCCCAAAACAACCTTAGGAATAAAATATGACCATTTATGCCCACTTGGATTAGATTAGGACATTTATTACTAATTTATTTAAAGAAGGGTTAAAATAGTTAAAATCAATGTGGAATAAGTATATCATTTTTAATATAGGGTTATACATAAGATAAATTCGACTATAAATATTCATTAGAAAGCTAAAACGATTTCCTACATAATTATATTTTATTTGTAATTTATATACTTTAAATAAGTTAATTTATATATGACACAAAGATGATGTGGCAATTGTCTTATTAATGAAATATTGACATAATTGATGTTATAAATACCCAGATAAATGTAATTTGAGACTTTTTATGAATTGAAATAATTTTATAGGTTAATATGACATGTAAGTATTGATTTAATGAACGTTTTTAGAACTACCCATTCTTTTATGATTTTCACAAAAATCAATTACTAAAAAGTGTCAAAATTGACATAAAATAGTTTTTAAAACAAATATTATATTATTAATTGTTATATTATTCATAAAAATATAAGGTTCGGCCAAATGACCTAGATAAGGTTATTTATATTAATGATAAACAAATTGGGGTTCGTTTGGCTTCTTATAGTAATTTTATTAACCTTATGTTATAAGAACACAAGAAGACACGGTAAAAGTAAAATTATTTAACTTAATGTTAAATCTAAATGATAAGGTTAAAATAAGAACCTAAACTTGTCTAAATTCTATTGGATGAGAGTATTTCGACCCATCCTCACCTTAGCTTCTAAATAAATGAATTTGGAGCTATTTAAAACCGAATTTGGCATTATAATAAAATAATAGTTTTTGTTATTCCAAAGGTGCCCCTCTCCTCCCTTATAAAAGGGAACCTCCTCCCTCTCTTCCTCACACCACATTGAGCCTTACATCTCGGCCAACACTTGCAAAATTCTCTTCTCCACTTGCCTAGAAACATCCTAGAGGTTCTGGTCTTCCTCAAAGACCAATTTTAGTTCCCTAAAATGAGATCTCAAAGAGGCGCTTCAAAGAAGAGGAGGTTCGGACACTTACGAAGCAAATCGGACCTAAGGTAAGGGAAATATCACAATCTCATTTTTATCCGAGATTGTTTATACTTTGGTATTTACTGTGGTGTATTTTATCACCCACATCCATGTTTCCTCAATATGTAATATTATTTCCATCCACCTACAATTTTTTTAAATCCCATTTTACCCTTCGGTGAGTTTTTAGTAAAAGATATGAAAGGAATCTTTTGTTGTTTTTCGTACGAGGTACTTTTTTGACTTTTCTCAACAAAAGTACGAGAAGAATGTTTTCTTAACATATACAGCATGAACCAATTTTTAAATCTTTATTTTCATGAAGCTTCCTCAAAAATATTTCATGACTATTTTCAAGAAAATCATTTTCCATTAAAAATGCATGACATTTTGTGAAAATAACATTATTTTAAAGAAGAAAGGATTTTTTCCTCAAGAATTCATTTCAAATGTTTTATCAAAACCATTTTCCATATAAAATGAAATTATTTAATATGTGTATGTTTTAAGTATAATGTCTCTATCATTTACATGGTTTCACTTTTCTTATTATGAAATGATATCCATTTCTTTTATATGGATTACGTTATGATGGGATGATGTTTATGAAACCCATTTTATTCATTGGGTTATTATGAATGATGTATGTTTATATTGTGGCAGATGAAAGAATGATTTCAATACGAGATGGGTGGGACCTATATCTCCCTCTTATGTATTGGGTAAAGATTTATATCTCATGAGATAGACATGGCTGGAACTGCAAGTTAAACCGGTTTAGTAATACAGGACTGGAACGAGGAGTGATCTCGATTCAGAAAGGGACTTTGTCCACAAAGATGGTCTCGACAGCAATTCCTTGGCTAATATGGAAATCATGTCATGTGCTTAATGGTTTCCACAATTACATGTTTTATTCCCATGCTATTTTATCATTCTTAATGTTTCTTTATGATCTATGCCTTACATACTTCCATGTTTTATGTCATTGCTCAAGTATTGGATGTTTAAACATTATGTTCATGTTTTTAAGTTCAAATGTATATAGTATGTTTTATTTTATACATGCTTACCCTTACTGAGCATTTTATCCCACCCTTTTTTTGTTTTCTTTTCCCCAGGATATAAAGAAAGGTTTCAGGTAATAAAAAAAGGGGAAGATATTTATTGGAGATGTTGAAGATCTTTCACCATGATTAGAAGATTTTATTCTGAGTTTCCAAAGACACTAAACTATTATGGTCCTTGTGTGTCTGTTTTTTTATGTACTAAGTATTCTGAAAAAGTAATATAATGTTCATGTACGTCAAGATTCGGGTCTCTACAGTTGGTATCAGAGCAAAGGTTTAGTCAACCTTTGGAAACTAGGATGCGAGAACATTAGTGAGATCCCTAGAGATATTTCTAAGGTATGTCTAGGGATGTCCCTGAGGATAAGTATATGTATAGGATATAGTGCTAGAACTATGGTAACAATATTATAATATAACCGAAGATGTTAGATATTGAGGGTGCTCCCCCTTTATTATGTTGTTTTCCCTAGCGTGATTTTTTCCTCTCACAATATTCTTTTTGGGTTTTAGAAAATGGCTGGAAACAAGATGATTCACGATAATGGAGGATACGATGAACAATGGAATGATATTCTTCATGAGAAACCAAATGAAATGGTATTTTTATGTATAAACATCATTATTATGTTGAATCAACAATCTCTTAATATGATCAATAAATTAAAATTTGTTAAGTTTCCTAACTCAGCTAATAAGAGAAAGATGGAGTTTAATGATGATCATATAGGAAAGAAATTTCAATTTCCCCTATGTAAATCATGTGGGAAGAGGCATCAAGGAGAATGTTTCAAAGGAACTGGAAGATGCTTTAGGTGTGGAAAATAAGGACACAAAGCCAGTAAGTGAAAAGGAAAAGGTTCAGTTAACACCATGGATGACGATAATGGTATTTCTACGACATCAACAATCGTCAAATGTTTTAAATGTGGAATGTACGTGCATTATGCAAACCAATTCCCTAAGGGAAAGTCTCATGAAGATAATAAGTACGGTCGTATGGGTAGTATTTATGTTGATGATGATGAAGAGACTACAAATGATATGTGAGATGAAATAATTGTTGAAGCTCGGTTAATTGTTTAAGAAGGCAGTGGAATTATTGTATGTTTATCAAGAGTTATGTTGTATAGTTAATGGTACTGTGGAATAAAGAATCATATAAGGATTTTTACACTATTGATTTTCCTAAAGTATTTGAAATTATATGTTGAATGGTACTGGTAAGCATGGATGGTTATTCAGATATTTTTGGAAGGTAAATGATATGCGCATAATGAAGGGATAAGAAGATAATGATATGTTTGATTGTATTCATGATCTCATGACTGATATAAGGACTAAGTGATATTATGGTTTGATTATATAGATTTTTGGGATTTTGGTATGAGGAAAGAGTTAACTTTTGATAGTATTCGTGTTTTCACTAATGTTATATGGTAATTTATCTTTCACGAGAATATATGACTAAGGTATTAAAGTGTTTAGAATGCAACCAACAAGATATATCCTATTATATATGTGAGATAAAAGATTGTATTCACAATATTGGTAGATAACATTTCTATTAATTGTTTTCTTTATACTATGATCTTGGACCGAAGTATTTTAGATAAGCCTAAATATTGGAATGGATTATGTTGGAAATAAGTTAGTATAATTTAAGGATATAACTTTTTTCGATATTATTGATGGGATGTTATAGTAATGTAGTTTTAGAAAAAGGACAACCTGCAGGATGGGTGACAACCCATCGCCTCGGACAAGGCTGTGGGAATCGAACCCACAACCGAAGTGTGACTGGCCTTTATCGCCTACCACTGGCCTACAGGAAGACCCTGTTTAGTAGAAACTAGTTTTATTATATTAAGCAGAATGATATATAAAGTATAAGTCCATTTTAGGAACCATATATGATTAATCTCACTATAGATGGACTTATGTATTTTTGATAACTTTTATAACCTTTTGTTTGAGACAGATGGAATGACCCATCATTCTATCACATGATCTGCTAACACATCACGAATAACAAATTCAACTTCATTTCATTAAGGGATGAAGTGGAAATTGTTCAATTAACAAACAACAGTTAGATTGTACCAAAATCATGTAAGTATTTCTTTTAATTCATCAACTTTAGGGAAATGATCTTGAAAACCAAAAATGTTGTCCTAGTGCCTTTATATCCGATGAATCAGATGGTACCTTAGATCATCAAAAATCTATGGATTTGTGATTTCTGGATTTTCTATAACCATGTTCTCTACCACTCTCCATCAGAACATAATGGTTAGATTTCTCTTCCATATCCATATTTTCATCTATATGGAATCCCAGTGATTAGTTTATTTGGATAACCGTTATTTTTCATACTTCTGTTTTTAAAGATAGGTTTTGGTATTCCATTTTACAATGTGGGTTTCTATTAAAGAAACATTCGAGGAGTAAACCATTTATAACCCCGACGAATTTCGAGGGCGAAATTCGTTTTAATGTGGGTAGAATGTAACACCCCGAGATTTTATGAAAAATATTCTTTTTAAGTTCATTAATGTCTTGTGTTGTACGCTAAAAAAAAGGAGCTTGCACAACACACATCCTTGTCTTGCCTTGTATTACACGCAATCGTGACCTTCCTTGATAGCGTGTGTAGTACGCAATAACGAGTTTCACTAAACAACAATATGCTATTAAAATATTATTAAAACTAGTCGTTATGAATAGTAATAACCACTTTTTGAACTTTTGTAATTTTGTTTTCAATATGGACTTCATTTTTGGATTCGGAATATCGAAATTATCTTAGGGTGAAATTTTGGTACGTTTCGGATAACTTTCATTTTCTGATGAATAGTGAAAATTACTAAATTTTAATTAAAAATAACCTTTTTAATTGAAATAATTAATATTTATAAATTATTAATTTTATTGGTTTTAAAGTATATTTAGAATATATTTTTACAATTTAATACAATGTGTGTCATTGGATGTAATTTCACAATTAAACCAGACATAAACAATTGTCAATCTTTTGATAGTTATTATCTCCTAAGAACACGCTATTTGTTTTGACGACGGAAATTAATTTTTAAATTAATTAATGAAACTGATATGTTTTGAATTTGGTAAAATAGACATTATTTTTGAATTCATAATATCAAATATATCTTAGGCCTAATTTTTGGTATTTTTCTGGAAACTTTAATTTTTTGATGAATAGTGAAACTACTAAGTAGTAGTTAAAAAAATGAATTTTTCATAAAACATAATTTTACTGCTTCTGTGAGTGGAATTTCAAAAATCCAAGAGACACGTTTGATGTCAGTAAGTAAAATGTGGTTCAATGAGATGAAAATAATTTTTGGTGAATAGTAACTTTTTACTTTTTTTACCACGGTTAAAAGTAAATAGGATAATTAAGTGTAAAAATGATATTATTATTACCCTAACACATGTCCTAATTCTATTGGATAAGTTTAATTCGAACAAAAACAACCTTAGGAATAAAATATGACCATTTAGGCCCTCTTGGATTAGATTAGGACAATTATTATTAATTTATTTAAAGAAGGGTTAAAATAGTTAAAATCAATGTTTAATAAGTATATAATTTTTAATATAGGGTTATACATACGATAAATTAGACTATAAATATTCATTATGAAGAAAAAATTATTTCCTACATAATGATATTTTATTTGTAATTTTTAGACTATAAATAGGTTAATTTATTTATGACACAAAGATGATGTAGTAATTATCTTATTAATGAAATATTGACATAATTGATGTTATAAATACACAAATAAATGTAATTTGAGACTTTTTATGAATTAAAATAATTTTATAGATTAATATGACATGTTTGTGTTGATTTAATTAACATTTTTAGAACTAATCATTCTGTTATTATTTTCAAAAAAAAATCAATTACTAAATATTGTCAAAATTGACATAAAATAGGGTTTAAAAAATATTATATTATTAATTGTTATTTTATTCTTAAAAATATAAGGATCAGCCAAATGATTTAGATAAGGTTATATATATTAATAATAAAAAAAATTGGGGGTTCTTTTGGCTTCTTATTTTATGTTTATTAACCTTATAGTATAAGAACACAAGAAGACACAGTAAAAGTAAAATTATTTAACTTAATGTTAAATCTAAATGATATGGTTAAAATAGGAACCTAAACATGTATAAATTCTATTGGATGAGAGGATTTTGACCCATCCCCACCTTTGCTTCTAAATAAATAAATTTGGAGCTATTTAAAACCGAATTTGGCCTTATAATAAAATAATATTTTTAGTTATTCCAAAGGTGCACCTCTCCTCCCTTATAAAAGGGCACCTCCTCCGTTACTTCCTCACACCACATTGAGCCTTCAAGCTCGGACAACCCCTGCCAAATTCTCTTCTCCACTTCCCTAGCAACATCCTAGAGGTTCGGGTCTTCCTCAAAGACCAATTTTAGTGCCCTAAAAGGAGATCTCAAAGAGGTGCTTCATAGAAGAGGAGGTTCGAACACTTTCGAAGCAAATCAGACCTAAGGTAAGGAAAATATCACAATCTCATTTTAATCCGAGATTTTTTATACATTGGTATTTACTGGGGTGTATTTTATCATCCACATCCATGTTTCCTCAATATGTAATATTACTTCCATCCACCTAAAATTTTTTAAACACCATTTTACCCTTCGGTGAGTTTTTAGTAAAAGATATGAAAGGAATCTTTTGTTGTTTTTCGTATGAGGTACTTTTTTGACTTTTCCTGACAAAAGTACGAAAATAATGTTTTCTTAACTTATAAGGCACGAACCGATTTTTAAATCTTGATTTTCATGAAGCTTCCTCAAAAAGATTTCATGACTATTTTCAAGAAAATCGTTTTCTTTTAAAAATGCATGGCATTTTGTGAAAAGAAAATTATTTTAAAGAAGAAAGGATTTTTTCCTCAAGATTTCATTTCAAATGTTTTATCAAAACCATTTTCCATTTAAATGAAATTATTTTATTTGTGTATGTTTTAAGTATAATGTCTCTATTATTTACATGGTTTCACTTTTCTTATTATGAAATGATATCCATTTCTTTAATATGGATTATGTTATGATGGGATGATATTTATGAAACCCATTTTATTCGTTGGGTTATTATGAATAATGTATGTTTATATTGTGGAACACGAATGAATGATTTTAATATGATATGTGTGGGACCTATATCTCCCTCCAATTCATTGTGTAATGATTTATATCTCATGAGATAGACATGGCTGGAACGACAAGTTAAACAGGTTCAGTAATACAGGACTCAAACAAGGAGTGATCTCGATTCAGAAAAGGGACTTTGTCCACTAAGATGGTCTTGGCTGCAATTTCTTGGCTAATATGGAAATCATATCATGTGTTTAATGGTTGCCACAATTACATGTTTTATTCCCATGCTATTTTATCATTCTTAATGTTTCTTTATGATCTATGCCTTACGTACTTCCATGTTTTATGTCATTGCTCAAGCTTTTGATGTTTAAACATTATTTTCATGTTTTTATGTTCAAATGTATATAATATGTTTTATTTTATCCATTCATACACTTACTGAGCGTTTGAGCTCACCCTTTTTATGTTTTATTTTCCTAGGATATAAAGAAAGGTTTTAGGTAAGAAAAAAGAGGGGAAGATCTTTATGGGAGATGTTGAACATCTTTCACCACGATTAGAAGATTTTATTCCGAGTTTACAAAGACACTAAACTATTACGGTCCTTGTGTGTGTGTTTTTGTTATGTACTAAGTATTCCGCAAAAGTAATGTAATGTTCATGTACGTCAAGCTTCGGGTATCTACTATAGTAAATATAATACATGTAATATATAAATATATTTTCCATCATAATTTCCACCATAATTAAGGGTAAAGGGGAAATGAAAATTCATCATTTAGTGAGGTTTTTGTTCTCCATTCATGTAAACAGAATGTTTGATATTCATTTTATGGAGGTTTGTGTAAGTGTATGTAAATCCCATAGAATAAAACATAAAATAATATTTAGTATAATGTTTTTGCCTATAACTACTGTTAAAATGATTTTGTATGGGGTGGATAAGGAAAATAAGAGATAGGATCTTGAGACAATATGTTTCTTTATAATCTGTTAACTCCTTTTGGTTTGTACCACAATGCATCCTTGAGATGACTTATGCCAAAGGTAATAATTACAAGAGAAATGGGTGGAATTTTGGAGTTTGTTTTAGAATAGTTTGGGAGATAAAATTTTCACTAGAGGTGTGAGGAAGTTGGTTGATGTGGTGGTCTTTTATAGGGTAGGGATAAGAGACACTTCTCATTTTTGAAATCAAGTTAGGTGTACCCATGTTTATACAAAAAAATTCATAAAAAACCAATCAATCTCAATAATTGAAGGTTAATGGACGAAAAATGCTGAGAATATAGTTTTTGGTAAAATTTATAGGTTATTTTGGGTATTATATTTATGGTTTAGTAATTTATTAAAAAAAATTTCTCTTAACTGATGTAATTAATTTAAATCACATTCATTAATATTTTTGGTAAAAAAAGATAAATTTTTTAGAAATTAGAAATTATTATTATTAAAAATAGGAAATCCATTTTGTCAAATTTTTATTATAGTAATGGAAGAAATAAAATTAAAATTAATCCCACATTCGTGTCAAAAATGAATATTTTTAAAATAAAAATGACCAAATTTTTTCTATGTTTTTTAACACCCTTAGATTTCATTGTACATTATCTCATTAAAATAATTCAATAGCTTTCGTTACATGCAACACTATGTTCAAATGCACCAAAACTTACCAAAATAGTCGTTCAAAAGCGGTTATGAATAGTATTATGTGCATTTTGAATTTTATATAATCCATATAATTTTGTAATCCATATTATCTGTTTCTTATACATAATATTAGAACAAATTAATTTTTTTCATATAAAATAATTATTTTTCAAAAATTACAATTTTACCGACTTTTAATGGCGAACCTTATTAAAAAAAATATTTGTCACTTTTATATATTAAATTTAATGAAATTAAATTCTTATTTAGAATCAGAACATAAAAATTTAGATTGGATATATTTTTGGAACTTTCCTAATAACTTTCATTTCTTGATAAATAGTGAAAAATACTAAATTTTAATTTAGAAAACTTTTTAATCGATATAAATTATGGCGTTAATATATTCATTAGAATGGTTTAGAAGTATAATTAGATTATATTTTTATCATTTAGTATAATTTAGGTCATTAAAAGTAATTTCACATTTAAATTTGACATAAACAAATGTCAATCATTTGATAGTTTTTACTTTTTAAAAACACATTTTTTGGTTTTGACAAACGGAATTAATTTTAAATTAATAAATTAAACTTCAATGTTTTGAATATGGTAAAATAGACTTAATTTTTTAATTCCTAATATCAAAATTATCTTAGGGTGGATTTTTTGTATTTTTCTAAAAACATTCAATATTTGATGAATAGTGAAAAACACTAAGTTATTGTTTAAAACCAACTTTTTATTTAAAAAATAATTTATATTATTTAAATTTATATTACGTCAAAATATATATAAAATAACTATATATTTTCAATGTAATTAATTTGGGTCAATCTATAATAAAAATTGTTGTATAAATTTTTATTGTACTTTTTCCGTCTTTTACCCACCTTCTAAGAGCATTAGAAAATTTGAATAAAACATAATTTTACCACTTCTGTTAGTTGAATTTCAAAAATCCAAGAAACACTGTTGAACACCATAAGTAAAATGTGTTAATATATGATGAAAATAATTTTTGGTGAATAGTAACTTTTGACTTTTATTTACCATAGTTAAAATTAAATATGGTAATTAAGCATAACAATGATATAATAATTATCATAACAAATGTCATAATTATATAGGATAAATTTAATTTGACCAAAAAAACCATAGGAATAAAATATGATCCCCTGTTGTCCACTTGGATTAGATTAGGACCTTTATTATTATTTTATGTAAAGAAGAGTTAAAAGAGGTGAATTCAAAGATTATTAACTAACCCATTTGTAATATAAGGCTACACACAATATAAATTCAACTATAAATATTAATTAGAAAGAAAAAAAATTCATATGTAATTGTATTTTATTTATAATTTTTAGACGTTAAATAATTTAATTTAATTATGACAAAATGTTGATGCAGTAATAACATTATTAATGAAAATTTTAAATAATTGATATTATAAATAACCAAATAAATGTAAATTGAGACTTATGAATAATAAAAAAAATTTGTAGTTTTATATGACATGTTAGGGTAGGATAAAAAAATTTATTCGAAGTGGTAAATTTTTTATGGATTTCAAAATAATCAAATACTAAATTGTGTCAAATTGATATAATTGAGTTTTTAAAACAAACATTATATTATTAATTGAAATAATACTCCTAAAAATATAAGGTTTGGAAGAAAGACACATATAATAATATATATGACATTAATGAACCACTTTGTGTTCTATTGGAATTTTATAGTATGTTTTGTTAACCATATAATGTAAAAATACAAAGAGACATGGTAAATTTCAAACTATTTAACTAAAAGTTAAATCTAAATGATAAGGTTAATATGATGTCCAAAACCTATCTAAAAACTGATTTTCTGAGAGTTTTTCGACCCATTCCCACCATAGCCTATAAATAATTCATTTTTGAGCCATTAGAAACCAAATATGATTTTATTATAATATATTGTTTCGAGCTTTTCCGAAAGTGACCCTCACCTCTCTTATAAATGGGGACTTCCCGTTCTATTAATTTCAATCCTCCAAAGAGTTTTGGTTAAGCCAAAACCTGCCCAAATGTCCTCCCAACTTACCTCAAATCATCTTAGAGTCCTTACTTTGATCAGAAAGCCAACCTATGGACCCCTTTTGATCAACTCAAAAGGAAACACCCGAAGAAGAGATAATAGTTTAATCACCTATTTCAAGTTATTTTCATCTTCCAATTCCTCTTTCTATAAAGTTTCTATTATAAAATAATAACTTCAGTATATTATATATACTTTCATGTTATTATAAAAATGGTAAATCCATATACATTATTCTATCCATCCAATAAGTGACAATGTCACCATACGTGCGTATGTACGGATTACCGTCTCCATGTCGTAGTGTAGTTTGTTATTCAAACACTTCATTGATTGTATGGGTATAATAATGAGAATAACTTATGTAAATAATAAATATAACATGTTAATAATTCTGTATATATGATATACCATCCAATTACATATGATTTTTTCTCCAATATAATGATATTTTCGCTCGTGTGTACGTACAAATTACCATCTCCACGACTCGATGAGATTCATTTCCACGTTCACCATTCATCAATGATTTTTAAAAAAAAAATATATATATATATATAATTAAAAATTATGAAATATAGGACATAATAATTATACTAGAGATATATATATGTACTCAAATACATCTTATTCACTTAGTTCCGTTCAATACGATATGAAAACAGAAACAGCGTTTATGGATATGTATGACATACCGTCTCCATAAACGGTGTCTTCAATTTCATATATATGTCTATTATACATATTTATATTCTCAATATAGATGATATAAAAATCATTTTTTATATTCTGTAAGTATTTAAATCGGGATCTATGTGATACAATCCAGATTAACAAGTTAAAACACGTACGATAAAGAAAGCGATTATTACCCGAAATGTTAATTTAACATGAAAATTATTATTAAATGAGAAGTGTAAAATCATAAATGAATCATGTATGATATAATAAATATTAATATGGTTCTTTTATAGTTTAATAACATTCTACAGTTTTTATACAGGAGGTTAAACATACCCTTGACTAATGGAAAGTACATGGTAAGGGTTAATTTTACAATCTCTTTATTTTCTGAGGTTATTTTTATGTAAGTATTTAATTGGACATATTTATTATCCACGTCCATGTTTCATTAATGAGATTTCAGAGTGATTATTTTAAGTGATTTTTTTTACTAAAACATCATTTTAAATGTTTTAAATATTTATTCTTCTAAATCATTCTCATTAATGTCCATGTTTCCAAAATGGTTTTTAAGGAATTATTTATATGGAAATGAATGTTTTTAAAATGTTAATTCCATTCAAAAGTTCCAGTGTGGTATGGGAAACACTGATTCAAAAATATCTTTAAATTTATTCCTTTCAAAATTGTGTGAATTTTAAATGTTTTCATCAAAAAGGGTTATTTCCCTCAAAGAGTTTTACAAATCAGTTTCATTTATGTCATCATCATATGATGGAATTAAAAATTATTTGATGTTGATTTATTATGATAAAAATATTCCATATTGTATTGATGGTATTATGATATGTTTGACTGTGGATGTGTTATTTTTATACCATTCCGGGTTTATGAAGAAGGTATTGACATTTCGTATGCTAGTTTCAATACGAATTTTTATGTTATGCTTAAACCTATTCATATGAGGAATGCATTGGACATAGTAAGTGATGGGTGGAGCCCGCTATAGCTCCTTGATGCATCGGTAGGTCTCATGAGACAAACTAATGTCTCCGCAAAAGGCCTTGAAAAAATCGCATTTGTAGTCTTGGAAGAAGGCCTTGATTATGTGGTCATGAAGTCGGGGATTATGTATTCCCCCATTATGAATGTTGCGAATGATATTGCATGTGATCATTAGACTAGTAGAATATACATATGAATAAGTAAATGGAATTATTTTATAGTATCTTTGCTATATTAAGTTGACGTTTAAGTTTAAAATAATTTTTTTATTCTTATAAATTTATTTAAATGTTTATCATTATTTATGAATGTTTTCACTATATTGTTATCATTACTGTTCATCTTAGCTCACCCCTTTCTATGTTTTAATTTTTCTAGGATTCCAAGAAGTGTATTATGATTCATAAGAAGTGTTAAAATTGGGGATTAATGGAATCATCAATGGATCATTTATGGTTTTTTTATTTTATAATATTTCATGTAACTTTCATGAATGTAATCTATTTTCCAAGACTGATAAATTGATCCATCATTCAGGACATGATTCCTTGTAATCATGCCAATGTTACGTAATAATGCACCGACTCTGGGTAACTGGGGTCGGGGCGTTATAGTAGGTATCAAAAGAAGTTTATCAATAACCATGGAAACTATATTTAGATAAACTCTGATAAGGAAACATTACCGTAAGATAGACTTTGAGGATTAGTATATAAGATCATCCAAAAAAATACAAATGTAGATATTATGTGGATTTTCCATGAAATACATCCTTGTCTAGATACGAGCAGGTAGAGGCGACTATGGAATAGATGTACCTAGGAGTGAATACTCTGGCAAAGAGTTTTGTTCTAGACCCGGGGTATCCTGGTACATGATAATGGGACTTTCTACACTCTTCGATATGACACTCCCGAGGGATATGCAAGTGAAAATTCACATTTTCTTTACAATCCATTATAAAGGATTTATGAGTAAATACTTTCTAAATGAAAACATTTTTATGATTATGCATTATATGAACAAACATTGCAATTTACATTATGTATTTTACATGTTTGGAATTATGAATTGCAATTCATAAACTGACCTACTGTATGCCATTTTTGGAAATGGCGCCTAGTAGAAGGAATGAGAACTCCAACAATACGCATGATCCAAAGAGTAAGAAGCATCATATCTTCCACGGTATTGAGACAACATTTAGAAATGAAGTAGTCTCCCATGTATTATAATAATATGAAGAAATGGTATCATGTATTAATAAGATAAGTAAAAAATTCATTGAGTCCTGTGGATTTGAAGGGAAGAAATAGATGAAAAGGATGGAACAGAGAAAGATGGATAAAGGGAAGAGGGGAAAGAATGATTTTCCCATATGTGATAACTGGGAAAAGAATCACCTTAGCAATTGATTAAAGGAAATGGGAGTTTGTTATAAGTGTGGTGAAAAATGACACAATGTAAGTGATTGAAAAGGTAAGAAAAAGGTTTCAAATCTATAATGGTTCATCTACAAGGAGTATAGACACTATGTGAATCAATGTCCAAATCATCTGAGTATGCCCCAAATGATGCTATTGGATAATAATCATGTTATGATCCTACCACAGATGAAGAGGAATGACTAGTGTTATTATGTTGTTATTAAATAATTATTTCATTTGAGTGATGTATCAATAATGTACTAATTATAAGAATTATGGAAATAAATATGGATTGTATTGTAGTACTATTTAATCAAGGATTTGAGATTGCATGGTACTAAGTAAAGTGACATAGTTTCAGGTTAAACTTTTTGGATAATATATGGTTGAAGGAAAGAAAAACCTTAATATGGTCTGATACTGAGGTAGTAATTTTGGAATAAGAGATGGTTTATTGGATAAATTATATTTGATATTCTTGACTACCTTGGAAGTGATTGATGTTTTGTTTATTCTATCATCATTTGAATATTCAAAAAAAATTATATAAGGAATATATCTAATATTATAAAAGGAATAAGGTAGCATGAATGTAATCGATATGGTTTTATGGTAATTGAGGGTGTTACCATGTTTTAAAAGAATACATGATAAAGTTATTCATATGTTATTACGTGGAAAAAGTGATCTTCATTTTTTTTACTTTCCTTATAAATTTTGGACTGTGAGTTTGGATAGAATTATATTGGATAAGTTTATAGGTTAGAATGTATTATTTTTTAAGTTGGATACTATTATTAATGATAAATCATTTCTTAATATTATTTTTGGATTGTTTTAAAAAGGAAAACCCGGAGGTCGGGAAAAAACCCATTGTGTTTGGAAAGGCTGCAAGACTTAAACCACAGCCGAAGGGCGACAAAGGGTGCATCAGCTATCACTGGGCTACGTAATATCTTGGTTTTTATAATGTAGTTTTTTTATAGACTAACAAATTAATTGTAAATTCATTATTTTTGAAACACTATATGATAATGATAAATATAATATTTTTGAATACAATTATACTTTGGAAGGAAAGATGATTTTATGGTAGGAATTAGTTGAAGGACGAAACTCTACTTGTCAGGAATATTATTACCAACTTATTCTTTGAATAAATCAATTCTTAAACATTAGGGAAGGGATCTAAAAACCAAAAATGTGTTATCCTAATACCTTATGTTTTTTTGAACCATTGATATTTTAAATCATCAAAGATTGATGTCTTTGAAGCCCTCAATTTTACAATTGTTTATGATTGATGACCTCAATCACTCCCTATAAATATTTATTTTTTCCCAAAAATTATGCTAGTTTAATTTCCAGAAATTCTCTCCTAATCGAGATCATAACTTGGTGTTGAATTTTTCATTTCCCTTTCCCTCTTATTAAGACTAAATTTAATTAATCCAATTTTCGATGTGGATTTTCCACAAAGGTATTTTTCTATTTTTAACGCTTTCTTTTTGTAGAATAATTTCAAATTTAGAGGATACAATTTATTGAAGGAGGGTAGATTGTAACACCCCAAGATTTCATAGTACATTATCTCATTATATTAATTCAACAGCTTGCGCTACACGCAACACTGCATTCGAATTCACCAAAAATTACCAAACTAGTTGTTCAAAAGCAGTTATTTATAGTATAACAGAATTTTGAATTTTATATACTCCATATAGTTTTAGAATCCATATTATGTGTTTTTAGACATAATATTAGAACAAATTTATTTTTTTCTGATAAAAGTATTATTTTTCAAAAATTCAATTTTACCGCCTTTTAATGGAATACATTTTTAAAACCAATATTTGACACTTTTATATATTCAATTTAATGAAATTAAATTCTTCTTTAGAATCAGAACATAAAAAATGTAGTTTGGATAAGTTTTTGGTTAATTTTTTGATAACATTAATATTTTGCTGAATAATGAAAACACTAATTTTTTTTTAAATAACCTTTTTTAATCGATATAAATTATAGTGTTAAATTATTAATTTGAATGGTTTTGAAGTATAATTATATTATATATTTATCATTTAATATAATGTAGGTCATTACAAGTAATTTCACATTAAAATTTGACATAAACATATGGAAATATTTTTATAGTTTTTACATTTTAAAAACACACTTTTTTGGTTTTTACAACTATAATTAATCTTAAATTAATAAATTAAATTTATATGTTTTGAATTTGTTAAAATATAGATCATTTTCTAATTTAGAATATCAAAATATTCATAAAACATAATTTTAGCACTTCTGTGAGTTGAATATCAAAAATATGAGAGGCAAGTTTGACATCAATAAGTAAAATGTGGTTCAATAAGATGAAAATAATTTTTGGCTAATAATCACTTTTCACTTTTATTTACCACAATTAAAATTAAATAGGGTAATTAAAGGTATAAATGATATTATAATTACCCTAACACATTTCCTAATTTTATTGGATAAATGTAATTCGACCAAAAACATTAGGAATAAAATATCATCCCCTTTGGTCCACATGGATTAGATTAAGACATTTATTATTTTTTTATTTAAAGAATAGTTAAAAGATTTAAATTCAATGTTTAATAACTAAAACATTTTTAATATAGTGATACACAAAATAAAAATTCAACTATAACTATTCATTAGTAAGATAAAAATATTTCCTACATAATTTTGCTTTATTTGTTATTTTTAGTCATTAAATATTATAATTTATTTATGACAAAATGATGATGTAGTAATTACCTTATTAATGAAATATTTAAATAATTCATATTATAAGTATCTAAATAAATGTAAATTGGGACTACTGAAAAATTAAACTAATTTTCTTAGAAAATATAGCATGTTAGGGTTGCATAAATAAATTTAATTTGGTGTGATAATGGATTTATGGAATTCAAAAAAATCAAATACTAAATAGTGTCAAAATTGAACTAATTGAGTTTTTAAAACAAATATTATATTATTAATTGATATAATAGTCTTAAAAATCTATGGGTTGGCCAAAAGACTTATATAAAAATATGTATGAAATTAATGAACCCCTTTGCCTTCTATTGGCATTTTATAGTGTGTTTATTAACCATATAATATAAAAATACAAAGAGACATGGTAAATATCAAACTATTTAACTAAGAGTTAAATCAAAATAATATGGTTAATATTATGAACTAAACCTGTATAAAACCTATTGGTTGAGAGGTTGTAGAACCATACCCATCTTATACATTAAATAATTCATTTTAGAGCCATTAGAAACCGAAAATGATTTTATTATAAAATAATGTTTCAAGCTTTTCCTAAAGATACCCTCACCTCTCATATAAAAGGGAACTTCAACTTCTATTAATTTCACACATCCAAAGCCTTTTGGATCGGCCAAACCCTACCCAAATATCCTTGAATCATCCCTCATATCAACCTAGAGTCCTTAATTTGATCATAAATCCACCCTAAGGAGCCCTTTTGATCAACACAAAAGAAAACACCCGGAGAAGAGATAAAAATTTCATCACCACATTCAAGGCCTTTTTTATTCCACTTCCTCTTTATTTTTAGTTTCCATTATAAAATAATAACTCTAGTATATTCAATATTAAATTATGTTATTATAATAATGGTACAACCATATTCATTATTTTATCCATCCTATAGATGACAGAGTCACCATAAGTGCATACGTAATGATTACCGTCTCCACGTTGTGCTGTAGTTTATTATTCAAACACTAAATAGATTGGAAGGGTATAATAATGAGTCTAAAATTTATTAATAATAAATATAACATGTTAATGATTCTGTATATGTGATATAACATCCAATTACATATGATTTTTCCATCAATATAATGATATGTTTTCTCATGAGTACGTACGGATTACCGTCTCAAAGATGCAATGAGAATCATTTCCATGTTCACCATTCAACGATGATTATAAATATATATATATATATATATTATTAATAAGTATGTAATATATGGCATAATAATTCTACTAGATAGATATATATATATATATATTTACTTACATATATCTTATTCACTTATTTTCATTCAATACGATATGAAAACAGAAACATCGTTTATGCGTATGTACGACCCACAGTCTCCATAAACGGTGTACTCATTTTCATTCATATGAATTTTATAAATATTTAAATTCAAAATATATATGATATATAAATAATTTTTTATATTCTGGAATTATTTAAATCATTATCTAGGTGATAAAATCAAGAGTAACAATTTAAAACAGGTACGATAAAGAAAGCAATTATCACTCAAAATGTTAATTTAACATGGAAATTATTATTAAATGGGTAGTATAAAGTCATAAATGAATCATGTATGATGTCATAAATATTAATATGGTTCTTGTATAGTTTAATAACATACTATAGTCTTTATACAGGAGGTTAAAAATACCCTTGACTAAAGGAAAGTACAAGGTAAGGGTTAATTTCACAATCTCTTTATTATCTGAGGTAGTTTTTACATAACTACTGGGACATATTTTTATCCCTCTCCATGTTTCCTAAAAGTGTTTTCTATGGGAATCTTTTAATTGAAATTTTTACTAAAACATCATTTAAAATGTTTTTAATATTTATTCTTTTAAATCATTCTCATTAATGTCCATGTATTCATAATCAGTTTTAAGGAATTATTTATATGGACATGAATGTTTTTTAAATGTTAATTCCATTAAAAAGATTCAAAGTGTTATGTGAAACTTTGATTAAAAAATTTATTTAAAATTATTCCTTTCTAAATTGTGTGACTTTTAAATGTTTTCATCAAAAGTGTTATTTCTCTCAAAGAGTTTTACGAATAATATTCATCTATGTCAACATCCATTGATGGATTTTAATCTTGTTTGATGTTGATTTATTATGATACAAATATTCCATATTTTATTGATGGTTTGTGATATGTTTGACTATGGATGTGTTATTTTAATAACATTCATGGTTTACGCATAAAGTATTTACATTTTTTATACTTGTTTTAAGATGAATTTTTATATTATGTTTAAACCTTTTCATATGATGAATGCATTGGACTTAGTAAGTGATGGGTGGAACCCTCTATAGCTCTTCTATGCATCGGTAGGTCTCATAAGACAATCTAGTGTCTTGTAAAAAGGCCTTGACAAAATCCTATTTATAGTCTTGGCAGAAGGCCTTGACTATGTGTTTATGAAGTCCGGCATTAGGAATTCCATCATTATAAAAGTGGCTATTGATATTTCATGGGATCATTCGACTAGTTGAATATCTTTGTGAATAAGTAAATGGAATTATTTTGTTGTCTCTTTTCCATATTATGCTGATGTTTATGTTTAAAAGGATTTTGTTTTAGTATTATACATTAACATAAATGTTTATTCTTATTTATGAATTTTTCTGCTATATTTTTATCTTTACTGAGTATCTGAGCTCACCCCTTTCTATGTTTTAATTTTCCAAGGATTCCATGAAGTGTATTATGATTAATAAGTAGGGTTAAGCTAAGGTATTAATGGAATTATCATAGGATAATTTATAATGTGTTTTATTTTCTAATGTCTAATGTAACGTTCATGTTTATAATATATTTTCCAAGACTACTAAACTAATTGGTATTTTAGTACATGATTCCTTGCAATCATGGAAATTTTATGCAATAATGCACCGACTCTGGGTAACTGGGGTCGGGGCGTTATAGTTTTTATATACAGTTTCTTTGGGAAATTGGATTTAATGGCCTAAATTGGATTAATTGATAAGAATATTATCTAAAATAATAATAAACCAATTAAAAATATAATTTACCCTTATAAATATATTAAATTTAAAAGTAACATTTAATTAGAATCCGGTATTTATCACTATTCATAAAAAATTGATGTTTTTCAAAAAAAATACCAAGAATTCAACCTAAGTTAATTTCAACATTATGAATCCAAGAAATGTGTTTATTTTAAAAAATTCACTATCTATATGTGTCTAAAATTAATTTTATTGTTTTTCACTGAAGGACATCATATGTCGTTCATTCGTGAAAACAATATTTTTAAGCATAGAAGGACATTACCAAAAATTGTTATATTTTATTATGAATATTTTTTATTTATAAAAAATGATAAACTATATTTGAAAAGTAGTTATTAATTTTCATATAACTATGTTTAATGACTATGTTATTGTTACGTTATTAAAATAATTATATACAAAGAGATGTTTCGTAGGAATTAAGTGTTACGGGTATTGTATGCAAGCTCAGTGTTGTGTGTGTCGTAAACCAAGTTGGTGATGAGTTTAACATATAAAAACTTGGTTAAATGTGAAATTAATGATTTAGTAACTTCATTTCATGATATAAATTAAATTTTGATTTATCTGAAATAAGGGCCATAAATCATGGGGTGTTACATTATACCCCACCCCCTAAAATGATTTCCCCCTTGAAATTCGTCACTCAGGTAAAAAAATTACAATATTTATACATTATAATATACTCACATTCACATGTATCTTCCTATAACTACTGATTTCTCCAAAAAAAATTAATAGGGTGTGTATTATTGTTTTATAGAACATTTTCTTATCGGTCTACATTTTTAAAATTTTATTCCTCGTAAATAAGATCCAGCTCCAGCTGTATGACCTTTTAGGACTGTACAAGTGAAGGGTTTGGTATGTAAATCATGAGGAGTGATATATGGAACAAATAATTTACTTGAGAGATATTTTTAGAAAGATCCAAGTGGTAGGGTATTTTCTAGATACGTTCAAAAATCTCAAAGGGACCAATATACATAGGGCTTAGTTTCCCTTTCGTCCAAAATCTCATAACATTATTTTAGCATGAAATATTTGAGAAATACTAGTGACCAACATTAAATTATATATCACACTGATGGTTATCCGCCTAAATTTTGTGTTGGATTCAAGCACCCTTGATATGTTGCTGAATGGTTCTAACCTTCCCGGCCATTTCCTCTGTGATCTCAGATCCCAATAGCTTTCTTTCTCTAACCACATCCCAACACATTAGTGATCTAAATTTCTTTCCATAGAGGTCTTCATAAAGTTCCATTTTAATAATTAATTAAAATATTATATTGTGTGAAAACACAACTAGATGATTGTTTTGATCACAAACACCATGGAAATCTATCGAACAACATCTCAACATATATTTTAGGGTTTCAATTGTTCCTTAAAACTATCCATATATCTGAGGATGATAAACAGTGGTGAAAATAAATTCTATATCATGTTCTTGTTACATACATCACCAGAACATTGAGGTAAAAATCATATCTCAATCTCAGACAATAAAATGTGGTACTCTGGGAAAACTTACAACTTCCTTGATGTATATCCTGGAAATATAATCCAAAGATAAATCATTTATGATAAAAATGAAGTGTAATGACATATTAATATGATAAACTACCACTTATATAACATTAAACCCTATAGAGGTCTTGTGTAGTCCAATAAAAAAATCCATAGTGATGTTCTCCCATTTTTATTCTAGTATGTGTTATGGATGAAACATCCCTTTATAATTTTTTATTTCATCCTTAACTTACGGGCATACCCAACGCCAAGATAAAAACACTATGATATCTCTCTTAATTCCATCCCACCCGAATTATTATTTCAAGTCTATATACATCTTCATACTTCCACTATAAATAGATAATGTATAACTATGATCTTCCTCTAATAGCTACCTCTTCAAATATGGTATGGAATGAATACATACCTTATTATTAAACCTTGGTATTCCATATCGATAAAGATAAAACTCAAGAACATTTTTGACATTCTTTTTAATCACTTCATCTACCATATATGCCTCCTTAATCTTTTCTGGGATATAGGGATAAACATTCATTTGAGAAAGATAATATATTCTCCTTTATTCATGAATACTAGGTCCATCCTTTTTAAATATATAAATACTGGATCTTTTCAAATCCTCATCATAGAGAAGCAAGAATGATGCTTCTAACAAAAATCATTAACCACCTTGTTTGCATTCCCAGGGTGGTAATGCATTGAGCACTCATAATCCCTTATCTACTATAAATATCTTCTCTAGAACATTTTCAATGTATTATTTTTGAATATATATTATAGACATTTTTTTAAGTATATATATTACACTTTTCTCCATAAATATAATTATTCCATATATTTTATGGAAACATTACCACTAATAACTCCTAATAATTAGTTAGCTAATGTTTCCCATGAATCTTCAACTGTCATGAGGCATATGCTTTAACTATGTTATTCTGCATAAGAAAACATCCCAATCCCTTCTTAGATGTATCAATTTATATTAAAAACCCTTTTCCACCATAAGGTAATGTACAAAAAGGACCACTGGACAACCGTTTCTTCGGTTCCTTTGAATTTTACTCCCATTAATTATTCCATAGTAACCTAAAACCCATCTAAGTTAACTTGGTCATAGGATTAAATATTCTTAAAAATTTATACAGAAACCATTGATAATACCTAGTTAAACCAAGAAAGATACGGATCTCAATCAATAAGGTTGGTATTTTCCAGCAATAAATATCCTCCTTCTTTAGTGGATATTCTACTATACCATCTCTACAAATAATTTGACCCAACAATTGAATCTTTTTGTAGCCAAAGTTCACACTTTGTAAATTTTTCAATATAGATTCTCCTTCCTTAGGGTCCTCAGTATAATTTTTATGTGATGTTCATGCTCCTCCTTAGACATTGAAAAGAAAATAATATCATCAAAAAAGACTACCACAAACATATCTATGTAATCTCTAAATACTATATTCATAAAATCCATGAATATAGAAGGGGCATTAGTAATTCCAAAATGCATCACTATATGGTCATAGTGTGCATAACTTGTATGGAATTTCATCATGGGTATATCATATTTCCTGACCATTAATTGATGATATCCAAAACAGAGGTAAATCTTGGAAACGTATTGAGATCCATAAAACTGATCAAACAAGTCATTTATTCGGAGAATAGGATACTTGTACTTAATTGTGATCCTATTCAACTACTGATAATCAAATCAGACTCACACTGATCCTTCTTTCTTTTTCAATAAAAGAAATTGTGAACCCCAAGGAGACTCAAATGGATGGATGAATCCATTATAAAGGGTTCCATGGAGTTTCTTCTTCAATACCAGAAACTCAATCAGGCGATTCCATAATAATTCATTGAAATTACTATGGAACCAGTTATATGTTCTATTGATTACTCACCATAAACTTTTCATGTAATATAAGGAAACTATTTGGGAAATACAACCTTATATTTTCATGAAGAAGGAATACCATCAATGTCCATCTTCTCACCATCAAATTGAGATAAATATACCATTTGAAGGAAATTAATACCCATACACTTGATCTAATATCCACATAGAGTTCATTATTTTCCTCACATTGATGGATGATCCTTGGATAGTTCTAAATATCAAAAGTAACTTCCCTTATATGAAATTTTATGGGGGATTTATGCAGATAAATCCAATCCATGCCTAGGAAGATATCAAATTCAACCAATAGAATAATTAATAGATATGCAAGAAGGACATTCCTAGAAAATTCAAATGAATAGGAATCGTATACATAAGATGTAATCATCGTACCATTAGGTTTTTTCACTACTAATTAAAAATATAATTTCATTAGAGGAATCTTAATACCCTTATCAAATTCTTTATATATTAATGTTTTGGTGGATCTAGAATCAAATATGAAATTATCAGTTCTAGATTTAATGGTATGTGTACCATTAATCACATCATTATCGAACCACTCATCAAAAATAGTGATTGAATGAGATTTCCCATTTTCAGATATCTTAATAGTTTACTGACATCGATAATCATCACCAGCCTCTCTGTTTGGGATGTTGCTTTCATAATTCCAATTCTATATACAATAGTATCACTAAATCAGGGGAGGTACATTATGTGTTGCTTTTTCCTCAATCGAAATGGTAGAAAACAACATACCATCACTTCAACAATAAAATGCATGATTTCTATCCTTTACACACTTAAAACATTTATTATACCCCTTCAGAAAATTTCCTCCATGCTTCTTCCCACACATAGTGAAAAAAGTAAAGATCATTATCCAATCTTCATGGCTTTCAGAATTTCCATTAAACATCATATCCTTCTTCGTTTAAAAACCCATGAGATTTATATGTCACACCAATATCTATTTCAACCTTGATTTCACAATGCACAATCTCTTCGTAGATACTAATGTCTCTTATGGTAAACTCCCTTCTGAGAATTTTCTTTAAGACACTGAAGGACCTATCAACTTCACGTTCAGGTTGGATGATAATTCCTGAAGTGTACCTCACAAGTCTCATGAAATTAGACTTGTAGGTACCAACAGATTCATCATCCCTATTATTCAACATAAGTAATTCATTATCCATATTTGTGTGACGAACATGAGTAATGTTTTTATTGAAAAATATGTTAATATAATCATCATAATCCATGGATTTTATATCTTCTTTCATTCCCTTATTCTTGATTAAAGTCCACCACTAATATACTTTTCCTTCTAATAGATAAATTTCTAGAATGACTTTCTCATACTGTGAACACTGAAGAATATAAAATATATTCTTGTTATTACTGATCCATTTTTTGAAAACAAGTAGAAAGGATGACCATTTCAATGTAGTTGGAATTTTCCTCATGATAGACTTAATAGAATGTTGTTCCCTACTTTTCACATTTGGATGTCCACTATGATTCACATCATGAAAAAGTTGTTTGAGCATTACGATGAGGATTTTTATTCAATATCCCATTGCATTTGGTATCTCAAGAGTACAATCGCTTCATTGTCTATTGAAATCAGGATTGATAAGGTTTATTCGGGTTCCAAACATTTACTAAAACCGAAAGATTAGAGTAATAAATAGTTATCATAATGAGGAACCCCATAATCATGAAAAATAACCTGTAGGATGTCTAACTTATGAATACGTCCTTAATCTATGAAAATTTAGTTTTATCCTAGTTTATTCATAGATAAAAAATGTGTTTATATAATTCATTATGAGTAGTTAAGAGTATATGAATTAAAAAATAATATCCCCTCGGACTCTCAAACTATGTGTGCAGCAAGGCCTGTTTTCATGTACCATAATACCCCGAGTCAGGCCAAGAATATCTGTTTTCCAACATTACAATTTTTATTCAAAAGAATTGGCAGAGAAATTGATGACCAGTTTCTAGGGGGTCCTGAAGTAATGTATACCAAGGTCATTTCCCAGAATCAAGTTCACCCCCTCAAGTTTAAATTGAGAGATGTGAGTTAGACTACTGACCTTATTACCAGGGGTTTCCATAGAGGCCAAGTGGTCCACCACCTTGTTTCCCTCTCTCCACGTGTGAGTTATTCTGGTGCTACTATCCAAGAGAGTGATAAATTTAAGAATAGTGTATGAAATAGGCCAGGGGATTACACCTTTACCATGCAAGGAATCATGAATAACCATGGAATCAGTCTCATCTGGGAAGACGTCAACTGCCCACTGCCTGCAAATAGTGAAATTTGTGAGAACCGATTTCGCCTCTACCTACATATAACCCCCATAACCGTAATCCACCAAAAAGGCTAAGGCCACACTGCCCCAAGAATATCGAACCACGCTGCCACCCCGCATCCCACCCCGCACGCAAGAACCATCAATATTAAATTTGAAGCCATCTTCAGGAGGACACCACTGAATCTAGTGCCCAGATTTCCTATTGGCTGACCTCTTAGCAACATTTTCATGCACGGATAGCCTGAAAAGGGATGGAGTCTGCTTCCAGTAATCATCAGTGACACACAAATCGACCAGGATACATCGTACTCTAGCGGCAATGGATCTCCCCGTAGAATCGATCTACTCGAACCTGGCCCAGTTCCTCACTTTCCATAAACACCAATATCCAGCACTGAAAGTGATTGATCATGCCCTTTTTTCTTTACTGGAATCATCCACCCCCAAAAACCATCTATCCACAACAAATTCTAAGCTCGACGCGTTGGGGGAGGCTCCTGCAAGATCACCGAAGAAACCCCATACTTGGCGTGCCCAGTACCCCTCATTGAATAAATTGAATAAAATCTCTTTGCACTTATCTTCACAACAATGGCATCAAGAATCCATGCTGATGTTTAGCCTCTTAATATTATCGTCCATTTGTAAGGAATGGTTCTGGATCCTCCATGTTAGGAAATTAAATTTCATAGGGATACACTTACACCAAGCCAGGTCGTACCCACCTCCCTGCTGTCCCTGTGGAAAACATGACCTATAAAAATCCATCGCATTAAACCTACCTGAGGTGGAGGGGGTGAAGACACATTGGTCCATATCTGAGATCAAAATAACAGAGTCAAAAACCTCATGCTGGTCTACATCGAGAATGGTTCTGAAAAAATGAGGGTATTGTCTCGCCTTCTTGAAGGTGATCAATGGATCCGGACACCCTGGATATTCGAGAGTCCATCCAGACTAGTTGTGGACCTAGAACTCGATGTTCCCCTCCGAAATAATCAAATTCGAGAATTGTAGGATGGAAAAAATAAAACTGCTAATAGAGGACCAGAGTAGAGACCCACTAACTGCAGAATATTCAGCAGTGACCAGGATTCTGTAGGACATTAGCTTACCCCCACATGAATATCCCTTCAATAACCTCCCACACCAGCTTCGTGTGCATGTACTGAATAGTGTCTTCAATGCTTTTAACGTTGATCCTTCCCTTTTCAATTGTTCGAGCAATCTTCCCCAAAGAAATATAATGTCTCTTCCCCTCTGAAGATGCATCCTAGATGAAACAAGACAAAATTATATCAATTACCTGGATAACCCCCTTTGGCACATTGGTGGACCAGAGAGCATGGAAAGGAATGGGTGAGAGAATTCTGTTCACAAGAGTAATACAACCTCCAAAGGGAAAAATGGTTCTTCCAATTGTGAATGTGCCTCGTAATCCTTTTCACCACAGTCTCAAAATCACTGATGCACATACTTCCTAGAGACATAGGGGTGCCAAGAAACTCTCTGCGAAACGTCCCCCACCTCATACTCAGTCTACGACCCATATCTGTCACCCTTCTTGAAGTACAATTCAAGGCCACATAAAATCCACTCTTCTCCCTATTAAATTGTTGACCACTATAGTGTCAATACTCCTCAAAAATCTTAATATCCCCCTACACAGACCGCCTCCCCACATTAATGAAGTTGAGGGTATCGTCCGTGAAAATCAGATGAAAGGCGGGTGCTAACATCAACCTCCTTTGGAAATGAAGAACATCCCCACTATAGATGCCTCTCTTGATTAGTCTATTAAATATATCCTACATAAGAATGAAAACACTCAGGGATAGAGGATCACCTTGAGAAAGGCCTGAGACAGTCTTGAAAAGACCGTGAGTTTTCCCCCTAAATGACAAAGCCATCCATGCCGAGTTGAAGCACCTAAACATAAGATCGCATGACCATCTTGAAAAAACCCTTCTTATTCAGAAACTTGTAAATAAATACCCACTCGATCCTATCATATTCCATCGTTAAATCAATATTGATGGACATATTTGATCCACGAACCTTTGTATTGATATCTCTCAGCATCTCCTGGGCCACTGCTATGGTTCCCCGAATAGAGCGGTCTTTCAGAAAACCATGATGTTCCTTGGAGATCCACCGTGGATGATTTCTAGAAAACCTCTTGTTAATGATGCTCGCTAGTATTATATATGTAATGTTACACATACCCACCAGTCGATAATGAATAAGAGATGAGAGGTCTGTGATATTTGGTAAAAGGACTAGAGTCGTGGTGGATGCAATCCGTGGTAGGCTTCCCCCTCTGAATAAATCCTGGATAACATTGATGATATTCCCCTTCACCACCTCCATCGAGCCCCTATAGAATGAGCCTATAAAACCATTAGGACATGTGGAACTCTCATGATTGAGACTCATCATGGTCGTAAAGATCTCCTCCTCCTTCAGGATCCCATCTGTCAGCTCATTATCCTGAGGGGACAGAAGGTGTGAAATCCCCTCCCAGAGCTCTTCTCCCCCCACGTAGGGTAGCCCTGTAGCACGTTTCGATCGGGTCCTGCAAGAAGGTCTTTGATGTATGAAAACGCCAAGCCCCCAACCACATCCCTATCATTATTGAATGATCCATATTCTAAATCCATGTTCGATTGGACCACACGCTGCCTCTCCCTTATGAAATCATGGAAAAAGGCAGTGTTCTTATCATCCTCCTTAAAACATTTAACTCTAAAATGATCCCTCACCCTTCTTTCATGCGCGAGTATAATAACTATAAATTAGTTATTCTTCTCAGAGAGCTCACCAAAAATAGTGTCATCCCAGACCTCCTCAATACTATCCTCAAGCCGTTCAATATGTGGTCTGAGCACGTACAACTCCTGGTCTAAGGGAAGGATGCTTCTAGACAATGAGTGAAGTACCTGCTTGAGTCACCTCACCTTTTAGTGCAGTGATCTCCAGGAGTGTCCCTAGATCAGTTCCCACCAAATTTTCCCCACATTCTTGTAATAACTCGGGATACCCACCCAGTGGCCCATGTACCTGAAACCCGACTGTGGAGCCTCCCTCTATATTAGGGAAAGCAGGAGCGGAAAGTGGTTAGAGATGATGTAGGGTAGATGTTCAAACATAGCCTCTAGAAACCAAGATATCTCTTGTACATTGTCTAAACACTGGTCAAGCCGGCTCCAGCAACGACTAATGCCCCTCCAGTTGTTACACCATGTGATGTGGTCACCTGAATACCCCAGATCCAAAAGCCCCTTTCCAGCCATAAATTGGCCAAATTCCCTTCTAGACCTCCTTGGAAAATATCATCTTCCCTTCTTCTCCTCTGAGTCAGCTATAATATTGAAATCTCCACCCCTAACCCAAGGCTGATCCCCTGGGTCAAAAGCACTCATCTCTCTTCATAACTCTTCCCTTTCCATGCATCGCAGCTTCCATAAATGAATGAAACAAGTAGGGAGTCTCCACCACAAGACACCCTCATTGTTACATGCTGATCCCCTACTTGTATTAACTGCACTTAAACCTCATTGTGCCAAAAAAATACAGATAAACTTATATATTGGCTCTGCATGCATAGATACATGTAGCTTCAGCTTGTGCGTGAACTCATTGATCTTTGCAGAGTTATGCTTGTGCTCGAGAATTTCCAACACCTTAAACTTATGTTTCTTAGCATCCGATATAATAAAATATTCTTTTACTCTCACCCCGACTCCCCGAGCATTCCAGATGAAGATTGGATTCATGGAAACAAAAACGGCCAAGTTTTGGCCCCTGGCAACATGGTCTTTTGCACAAGGAGAACAGAGCCCTCCCTATCCTATAGCCTCTTTGATGACTACCTCGTGCACAATCCCAACCTCGATCCAAAAAGAAGTTATGGTGAAGGTATGTGCCTTAAATCACGCTTAGAAGCCTTTACCTTCACCTCCAGAATAGGAAAATGAGCCACCTCATGTGAATTTTAGAGGACCTTCACATACTTTGTAGGTGCACTAGCAGCAAGGTAACTACTTGTCACGAACCGGATATGGTCACCACCATTAACGGCACCAAACCCAACCCGTGGAAATGCCCGAAGGGCGTTCCTTATCCCCACGGGCTGGAAAAAGTGCCCGGGTATCAAACAAATCTGGTTTGGGAAAGATTTACCCGAGTATCAAAGCATAAATCATAAAAAAACAATCAATTTTTAAAATCTGAAATTTTAATGCTAAACAATTCTTAACAAACCCAGATCTGAATACATATGATTAAAGACACTACAATTGGTCTAAAAACAAATAATGACAACATAAAGACATCCCCATGGACTCCACATGACAAGGGGATCATCACCCGCAAGCCGTCTCTGCAACTCCGCCCCAACAATGGGGAATAACATCCCAAACCGCCATCACCCTTAGCCTTCCCATTACTTGAGTCAAGAATAAGTAGGTCAACTTTAACCCAATGGGTGTAAGTAGGGTGTGAGCCTAAGCCCAATAGGATACCACCAGATTATTCCAAAGAGCATGCAATACAATGTGAACAAAACAAGCAATTTTATTACACAAGGTGAAACAATGTTAAAATTCAAAGAAATGCAACATTTAAATGAAAACTGTTTTCAATCCGAGAATTTAAGAATGTTAGAACATTAAATAGACATGTGATCTACTTTAAATTACTGCCAAAAACACCCCACAACATGGGTAAATACCACAAATCCAATGAGCATCAAAATCGGGAACACTCCTATGAACTAGGTTGCCTCGGGCCCTATGTACCCCGTACCATGGTGTAGAGTATCCACATAAAAATCTGTTCTCGTGCACGAGCCACTAGTAGGGAACATACCCATAACCTAGTGGTCTTCAATAATCATCCAAATATTTTAGTTAGAGTTGTCATTATCCAGATTCTAAGAGGAATAGGGAAAAAACCCATCTGATCCACTAGCTGTACTAGTACAGATCCGCCCCACCTAGGTTCCCGGGCTTCCCCTTTTTTGCTCAAACAATTTCAGAAAACAACACACATGCTTTTGCATATAAAATATAACTACTGGTCACAAACATTTTGTACATTAGGTACACACATTTTATAACATTTAAAACACACAATAAAATAATTTTATTTTCAATAAAACAACCTCTCAAAAAATCACATTGTTTTGCACAAAAAGCTCTTTAGGATATCCACTTTTCACACTATGTGAACACTTGTAAGTAATTAAAACAAAATTTCAGTTCAATAACCTTTAATGAAACCAAAAATTCAGTTATGGGGCAGCCCAATGTGAACAAAGAAGTTATATCTTTAAAAGAACACCATTTTCACACAAACATGGTACTTAAGGCCCATTTGCTTCCCAAGCACCATTTAAAAAAACATTCACATCAACAAAAAAAAGAATAAAAATTCATAAAATTATTTTTAGTCCTAACACAGTTCAATAAAATCAACTTATTAATTATAGGTCAGCCCAAAATTAACCAATAAAACATTTGAATGAAAAACCCATAATTTCCCCAAAAATTGGAACTTAAAATTCATTTTCATTATAAATGAAACTAAAACCAATTTTTACAGAAAAATTCAAGCTAAATAAATATTAATGTACCAAAACACAGAATTCTAATTCACAAAAATTGCACACAAAATGGAATCACCTACCAAAGTAACAAAAACCCTTGAATCTCTGTGCGAAAATCAAATCGCACCCCCGCCGCACCAAGAGAGAACTAGATCAAACCTAAAACCACATAAATTGGCCAAGAATGTCCAATGTTAAACCCTAGTTTTGAAAACCTAGTTTCTGGACATTAGTAAACTAAATTATAACCGAATAAACCCAAAGAAAAATGACTTAATCCGAAGCTAATTTGAATGAGGAATGAAAAGGGCTCATTTACTTAAAGTATCAGGATGTAATCACTCCAAAACACCAGTAGATGAAATTTAAAAGAGAAAAAATTTAGGTTTAGTTCTAAAAAGATTTATTAGGTAATTTATGAATTGGAACGGAGAAATAGTATTGAGAATTGAGAGAGTTATGAAAGAAATACTTTACCTCTTCAAAACTGGACGATTTGAGGAACCCTCTGAATTTCGGCACAAAATCACGATTAACTAGAGCTCCGAATAGGGGGGAGAGAGTTCAGACGCGTGGCTGGTTTAATTGGTCTTGGGTGATACTTGTAATCACCGAAAAATCCCAAATATTGAATATGTTATAACAAATTCAAATTTTATTTTTAAAACAGGAATTGGGCTTTCGGGCAGGCCCAACCCCTTAGATAAAAACACAAATAAACCCTGGTTATGGATTTATAAAAGCTCAAAATTACCTTGGTGTGTTAATAAGTTAGGGGAGGTCAAGTAGAAATTTGAATGGATGAAAAAAATTTAAAAATAAAAAAGTTATAAAAGATAAAAACTTTATTTTTTAATCTAGAATTGGGCTCACGGTTTGGCCCAATTCATGAATACTCATCTATTCCTCCCTAAAACCTAGGGAAACCCCCAAAAGAAAGCAAGGATGTAAATTAAATGAAAAATACCTTTAAAATATGTCTTTTGTGTGACAATTATCCCCACCATGAAGGATTTTCCATCCCAGAAAAGTCAACATAAATCTTGGTTGGAAAATAAGAATGGGTACTCTTCCTCGACCCATGACTTTCGCTCCAATGTCTCATGTGTATCATTCCCATACCGCCATAAAACCTGGACTAAAGGAATAGACTTCCCTCGAAGTATATTCTCTTGGTATTCCACTATTTTCACCAGCCTCTCAACGATAGACAAGTCAGGCTCTATCTCCATTTCTTCCTAACTCAACACATGGGATGGATCCGGATTGTATTTCTTCAACTGAGAGACATGGAAGACATCATGGATAGACGTCAACTGAGAAGGTAAGGCCAACCTATATGACACCTTGAAAATATGTTCGGTGATCTCAAAGGGCCTGATATAACGTGGCATCAGCTTACCTTGCTTCCCCAGTCGACGATGGCCCAGACAAGGGGCCACTTTTAAGAATACCATGTCACCCACAGAAAACTCTAGGTATCGACGCCTCCAGTCAGCATAAGATTTAGGAAGACTATGATATGTCAATAAGTGATACCGGATCAAATTGACCTTCTCAGAAGTCTCTGGCACAAGGCTCGGCCCCAACAGTGAAGTCTCTCCTACCTCAGCCCAACATAGGGGGGACCGATAAGGCCGACCATAGAGCGCCTCAAAAGGGGTCATTCGAATTGTGGATTGGTAACTATTATTATAAAAAAACTAAACCAATCCCAAATGGCTATTCCAAGAACCTCCAATGTCCTGGACACATGCACAAAGAATGTCCTCAAAAATCTGATTTGCCCGCTCTGTATGACCATCCGTCTGAGGGTGGTATGCAGTGCTCATCTTAATCTGAGACCCCAAGGCCTTTTGAAGGCCTTCCCAAAATCGATAAGTAAAGAGGGCGTCTCTATCTGAGACAACAACTGATGGTACACCAAGGAGTCTCGCCACTTCTTGAAGGTACAAATGGCCCAACTCATCTACTTTAGTTGTATCTTTTATCGGAATGAAGTGGGCAGATTTGGTCAGATGATCAATCACTACCGAAATAGCATTCTTACCCCGAGGATTATGAGGTAAGACAACAATGAAGTCCATGGAGGCCTCTTCCCACTTCCAGGTAGGAATGGGTTGTGGTTGGAGCAAACCAGATGGCCTTTGGTGCACTGCTTTCACCTACTGACATGTGTAGCATCTTGAAGCAAAGTCTGCTATGTCCTGTCTCATTCCCGGGCACCAAAACTGCTGAAGAACATCATAATATATCATAGTGGCACCCGGATGGATAGCCCACTGAGACTGGTGGCTATCTTGCATCACAACCTTCCACAGAGATAATGGCACTACTGAACGGCCCTTGAAGCACAAGATGCCATCGGGAGACGACGACCAATCGGAGGATGTCTCCCCACCATGAAGGAACTTCTTCGACTGCTGACAAAGATCATCACGGGGCTGTTCTTGCTAAATCAACTCCAATATAGAAGGAGTCAACTGAACATTTTCCAAGAATTCCCCTCCACATTGTTCCCTGGTCTCTACATGCATCTGAGAGAAGAGACCCATCAATGTCCACCCATCACAAGACTTCCTCAAAGCCTGCACTAGAACTCTTCTTCTCAAAGCGTCGGCCACTATATTACCCTTACCTGGGGTATAGGCAATGTCAAAGTCAAACCCCAGCAGGTACTCGATCCTGCGACGTTGCCTCATGTTGAGGTCCCTCTGCGAGAAGATATAAGCCATGATTTTGGGATCAGAGTATACCATAAACTTCTCCCCAAGGAGGTAGTCACGCCAAGTCTTCAAGCATACATCTCCGCTGCCAACTCCAAGTCATGGGTTGGGTAGTTCTTTTCATGTGGTCGAAGTTGTCAAGAGCCATACACGACCACATGATCATCCTACATAAGCACGCACCCATGACCCATACCTGAAGCATCACAATAGACCACATATCCCTTTCCAGCCTCTGAAAAAATCCGCACGGGGGCGGTAGTCAGCTGCTTCTTCAGCTCCTCGAAAGATGCCTGACATTCTGGACCCCATACAAACTTCACCCCTTTCCGGGTGAGGGATGTCATCGGTGAAGCAAGCCGAGAGAAATCCCGAACGAATCTCCTGTAATAACCAGCCAATCCAAGAAAACTCCTGATCTCAAACACATTCTTCGGTTTCTCCCACGACATGACTGCACTAATTTTCTTAGGGTCCACTAAAACTCCATGCTCTGTGATCACATGCCCCAGAAATCTCACCTCTCTGATCCAGAAAGTGCACTTCGACAACTTTTCATAGAGGCAGTGATCTAATAATGTACACAAAATGATCCTCAAGTGATGTTCGTGTTCCTCCTCAGAGCAAGATTATACCAGAATGTAATCCACGAACACCAAAACAAAGGAATAGAGATATTGATGGAACACCCTATTCATAAGTGCCATAAATACAACTGGAGCATTGGTCAATCTGAAGAGCATGACCAAATACTAAAAGTGGTCGTACCTGCTTCGGAAGGCTGTCTTAGGGATATCTGACTCCTTCACCCTGAGTTGATGATACCCTGAACAAAACTCTATCTTTGAGAACCACATTTACCCCTTCAACTGATCAAAAAAATCGTATATTCTGGGAAAAGGGTATTTTTTTAATTGTTACCTTATTCAGCTTCCGGTAGTCAATGCACAACCAGAGGGATCCATCAGCCTTTTTGCAAACAACACAAGAGCAGCCCAAGGAGAGACACTCGGGTGAATGAATCCTTTGCATTCTAAGTCATCCAGTTGCATCTTTAATTTCCTTAACTCGGTGGTAGCCATGCGATAATAGGGAAGAGACATCGGCTGTGATCCCAACGCCAGATCAATAGAAAACTCCACATCCCGCTCCAGGGGAAAACATGAAAAATCATCTGGGAATAACTCGGGAAACTCATTCACTACATGAGCTAGTGAACCTTTAGGGGAAAGACCATCCTCTAGCACAAGAGAAGATAACTGGAAGATAACACTTCCCAAATCTGTGTGTGGAGGCCCCGCGGGACTTGATCGTGGATCCCATTCTCCATGAAAAACCTGACGACTCCCATCTGGTGCCGTGATACTCACATGCTGTCTGTAGAAATCGATATTTGCCTGGAAGTGTACTAGCCAATCCATCCTGAGTATGACATCAAAAAGGTCCATATCCAAGACCAAGAGGTCCCACTCCATCTCGACCCCTGACATAGAAAGTGCACACAAGGGGCACCTGAGGCCATGCTCCTTCTTCTTTCCCAACAGTGTCACCAACTCCATCGCAAAAGACATCAACTCAGTTGGAAAATTCAGCATGTCCACAAAATTTCCAGAAAATAATGAAATAGAGGAACCAGTATCAAAAAGATCAGTAGATATAGAAGATGCGATCAGAACGATACCTCGAACTGTCGAAGGTCCCACCTCTGATCCTGCTGGAGACTGATCCACTGCATGGAGATGCCCAGTATCTGCCTGAGGATGACCGCGAGGATGACCGCTAGTCTGTGGTTGTGCCCTGAACTGGCTCTGCCCAGAAGATGATACAGCCCGACCACCACGACCGCCAAATCCAGATCCCCCAGTCCTCAACGGCTTGGACTGTGCTTGCACTCCTCTTGAAGCCACTGACCCTGCCTCACTTGGGAGTGGACGTGACACACCACAAAAATGCTGCAAATTCCCTATACCTCCACACTGGTAACAAGGCTTCGGAGGAGAGGACATGCTGGTCGGATATGCCTAGGCCTCCCACATTGGTGTCACATGACTGATCTTACTTCAGAAGCCACAGAAGAAAACTTCCTGGAAGAGTGGCCTGAACTGCCCCCTCCTTTCTTCACATGATCCTCCCACTTCATTTTCTTCTCTGAGGAGCTGCCACTACCCACTACTGATACTGAACCATAGAAACCAGCCCTTCCTTTCCTATCAATCTCTACCATGCATGCCCGATCAACAACCTCAGCATAGGTCCTAAACTTAAACAAGAACACCTGGGAGTATATCTCTGGTCGCAAGACTTTCTCAAACCTTTGGGCCTTCGCTTGCTCATTAGAGACAATTTCTAAAGAATACCGAACCAAATCAGTGAAACGGTTGGCATACTCCATCTTAGATAGATTCCTCTGAACATGTTCTATGAACTCTCTAGACCTAGCATAAGCCAACACCTCAGGGAAGTACTGTTCATTGAAGATAGCCTTGAAATCTCCCCAGCGCATCTGCTCAATCTTCCAAGCCTGAAGCACTGACTCCCACCATTTATGGCTGGGACCCTCCAACATAATGGAGGCACACTTCACCCTGAGCTCCTCAGGTGTTTCCAAGAACTCAAACAAACGCTCGATCTTCTCAAGCCATTTTCTGCTTCTTGGTGTTCTGTGCTACCTCGGAAGGTAGGAGGCTTGTTATTCAGAAAATCGTGTGCTTTATCTTTTCTAGGAACTATATATTCCTCCATAACAGGAATATGAGAAGGAGATGGTCCATGTCCCCAATCTTGGATAGCCCGAACCACAGCCTCCACGAGCCTCTGATCAATCGGCGTGGGAGAACTCTCTCCAGCTTCCTCCTGTGGGTGCGTGGGAGCTTTCCGAGGAGGCATGTTTCTACAAAATGAAACAATCACAAAACAATATCCAATACCACAATTATGAAAATTGTAATCAAATACATCAATTATAAAAAAACTAAACACATTCCTATAATAAAGGAAACAACTACTCCACATCTGTCTGATGTCAACATGTGGTTTCCAGCCCACACGTCTCACCTGGAAGTGAAGTCAATCTGTAAATTCCAACATCCCCTGGTGACTCAAGTTCTGCCATGAGAGGAGAAGGCCAGGTACCCTACTCACAAACAATACCCTGGGCCTCGATAGTCCTAGCTCTTGTCTATCCCGACCCATCCCAAAATAACAATATAACCCAAAAACTTTAACCTCCTCTGATACCATTCTGTCACGAAACGGATCTGTTCGCCACCATTAACGGCACCAAACCCAGCCTGGGGCAAGGACCGAAGGTCATTCCCTATCCCCACGGGCAGTAACAAGTGCCCGGGTATCAAAAAAATCTGGTTTGGGAGCGATTTACCCGAGTATGAAAGCATAAATAAGAAAAAAACAATCAATTATTAGAATCTGAAATTTTCATGCTAAACAATTGTTAAAAAAACCATTTTGAATAAATATGTTTAAAGACACTACAAGTGGTCTAAAAAATAATGAAAACATAATGACATCCCCATGGACTCCACACGACAAAGGGATCATCACCCGCAAGCCGTCTCCGCAACTCCGCCCCAACGATGGGGACTAACATCTAGAACCGCCATCACCCATAGCCTTCCCTTTACCTGAGTCAAGCATAAATAGGTCTACATACACCCAAGGGGTGTAAGTAGGGTGTGAGCCTAAGCCCAATATGATAACACCATATGACTCCAAAGAGCATGCAATACAATGTGAACAAAACAAACAATTTTAATACACTAGGTGAAAATGTGATAAAATTCAAAGAAATGCAACTTTCAAATGAAAACAGTTTTCAGTCAAAGAATTTAAGAATGTTAGCACATTAAATAGACATGTGATCTACTATAAGGTAATACCCAAAACACCCCACAACAAGGGTAAATACCACAAATACAATGAGCATCAAAATCGAGAACACCCCTAAGCACTAGGTTGTCTCGGGCCCTATGTACCTCGTACCTTGGGGTAGTGTAACCATAGAAAAATCCATTTTCGTGCATAAGCCACTAGTAGGGAACATACCAATAACCTAGTGGTCCCCAATAATCATCCAAATAGTTTATTTAGAGCTGTCGTTATCCAGATACTATGTGGAACAGGGACAAAACCCATCTGATCCACTAGCTGTACTAGTACAAATCCGCCCCACCTAGGTACCCAGGCTTCCCCTTGTTGTTCTCAAACAAATTTAGCAAACAAAACAAATCATTTTGCATATAAAATATCACTACTTGTCACAAAAAAATTGTACAGTGTCTACACACATTTTATACCATTTAAAACACAAAATAAAATAATTTTATTTTCAATAAAACAACCTCTCAAAACATCACATTGTTTTGCACCCAAAGTTCTTTAGGATATCCACTTTTCACACTATGTGAACACTTTTAAGTCATTAAAAAAAAATTCAGTTCAATACCCTTTAATGAAACCAAAAATTCAATTATGGGGATGCCCAATGTGAACCAATAAATTATATCTTTTAAAGAACACCATTTTCACACAAACATGGCAATTAAGGCCCATTTTCTTCCCATACAACATCGAAACAAACATTAACAGCAACAAAAAAAGAATAAACCTTCAAAACATTATTCTCAGTCCTAATAAAGTTCAATAAAATCGACTAAGTAATTATATTTCATCCCATAATGAACCAATAAATGATTTGAATGGAAAACCCCCAATTTCACCAAAAATTGGAACTTGAAATTCATTTGAATTATAAATGAAACTAAAACCAATATTTACAGAAACATTCAAGTAAAATAAACATTAATGTACAAATAACACAACATGATAATTCACAAAAATATCAAACATAATGGAATCACCTACCAAAGTAACAAAAACCCTTAAATCTCCATGCGAAAATCAAATCGCACCCCCGCCGCACCAAGAGAGAACTATATAAAACCTAAAACCACATAAATTGGCCAATAAATCCCAATTTTAAACCCTAGGTTTGAAAACCAAGTTTATTTACATTATTATACTCAATTATAACCGAATAAACCCAAATAATAATGAGTTAAACCCAAAGTAATTTGAAAGAGGATAGAAAAGGGCTCATTTACTTGAAGTATCATGAACTAATCACTCCCAAACACCAATATCTAAAATTTAAAAGAGCGAAAATGTAGTTTTCGTTTGAAAACTATGTATTAGGTCATTTATAAATTGAAATGGAGGAAAAATATTGAGAATTGAGAGAGTTATGAAAGAAAGACTTAACCTCTTCAAAACTAGGCAATTTGAGGAACCCTCTGAAGTTCGGCACCAAATCAAGATTAACCAGAGATCCAAAGAGGGGGTAGAGAGTTCAGACGTGCTTCTGGGTTAATTGGTCTTGGGTGAGACTTGGAATCATAGATCAATCCCAAATATTTAAATGTTTATAACAAAATAAAATTTTATTTTTAAAACAGGAATTGGGCTTTCGGGCAGGCCCAACCCCTTAGATAAAAACCCAAATAAGCCCTGGTTATGGAATTGTAAAAGCTACAAATTACCTTGGTGGTATTAATAGATTAGGGTAGTTCATGTGGGAATTTGAATGGATGAAAAATGTTGAAAAATGAAAAAGTTAGAAAATATACAAAATTTATTTTTTAATTTGGAATTAGGCTCACGGTTTGGCCAATTTCATGAATACTCATCTATTCCTCCCTAAAACCTAGGGAAAACACCAAAACAAAGAAAGGATGTAAATTAAATGAAAAATAACATTAAAATATGTCTTGTATGTGACACTACAGGCCCTTAAACCATACACTGTAGGGATCTGAGATTAATGAAAACCTATTACAGCAAGACATCCATCTCGGTCCAGCAACCTATTTCCTTTAAGAAGAAACTCTCCTAAAAGGGCGGCTCCCTATCCAGAAATGATCTTAGGCAACTTCTCATCACAAGATTAAGGAACCAGTATCACTAGAGGGATATCTTGGGTAATTTAAAATAGTATACTCTTAGAATGCTTCAGAAGATTAACCAACCAAGCGCCTTCCGACATCAATCGGGGCGGTGAGCTTGACCATGCCGAGGGCACCAGATGATCCATTCAAAAGGATCATGAAACATTGGGAACCAGAGTTGCACTAGGGGATGACTCTGGCCTGGGAGAGGAAGGGATGAGCTCTTTTCAAGCCAGGATCATAGGGGGGATTCCGCAGGGAACAGGAGATACAGACACTTCTGAGGCCACAAGATGAGCCGAAACTAAACTAGGCTCTTCCCCACTAGAGAATGTCGGGCCTCTTGGTAGGGGGACTCTTCCCACACGAGGCCGCAATCCAGGTCACCATCTCCTGAAGTTCTGCCCCAAATTCCCATGTAGAAGTCACTCTGAAAAAAACTTGGGGAAACATAGAAAAACTATATCCTGTGACCAGATGGTCGAATCCAGCACCTTCAGGGACAATTTCTCCTTGATAGGCACTGATAGATCCAACTCCACATAGATCTGAGGGGCCAAAATCTCCTCATCTCTAAGAGTGCGCACATCAAGGCTAAGAAAACCCCTTACGATTCACCGATGGCCCTGATAAAAGTGGTATTCTAAAAAGGTAGCGGCAGGCTAGGGAAACATACCCAAACTGCAGCACGAGGATCTTCCTTCCCCTTCTGTTCCTCCGTCCACCACCAAGAGATATTGGAGCTCCATCGGACAAAGACGCGGGGAGCATAGCACCATGCCTTGATAGAATCCTCCTTCGAAGCTATCACCAAGAAGAACTAGAACCTGTGGATCACCAAAATGAGAACCTCTTCCTTCAATCCCCAAGAACACTCAAATAATTGGAACACCAGAAGTGAAGGTTTCTCAGCTCCGAAACATGCCACCAGTGACCATTTGAGGCCAGAAATCGCCCTGTTGATCGCTGAGGAGGGGCCGACAGTGATACGAGTGAACCTTCCCGGACCACCGAGTGAGAGAACAGAGTGATGCCCGGAATGTACAGATCCAAACTAGTACATAAATGAGCAACATCATCTCCCACTAGGTTCATCTTGATTATCACCCTTCTTAATTACCTCAAACATTATACATATCATCAAAACCTAGTGTAAAGAAAACATAAAAAGGGTTGATCGTTGATGCTTATTAAGGGTAAACAAAGGAGACATGTAAGAACAAACATGAGAATAAATGTATGAGAACATGATCATGAAAATAGAATAAGATAACATACATATCAAATATCATAACATGAATCATGGAATAATGATTGGCAGTTAATATGACATGAATCATAATTAAATAATGAGATAAATTCATGAAATTGTAACATAGAAATAAAACATGTAATTATGGAAGACACATTAGCATATAGTATGACATCCATAGTATCCAAGGAATTTCTTCCAAGACTATCTCAGTTCTATAGGTTTACTCCCTACACCATCTTTGTAGTCAATGTTCACTCCCAAGGACATCTTGGTTGCATGAGTTCACTCCCTATAACATCTTGGAAGTCCATGTTCAGGCCTATGGCCTTCTTAGTTGTCAAGGATCATTCCAAAGACAATATTATTCTATCTCATGAGATATAAATATTTACCCAATGCATTGGATGTTGATATAGGTCCCACCCATCTCTTAGGGAAACCATTCATACATGTTCCACAAATTATAAATAGTTATATAATAACCCATTAAAAAAATGCGTATTATAAACATGTAATAATATCATAACTTGGGAAAAGGGAATTGATTCAAAATATTTTCATCATAAACATACCCATCGAAAGAAGTTAGTTTCAAAATAATATAACCCATGAAAGAGAAATAGGTTTCATAAACATAATCCATCCGAAAATAATTCATTTAGAGAAATAATATGATTGTAAATGTTGAATAATTTCACCATAAAGGCATCAGTAACACTGATGTATGTTATCTTAGGTGGGAAATAATTTATAATGGCCTTTTAAAAAAAATTCTTTAAGAAAATATCATTTTTTATTTGAATACAATAATTTTTATAAAATAAAACCTTTTAAAAAAAATTTATTTGAAAATATCTTTCAAAATTTATAAAGAAAACTGTTAAAAAAATAAAAAAATTAATATACTTTTTCATAAAAAATGATCTTAATGGATATTTTTAAAACATTTTTTAAAATAGTTACAATTTCATGTTTTTTTGAACATAATAGAATTCTGAGCGAAGAGTGGGATATAGTCATATTTTACTTAAAAATATTATTATAAGAACCAAATAGTAGAAAAAATAGTACTAATACATGATGATATCTTGAATAAACTGAGTAGAAATAATATCATTATTATTCAGTAGAGAAGAATCAAAATATTTCATCAAAGGATGCATAAACGTAAACAATATCGAAAAGTGATGATATTGTCTTAATAAACTGTTATAACTTGGTAATATTGGATCAGACTCTACATGTATGAAAATAAAATTAAATGATGTTTAATTATCCTTAAAATAACTTTATTCAGGATATAATATGTAAAATGGTAGTTTATACTCCTCTAAAAAGAGTTTTAGTGCATAATAAAACATGAGTTTCAAAGATGAAAATTGAGACAAACGTTTTTACACATTTGGTAACTTTTGAAACATAATCCCCATGAAGGAATGTTCCAAAAATGTATATTTTAATACAATAAAATTTAGGTATAAGATACATATAATACAATCATGGTAAGTACATACACTACACAAAAGGAAATATTAGTGAATATAGCATGTATCCCACGAGAATAAAAAGTTAGATGAAATCTCTATAACTTGTGAGTAAACTCTATTCGTACTCATATGAGATTCCTATTTAATAAATACAAGATTATTATACATAATTTTCAAAAGAATATTATTATTCATAAAAACATATTTTTTTCATTATGACCTTATATTACCCACTGTTAACAATCCTATTTTAAGGCTTCACTTCAGGTAATATTCTCCTTGTTCCTTATAAGTGTATTAATTTTTCATATCGTTAGTCTTTATAATTATATCATTATTCCAAAATGAAAACAATTATATAAATATAATTAATATCAATTATATGTATTTTATATTAATATATATCATAATGAAGTATGAAATGGAATACACTATTCATAGAGATGGTAACCCATACATACACATGAACATTATTTCTATTTCTATTGTCGTAATGAAATAAAGAAAGAAAATGACATATAAGTATATGTAAATAATATCATTAGTTTTTAATTATAATTATATAAATATAATATACATTCATGAAACTAATCATTAATAAATTTCATGTACTGTGTGAGTGAATCACATCGCTTTGAAGGGTCAATAGTCCACACGTCCCCAAACCAAATTATCGTAATTACACAAAATAAAATATAAACAAATATGTGATGTAAAAATTATATAGAACCTTAAATAAATAATAAATATATGATATGACATATATAAATATAATATCCATAATTATTTCTACCGTAAGTGGAATTAAGCGATAAATGATCAATCATCGTTTATAGAGGAGATAATTCGCCATACCGATAAACAGTATGGTCGATATCCATTAGATGGTGTTGTATGTAAGTGTAGTTTGAATAAATATCATTAAAACATCTAATTATATTTTTTATACATGATTTATTATACAATAATGGGATAAAGATACTTTAAGGGGTGGATATGGAAAATAAAGGAAGGGTGCTTGAGAGAATATGTTTCCCCATAATGAAGTAAGTCCTTTTGGATCATGCCTAAAGGCTTCCATGAGATTACTTTTTCCCAAAGAAATGGTTATAGAATTAAGGGAGGTATTTTTGCAGCTTATTTGATCACATCATTGTTGATACAAGGTAATTTATAGGTGCGATGATGTGGGTAGGGTGGTCGGCATTTTATAGGGAAGGGAATGGACACACATGGCATTTTTTTAATACAATTTCGGTCAAACGACGTTTTTACCAAACAAAAGTCATTCCAAAACAATAGAAATAAAAACTTTAAGGTTCCTAACCAAATAATTTCAATAAAATGGGGTTTGGACAAATATATAGGTATTTTTGGGTCTTAAATTTATGGTTCAATACTTTGTTAATCTAATTTTTCTTTTAATTAATATAATTAATTTTAATCACTTTAACAAATATATTTTCTAGAAAACAAATTTTAACATATTATAAATTATATATAATTCTGATTCCAATTATTCAATCCACTTTTCCAAATTATAATCACATAAGTGGATGAAATAAATCTATAATGATTCTTGAATTCTAGTCGATAATGTGGTGTTTTAATGTAAAAATGATCAACAGTTTCACATGTTTTTATTTCCAATTTAAATGTGAAAATGGAAACTGGGATTAAATGGAAAAAAAATTAAATATAAAACAATTAAAAAACTAAAAATAAAATTTATCCTTATAAATAAAAATAAATTATAAAGCATTTTGGAATTAAAATCCTGTATTTTTCACAAATCATCCAAAATTGACGATTGTCAAAAAAATCCAAAAATTTTACCCTAAGTTAATTTCCAAAAAATAATTTCAAAAAATGAAGTTTATTTTATCCAAATAATTTTCAATATTTTTTTAAAATAAATTTCAATATTTTTCACAAAAATACATTAAATGTAGTTTTTTCGAAAAAAATGGCTTTTTTAATCATAGAAGCACTTTACAAAATAGTCATATAATTTATTATCAATATATTTTATTTATATAAAAAATTATAAAATATTACTTAAATGTATTTATTATTATTTATATAACTAATTCTAATGTATAGGTTATAATTATATTGTTTAAATAATTCAAAAAAAAGAGATGTTTTGTAGAAACTCAATGTTACGTGTATCAAATGTGATGTCAATTTTGTGTATATAAAATTCCATGTTAGTGTGGAATGTAATGTATGAAATTTAATTTCCATGTGAAAGGAATTTGTTACGTAGTTCATTTGTTGTTATAAAATATTTTTTATTTTATTCAAAAAAAACGACCACTAAGGCTTTGGGAGTTACAGTTCTAGTCTAGTAGAACATGTTAGGAGATTATATAGCTCACCTATATACCAGTGTTTACATTTCCATGTTTCTGAATGAACTAAACTAATTTAGTCTATTTATGTCTATTTTATAATGTTTTGTGTAATCCACAAAAGTGTTTTAATCTTAATTTATGGAATTGAGGGTCACAATAGTTGGTATCAGAGTGAAGGTTTAGTTAATATTTGGAAACTGCTATGAATAATCCTTAGTGTGATACCTAGGAATATTTCTAATGATATGTTTAGCGATGTGTTTAAGGATAAATATAAGGGTGAGGAAAACAATAGGAAAATGTCCTCGAATTTTGGTAATGGATTGAGTGAGTGGTTTACTAGAAATACATGTCGGTCTGGATACTATTAGTGGATACAGCTCAGGAAAAGATGTACCTAGGGGTAACAACCGTGATTGGGCTTACTGGGCTTGACTTCACATAACCTATTACAAAAAAGTGGGGCTTTTTTCACACGTGGATTCACACTTCCGTGGGATAAAATATGGGAATTCACAAATTTTTCATGAAGCATGATGAAGGATTAAAAGAGATGTTGAATAAGAATAACACCAGATAAACACAACGTGTGATATATTAAATTATTATTAACCATGATTTAGGCATCATATAAGGTATTTTTCATACCTATGTGGCTTTCTATTTTGATAGGAATTAATCAGACTATACATTAAGTTATTAGTCGATGGCAGGAACTAGATGTAACTGAGTTAATATTGAATGTGATGTAAAATATTCAAATGAGAATTAAAATGGGATGATCACTGGATTGAAAGATATTATAATCATGCCTAATAGTTTTTCAAGGAAAATGATTAACAATGTGTAACTTAACCAAATCTTAGACTCCTGAAGGAAGGTAAGGAAAGATTTCACTAAGAGTTTAGGTAATGGTGACGATTGAATAAAGGAGATTTAGTCTCCCTTATATGATTAATGTTAAAAAGAATCACCCATGTGAATGTTTTAGATGAAAAATAATAAGTTTTTACTATGACATATAAGGATACAAAGAAAGTAAATATAAAAGAAAAATGAAGGGTTCAGTTAAAAAATGTATAGGATTATTAGAATTCCAATGTAATCCACATTGGCTAATTGTTTTAACTATGTAATTAATTGTCATTACTCATATCGATGACTAGTGTCAGATGGTCCTGATGAGAATCAACATGGTGATATGATTAATGGTCATGTTTATGATGATAATGTTACTAAAAATGAATTGTGAAAGTTAATAATAATTAATTTATATAATGAGGTATCATTATTATGGATTATATATGAGGTGTGATAATAGTAGTTTTATGTATTTGGATTCATGAATTTTGAATGGATAAATTTACAAGGATTTCCTCGTGCATGTATTTCACTAAGGATAAAGAAGATTATTGTTACTATTTTTCATGGATTGGAAAAGTGATTTAATGATAATGTGATATTTTTACTAAAGGAAGGTAACCCTTAATATATTTAAGATATAGAGAAAATTGTGTTAACTTTGATAAAGTAATCATTTTTTGGATGAAGTAAATTAGATAGTATCAATAAATATAAAACCAACTAATGATTTTTTTTAAAAATTGGTCTATTTCATGATGGATAAAGATTAAAACTTCACAGATTTATGTAATATATCTAGTAATCGTTGGAATAGAGAACCATTCATGTTTTCTAGTAGGATTTACTGTAACTCATGTTATTACCATGATTCAAAGGAATATATGATGAGGGTATTCAAATGTTTGGGATAAAAAAACCAAAAAGTAAATTTTAATATATTTTAGATTATTGTTATTCTAATTGTATGACCTTTTTTTAAAAAAAATTAATTTTAAAATTAAGAAGGTTTATAAGGCAAAAAATTAATAGAATGTCTAAGTTAAAATTTGGATGAATTTTGTGAGGTTAATCTATTATCTCACCACACAATGATTCATGTATATTCAATGAATTTTTCTAACCACATTTAATTGATGGTGGGTGAAAATATATGGGATAAATTATCATGGATATTAAGATCTGTAAATGGTTTAGGAATGAAAAATTGACATTCATTTCATGGAATGAGGGATAAAGTGGATGTTTTTCAAGGAGCTACAAAGGGTATGGTTGTCCAAAAATTATGTAAGTATATCTTTCCATTAAAATTATTCACACTTATGATAATGGATGTTGAATTAGGAAAAATTATGCTATTTTATTCATTTTCAAGGAATAAAATGGTTTTTTATATCATCATAGATTTATGGATTTTTGATTGTTTAAATTCTCCTCATCATGTTCTCTTTCACTCTCCATAAAAAATGATGGTTAGATGTTTAACAACACTTCTTTTTAATTAACATTAATACGTAATTAATTACATAATAATATACTCAATACAACCCATAATATTTATAAGTCTAGTGTAATTGGAGATTAGGTACATTTCATGAAAACATAAAATAGAAAATAAAACATATTTATTGAAAACTTCTTTAGCATGGTCACCATAACCCATCAAGAATAAAACAACATGAGATAACTTGGGGACAAATAAAAGAAAGGAGTGAGATGAAAATATCAATAAGGTAATAAGAATTAAATGAGGTAAAACATGTTAGAAAATAGGAATATCAATGCGGAATAAGTGAACATGAATACTAGTTCATGATATAGAATGATAATATTATCATGGGAAGCATGGAAACATCTTAAAACAATGAATCATAAAAAATTCAAGGATAACTACCAAGAAATCATAATGGACATTTTCCCATAAAGGAATCAGGTTCACTCCCTATCACAACATGATGTATCATGATAAGAAACATTAACCAATGCCTTGGTGAGCTATATTATCCTGGGAACACCTATATAATTCAATTAATTCTGAGGATTAAGTGTTCCACATAGATCATAAAACATGGAATCAGTCATTATAATAATTTAATACATGATAAAGGAATGTAAAATAAAAAAAATATTTCCAACGTCAAGTAGATATAATTTAATACTTGGATATATGGACCTCAGATGGCCTAGGGATGGAGCGTATATGCTAGCCTCGGCGTCTGGAGGCATCTCCGACAGTAGATGGTATGGATATCAGGTGGCATGTGCGTGCATCAAGGGCGCGGGTCTCAGCTTGATCTAGGATGTCCCATGGATGAAGTGTTGGATACGTGTTGGCATATGGCAGACCCTCTGGATCTAGTTTCTCATTTCACGGATGGTTTTGGGGTGGAGTGACACAACGATGACCTCTGTATCTTCTGGAGTGGTCCGAGGTCGCCTCTGGAAAAGCTGAGAGGGGTGAGGTATCCTGGTTCAGGTTTGTTGGTGTATTTCTTGTTGTGTGGTTTGTTCGCATTGGATTCTGTTTCAGATTTGTGTTACTTGGTTTTGAGTTTCCTGTGGTTGTTTCTTGGAATCTACGTTGCCTACAATGCCCTGCTATCAGTTCAAAATTATGCCCCCCCATCCCTGATCTCATGAGCCAATTTGACTGGGCATCCGGTGTCGGCTCTTACTCTGTTCAGATCTACCCGGTTTCAGCCCAGAGCGGCGCTTCTTATGCAGGTCGACTGGGTTTTCCGTTCCGATGGAACTCCTTTGGTGTATTTATAGGGTCTTCCAGCCCTTGGTGGCGCTGACCTAAGATCTCACATCATGGATCTGATATCCCTTTGAGTTTATTTTTGTGGCAGAGATGAAGGGTGGTTGGGGGATCGTTGTGGTGGGACTTTTTCTGATGGTTAGGTGTCCAAGATGTGATCATCTATGGTTATTTTTTTCCTAATGGTGATCATGGGATGACGATGAATGGTTTTACGGTGTTTCAGCTTGTTTGTACTTGACCACATAGAACATCTCCCAGAAGAGGTTTTAGAGCTGGCATATCATCTTTGTAGAGTTTTATAAATTTTGATGTTGGAGAGGGTATGGCATCAGCCATCAGATCGGGCATGTTCTTTGACACATGACACATGATTCCCAAACAACCTTGCAATGGTGGATAGTATCATCAAGATCACATGCTAGGGATGGGATGTTTTATGTTTCCAGTCTGATTTTTTCTCTCTTTGACCTTCGAGTCATGGTATGTCTTATGTCAATGAATCCTTTTGGATTTTCCCCATCTTCCCTTAAAAGGGGGTTTATTTATAATAAAAACCTCTAAGGCCTTAGGGCCATTCGATGGATGGAATTACATATCCCATCATCATTAATTAGGTTATTTATGGTGTAATATAATAAAGAAACTTGAATAAATTGGAAAAGGAAAGAACCCTTACCTTTAGAGTATGTCACTAAATGTTTCAAAGGGGACTCTTAAGAGAATGAGGGAATCTTAAGAGGATAATATAGAGGGGAAGTAAGAGTATATACATTATCAATGGATTTTTAGTGAACATAAATCAGATCATGGAAGGGTTTATATAGGAAAAGTGTATGGAATTATTTAATATTTCACAATTATGGGTTTTGGAATCTATATAATTAAATTACCAAAAACGAAAAGTTTCCAAGGATTTTTCCTATGGTTTCTACCAAACGGGTGTTTCTTAATTATTTTATTCATAAAAATTCTAATCATATTAAAATAATTCCCTCTCTTATGTGGAGAACAGTCCCTCTCATAATGTACTGAATCTAAAATCATAAAATATATTATGTGTTATGGAGGATTTATGACAACCCTACTTTTATTACAAACTTAAACCTGATTTATTAGATAAACAATTCACTTAATACAACATTGAATATCAAGAGGTATAGTGTATTTGGGGCTTAGGATCATTGCATAACAACATAAAACATGAAATAGAACATCTTTATTGAAAACATCCTTTACATGACCAATACATTCCCTCGTACTTAGCATTGCATGGGATAACCTGAGGACATGCATAAGAAAAGGGTGAGATATAAATCCCAGTAAGGGAATAAACATGGAATACATGAGGAGTAAAATACATGATAGAAAATAGGAATATCAATAGAGAAAAAGACAAACATGAACATAAAGGCATGATAAATCATGATAATCATAACATGGAAATGGGGAAACAACACTTAATCTTGGATTAGCATGAGCCAAAGCTCATTGCACATGGAGCATGAGTAAATTCTCATTGAGAATAAAGCACGAGTAAACCCTCATTTCACTTGAATTATAATGATTCAACACTCATTGCACATGTCATACCACGATACTATACTTTACAAAATGCATTGGAGCGCTATAAGGGCACTTCTTTCATAAACATTTCATTTCATGCCTAAGTGTGCCACATGGATCAGAAAATATGGATTCATAAAACATAATCATTTTTTCCAAAATAACGGAATGTGGAATTCATACATGAAACTTTATAATAAATAAGATAATGTGAATAAAGGTGAATACCCTTGATGGATAAATGGGCATGGTATTCACTACAAATGGCATTGGCTTAGAAAATCGGTGCGATTTCGGCAGTATAACGGCGTGACATATGAATTCAGAAAAATGGTTGATGAGAGAGAAAGGGGTTCCTCATCATATTTACATGAAATTTACATTAATGAGGTCATATAGATACATGTCCCAACAATTTTAATGGAATTTAAATTCATGATAAAAAAGTATTGCTTGAATGTAAATGAGGTGAGGGAAGTTCCTTTCGGAATTTCGGCATAGTAACGGGAGTACATGGGAGGCATTTAATGGGAGATAAAGGAGTCTCCCATCATTCAAAAAATAAAAGGGCGTTATAAGGGAGGTTAGAAACCATACCCCGGCATTTATAATTGAAATTTAAATGGCATAACAATATTAAGAATATTGGACAAAAAGTGAAAGGACGAAAAAACCCTTACTCGGAAGTGTATTTCCAATGGCTTGAGAGTGGCTTGAGAGAGGCTTCTCGGTAGCATGGGGAACCTTGGGAGGATTCTAGAGAGATTAGGTCCGAGGATGGATAAACTCCAAAGGCTTTCAGTGAGGATGAAGTGGGAGCTTTGGTGGGTTTATATAAGATAGGTGAGTGAATTCTTTATTATTTAGGTTTGGGACCCCTTACATTAAACTAATCCAAAAAACAAATCAGATCTTGGTTTTTGCCCATGGATTTTGGAAAAGGGGAGAATAATACATTATTTTATATGTCCAAAGCCCGAACTTCTTAAAATAATGGGGTTTCTTATGTGGAGGTGAGTCACACTCCCATGGGAAATAATTTAAAAAGACAAGATGTTTAATGAGTTTTGAGGGGTCCATTAATGCATTGTAAAATAAGTCAAACAAACCCAAAATTACATTATTTTAATGGTAAAACATATATTGGCCGAACATAAAGCTTATAGTATTTTATTACATCACTGTTGGGTCATTATGATGTCAAAAAACACATTATATTTTTAAACGGTATTTAATTTTTACCCAAAAATTTGATTGTCTCAAAAAATTATGAAAAATTCACTGTTGGAAAATTTCGACATCCTTATTATAGAATTAATATTTATTTAATCAAAATTATTTTCTAAATATGTTAATTGTCACTTTTAAAATAAATACCTACATTTATCAAAAATTCACGGGTTTTGACAAAAATTGCTTTCAAACCTAAATAAAATTTACAATTTCATTTATAATGTTATAAGATGATTTATTTTTAATAAAAATTAATTTAATAATAATAATATTATTTTTTTTAAAATATTATTTATTTCAAAAATCCCTTAATTTTATAAAATATAATTCTGAATTAAATAATAACTAAAAACACTATTAGTACTTTCAAAACTATTTACAATGTATCAATAATGACAAGAAAGTATATTCATTATTATATACAAGAAAGTTGTACATGAACATAGTACTAGAGATTTGCTATATAACTCCTTAAAATAGCCGCATAAGACCTAAGGGTAAGGTGCGCGATGGTGACGGACTCTTGAGGTGGCTCATATAACATTGCTCGAGTGGTAATCTCTATCTAATTACACATTTGCCATAGATTGTCCCATTCGAGCATGACATGATGAAGCTCAGATTGGGATTGGTCAAGAGCGAAGCCCAAGGATGCTACCTCTTTTCCGAGCTCCGACAAATGTGCTTCGTATAGAGCAATTCTACAAGATGAGGCTATCGCTACTTTTTTCTGGGTAAATTGGATTTGTTAAGGCCCTATATTTATACTAATAATGTGATCACTGTTCAACAGCTATATTAGAAACGATCAAAATTCTTAACATAAAATCAAATTAATCGACATTGTATATAAATGTTTTACATAAAGAGACATTTAATTAGAGTAAGAGGGATTTCCATTAATGAAACTTTGTTTCTTTACAACATTCCACCCTTAAGAAATTTCTCCATAGAAATTTTCTTTTCCCACACTAAAACAGATGTGGGTAACTTAGCTTCATCATTTCCTCCGATTCCCTAGTCGGTTCATCAAACTTGTGGTTTCTCCACAACACCTTGACAAGGGGCATCATCTTATTTCGTAAAACTTTTTCTCTACAATATATGACCTTCACTGGTTGCTCCTCATAAGAAACACCATCCTCCAACTGTACCACCTCAGAAGAGAGTACATGTGAAGGTTCTGGTATGTTCTTCATTAATATGGATACATGAAAGACATCATGTACTTTGTCCATGGATGGTGGATGTGCTAGCCGATAGGCCATATCCCTGACATGATCAAGAATCTCTAAGGGGCCGATGTACCTTGGACTTAACTTCCCTTTCTTTCCAAACCTCATGGCCTTCTTCCATTGAGATATACATAGAAAACCCATGTATCCAACATTAAACTCAAGGTCTCATCGATGATTATATGCATAACTCTTATGTCGACTCTGGGCTGCCCTGATATGCTGTTGAATGGTTTTCACCTTCTCCAACATTTCATCGTCCATTTATGGTCCAAGCAGCATACGTTCACCAACCTCATCCTAGCATGCCAGTGTTCTGCACCTTTTCCCATACAGGGATTCATAATGTGCCATTTGGATGCTCGAGTGGAAACTATTATTATAAGAGAACTCAACCAGAGGAATATGTTGATCCCATTCTCCTTTAAAGTCCATTGATCATGCTATCGACATGTCCACAAGTGTTTGGACATTCTGCTCGGATTGGCCATCAGTTTGAAGATGATAGGCCGTACTGAAGTTTAGTTCAGTATTCTGGGCATGTTGAAGACTCTTTCAAAACATAGTGGTGAATCTTGGATCTCGGTCAGACACAATAGATAGTGGTACTCCATGATGCCTTACCACTTCCCTGATATATATCCGTGCCAGTTGATCCAATAAGAAATCCTCACAAATATAAATGAAGTGTGCAGTCTTTGTAAGATGGTCCGCTACAACCCAGATTGCATTGTTGCCTTTGGTTGTCCTCGGAAGTCCGGTGACAAAGCCATGGTGATGTTCTCCCATTTCTATTCTCGTATGGGCAGTGGTTGCATGATCCCCTTAGACTTATACCTCTCTGGCTTTACATTATGGCACACCAAGAACTTTGATGTATATTAAACGATCTCCTTCTTCATTTTATCCCACAAAAGGTTTTCTCGGAGATCTTGATACATCATTGTTCTCCTTGGGTGAATAGAGAAATTTAAACTATTTGCATCTTCCAAAAGTTCTATCTTTAGCTACGGACTTTATGGAACACATAGTCTTTTCCCAAACTGCAAAATTCCTTCTTCATTAACATTATACTCTAAGGATTTCCCTTTTTCGATAGCTTCCACTTTTTCTTGAAGTCCTACATCTTCCTTTTGAGCATCCATTATCCTTTCCAAAAAAGATGGGTGAGCAATCATTTTTGAAAGGATTGATGACTTTCCCTTATTTATGATTCCCATGTCCATCTTCATCAATTCTAAGAAGATTTGATCCTTCTCAATTATCATCATTAATATAATTGTTGGGTCATTTATACATAGGGTATCTACCACCTTGTGTTCTTTCACAGGGTGGTAATGTATTGAAAAGTCATAATCCTTGATGAGATCTATCCATCTTATCTGGCTCATATTAAGCTCTTTCTGTGTGAATATATATTTTAGACTCTTGTGGTCAGTATATATCTCATATTTCTCCCCATAAATAAAATGCCGCCATATTTTCAAGGCAAAGGCTCCCAACTCCATATCATGTGTTAGATTGTTTCCCTCATGGATTTTCAACTGCCTTGAAGCATAAGATATCACTTTATCATTCTGAATCAGCACACAACCTAATCCCTTATTTGAAGCATCACTTAATAACACAAAATGTTCCCCACTTCTGGGTAAAGTGAGCATGGGCTCAGTGATAAGCCTCCTTTTCAACTCCTTGAAGGATTCTTCACATTAATCACTATAAGAAAACTTTATTCCCTTATGAGTTATCTTGGTAACAGGGTGGGAAAATCGTGAGAAATTTCTCCCAAATCGTTGATATTATCCAGCTAACCCCAAGAAGCTACGGATATCTGTTACCAATGTTGGCCCCGACCATCCCTCAATTGCATATATTTTGGAGGGAACCACATATATCCCATTTATTGTAATGTTATGGTCCACGAATGAGACCTCCTTCAACCAGAAATCACACTTGTTATACTTTTCATAGTGCTTATCCTTGCACAAAGTCTCTAGTATAGTTCTTAAATTCTCCTCTTGATCCTCCTTGGTTTTGTAGTATATTAGAATATCATCTATAAATACTACCACAAATTTTTCAAGGTTATCTCTAAAGACTCTATTAATCGAGTCCATGAATATTGATGGAGCATTAGTGAGTTCGTAAGGAATTACTATGAATTCATAGTTCCCGTATCTTGTATGAAAAGCAGTCTTGGGGACATCTTCTTTCTTCACCCTTACTTGATAATATCCCGACCACAAATATACCTTGGATAAGTATTGTGCTCCACGTAGCTAATCGAACAAGTCATCGATCCAAGGAAGAGGATACTTATTCTTTATCATGATTTTGTTGAGATCGCGATAATCATTTAAAAGATGCATTGAACCATTCTTCTTCTTGTAGAAGACGACTGGTACACCCCATGGTGAAGCACTTGCGCGATAAACCCTTTGTCCAGATTCTCCTGTAGTTGATTCTTCAGCTCTTCAAGCTCCACGACAACCATTCTATACGGAGTCTTGGATACTGTTAGAGACCCTGGTATAAGTTCAATTGATAATTCAACTTATTTTTTAGGAGGTAGACTAGGAATTTCATTGGGAAACACTTCAGCAAATTCTCTTACAATAGGAATTTACTCAAGGGTGCTTTCTTCAATGGACTCAATCATCTGAGCCAGATATATGTGCTAATAGGGAATTAATATCCATTCTTGAAATGATGGAGCTAATGGAGATTCATCTTCCTCCTTACACTTGTAAAGAATCGGTGGTCGATTCTCTATATAGAGTGTGATTTCCATATCCCGACAATTTATGTTGGATATATATAAGGAATTCCAATCCATGCTAAGAATTGCATCAAATTCTACAAGAGGGAGTGTGAAGAGGTTCTCAAGGAAATTCAATCCACATATTATAACAGGGGATGAATTATATTCATGGGATGCAATGATTTCTCCATTTTCCATACTCACCGACATCTTCACTTCCATGATTTGTGGTGGTGCTGGGATTTTTCTACTAAACAGTTGAGATATAAAATAATGTGTAGAACCTGAATAAAAAAGTTCATTCGCTATTATTGAATGAATAACTAGCATACCTATCACCACTTAATTGTCGGAGTTCACTTCCCCAGAAGTGATGGAAAAATATCTTCCTTGCTGCCTTGGAGGTTGTTGGTTGCCTCTGAAAACCCTAGGATTAGGGAACTATTTTCCAAAATGCCTCGGTTCATTGCAGTTGTAGCAATAAACAATGCGTTGAGGGTCGAACGGAGTGTTCCTCTCCTTTGACACAACCGCAGGTCTTTCTTGCTGACAGTTAACAGCTAGGTTCCCTTTTCATCCACACCTAAAGGATTTCCTCATCCCATTGATGCAATTTCCAGGGTTCTTTTTCCCCACATTTGGCAAGTGGGGTGCTGGAACTTCATAGCACCGTTGGATTTATCCGTCAGACCGCCAACATTGAATTCTAACTTATGCTTCTTGTCCCCATGATAACCCTGTGATTCCCCAATCTCAATTTCGACTTTGAGGGCACATCATACAAGTTCTTCATAGCTGTTGAAGTCACGGATCACTAATGCATTCCGCAGGCTAGGCTTCAGCCCACCAAAGATGCGGTCGACCTTTCATTTGGGGGTGACAACAAATCCGGAAGCGTATCATTCAAGCCTTGTGAAGTTTGACTCGTACACTCCAACAGATTCTTCATCTTTTTTCTTGAGGGAAAGGAAGTCACTTTCCATCTTAAGCCTGAGGGTGTGTGGAATATAATTATCGAAAAACATCATCCGGAAATCCTTCCATTCCAAAGCCTCGATCTCCTCCTTAGGATTTGTATTTTTGATCAATGTCCACCAATGATCAACTTAACCCTCCATACGGTAAGCCTCAAGGTGAACCTTCTCTTGTTCAGAACATTGAAGGATGGAGAAGATCTTTTCAATGGATTTGATCTATTGTTCAACGATTGTGGGATTAGATGATCCACTAAACGTAGGAGGTCCTTGTCTCATGAAACTCACGATAGTGACTTGTTCTTTCTTAGGGGGTATGGACATTCCTATTGACCCGTGTTTCTATTAAAAGTTTGAGTTTTCTGAAAGAGAAGTGTGACAAAGTTCATGATTCCCACTCCCATTGGATTGGGCATCTCATTAGTACAGTCATCACACTGATCTTCACACTGGCTGTTTGCCTGAATCCTCATATTACTGGCCATTGGGTGGAATAAAATAAAAGTTTGGGGGTAACACAGAAAGGGTAATCCAAAGACAAAAGTTTATGTCTTATAAATATACTTTAATTTCTTTAACTCATGAGTCTACTGGATTCAAAATAGGATTTTCATGATCTAATTTCTAACATATATTCTAAGGGGAATCTTTTTTAATTCGCTTAATAAGGGTTCGTACTAATCTTATGAATTTATCAAAACATATCCCCATGGGAGTTTTGTAACCAAGATTGAATCAAGGCCCGTTGTTGTGCACCAGTTCCCGTTCGAGTCTAGCTCAAAGCGATGTTTTCGGGTTTTACCCCTAGGATATATCTGTGCGAGAGCTGCCTCTACCTACTCGTATCCAGACTGAGATGTATTTGTTTGATAAACCACTTACTTAGTACATAACAAAAATTAGGGATGATTTTATTATACCTAATATTGTCTCTAAGGCTTTACTTGGGATTTCTAATCCTAATCCCAAAAATAACTAAACCTATCCTCTGATACCAACTATGACAACCCTGCTTTTATTACAAACTTAAACATGATTTATTACATAAACTATTCACTTGATAAAACATAGAAGATCAGGAGTTCTAGTGTTTCGGGGCATAGGATCATTACATAACAACTAATAACATGAAATACAACATCTTTAATGAAAACATCCTTCACATGACCACTACATTCCCTCGTACTTAGCATTGCATGGGATAACGTGAGGATATTAATAAGAAAAGGGTGAGTTATAAAGCCCATAATGGGAATAAACATGGAATACATGAGGAGTAAAACACATGTTATAAAATAGGCATATCAATAGAGCACACGATAAATATGAACATAAAGACATGATAAATAATGATAATTATAACATTGAATTGTGGCAACAACACTTAACATGGAATTGGCATGAGGCAAAGCTAATTTCACATGGAGCATGTGTAAATTCTCATTGCACATGAAGCACGAGTTAACCCTCATTGCACTTGATTTATCATGAGTCAACACTCATTGAACATGTTGTATCATGATACTATACATTACTCAATGCATTGGAGCGCTATAATGGCACACCCTTCTTAAACATTTCATTTCATGCCTAAGTGTGCCACATTGATCATATAACATGGATTCATGAAACATAATTATTTATTCCATGATAAAGGAATTTTGAATTCATAAATAAAACTTTATAACCAATAAGTAAATGTTCTTAAAGGTGAATACCCTTGATAGAGAAATGGGCATGGTATTTACTACACAATGGCATTGGTTTAGAAAATCGGTGTGATTTCGGTAGCATAACGCCGTGACATAAGAATTCATAAAATTGGTCGATTAGAGAGAAAGGGGTTCTTCACCATATTTACATGAAATGTAATTTAATGAGGTCATATATATACATGTCCCAACAATTGTAATTGAATTAAATTCATGATATAAAAAGTATTTCATAAATGTAAATGAGGAGAGAGAAGTTCCTTTCAGAATTTCCACATAGTAACAAGAGTACATGGGAGGATTTTAATGAGAGAGAAATGGGTCTCCCATAAATAAAAAAAGGGATGTATGGGGGAGGTGCGAAACCATACCCCATCATTTATAATTGAAATTAAAATTTCATAACAATATTAAGAAAATTGGAAAAAAAGTGAAAGGAAGAAAAAACCCTTACTTGGAATTGTGCTTCCAAAGGCTTGAGAGAGGCTTGAGAGAGGCTTCTTGGGATATGGGGGCACCTTGGGAGGATTATAGAGAGTGTTGGGCAGAGGTCGGAGGAACTCCAAAGGCATTGAGTGAGGAGGATGTGGGAGCTTGGATGGGTTTATATAGGAAAGGTGAGTGAATTCTTTATTATTTAGGTTTCGGACCCCTTAGATTAAACTAATCCAAACCACAAATCAGCTCATGGATTTTGCCCATGGTTTTTGTATACAGGGAGTGGAAAAAAATATTTTATATGTCAAAATTCGAAACTTCTTAAAATAATGGGGTTTCTTATGTGGAGGTGGGTCACACTCCCATGTAAAATAATTTAAAAATACAAGATGTTAAATAAGTCTTGAAGAGTCCATTAATGCTTTGTAAAATAAGTCAAACAAACCCAAAATCAGATTATTTTAATTTTAAAACACATATTGGCCGAAAATAAAGCCTATAGTGTTTTATTACATCACTATTGGGTCATTATGATGTCATAAAACACATTATATATTTAGACGATATTTAATTTTTACCCAAAATTTTGACTATCTCAGAAAATTATGAAAAATTCACCGTGGATAATTTCGATGTCCTGATTATAGAAATAACATTTATTTTATCTAAATAATTTTCTAAATATGTTAATTTTCACTTTTAAAATACAAACCAACATTTATAAAAAAATTCACAGGTTTTGAAAAAAAATGGCTTTCAAACCTTAATAAAAATTACAATTGCATGCATAAAATTATAGGATTTTTTATTTTTAATAAAAATAATTTTAATAATTTAAATAATATTTTATTAAAATATTATTTAATTCAAAAATCCCTTAATTTAATAAAATATAATTCTTAATTAAATAATAACTACAAACACTATTTGTACTTTAAAAACTATTTACAATGTATCAATAATGACAAGAAAGTATATTCATTATTATATACAAGAAATGTACATGAACATATTACTAGAGATTTTTTACATAACCCCTTAAAACAGCCACATATGACATAAGGTTAAGGTGCACGATAATGACAGACTCCTGGGGCGGCTCATATAACATTGCTCGAATGGTAATCTCTATCAACTCCCACTTTTCTCGTAGATGGCCCCATTCGAGCTTGACATGATGAAGCTCAACTTGGGCTTGGTAAAGAGAGAATCCCAAGGACACTACATCTTTTCCAAGCTCTGATAAATGGGCTTTGTATGGAGAAATTCTACTGGATGAGGTCATCACTTCTTTTTTCTGAGTAAATTGGATTTATTAAAGCCCTATATTTATACTAATCATGTGATCACTATTCAACGACTATATTAGCAACAGTCAAAATTCTTAACATAAAACCAATGAAGTTCACTTTTTATATAAAAATTTTACATAAAGAGACATTTAATTAGATCAAGAGGGATTTCCATTAATGAATCTTTGGGTCGTTACTAGATTTATAATGGTTTATTAAATTAATAAAATAATCATGAGATCACACTATTTTAAGGGTAAAAATATATTATTCCATGGATAGTGATTATAGTATTTATTACATCATTTTTGGTTACTATGATGTCATAATGCACACTCTATATTTATACAGTATTTAATATTTACCTGAAAATTTGACAGTCTTAGAATATTTGGAAAAATTCACCGTTGGATAATTTAAATGATCTGATTCCAAAAAATATATATTCAATTTATCAAAATAATATTCTAAATTTGTGTATGCTCAATTTTAAGATAATAATTGTAATTTATTATGAAATGATGGGTTTTTTTAACAACAACAGTTTTAGAACCCATATAAAATTACATTTAAAAGAATAAAAATTATATGATCATTTATAAATAAAACGTTTATTGTAATAGTAAAATTTAATTAAAAATATTATTTATTTGAAAATAAATTAATTCATCCATATAAATTAATTCATTAAATTTTTATATTACCTAAATATTTTATTCAGGTTTTTTTAGTATCAAAATAAAAATTCTATATAATGTGATGAAAAGTAATTCATTATTCTATAAAAAATAATTTAAAAATATATTTTACATGCTATTTATAAATATACATTTAATGCACCAGAAAAAAAGAGTAAATTGTGTGATTGTGAGACTTTTATTGGGTGGTTCGGTAAAGTTGGTTTGGTTTGAGATCTTGATGAACTTGAAAATATCTCGTAAATGGATTTTATTATTCTTATGTAGTTATATATAAACTTTGGTTTGGTCAGGGGAAAATCATAGAGATGATATCTCACTTAGAATCTTGGATAAATGGTATTTTTATGGGATGATCATAATATTTGTAGCCATTACATTCTTCTTCTATATTAATTGTATTGGTTAAAACCATAAATTTAAAGTAATCATAGGTTCATTGTTCAATGGCTATATTAAGATATGTAATGATATATAACTATCTTTTAAATCCTCTAGGATAATACCAAATATGAACAAGTGTTTTCTATTACCATATTAACTGATACGATAGTCAATTAAATTTCATGTGGAATTTTATTAACCGTAATTCGGTCCATTACACGATTTGTCTACCATATCTATGTTTTTTCATCCCACCTTTGTTCTCCTATATGGGACTGTAATACTGAGATTCTTTGGGTAACCATCACGGTTCCAGCTTTCCCTTTTTAAATATAGTTTTAAAGTGCATTTTTATGATTTAGATATTTTTGAAAGGAAATTTCCAGAATTAAACCACTGATAACCCAAAGTAATTTATTGGGAGAAATTCATTTTAAGGGGGTATAATATAATACTTTAATATTTTTGGAAATATATTTTTTGAATTAATTTATTATTTTTTTATTTTTTCCTTTTTCCCCAAAATAAAAATTATTTTCTATATATATTTAAATTCATTATACGCAAATACAAGTTAATCATGAACATAAGGTATCATATATTTTATCTTTCTCTACACAGAACACTGAGTTTAGATTATGTTACACAATATTGACTTTCCTTGATCACTTGTGTAGCACGCAAGACCGAGTGTTACCCAAAAATAATATATTATTAAAATTTTATTATTTACAAACATAAAATCTAGCCAATAAATTCATTATTATATGATTAACTAACGAATGAAAATATTTTTTTGAATCCATTTCATACCTATTAATTATATATAAATATAGAAACCAAATTATTATAAAGTGAATGATTTTTTAAAAGTCCATTTTAATATAAAATGGTTATTTATCTAAATAAGTTATTTTAATTAATATTAATAAATGATAATAATTAAATTTATATGTTATATATTCAATAAAATGTTTTTTAAATTCATACAATTGACTTTATAGTAATAATCTTAAAACAGACCCAATATAAAACAAAAAAACCTTTATATTTTTTTTCTATAATCAGTTTTATGACCTTTTAACGAAGAACCTATATTAAATATAAATTTTGGAAATATAATAAATTTAAAATATCATATAATAAATCAAAATAATAATATAAACATTAAAATTAGGTTACTGTTAATTTTTTTTACATTTCTGTGATCTTTCATTTCTTGATGAATAGTGGAAAATACTAAACATTAATTCAAAACATATGTTTCATTTAACTTAATTATAATGTTAAATTATATTTTATGTTTTTTTTGAAGATTAATTATTTAAATTTTTATTAAATAATAAAATTTATGTCATTGTAATCAATTTCCCTTTGAAATTATCTACTAAAACATAGTAATCTTTGGAATGTTTTTTACTTTTAAAACCCACATTATCGTATAGTCTGTGGTATTAAATTTAACTTATTTTATTCAACATATATGATTGGTATTTTGAAAAATTGATTCCATATTTGGAATAATAAAAATACATAATGCATAATAAGGTCAATATAGATTTTTACAAAAACTATTAGTGAAATAAATTATAATTAATTACAATGATTAAGGTGAAATTATGATTAACAATTGACTAAACCAAAATCTTATGGTCTTAAATGTCCTATTATCTTGACAAAAATCCATTTTATGGCCATATATATATATCCTATAATAATTCTTTATGAAAATTTTTCAATTATTTAATTCACATTATATCAGAAAATGTGGGTGGAATTCTGTTTCAAAAAAATATACCTGAGTGCCACTCCTCCACCATTATAAAAGTTATCTTATCCATCCACATATAAACACCTCTGAAACCACATAGGATCGTCCAAGATATAAAAAATTAACTCAATAAAAAATTTCATTCCTTATTTAATACCCATTTTGTTCATAAATCCATCCAAGGAAGCCCTTTGGTTGAAACCAAAAGGAGTTCCCCAAAGAAGAGGTAACATCATTCCTCAGGTTCCTTTCTTTTATTTTCATTCTCTAACACCTCAACAATTTCTATTCACTTATAATATAATAAATTCATTATCATAAAGATATTTATTTGTATTTATATTATGTTTTATACCTAGATATACACACACATCCATCTAATTGATAATGAACATGCCATTCTTGTGTACAGTGAACTACCGCCTCACGAAATGATGATTTCTATTTTACCATTACCATATATCATAGTAGTGAATAATGATGGATTTTTTTTAAATTATATATATAACATTTATTATGTATTTATTATTCTTTAATTCATTTATAAAAAATTACATTATACTTTTCATCTTGTGTAAATACAATAACATCGTCTGTGGTTGTGTGGACTACCGCCTCCTTCAAGAGATACAATTTTTTCATACATTAGATGCAATTTATTAAGGAGGTTTTTAGTGAACATATATAATACATATAAAATAATAAATATAACTTAATTATATTATATACATATATAAATATTTGTTATTTAGTAATTTTCTTTCAATATAACAACAAAATAGAAACAATGTTCATGTGTACGTACGACCTAACATCTCCATTAACGGTCTATTCCATTTCATATATTATGTCATTTATAGATTGTTATTAATGGTTATATAAAAAATATATATTATTTTTTTTTTACATTCTCTAAATAATTAAATCATGATCTATGTAAGATGATCACAAGTAATAAGTTAAAACCTGTAGGAATAACAAAGATGATGTTACTCGAAGCAAGTAATTATAAACAAGAGGGTAATGTAAAGTCATAATTGTCATGACCCCCTCACCAAAAAGTAAACCCCTCATGGGCCGGAAATGTGAAAAGGGAGATAATGACCCCCCGAGTCCCGCCTCAAGAAGGCCCCGGGTTGGCGACTAGCATCGAGGGTATAATAAACACTCAAATGGAGGCATTAACCTCTAAGAGAACACATGTGGAAGAGAGAGATGAAATAGACACCAACCAACTCCAACTCATAACTGAAATATAAAATAAACCCAAGTACATATGTGAAATTTCATGCAAAAGTACTACCATAGATCAGGAAAACTACAAATACCAAAAAGAAAGTAAAACAGTAGTGACCACATGTCCGAACAGCTCCTCCAACCACAAGCTAGTAGTAACCATCCTGATCTCCAACCTTCTCCAAGTGACCTTAAATACATTTTATATAAACGTAGGTTAAGTATAACTATATACTCAATATGATCCTCCGTGAAGCCTCTCGTGAAAAAGTAAAGAAATCATGCTAAAGCACAATAAACAACAGTGAAACTAACTCGTCACCTAAACAGGTATACTATATTCCCAACCTCACCATGGCTACCCTCCCCATTTAACGCATACAAGAATATAGCATATACTTAAGAATATCCAGGGTACCCCGCTACTACTTCCCCACTGGTTTTCCACTATTCCCCAATGACATACATCCTGTGCATCTCTCTCCAAAGCCTTGTCCGTATAAACTTGGGCTATGCTCCACAATCTGCACCACGTGCACCACAAAGGCTTGACCGCAGACACCTGGGCGAAGCACCACACCGTCCTCACAACCAAAAGTAACCAGGTAGTTTCCGAGAGCCACCACATCTCACATAACGTGTATCATATGTCAGGTATTATACCTTAATCCATTACATCCCATACACTGAGTGAGGATCCTCAAGTCGTCACATCCTATACACGTTACACCAATAGTAGTCCATAGGATTCTATATCCATAATATATGTGTGTGAAAAATCCATAAGCCATTACCACCCTCTACACACATATTTGGGGAAAACTAACCACTGTGCCTCATGGAACTAGTATCTACCAAGAGAAGAGATCAGGGTCAAAGGGAGTAGTTAGCCACTCATCCTCCCACTGGAATGTTGGGGAAAACACCCCCCATGAATGAGAATACCTGGGGTGTCAGTTTCCCTTACTGATAGGGTGTATTAGCATATAGGAACACAAAAAGTACATAATATATTATAACTCACAACCACACTATGGGCATAACCTAGTCTTAGACACAACTGCAGCTAACGTCTCTCAGACTCTGGGCTTCCACTTCTAAGACTATGTATCCTATAATCACAAAACCAATTAAAAGGATTTATTAGATTACATCCATCCCTTTTTATCAATTACATTGTACGTTAATTAATTATGTATACATTAATTAATAACAAAAAAATTTACATTAAATTCCATTTACATCACAACCAAAATCCACTGTCCCTTCAAATGTTCTCAACCTCATCATTAAGTTCCAATAGACTCCAACCCCATGGGTTAACATCATTTATTCAAGCATTCATTACAGAATTACTTTCCCATATTTCCATGAATTCAAGATAAGAAAACTATGCTACTAAACACAAGGGGGCTCAACATGGTGAGTAGATATAATACCTGTCGAGTCTTTGCCTCCTATACCAAGAGCGTAGACCCATTCTCCCTTGAGAGGCTAAACACGAAGAGCATGTGGTATACCCTGCGTGTCTTCACCTCTTTTAGAAGAAGGGTAAGCAAGACCATCTTCCTTGAGTAGTGGGGAAAAGTACAACAGATAAACAACCAGGAATCAACAACATCCCATAATCACATCTATCCCATTCCATCATCCCTAGTGTCCTCCCTAACACCCACTGCATTAACAGATGCATCTTGCCACTCTAGGCATCATCCGCTGCCACAACCACAAGGCCTCCCTGCATTCACATATCACAAGACCCCTCTAGGGTCACATCACAACACAATACATCACAACACCCCTCCAGGGTCACAGCACAGGAAAAGAATCAAGAAAACAATCATTACAATGATTTGGGATCTTTTCCCTTTTGTAAGGCATCCAGCCTTCAAACAACAAGCACCAAGAATCACATAAAATGGGATTTTAGCCCTAATTCACAACAAGATGGTAACTCTGAACCTTTCATGGAACTCAATCAAGTTATTTAATACATCTTGAATTAACAAATTCAATTCTTTGGTTCCAACATCATGAACCAATTATGTAAGCTACCACTGAAGATTAAACATGCATACTATGCCAAATTTGATCAACATCAAGTCATAAGAAGAACCAGGTCTTCTTGCATGCCCCTATATATTTATCCAACCAATTATCAATTAATCCCAGCTTTATGTTCTTTATCAATTTCATCAATAACTCCATTCTATCAAGCAAGTAATAGATATCACACTTATCTAGAAAATCAAGAGGCAAACTATTACAACGGTACAAAGCAACAACATGTGATCATTCCAATTCTTTTAATCCTATTCAAGTATTTAATTAGGTCAATTCCATTGTGTTCCAAAGGGCTAAATCATGATAACACTATAATTTCACATAAACCATTATAGAATCCATGAATCCCTTGCCTTAAAGGTTTTTGAGGAAAACCATAAAAGTCGATGAACGCCCATGAAATCGGGTAGATTCTCCACGAATCCTCCATAGATCTCCTATCCTAACACAAAAAAACTAAAGATCATTATTTTAGACATCCAAATGCATAGATATACCCATAACAGGCATGGATCTAAGAAACCGAGAGAAGGAGGGAGTAGATTTAAGTAGATCTAAAAAAATCAAGTAGTAAAGACCACATACCTCAAGAAACTGACTCAGATTTGTGAAGAGAAGCCTCCAGATCCCCTCCAAAATGCTTGGGAGAGGTTCTTCCACCTCCAAGGAAGCATAATCCTGAGTTACAGCTGATTAGGGGATCAATCGAGGTGATTAAATGAAAAACGAGTTAGATCCACAATTTTAGGATCTATCTTTAAGTGCCTGCATGGTTAGTCCGCACGGTTTAACAATCTGTGTGCTAACCATTCGTTAGCTTCTGCCATGAAAATCACTCCATGCTCTATTTGTCCATACGGTTAGACAAACAGTGCACTAACCCTGTGTTAGCCAATACCTACAAGACCAGCCTTACACGGTTTGGCCGCACAGTTTAGGAAAACCGTGCGCCTCCCGGGTGAAGGCCATGACCCTTTAGATTTCTGTAAAAAGTCCACCCAAACGCACCCCAAGCCACCTTGACCTTCCAGAACACCTTTAACACCATATTTTCACAAAGGAATGGATTGGAGAGGTCTAGGACATTACATCAAGTACCTCTAAAAACATTCTCATCCTCAAGAATCCAAAACCCACCTAAAGGAAAAACGAACAGGGTATGAACAACCACCTGCCGAGATACCTCTCAAAAAAGGGAAAGCCACCAAAGCAACAATGGGAGCCATCTCATAAACATGAAATTTTTAAAACCACATTAGCTACAATGATACATGAAAATAGTCAACATCAATCAACTTTGGGTACTGACCACATATCTTTGAATCACGTTCCCATGTACTCTCCTCCATGACACTGTGTCACCAAAAGACACAAACTAAGGGGATGGAGCACCCACACAACCCCTTCTCCTTGCAGTCTTGGATCTCCACAGGTCGCTCCTCAAAGGTGGAATCGTCATCAACATCGATCTCTCCCCAATAAATGATGTGAGTGTCGTTATGAAGATAACGATGGTGCTTCGATACATGGAAAACATCATGTATCTGACTCATCTGTGGGGGAAGTTCCACTCGATACGCCACAGCTCCAACACGAGCTAACAACTCGAAAAGCCCAACAAACTGGGGAGAAAGCTTACTTCCACGGCCAATACTTCTTTTCCCACAACGGGGAGTCACCTTCAGAAACACATGATCCCCAATATTAAAATCTAAGGGTCTCCTTCTGGGATTGGAATATGATTTCTAACGATATTGTGCTGCCTTCATCCTCTCACGAATCACCTGAACCATATCTGTTGTATTCTTCACTAGTTCGGGTCGGAGAATTTCTGACTCTCCAACCCCAATATAGCACAACGGAGAACGGCAAGGCCGTCCATACAAAGCTTCAAACGGCGCCATACCGATGGTGGAGTGATAACTATTATTGTAGGAAAAATCCACCAAGGGTATTTGCCTCCTCTGTGAACCTCCATAATCAAGAATAAAGGAGTGAAACATGTATTCAAGAGATTGGATGGTTCGCTCCATCTAGCCATCTGTTTGAGGATGAAAAGTAGTGAAAAGGCATAGTTGAGAACATAAAGCATGTTGGAGACCTCTCCACACCCTAGAGGAAAAACGAGGATCATGATCAGAAATGATCATCCTAGGGACTCCATGAAGTCTCACCACCTCCTCCAGATACTGCCTCGACAAAACTACCACTAATCTTGACTCCTTGATTGCTATAATGTGGGATGATTTCGTTTAATGATCCACTACCACCCAAATAGAATCATATCGTCCCAGAGCTCGAGGTAATCCATTAACAAAGTACATTGAGATGTCATCCAACTTACACTAAGGAATCTCTAATGGCTGGAGAAGACCACCAGGAACACGGTGTTCAGACTTCACCTTCTAGAAGACTAAACATCGAGACACAAACTCCTCAATAGCATGCTTCATCCCAGGAAACCATAACTATCTTCTCAAGGATCTGTACATCTTTTTCACAGAAGGATGCACCGCTAAAGGAGAACCATGGAACTCTCTAAGGACCGTCTTGTGTATCGCCAAGGGAAAAAAGCCTTCCATGATACAACACTCTTTGTTGTTCATCCTCTGACCAACCATCAGGTGCCTCACCACAAACAACTTTTTCTCTCCAGACCTCCACTTCAAGATCCCCCAACTAGGACTCTTCCACCTTATGCATTAGGGATGAATGCACCATCATCTGAAAAAGAAATCCTCTACCCCCAACTTCTCCCATATCAAGATGTAATGTTGAAATGTCTTCTATTACTCTCCAGGAATCACCAGATTCATGCAAAGAGTCACTGCGTGACATTCGGCTCAGCGTATCAGCCACAAAATTTCCTTTTCTAGGTGTATACGATATTTCGAAGTCGTCTTCCTATAATAACACCATCCACCAGCACTGTTTCATTTTCATGTCATGCTGGGAGAAAACATACCTCAAACTCTTATTATCTGTGAAAACCACAAAGCATTAACCAATGAGTTAATGTCTCCACAAATTCAGAGCAAACACCACAACTTCCAACTGAAGGTCATGAGTGGAATAGTTGCATTCATGGGGAAGCAACTGTCGAGACCCATAAGAAACAACTGACCTCTACTGCATGAGAACACAGCCTACCCCAGATGCAAAGCATCGCAGAAAACATCAAACTGAACTCCCTCAGCACGGAGACAATGAACTAGAGAACTTACTAACATCTCTTTTAGATACTCGAAATTTCCCAAACACTGTTCATCCCATATGAATGCTTGATACATTCTAGTCAAATCTGTCAGAAGAGTCGCAACTTGTGAGAAATTGGCCACGAACCTCTTGTAGTATCCTGCGAGCCCAATGAAACGTTGCACCTCTGAAACTGTCTTGGGGGATTCCCAAGACACAACTGCTTCTATCATCGATGGATCCAATGCTACCCCCTATTGGGAAACAACATTCCCCAAGAAACAGATTTCTCGATCCCAAGACTCACACTTAGAAAACATCCCAAATAGCTGATGTCGACATAGAACTCCCAAAACGGCACATAGATGCTCTGCATGCTCCTCGTTAGATGTAGAGTACACAAGGATGTTTTCGATGAAAACAAAAACGAACATGTCCCAGAACTCATGGAACACAACATTCATCAAACCCATGAACACAATTGAAGCATTCCTCACACCAAACTGTATTACAATGAAATCATAATTCCCATGACGACAATGGAATGCAGTCTTCGGGATATTCACATCCTTCACATGGATCTAATGATATCCTGACCACATGTCGATCTTTGAGAACCAACTTTCACCCTTTAGTTGATCGAATAATTCTTCAATCCGCGGAAGAGGATATAGATTCTTTGTTGTCACTTTGTTTAATCGACGATAATTGACACACAACCGCTAACTATCGTCAGGCTTCTTCATGAACAGAACTGGTGCACCCCGTGGTGACACACTTGGTCAGTCAAAACCACATAGCAATAGACCATCAAGTTGTATACGTAGCTCTCGTAACTCATAAGGGGTCATCCTATATGGGGACATAGATATTGGAGACGCTCCTAACTGTAGCTCGATCCCAAACTCGATCTCTCGTCGAGGGGGTAAGGCTACAACCTCTTCTGGAAAAACATCAGGGTACTCCTATATGGCCCTAGGAAACTCCAACTATCGAACATTAGAAGAACCCAATTTCATCTCGGCCACCATGGTAGATAAGGATAGAACTCTCCTGTGACCCATATGAGGATCTCGTGCACAAACAAACACCACTTTCTCTCCATATGAACCAAAATAAATGGCCTTCTTCCTGAAGCTATCTACGATAGCCTGCACCGAATACGACCAATCCATGCCAAGGATGACATCATATGGTTGTATCTGTAAACCTAGGAAATCTCCCCAAGAGCGGTATTTCCCCAACACTAGCTCACAGTCTCTACATACTTCAAACAAGCAAGCTCGACATCCAACTGGCATTTTCAACACCAAGGGCACTGGAAGTCTCTCCACCTCAAGTCCCATGGAGTGGACAAGGGTAGGTGATATGAAGGAGCGTGTTGCTCTTGAATCACCCAAGGCATACACCAAGGTAGAAATCAAGAAAAGGATACCTCAAACGATGTCTAGCTCGTCTGGAGCTGGCGTCGCTAGGGAATGGAGATGACCACGACCTCCTCCATGACCTCTCTGACCCTGATGACGACCACCACCATGGCCGCACTCTACTCTCTAAGGATGAGGAGCGTCATGGGGATGTCCTCTGCCTTCCCCATCTACCCTATGTTGATCGAAATATGGTGAAACTGGATGCTACTGCCTCTACTGGAACTACCTCAAAGGAGGATCGTGGAGTGGAGCGCCCGGTGGATGATGACCACCCTAAAATGTTGGTCACTCCCGCTGCTGATGACCATGACCACCACAAGATAAACAAGTGCTTGATCCCATGGAATAGGCCTGAGAGTTTCTGAATTCAGAGAAACAAGATGTGAAGGTATGGGACTTACCCCCAGCTGAACGGAAACTCTTCTGCCCTGAAAACCGAGAACCCCAGACTATAGCCTTGATTTGTGAGGGATCATGTTGATTCGCCTCTTGTGATGATCCAGTACTGGAAAAATTCATCTCACAAAATCCACCCTCACCAGCACCTCGATATATGTGTTCATCATAAATTTGGTGACCTGGAACTGGATCGCTGGACGCAAAGCCTCCTCTAAATGCCTCTCCCTGGCCTCCTCATTTAGTAACAGGTCCAAATCATATCGTAAAACATTCCTAAAATGGATTCCAAACTCCCGAACAGTGGAGATCTACTGTCGAAGGTTAAGAAGTTCCAGGCGACTGGATGCCTTTGTAGTCAAGGAAAGAAACTCGGCTATAAACTTGTCTTGGAACTCCTCCCATGATATTGATAACACCTCCTGATCCCCAAGGAACAAGAACCACCAATGCCTTTCTGCTCCATGAAACATCATCACAGCTAATGACACTCAGTGCCCTTTCTGAGCATGGATCGAACTGAAGCCTATCTCGACCTCCTCCAACCAGTCTTCTGTGACTACATCAGATACAGATCCCTCGTACTTTGGCAGACTCTGGCACTGAAACTGTAGGAGTGTCATCCTCCAAGTGTCATCGTCTTCAACCTCTACCCTTCGACGACCTGCTGGAACAGCCAGCTGGACATCTTCTACACAACCTAGATGAGGAAGTCATCATGGAGCCATACCTACGAAATAACAAACAATTAGTGCTCCTAATCCAGGAATATGTAAGACTCAACATTAATTAATTAATTGTTTTCTTTTATTAATTTTAGGATAACCTATCCCAAGGTCTACCCATTAAAACATAGGCACAGAGAAGAATGATTCATGGTCCTTTCCTAGGTCTCTACCCTACAACTAGTATCACCCTATTTAGTAGCCATTGTAAACTCAAAGGTCTGTACATCTGGTCATAGGGGATCCTAAACTCCTATGTCTCATCTGGTCCCCAGTGTTTACCTCACTTTCTAAACACGAATGACAATGTTTCCCTACCAACCCATGCGACCTCACTATACCTAACTCCAAACTCCATCCTATCCCTCAACTAGATCCTCTGATACCACTCTCACACGACCCCCTCCCCACAAATTGTACCCCTCCTGGGCCGAAAATGTGAAAAGGGAAATAATGACCGCCGAGTCCCACCTCCAGTAGGCCTCGAGTTGGCGACTAGCACCGAGGGTATAATAAACACTCAAATGGGAGGCATTACCCTCTGAGAGAACACATGCGGAAGAAAGAGATAAGATAGACACCAACCAACTCCAAATCAGAACTGAAATATAAAATAAACCCAATTACATATATGAAATTTCATGAAAAAGAACTACAACTAAACGAGATAACTACAAAAATCCAAAAAAAAAGTAAAACGACAGTGACCACATGCCCAAACAGCTTCTCTAACCACATGCTAGTAGTAACCAGCTTCATCTCCAACCTACTCCAAGTGACCTGAATATTTGTTTATATATATTTAGGGTGAGTATAATAATATACTCAGTAGGATCATCCCCAAAACCTCTCGTGCAAAAGTAAAGAAAGCATGCTAAACCACAGTGAACAATAGTGAATCTAACTCGTCCCCTAAATAGGTATACTATGTTCCCAACCTCTCCATGGCTACCCTCTCCATGTAACGCATAAAAGAATATAAAATATAGTAAATAATATCAAGGGTAACCCGGTACTACTTCCACACAGGTTTTCCGCTTTTCCCCAATGACATACGTCCTGTGCATCTCTCTCCAAATTCATGACAGTATAAACTTGGGCTAAGCTCCACAATCTTCACCATGTGCACCACAAAGGCTTTCTCGTAGACACCTGGGAAAAGCACCACACCATCCTCACAACCAAAAGTAACCAGGTAGTTTCCGAGAGCCACCATAGCTCACATAATGTGTATCAAATGTTGTGTATTATACCTCAATCCATTACAGCCCATACACTGAGTAAGGATCCTCATTCCATCACAGCCAATACACTTTACACCTATAATAGTCCATACGATACTATATCCAGAATATTTGTGTGTGAAAAATCCACAAGAAATTTCATCCCTCTACACACATATATGGGGAAAACTAACCGATGTGCCTCATGGAACTAGTATCTACAAACTGAAGAGATCTGGGTCAAAGGGGGTAGTCAGCCATTCATCCTCCCACCAGAATGTTAGGGAAAACACCCCCCAGGGCTCAGAATCCCCGGGGTGTCATTTTCCCTTACTGAAAGGGTGGAGTAGCATATAGAAACACAAAAAGTATAGAATATATTATAACTCACCACCACACTATGGAAATAACCTAGTCTTAGACACGACTGCAGCTAACGCCTCTCAGACTCTGGGCTGCCACATCTAAGACTAGGTATCCTATAAGCACACAACCAATTAAAAGGCATTATAAGATTACTTGATTCTCTTTTTATCAATTCCACAGTACGTTAATTAATTATTTATACATTAATTAGCCACGAAAAATTTTCACATTAAATTCCATTATCATCACAACCAAAATCCACTATCCCTTCAATATATATCAACCTCGTCATTATGTTCCAACAAACTCCAACCCATGGGTTAACATCATTTATTCAAACATTCATAATAGAATTACTTTCCCATATTCCCAGACATTATAGAAAAGAAACCTATTCTACTAAACATAAGGGGGCTCAACATGGTGAGTAGATATACTACCCATTGAGTCTTTTCTGCCTATAGAAAGAGTGTAGACCCATTCTCCCTTGAGAGGCTAAACACAAAAAGCACGTGGCATACCCCACGTGAATTCACCTCCTTCAGAAGAAGGGTAAGCAAGACCAGCTCCCTTGAGCAGTGCGGAAAAGTATAGCAGATAAACAACCATGAATCAACAACATACAACAATCACATCCATCCCATTCCATCATCCCCACTGTCCTCCATGACACCCACATGCATAAACCAATGCATCTCGCCACTCTAGGCGTCATCCGCTACCACAACCATAAGGCCTCCCAGCCTTCACATATCATAAGACTCCTCCAGGGTCACATCACAACACAAGATATCACAACACCCCTCCAGGGTCACAGCACAACACAAGTAGTAGGAAAACAATCATTACAAAAATCTGGGCGCTTGTCCCTTTAACAAGGCATCTGACCTTCAAACAACAAGCACCAAGAATCACATAAAATGAGATTTTAGCCCTAATTCACAACAAGAGGGTAACTCTGAACCCTTCATTGAACTCAATCATGTTATTTAATTCATCTTGAATTAAAAAATTCAATTCTTTGGTTCCAACATTATGAACCAATTCTGTAGGCTATCAACGAAGATAAAACGTGCTTACTATGCCAAATTTGATCAATATCAAGTCACAATAAGAACCAGGTCTGATTTCATGACTCTTTATATATATCCAACCAATTATCATTTAATTATGGCTTTATGTTCTTTTTAAACTACATCAGGAACCCCATGATAACTAGAAAGGCATAGATATCACACTTATATAGAAAATCACTAGGAAAACCATTATCACGGTACAAAGCAACAACATGCGGTCAATCCAATTATTTAAATCCGGTTTATGTATTTAATTAGGTCAATTCCATTGTGATCCAAATAGATAAAACAAGATAACTCAATTATTGCACATAAACAATTAGAGAAGCCACGAAACCCCCACCACAAAGGTTTTTGAGGAAAACCACAATGGTCGATGAACGCCCATGAAACCGGGTCGATTCTCCACGAATCCTCTTTAGATCTCCTTTCCTAACATGACCAAGACAAAATCTCATTATTCGACATCCACACGCATAGATCTACCCACAACGGGCGTGGATATAAGAAACTGAGAGAAGGGGAGGAGTAGATCTAATTCGATCTAAAAAAATCAAGCAGGAATGACCACATACCTCAAGAAACTGGCTCCGATTTTGGAAGAGAAGCCTCCATATCACCTCCAAAACGCTTGGGAGAGGTTATTCCACCTCCAAGGAAGGGTAATCCTGATTTATGGACAATTAGTGGCTTAAACGAGGTGATTTAATGAAAAACGAGTTAGATCCACAATTTTATGATCTAACTTTAAGTGCCTACATGGTTAGTCTGCATGGTTTTACAAACCGTGCGCTAACCATGTCTTAGATTCTGCCTAAACAATCACTCCTCACACAGTTAGTCCATACGGTTAGATAAACCATGCGCTAACTGTGCATTAGCCACTGCCTCCAAGACCAGCCTCACACGGTTTGGCCGCACGTTTTAGGCAAATCGTGCACCTCCTGTGCAAAGGCCATAACCCTTTAGATTTCCTTAAAATTCCACCCAAATGCACCCCAAGCCACCTTGACCTTCCAGAACACCTCTAAAACAATATTTATACAAAGGAATATACTGGAGAGGTCCGGGCCATTACAATAATAAAATAATATATGGTATTAGATATAATAATATGGTTATGTAAAATATTTATAATAAATTAATATTTATTAAAAATCATTTTTTTAGGATTACAACAGGAGTCAAGACTTAAGGTAATGGAATTCCATCTCACATTTTATTTCAATGAGATACATGCCTTATACACCCCTCATTTAATTTTTGTGGTATATATATAATTCCTATGAATTTATTCTATGAATCATATATATATATTTATGTGTATTTACATATCCATTTTATAATATTTATTTCATGGGGTTTATGTTTCAAAAGATACAAAATCATTAAATTAATTTCCTCTAAATATGCCTTCTCTAGGACACATGCGATGTTATGTAGCTATATTTCCTTATGAGGTGTATGAACAACTGTTGACAGGTTATATCATTAATATCCTTCTTTCCAGGAAATTCATTATGTTCCATGTAATTTCATTTTCTAACAATGGTATTATGATTCAGAGTTACCATGTGATGAGAGTTTATTAAAATTAATCTCATCCTTTGTCAAGATTGTTTATGATTATTCTTTCATTAATGAAATATTATGATCCATATATCAATAAATCTCATTAGTTTTCAGAATCACTATTCATTCATGTTATATACAATAAAGGGTACCATTTTTTCCACTCTTTTGTAAATAATATGATCATGAAATTGTTTTTAAGATATCTGACTATACGTCTATCTTCGGCCGTAAATATGTCTTCCTTAAAAACCATTCATTCTAAAAGGTTTCCAAAAATATTCTCATACTATCCAATGATCATAAAATTTCATTTTTACACATGTTTGTACTAAAAAACAAAAATATGTTTTTAAAAAAAATTAACTGACTTATCATTTTCTAGTCAATACACTTTTCAAATATTTTTAAGTTACCAAAGAAATGTTAGACTAGTATGAACTCACCCACTATCATGAAAAAAATTCCCTTAAATATTATTTTAAATGATTAAAAATATATTTTTAAAGAATATATTTTTTCCTAATATTATGGAAGCACTATTTTTTATAGTTTTTTTCAAAGGGAATGGGTTTCAAAAATAATTTTGTTTGAAAAGTGTTTTAAATGACCTTAAAAATAACCATGACATGTTTACAAAAAGTGTTTAATAAAAGAAAATGATTTCAGTGATATTAAATCTTATTATATACATTTTAAAACTATTTTTAAGGAATATGGTTTTCAAAATGTTTCAAGATTATTTTATCTGTTTTCAAGGAAGATAATTTTTAAAATGTTTTTAAGATTATTTTGTATGTTTTAAACTAAAATGGATTTCAAAATGTTTTCAGGATTATTTTATAATTTTTTATAGAGAATGGTCTTCAAAATTATTTCTACCCATCTTTCTATGTTTTCAATTTTTTCACCGAAAATGGTTTTCAGAAGGTTTTATTTTTTAAAATAATATTTTTAATGATGAAAGGATTTTTTTCTTAGGAAATGTTTTTAAAATATCTTTCAAAATTATTTATCATATATAATGACATTAGTTGGTGTTACTCATTATTTTCTAGGGAAGTGGCTTAATGTTTCCCAACATATAATTTCTCTGAATATTTTATTTTTTAAGGCATGATTTTTTTTCAAAACCATTTCAATTTCATGGGTTATATTATTTTTAAACTCTATTCTTTTCACAAGAAATGATTTTGATGAAATCATTATGAAACCGGTATCATGTTACATAGTTTATGATAGGATTACATGTCTATGATACCCATTTAAATTTATGGGTTATCATATGAATTTTTATGATCATGTGGGACATGAATGTCTAATTTCAATATGACATACGTCGAACCAATATCTCCATCAAATGCATTGAGTAAAGATTTATATCTCGTGATATAAAATAATATGGCCTTGGGTGTGAACATTGACTACTAAGATATACATGAGAAAGAACCATGCCCTCCAAGATGGTAAGGGGAGTGAACTCATACTACAAATATGGCCGTTGGAGTGAACCATGACTACAACGATACTATGAGAAGTGAATCCATACCACCATGATGCCCTTTCTAGCAATTATTTTACTGCTATGGGAATCACCATATATTCTTATGTTACTTCCAAAATTCAATATCTTATTCTTATGTTGTAATTTAAGGGATTATATTCGTATTTCCTTATTTTTCCTATCTTGTGAACTTCCAATATTTATTCCATGATTCATGTTTGTGATATTTGATATGTCGAGTATGATATTATATCATCATGATCATGCTATAATACATGTATCTTCATGATTATGCTTACATATCTTCCCTTTTACCCTTACTGAGCATTTGATATCACCAATTTTTTTGTTTGATTCTCCAGATTATGAATATATTTTTTATTTATGATCTTTCTAAGTAGGGTTCTTGTCTTAATGTACCATGTGGGAGATATTGTAGATCACATATGTAACAATTTTTATGTTTCCTTGTTTCCAAAGGAACTAAACTAATATAATATTTAGGTGTCTAATTGTGTAATGTTTTTAGTATTCCAAAAAATTTCTCTAATGTAATTGTATGTAATGAGATGGTATTTATACTACCCCCCCCCCATCATCATGATTTATAAGATCAACATGGGTTGTGAGTTCACCCTGTTGGGTCGGAAGAAAGCGAGGAATGATGGCAAGAGGGGGGGTGAATTGCCTTTTAAGAAATTGATTAACAATTTAAAAATCAAAGTAAAGTGCAGCGGAAATAAAGAGGCAAGACACACAAAATTGATAACGGAGTTCGGCCAAAAACCCGGCCTACGTCTCCGCTCCCAACTCAACCGTTGAGAGATTCCTACCGCTTGCTTTTCAATGGTTTTAGCAAGAAACCCACTAGGCTTTGAGGTAGCACTAGGACCTATTACAGCTTGCTTTTGTGGTTTAGCAAGAACCCACTTGCTTTTGATGGTTTAGCAAGAACCCACTATCCTTCTTACAGGTGAAGGATAGCTCACCTTTTTCTCAAGCTTTTTAAAGGAAAAGCTTGTGAACCTCTTCACACCTTAGTGGTGGTGTGAAACCCAAAAGAAAGGGGGATGAGAAAAGGGTTTGGGGTTTGTAGGCACAAACCCAATTTTAAAGCTCAAAATAGATAAAACAATAAAAACCGTAATTGGGAGAAGCCTTGGGCGCCTTTGATGATTGGAGATGTTGACGGCTGCTTCCAAGCTTCTTTGAAGGAGCTCCTTGGATGTGGAAGTTGTTGGAGCACTTGGGGTTTCCTTGGAGGAAGTCGCCGGAGGTTGGCCAATTGATGCAAAATATGTCCGTGGGATTCACAATAGTTCCGGGGGTTGTCCGGGGCTTCCTTGGCCTTTATTTATAGGCATGGAACCCATGGGGAGGCTTCGGAGCCGTTGGAGAGGCTAAAAGAGCCGTTGGGAGCCAAGTGGGCAGGCTGGTCAACAGCGCAACGGCTAGTTTGACTGTGTCCACCGGCTGGCCGGTACAGTCCCACCGGTTGGCCGGTGTGTGCAAAAAGGCATAGGATTCTTGTCCAGGGTCCACCAGCTGACCGGTGCCAGAGCCACCGGCTGGCCGGTGCCTTGGTAGAGAAGAAGAGTCTTGATCCAGGCTCTACCGGTCGACCGGTGGAGGAGCCACCGGCTGGCCGGTGGCAAGACAGTAGCAAATACTATTTGGGCTGGGTGCCACAGGTCGACCGGTGACAGAGCCATCGGTCGACCGGTGGAACCTGGCAGTGGGCAATCCCTCTGCCAGTTCCACCGGCTGGCCGGTGCTATCACACCGGTTGGCCGGTGGACTGAATTTCAGTCCATTTCTTGTCCATTCTTGGGCCAATCCTTTGGCAATCTTTTGCCTATCATCCACAACACTTAAAAACAAAGTTAAACACATATGAAAGTGATTGTGATCATGAAAATCAAAGAGTGTGGGGTACAACAATCTCCCCCTATTTTGATGATCACAATCACCGAAACAATTAATGTAAAATACTCAAATGAAAGGAAATGCTTAAGCATGATGAAAAGGATTCTCCCCCAATCAATCAAGAAATTTCTCCCCCTTTGTGATTATCAAAATAGAGTGGGGCATAAAACTTGATTGAGGGAAAAAATTGAAAATCAAGATTTTAAACTAAATGAAAATAAAACCAATTGTTGAAAATTTTGAAATGAAAATTGAAATGAAAAATTGAATTGAAAAATTTGAATAACAGTTTCAATTGAAATTTTTGAATCAAAAACCAATTGAATTTTGAAATTTGAAACCAAATGAAATTTTTGAAATTGAGAGTTGTGAATAAAAAAAAGAATTGAGAGAGAAGAGTGAGAAATTCGAATTGAATATTTTGAAATGAAAATTTGATTCCAAGTGTTGAAATTGGAAGTTGGAATCGAAAATTTTGGAATTGAAATCAAAAGGGCTTATTTTAAAATTGAAGTTTGAATTGAAACAAAAAGCTGAAACAAACCTAACTCCCCCTAAATAAAAACAATAAATCACCAGGGAGAGGAATTTTGAAAAGAAACAATTTTAGGCCCGGAGAGACTCGCAAAAAGGGATTTTTCAATCCAAACTTGTCTCATGGCGGGTCTTCTCCTATAAAACTCATCGGAATAGAAAATATTCTTTGGCCTACCGTACCGGGCATTTTTACAATTACATTCATAAATAAGGTGCCCGGGTTTTTTACAATAGTTGCAAAATTTAAAACTAGAGCTCCCCCTTACAAAAACAGTTGGAGCATGGGAGGAGGAAGCTTGGTTGGTGTATCCTAGCCCTTGGGTGGTTCTAGATATTCGTTGGGAACCTAGGAGATTGTTCAAAGTTTGTTCCCCTTGGGTGAACTTAGCTAGGGTCTCCTTTAAGTCTTTGATGGTTGATTCCATGGAATCAACATTTGGAAAATTTTGGATTTTAAGGGAGAGTTCCTCCTTCTCTTTGAGAAGTTGGTCTTTTTCGGAGGAAAGCTTTTTGAAATTCTTTTTTAAAGCATCAAATTTTGATGAAAGCACATGAAAACCTTTTTCTAATTGATCTTTAGCATGTTGGAGTTCTTCATATGACAAATGATTGAAATAATTATAAGAACTAGAAGATGAAGAAGAGGAAGAGGATGATGATACCTCATGTTTTGCCATTAGTCATTTTGTACCTTAGTCGCTCGAGGAGGAGGAGGAGGAGGATGAGGAGGTGTCACTCCATGTCGCTTTGAGGACCTTTTTCTTTCCTTTCTCCTTTTGCGTGGCCCGTTTTTTGTTGAGTGGGCAATCGGGCTTGTAATGCCCCTTTTGGCCACACCCGTAGCATTTCACCTTGGGCTCGGATTTTTCGGTGGGTTCTTGCTTTCGGTGCATGCGGGATTTCTTCTTCTTATGCTTCTTCATAAACTTGTGCATTTGGCGGGCGAGATTCTCCATTTCCGAATCGCCGCTTGAAGATGAAGAAGATGAAGAGGATGATGAGGAGGAGCTTTCTTCCTTTTGTACCTTGAGGGCGATGTTCTTTGGTGTCTTGATTGGTGTGCCCTCCTTTTGAGCTTGCCTCCTCATCGTGATCTCGTAGGTCATTAGGGATCCAATGAGCTCCTCTACCGGCATATTTTTGACGTCCTTAGCCTCTTGGATCGCCGTCACCTTTGGTGCCCATGAGCTCGGAAGGACCCATAAGATCTTCTTGACCATTGCTTCAGCTGAAACATCATCACCAAGAGATTTTCTACCATTGCACACGTCAGTAAAGCGAGTAAACATATCGGAAATAGATTCATGAGGATGCATGGAAAATGACCCAAAATCTTGACGATACATGTCCAATCAAGTGTCCTTGACTTTGTTGGTCCCCTCATGGGTAACCTCCAATAGTTTCCAGATTTCGTGTGAGGAGGTGCATGTGGAAACTCGATTGAACTCATTTCGGTCAAGGCCGCAATGTAGAGCGTTCATGGCTTTTCCATCAAGCTCGAAATTTCTAATATCGGCTTGGGTCCATTTGGATTCATCGGGAGAGGAGAGGGTGTAACCTTGCATGACAATTTTATAAATGGGATATCCTATACTTCTCAAAAAGGTGGTCATGCGGGTTTTCCAATAATTATAGTCGGTCCCATCAAAAAATGGAGCCCGACGCAAAGAAAAGCCTTCGGGGGCGAAAGAGGTTGATGCCATCTTAATGGATCTTAAAATTTGTAACCGGTTAGGGTATTACACAAATTTCCCTCTGATACCAATTGTTGGGTCGGAAGAAAGCGAGGAATGATGGCAAGAGGGGGGGTGAATTGCCTTTTAAGAAATTGATTAACAATTTAAAAATCAAAGTAAAGTGCAGCGGAAATAAAGAGGCAAGACACACAAAATTGATAACGGAGTTCGGCCAAAAACCCGGCCTACGTCTCCGCTCCCAACTCAACAGTTGAGAGATTCCTACCGCTTGCTTTTCAATGGTTTTAGCAAGAAACCCACTAGGCTTTGAGGTAGCACTAGGACCTATTACAGCTTGCTTTTGTGGTTTAGCAAGAACCCACTTGCTTTTGATGGTTTAGCAAGAACCCACTATCCTTCTTACAGGTGAAGGATAGCTCACCTTTTTCTCAAGCTTTTTAAAGGAAAAGCTTGTGAACCTCTTCACACCTTAGTGGTGGTGTGAAACCCAAAAGAAAGGTGGATGAGAAAAGGGTTTGGGGTTTGTAGGCACAAACCCAATTTTAAAGCTCAAAATAGATAAAACAATAAAAACCGTAATTGGGAGAAGCCTTGGGCGCCTTTGATGATTGGAGATGTTGAAGGCTGCTTCCAAGCTTCGTTGAAGGAGCTCCTTGGATGTGGAAGTTGTTGGAGCACTTGGGGTTTCCTTGGAGGAAGTCGCCGGAGGTTGGCCAATTGATGCAAAATATGTCCGTGGGCTTCACAATAGTTCCGGGGGTTGTCCGGGGCTTCCTTGGCCTTTATTTATAGGCATGGAACCCATGGAGAGGCTTCGGAGCCGTTGGAGAGGCTAAAAGAGCCGTTGGGAGCCAAGTGGGCAGGCTGGTCAACAGCGCAACGGCTAGTTTGACTGTGTCCACCGGCTGGCCGGTACAGTCCCACCGGCTGGCCGGTGTGTGCAAAAAGGCATAGGATTCTTGTCCAAGGTCCACCGGCTGACCGGTGCCAGAGCCACCGGCTGGCCGGTGCCTTGGTAGAGAAGAAGAGTCTTGATCCAGGCTCTACCGGTCGACCGGTGGAGGAGCCACCGGCTGGCCGGTGGCAAGACAGTAGCAAATACTATTTGGGCTGGGTGCCACAGGTCGACCGGTGACAGAGCCACCGGTCGACCAGTGGAACCTGGCAGTGGGCAATCCCTCTGCCAGTTCCACCGGCTGGCCGGTGCTATCACACCGGTTGGCCGGTGGACTGAATTTCAGTCCATTTCTTGTCCATTCTTGGGCCAATCCTTTGGAAATCTTTTTCCTATCATCCACAACACATAAAAACAAAGTTAAACACATATGAAAGTGATTGTGATCATGAAAATCAAAGAGTGTGGGGTACAACACACCCAACTCTTGACAAACTGGTTCTACATAACCTGGTCAAACATCCCACTCGCCATGATATACATTCGTGTCCCCCTCAAGGGATGTGAACTTTAAATTAAAATGGTAATAATCAATATGGTCCTGGTATAACACTAGACAATTCATTCCCAAAATCATATCAAAACCTAACATCTTAAGAACAAACTTGTCCCATAGGAAATAGTACCGACCAACCTCAAGAGTACACCCTTTTTTGAAAGTTTTTTACTCACACCATTAACTGTGTATCTATTAAAATAACTCCCCAACAATGTTCCTTCACTAGAAACAAAACAAACCAAAACATAGAAGAAATAAAATAATGTGGCTCACTGGAGTCAAACTAGTCACTATAAATCATATAATCAACATTTATCATACCTCAAACTGTCGATTGTATAGCCTCACCCCCTCCATGTGCAGACTGAACTATATTACGATAACATGTTGGTCAACCCTAGGCCCCAGTCTGAGTTCCTAGTGTCATACTACCCAACTGATTTGGATTATTTATCCCTTGAGAACCATGACTTCCACCTCTGCCAGTATGACCCATATAACTCCAAATTCCACCCTGATAATGTGTAATTGACCCCTAATTGTACTTTAAATCAGGCTCAATCCTCTACATGTGCGCAACTGTCGAGGTTTACTACAAAGCCTCTACACACATCACATTCTCCTACATGCCCGACACTCAACAAGTTTTTAGGGGAACCCATCTCATAACATGTAAGTTGATAACTTAACTCTCTTTTATGGAAGTGTTTTTGGGGGATCAAGATTCAACTGGATAGACTCTATCAAAAACTCAGTTGTATCAGGTCTACCCTGTCAAACAAAATTTGGAGGGTGATACAACTAAAACTTCATAGTCAGCTCCTACATGCTTGGTGTAACCTACCCTTTCCCCCTTTCACTCATCTAGATAAAATAGGTGATTTTCTCATGTATCTTCTCCTTTCCTCAGTTATCATGGGCGGATGAATTTTCTTGCTCCACTACTAGTGGAACGTTCTTGGTGAAATCATCCTATCACCCAACCGATACACGACGTCATTGTGGAATTTCTATACAATGACAAACAAGAATCTTAGAACACATAACATAATGGTACCACATTGTACATAAAATAAGGCTCACCACTAGCCATAAATAACCCATTTTCATACAATACCCTAATGGTCATCCACACATCAATAGAACCACCCTCAACCATCCCTACCATGGGTCATGGATAAACCGAGGGGAAACCAACATATATAGTTACAAGATGTTCTTTATACACATTTTATACCATTCCCACATCCCAACACAAAGAATTCTCTTTTAATAACATTTACCATTTGAAGACTTATTACAACCATCATTTCTTACTCATTTACAACCTTTCATTAAGCTCAATTTTTTATCTGTTATTTCACATTAATTTCATTTAAACATATTCATTATCTTAATTAGATAATATTTTATTTAATTTTCCAATGAATTTAAATTCATTATCCCCTTTATTTCCCACACACCCATCATGTGTGTTCTTATCATAATTCATTCCACCTATATCCCTTGGTTTCTATGATGAGTCATGATTTCATGACCTTGTTTCATTTCTACCAAGTGTGAAATATCACAAAAATGTCACATCACACAACAATTACACAACACAATGTTGAAATATAATTCATCTATAACAACAAACATCAAGAAGAACAATTCCCTCCCTAGGTACTTAGGTTTTCCCATGTACATGGGTCTACTACTCCCTATAAATAGCTCATTTAAAAGCATTGAAACTTCCTAATATTATTTCTACCATCAAAAAATAGTAAGGGAAAAGAAAGAGAAAATAAAACCCTCTGATACAACATTGTAACATCCCCAAAATACGAACCACTAATAAGGTTCTCCAAGACGGGTTGTCACATGACCTCAAGAATACCTCCTCATATAATGTAGGCTTCCAACATGTGGATAGGGTCTAACATATCACATGGAGATACTATACCCTCATTACTTGAGTAAGACACAACTTATATCATTTGAAATAAAAAATAATAAATAAATAAACAAAACCCATGATTTACTAACCATTTTCAAAATAGGGTATAAATCACCAACACAAAATAATTATTCCATGTCATGTAAATAGTTCCAAAGTTGAAAGAAAATGCAAAATAAATAACAACATCTGAATCCCCAAAATGGGTCTTGGATCTATGTCTAGTTCCTCAACCATGCACATCCAATGAACAACTCATGCCTCTAGAATGGGACCTTTTCCCCTATCCGGACATGCAACCATGAAATATTCATCGGTAACAAAAGGTGGATCAAACATGGAATGTGTACAACTCGTTAGTCCACAACCAATGGTGTCCCCAAAATATCTAGTCTAAACTGATAGTTCATGAATTTACAAAATAAATGACATTATAAAAAAATATTAGTTAGTTTTCCATAGTTAATAATTTTCACGTTGATCATTTAATCATTCTAAATTCGTTATTCATCACATAATCCATTTTTATCAGATAGTCCATTTTCATCACATAATCCATGGGATATACATTTACATCATTCACACCACATAATAAGCTAGTCCAATACCATGAATAAGCTAATAAGTCATGTTCTCTATCACTCTAGGGATAAAAGTTTCATAAAAAATTAAACTACACTTACCTTGGAACCTCTTTCCAGGTATTCTCATCAAATGAAATAGTTAGAGGCCTAAATCCTCAGTCCCCTTACCTAACCAGTTCATTATAGTAGAGGGGTTTATATTTTTATTCTACCCCGACCTATGGAAGGATCCTCAGTCAGTTATCCCAAACCATGAAGCCATGTTAACATGATCACATATCCATTTACCACACAAAAAATATTACAAACCACACACAAAAAATAAACATAACATTTACCTTTCACAATTCAAACGACATTTCAATCATCATGAATACATAAACCATTATAACATTTTACATATATTTAGAGTATCCCATTTATCCCTATTTAGAATGCTCAAAAATTTTCATAAATTAATCCATTATTCATGTTTTTCAATTCCCATTCATTAACCCATTCGACACATCTATAAATATATATTACATTTAGTTCATTCGTATTATGTAAATTAACCCTTTTCACCGTATATAAAATAATCCCTTATATAAATTCCAATAACTAGAAACCAGTACTATTTTAATCTATTTATAAATCAATCCTACATATCAACTTATTTTTCATGGGATCTACATAAATATAAAAAAATTATATATTTAACAACATAAGTTTCCATGTTCCGGGATGTTGGAACACCCCATGGGTGGCCCTAAATCGGTACAATCCAAATCAAAAAATCCAATGGGGATATGATAGGTTAAAATTTTCATTTATCAAATCATTTAACCAAATATTACTAATTTCATCAAATTCAAATCAAAATGGAAGAAATATCACAACCACACACGCTCCAGTCGACAATATAACAATGGGATATAACATGTCGACCACCTACCTCGAATACAAAGACAATCACATTATTAAAATTATCCTTAGATCCCAATTCACGATCCCCTCTAATACCTATCCTATAATCTATATTAAAAAGTGTTACAGGGGTTCAAAAGAATAAGAACAAAAGAAAAATCCCTAATATGGAAAAGAGAAGCAAGAAGAGCATTATACATGCCTGAGGCATCGATCCACACCCTAATACACTACAAACGTCCTATAAATGAAGTAGATAAACCCTTGAAATTATTTGGGAGCATGGGTTCATCACTATGAATGAAGGTGGAATAATGCAGAAGAATATTAGACGAAACACTTGAAATCCCAAGGGCAAAATGTTATTTCAAACATCTTTAAGGGTTCATATTTTCGCCGCATGGTTTTCCAAACCGTGCACCTACCTTATTCATACCTCTATTAAATTAGAGTCCATGTCACATGGTTCATAAGAAACCCACATGGTTTGAAAAACCACATGCCAATAGTGTGAAATGACACTTTACCAAGCCATGAAGTTTGGCTTTCCCACATTCATGATTTACACTAACCATGAGTTTACCATGAAACATGCCCATGATGGTCTGGTTTATCCTTCTATCGTGTCCCAAACCACCAGAACACCCTTGAGATTCCTCATAAACCGTGTAAACATTTAATTATACTACATTAAGGTATTTAAAACAACATTTAAAAAATAACATACCTCCAAGACGTCCAGGATCTTACAAATATAGTTTTATGAAAATAATATAAAATTATATATATTTCTTAATTTAGAATAAGAAAATAATAATAATTATTTGATCATTTTTTTAAAATATAGATTTTCATTGTAAAATATGTGGTTTTTTTGAAAAATTTAATTTTCATTAGTTTAACAATATATATGAACAATCATGATGGTCATAAAACCATGTAAGTGGTCAAACATGAATCTGATGAATATTCAATTTTAAAATATTATTTAACATTAGAAAATACATTCACACTATATTTAAACCTAAATTGAATGGTTACATTAATAATGAAAATAGTTTTATATTAATCATATAATTTAAATTTATTATCTTAAAATGAGGCTATAGATTGATTTTAATGTAGCATAAATTTAGTTTTTTAATAGATCAATTACTATCATGAAAATAAATTACCGTAATAAATTTATCTTAAGAATAAGTTTAATGATTAAAAATAGTCTTTTAATTAGAAAAATAACTTTTCTAAATTATGTGGGTTTAATTTAAAATCATATTTATCATATTTATAAAATGAATTGGGTAAATGGATGCAAAATTCAGATTTTGTGAATTTTAATTTAGTAATTTAGTTATAATAATATTTATAGTAATAAATGATCGACAATATTAATATTCAATTAAATGTAATAAGTTTTTGAATGACTAATCTAAAGTGGATAGTATTTCCCTAATTTAATGTAAGATTTATAAATTCTAAAACCCATTTTTAGGTTTTAAATTCATTCATAAATGTTTAAACAAGAATAAAAAACCACTCTCTTATAATTTATAGGAACATCAATTCTTACCCATCAAATAACATTCTTTTTCATTGAATATTCCATTTTATTCACTTTTAAATGGAGTTGAATTACACCCTTTTCATGATTCACCTCCAATTAAATTTTCTCTTGAAACACTATCTTAGGTATCTCTAAAATAATTCACTATACTGACCTCAAAAATATAGTGACCATAAAATATTATAAAATTTTCATTTTTAACAAGACTGTTATGATAATTTATAAAATCTCAATGAATGTATCATGCCTTTCATTACCATTCTTTCTTATTATTTATTTATTATACAACATATAATATCATATATCCAGAAGAGTATGATAATATATGTATGAATGCAATTTTAGTATTTTATTATACAAATGAAGTGTCCAATTTATGCCTTCCCATAAATCCATTCGAAAAATAAAAATGTTTATATGTATTTCTGAGGACTGCTACCTTTAAGCATGGTGTGTCCTATTTGTCATCCCCAAATTTCATAGATGGTTAAAAATGGTTTCATTAATGACAATATATTATATTTATAACATTATTTTAATTATAAAATGACAAATTATTTTACTTTATACCACATTTTATTTTTATGTAAAAAAAATTGTCGACAGTGTGTATGTGTGGATTACCTCCTCTATATATTGATACATTTTTTTTAATATTACCCTCAAACATAGATGAATTTTAAAATTACTCTTATTTATAATAAAAATTTAATAAAATATTTTTTATATAGATTTGTAATTTATTTTTAAATTAAACATAACCATATTCATGATGTTAAGAGATTCACATAAAAATTATTCTAAATCTCTCCAGTAACTATCATGAGTTGAAATGATTTCATAAATAAGAAACATATGATGATATGTAGACCTTGGGAAATTAATTAAAGATTAAAAATTATATGATTAATCTTTTTAATAACTAAAATTTAATAATTTATGAAATTAAGTGAAAGTGTGAACATTTTCAACCACAAGTACATGTTTCATCTCGAAACACACTACTTTGAGGCACAAGTTCATTTAAGAACCTAATTTTTTGATGGGGTATATACTGCCAATTTTATTTTTAATATCATTTATTATCCATATTCATGTTATGTTAAATTAAAATTTAATTACTCTTTATTTCAAGGGGCTTATATTTGAATCATATTAAGCTGTAAGGTATTGTTATCTCAAACTCATTTTATTTATGTACGTTTTACATTATGCACCAGTTTAAATTTATATGGTATATATTCTTCCCTAATTTTTGGCTTTCATGAAATATATTTTATTCACGATATTTTAGGTTCTTCATAAATCACTTTCCCATTGAAAGGCTCTAATGAAAAAGTTTCTCATGAATTAATTATTTTCTCAAGTCTATTTCATTTTCTATGAGTTGTGAAATATCTCCTTGAATATGATATTCCATGTAATTTATTCCTACCATTATCTATTGAAATTTTGTATTTTTTGGGGGTGATTTTAATCCCCTTTATCAATATCCTCCCAATTGAAGAAACATTACCTCAGTTAATTTTATTTAAATTGGCAGGAATGTCTCATATACTATCCCATGGATATTTTTCATCCATATCCTTGTTTTAAATATCATAATTATTTTATATACTATTTTATGTATCCATAATAATTCCCAAATGCATATATAAATGAAATTGTTTATCATGATTTTTATGATTTTGGTTTCACTAAATTGTTTTAATATAATTTTAATATTTTCTAAATTATTATTGTTTAAAAATAATATGCTTATTTATTAATAAGTTACAAAAAATTTTCAATCAAAATTGTTCAAAAAATTTAATTCACAAATCTATTAAATATATTACAATAAATTAAAATGGAATATTTTGGATGCTTCTTCTGAATAATGTTTTAGAAAAAAGAATCTCTTTTACATGTTTTCATGTGAACACATCAATCAATCACTATTGTCATCTTATAAGGTAATTCCTCTCAACACATTAAAGTTTAAAAATAGAATGTTACTATTCTCAGGGTTTAATAAAATTTTCATTTAAAGTGTTTTATAAGAGAAACATTAATAAATAATTTAAAATTTATTTTTATAATGCTTCCATTCAGTTTATGCATCTATGTTGTCTTGTTAAATAATGGTATACAGAAAATGATACCAAAAACCTTTTTTTATCTGTATGTATTATGAAAGTATATTATATATATATGGTAAGATCCATAATTAATTTTTTTATGAATATTAATCTACTTGTATATGAGTGATTTAATTATATTTTATTTCCTCAATAAATTATCAATATTACTTTAAATAATTGAAAGGATTTCACCTTGATTTCAAAAAATATATTATTTGGAATGATTATTGTCAAAGAGTATATCAATTTACAATACATAGTAAATACCCTATGTGTAATCATTTATGTTGATTTATATTTACCTATAATGATTCCTAAAGTCATTTGATAACCATTTATATTCCAAGGGTTTCTAAAAATATGTATACTAAAATAATAATGAATTCTTACTCAGTGAACAACATGGATGTGATTCAAAATTGATTTTATTTCCTTAAATATTTTATGAAATGTTTATTGGAACAATGTGTTACACATATGTTTTTTTTTCTTTAGTTGATTTTTTGGATGATAATTATATATCACTCTAAAGTATACGGTAATGTTTATAACTTAGGAATTATCATTGTTCAATGGAAGTTAAAATAGATAACTGTGGTGTGTGTATATTTATCCAATAATACTATGTAATGTTAACAAGGATACGAGCATTGAATTATGATTTCACACTTATATTGTTTCCACCTTCCTATAATTTCATGATCCCATGTTATGATTTTTGTTTAATCGTGGTTAATATTATAACATATTTTTATTTAGTTCCTTCATTCTTATGATCATTCTCTTTATGAGATCGTGTTATTCCTCCTGAAATTTTTATATAGTCCCACTATTGTTCTTTACTATGATTATAAACATAATGTTGATTTGGTCTCACCCTATCTTATTTTCCAATTTCATTGGATTATAAATGAGTTTATTAATTATTTTGAGACTATAAAAGTATCTTTTGTAGAGGAGCTATGGTTGATGTTGAAGACATAATGTGGATATATTGGCTACATATATAGTGAAAAATTAGTGATTTGATGAGAAGAGATAAGATTTATTAGGTAGTGAATTTTCCTAATTTTCTGGCATAATAAACCCAATGGAAATTGGATGTTAAATTTGATAATTCTGTGGTAATCATAAATCTGTATCAAATATAGTGTTTTATGTTATGTGTTTTTGGCACCGGATCAGAGACCACTTGTTTGGGGCACTACATTTACACTATTTAGACTATGTGGAAATGGTTATCCAATAATTTCTATAGTAAAATGATATATTGGTATCTAAGATAACATAATTCAATAGAAATAAGAATTCTAGTGTATTCAAAAAGGAATGGAATTTGAAGAATAGTAATACATAGCTCATTATAAAGAAACCAAAGTTAGTGAATGACCATTTTCCATTGGGATTTAATATCCACGACACTATATGTATATTAGAATATAGACATGGATGATAAATTTAAAATCATTGTAAAATATGGATATTTATATATAATGTATTCATTAGATATAAAATGATAGGTAAAGAACCCATTATGATAGATTGATGTGGATATCTAGGTGAATGTAAAATATTCAACCGTAAAACCTATAGGATATTCACAATATAATATTTAATATCCTAACCGAAGAAAAGAAATAGATTATTATCAGATGGTAAATTCATGGGGTAGAGATATGAATTAAAATTTAATTTTAATCCATTAATTCAATTCATTCATTATTTCTACTAAATATTATGTGAATTATCAAAATAATATCTATGTGCATAATCAAATCATGTGTGTGGCTAGGCCTATTTGGTGGAAATTAGGTGAAGATTGGGTTAAAAACAATATACCCATTTTTGGGTTATTTCCCCTAGGTATATATATTCTATATCATGTATACACATTTAGGATACCTATCTGTTTTCCATTATATGAAAATACCCATAGACTTCTCATTACCAACTTTAGGATGGTTTTATAGCTATTGAATATTTTGATAATTTTAACAACTTATTATAGTATTATAATGAGATGTAATGGTGATATACAAATGAAAACATAGTAATAAAATTATAATAATTATTCATAATAAAATTTACAATTGAAATGGAATGTAATTTAAAATGATCCCCAAAGGTAATGAGTGATGTGGGGTGAGGAAACCCAAATTTGGATTAGTAATGGATTGGTAGAAGTATATAATGAGAGGGAATACACAAAAATTAATTTAAAAAATAATAAATATAATATAGTACCATTACATAATAGGAATGGTAGTTTATATTAAAAATTAAAAAGACTATATAACAATGGTAATGAACATGAAAAGGAAAGAAGTGGATTTCAGGCCCTTACCTCACTTTATTTTCTTAGCTTAAATATAGAGCATTAAAAAACAATCTATTCAAAATTCAAGAGGTCCAAATATATAATAATAATTGGGAGATCTATGATTAGATAAAATTACATTTTTTGTATATTTATGAGAAGAGGGTGGGTATTTATAATTGAGGTGGTGTTCTTTTAATGGTTTAAATAATGATAATTATTTTAATAAGTGCAACCACTTTTGGGTGTAATTAATTTCAATGAATTTAGTTTATGATTAACTATGGAAATATTGGTTATATACTTACTTTTTTTATGAATTTTATTCCTTTACCATAATAATATAATCTTTTATATAATTTTACATTTATGATGGTAACACACTTGTAGCCCAGATAACTTTTTTTTCATAAAATAAAATTAACCCTGTTACCTAATTTTGACCATATTATAAAAAATATGATATATTGATCAATTTATTTAATTTTAAAAAGTGATCATACTTATTAAAAAATGATACATGTTTAACATATAAAAATATATTTTATAGAATATATAACACACATTCAAAAATGGAAAAAATAGTTTTGCAAAAATCAACATAATTGTTCTAAATTCATAATCCTACTCCATAAATAATTTTTGGATCAAGGAGGTGATTTCATAAAATATTTTGTATGGATTTTATCTTTATAGTGTCCCAAAATCCATGGTACTCATTAAAAAATAATTCTCACTTTTTCACTAAAATAAAATATTCGTGGTTAAATTATAAATTCTTTCAGTATGATAATTGTGATATGATAAAAACAAAAATAAATTCATTTTATATAAAATAGTTCAATATTTATTTGGTACTTAAAATTAATTAATTATTATAAAATAAATCAATATATACATAAAATTAAAAACTATCCATCTATAATATCCAATTTCATTATGATGTTTGTGTGTATCCTTTTTAAAAATGAATTTTGTCATGCATAATACTACTATAAAGTTAATCTATGGATTTATTGGATTTATTCTTCTAATTATGTTTAATTTATATTCTTAAAACATATTTTTGATTGTAGGTTTTGTGAAATAACCATTATACAATATTATTAGAAGGTTTTATCAACCATGATTTATCTTTTATAAAAACTATATAATCAGCTGTTGATAAATTTTTTTATAATAATAAACTACTAATTATATTTTAAAATTAAAAATAATTCATAATTCATAATTTAATTTTAATAATAAACATGTTACTTTTCATTATTTAAAACAAATTGAATTATTACTATAATGGAAACCATGCATTAAATATGATTATATATTCTATGTACATGAATGAAAACAAATCTATATAATTTAATAATAAAATTCATTAAAATATTCATTATAAAAATATGATTTTAACTTTACGAACATAATGAAGTTGTGTCACTGAAATTTTACACATTTTTAACCACTTAGAAAATAAAAATTATCCTAGAAAATTTATCAATATAAAGGAAATATAATAAATTCATTAAATATGATAATACTCTAGGGTTATAGATGTTATAATTAACCATTTTCATTAGAGAAAATGGTTATCTAAATAAGGATTTATACTCAAATATTCCAAATAATAATTTCCAAAAATTTATATAAACTCACCTTTGATACCAACCAGGATACCCTAAAACCAAAGTTATAGATTAAGTTCTAAAAATAAATACTTCAACAAATATCTCAAGAGTTAAAGTCAACTTGAAATTCCAAATGTTTTTTGAATTTTTTCTACGTACAATTATATATCTAAAATTAAATATAATTTTTATTTAATCTATAAATATGATCCGGACATGCTTTTTACTTATATATATATATATATCATCAATTTTAATTCAAGAAAAAATCGTGAAACATAAGAAAAGGGGGAGCTCAAATTATCAACAAGTGATAAATCTAAATCCTTGAGATATAACAACATTTATATTTTATGTCATGATTCATGCAGTATAACATCTCTGCAATGAGGTGTATCATGAAAACAAAAATGAGGAATATCATATATCATCATTGGGTAGCATGGATAAATGAAAATGATATCAAATTTCATTGAATCATCATAATATGGTGAAAAAATAAACATGATACATTCATAAATATATCATCAAGGGTATTCACCAAGTTTTCATAAAACATATTACTTTTTTTTCACCATGGTATCATAAAACATTACTAAGGCATGATGTTAGGGTACCATAATCATGTCATCTCAACATTTTAATTTATTACAAAAGGTATTGGAGGGGTATCAGGGAACACAGTAATAACCTAAAATTTTATAAACTAAATTCCGTTTTGAATAAATAAATTTGTTATTGTGTAATTTCATTATAATATTATATGCACTATAATTAATTTGTTATTTAGGACTATGATACAATAGAGCAATAATTCATCTATCTGGATTAAAATAACATTAAGAATCATAACCATTGTAAATAAACCAATTCTACAATGAATGTTAATATTATTATAGGTTATGGGTTATAAGAATATATAATTAACATTGAAGGAAGATGTGATGGATTAAAGAAGTATTAGTGTACCTTGTATAGCCCATTTATCACTGATCTCAAGGGAGATAACATCACTTGGATTTTACCGTGACAAAATACAAGATGCGATTCAACAAAAAATCATGATTGAAATAATTTACCAGATATTTTAAATATTATGGAGACCATCATACAATATATATTATCTAAACCATTCCAATAAAATACTATCATCACATACCTAACTATTCAGGCATACACTTGTGTAATAATCTGCTGTGTATCTAAAATCATGAAGTATGAATTTTCATATTTCTTAAATAATATCATAATTATATTTATCCTTGTGACTATTAGTTTTTATATTTGCATTATTTTAACGTGTTTTATCAAAATTATATTTTTCTATAATGTAATGAAAACTTTATTTTTAGGAAATATAAAACATCAATTAAAACAATTACTTTGATGAGTTCAGATATATTTAAATTAATTATATTTTCATGATATATTATTATTAAATATTATTTATTTAAATATAATTATACTTAAATCAATTCATTGAATACCATTATATAAATATAAAATTTTTGAATCATAACATTGAATTTATTATATTTTTTTTGTTATTCAATATTATGACAGAGTAGAAGTTTTAGGAAAATTTAAATACACTAAAAATATATATGATGTATTATGGAATTATAATAGGATGAAGTTCATGCGATAATTACTATAAAGTTAATACATGAGAAAATTTATTTCCACTTTCAAATAATGTATTTTAAATTTTATATGATTAATTTTACAAACATTTAATAAGTCATCCAAAATCTATATTATATTTTATGACAATAAAAAAATTATTTATGAACATGGATCACTCCCACATCATGACTGGTATTATTTCAAATAATTTTTTTATAAACATAATAAAATATTAGAAACCACTCATATTTGTAGAAAATGTAGGGAAAACCATGTGATGTTGGGGTTTTTCATTATTTTTATCTTTTAGTTAAAACCCACTATTTATATATTAGTGATGAATTCCACTTTTTGTTACAAATACCCACATATTCATCCATTAATCTTCAATAAAAACCCATTCCACCTGAATTTCCCCTACATTTTCCCTCTCTAAATCCCTTTTATGGTTTTCTTGGTCTTCTAAAAAACTCCTCTGAAGCTTTTAAAATAACCCTCTCAAGGTAAATAACTCTTTTCCACTTCCTTTTTATTCTGGTAAATTCACTGTTATAGGCCTCTTGAAATACAATCCATGCATATTTAATATATTTTTACAAAACCTATTATTTTCTATATGATTCCAATGAAATTATATTACATAATTCACAATCCATAATACCTTCCACAAAACTGTATATTCACCCATTATATTGCAAAAAATATTTCTTGATTTTCGAAGCTATAATTTATTACTATGAGTATTCAACCCCATTTCTACTCAAGTGTATTCACCTAGTTTTATCTGTCATTCATGGATTTTTTTTATTCCATGTATATAACATGTACTCCTTAATCAGGGTATTAATATTACCGAAAGATGTTCTTATGATGTGTGACATATGTGGAACACAAATGCATGTACATAATATTAATGTGATGAGTGTTCCAAGGATTATATTGAACTCTAATTCATTGTGTAATGTTTTTATATCATTCTATAATATGTATGGTTCATGTTAAGTTATCCAAAGAAAACTATGTTATGATGTATTAATTGTTATCCTTGAATGTTGCTTTTGATGTCAGGTTTTGGGTTGTTTATGAATTCCAAGGTTACCATGATTTTATACACTTATATCATGATTCACTGTCCATGATTTTGATTCTCATATTTATTTTTCATAATTTTATACCTCTTGACTTATCAGTACTGATTTTTCTTGAGTTATACATTATTATTCCCTTCTATTACATCATGTGTCACCAATTTATTATATAATTCCCATAGTTATCTTGTACAATTTTAGAAAATTAAATTAATTTTATGGGAATGTTAGAGAGTTTTAGGTATTGTTATTTCATAAATATTTCATTTTACTATGATATTTATTAAATAATCTAAATACGCATGGCCTCTTTATATTTTTGGACATTTTTTTTCTGTATATTAATTTAGTAGTTCAGGAAAAAGGGGTATTAATGATATTGATTGTCAGAGTTGGTATCATTGAAAGTTAAAATTATATTTAAAATTATGATTAGAATTATATAGTGAATACCATTGGGATAATACTAAAAATAGAATTACATCCCTATATTTTTTTAATCTATAAATCTAGTTTCTCCAAAAAAATCCGTGTTTGGATTCCTTATGTCGATGTGTCTCACGCACACATCAATCTAGGAATAATAACCCTAAAAAGGAACATTGGGTGTCAAATTGACCAATAGTTTGTGAATAATACAGAATACTTTTTGTATACCTAGTTTGAAACAGTTATTAGACACTCTTTTAAAAATTCATTAACACTTCATGAACCATTGTGATAAGAAAAATATTCCTATAAAATTTATTATTCAGAAATATGTTCTGATTATCATAGATTAAACTTATAAATTTCCATGTTTTGGAATACATGTCTTTTATGAGTTATCCCTTCTATTTTCATATATCGATTTTATATTTTTATCAGATAAAATATTATCATATATAATTTTCTTTGATTATAGTCAATCAATATAAATAAGAGAAACCAAGTAAACTACCAATGTGCTGAGAAATGTGATGTGTGACCAAATGAGATACCCAACCCAAGGATAGAAAGAATAAATTATATTATGAAAATAATTACTCAATTATCAAGAGGGATGAATATAAAATTGAATTCATGGGAACACCCGTATCCCCTTAAAAAGAATCCATTTTAAAAGGATCCATTTATATGATATTGTAATCCTACATTCAATGGATCTTCAGATCTATTAAATAGTGAATTATGATAAAGAATATGTATCCTGATGAAGATATCGAAGCAATTGAGTATAATGGATTCAATAAACTATGTTCTGATAAATATTCACCAAAACCTCTATGACATTAAATGTCAAGGGAGTTCATTTCCCTAAAAAAATTGGTTGAATCCATCTTGGAATATGAGAATAAATCCTAAAGACTTACGTTATATGATTCAATCACTATCATTGACCAAAAAAGTAATTTTTACCACATATTTAGTGTGTTAAATGTAAATATAGGAAAATCATAGTGATTCAAGACATTGAAATATATAATCACAATGACTTATGTTCTATAATTGTTGAAATGTTGATCGGAATATCATAAGGGTCTCATGGGACTAGAGATAATAAGTATAAAATTTTGGTTTAATTCTAGTTGATAGATAGAGAAATCTCAAAGTGGAAAGAAATTACAACATCTCACTTTTCAAAAGTATTTGAAGAAGCATTCAATAAATTTTGTAAAGGACTAAAAGGAAATAGTTTATGTGTTTTAAAAAGGGGTAGTTGGCTAAAGAATATTGATAGGATAGAGCCACTGATGTGATGGATGAAATGGATGTTCTAATAAAACCATATAATATTATAAAATGTTTTATCTGAATCAAAGATGTACACTCTAAAAACCAATTAAATAAGTAAATTGTATTCAATGAAACAATTAAAATAACCTCAAATGCCTAGATATCAAGAGTTAGTATATTCCTCACAACTACTTAGGTTGATATGGGAAATTATGAATTTAAAAGTACACTAGTTATTAATTTAAGGAAACTAGATGAACTAATTTATTCTACTTCCATGAAATCCTTCATATAATTTTGTTTTAGTATAACAATTCAAACACCAGCTCAAAATATGGAAGTCAAGTTATTGGTGAAATCAACAAATGAGAAAATTATTAAATCTCAAGTATATAACTATTTCCTAACAATATTTTTAGGAAAACTTCCGTAGAGAACATTTTGACTATAACATTATTATATTTTTATGTAATTATGGTTATTAATTGTATTTCCATGGATATAGGTAATATAAACTTCCAAGAGATATAAATCACCTTCATATTGAAAATATACCTATGGTTCTATACATGTATATATAGTAGGATGGATTTCATTTATAATCATCATCTCAAGGATGGATATTGTTTCCATATGAATATATTTATCAGGTTATATATTTTGAAATTATGAAAAACATAATCGATGATGTCATTCCAACTGTAAGGGATCAAATTTATGTGTTTCAAGATGAATTTTTTGTTCATCTTGCAAACTGATAGGTTGTATTCTGAACCAAAACATGCTAAATGATTTTACAATATCTATGTATATGAATATAATCGGCACTATTTACCATTAATAGATGAAGAATAAATGATAATAGTTGTTGGATAATGTTTTTATATACCCAAGTGCATCACTTTGAGGTGAGTCGTTCCTTTTCATCAAGAAGAAGAATGTGTCAATTAATCTCTACATTGATTGTCATGGGGTATACATGATCATGATAAAGATTATGTATCCAATATCATGGATTGAATTATTGTTCAATCAACTACGTGATTCCCAGTACATATCAAATTTTCATATGCAGTTGGGTTATTATCATGTAATTGTGAAAGATGATGATATCCCCAATACAGATTTTCCTTGAAGGTAAGGGAACAATGAGATAATATTGATGCCATTTTGACTCACTATATCTCCATTTATCATTCTAAAATTATCGAATTAATTCTTTACGGATTACACATCTAAAATAATAGTGGTATTTTAGAAGATATTATTATCTACTCTAAAATAATGAATAAACATGAGGAATATTTGACTATTTTATTAAAGACATTATTGTAGGAAATTTTTTATCTTATGTATTGAAAATGACAGTTTTCGATGGATCCCCTAACATTATTTGGACATTATATCACTAAAATATATATCTAATTATCCTTTAATGATATTGGAAATTATATGATTTCCCAGACTAACATCAATTATGTAGATCAATTGTTTCTTTGTATTAGGTTGGTACTATCATCAATTTTTGGGAAACATATCATGATTTTCAGACCCACTAACCATGGCAACTAATTTGGGATTGATGTTTTCTTGACTGATGAATGTGGGGAGAGCTTTATGGTGGTAAAGAATAGGATAATCACCGCACCTATTCTCTTATTCCCTACCGGTGAAAAACTTTTTATCTACATTAATGAATCCAAGAAAGGCTTCAGATGTATACTCATAGAAAAAAAATGTGATAGTCTATACCTCTATATAATGAATGATCCATGACCATAACAACCTGATGCATAATTAGGAATAGGCATTAGTGATCTTTATATTAATGATTTGGTGAAATTATCCTTATAGGGGAAATTATATCATATATATGAATAATAAAATACTCAAATATATATTCACACAACATTAACCCAATATGTACTATTTAAGGTGGTTAAAATGGGTCCAGGATTATGAAAATTCAATCCATAACCATCCTAGTAAAGAGAATTAACTGACATATGATATCATTAAAAAGGATCCCTCAACTCTATCCATAATGATGATTTAATGGGATATATTATTCTTGTAAAAATAAAAGAGGTACATTGGAATAATATAAGGAACACCATCTTACAATTCCCAATTAAATAATCATCCATATTTTCCAAATAGGATCAAGGAAGGCCAAAAATATGATAAGGATCCATAGAATAAATCGATGCATTTTATGGATTTAAATTTATATAAATAAAGAGTTATAATATTTGGAAACTAGATTTCTTTAACATAAAAATAATAACTAAAGATGGTCCTCATAGATGATTCACATGGGTTGTCCATATATATTCATCTAGGAACCAATATCATATCTATAGTTTTGATGAAAAACATCTTGTGGGATTATATAAAAATGGATATTTTATACATTCAATCAAGATTCTTTATATGCTAAAATTTCTAGTCTGATTGATATAAATATAAGGATATGATGAAACTATTTCCCATAAGAGTATGTAAATGTAAAAATAAAACAATATATCTTTTTAATATACTACATAGGATAGGTAACGTTAATAAATCCATTTGGGTTGTAGTGTATCACCTTAAAAATTTAGTAATGTTCATTTCTATCAAGAATGATTTATCTCTTGACCAAATCACTATGATATATATACGATAAGTGGTGACTCTTCATATATGACCACTCACTATATTATTTTATTGAGATATGAGGTTTACCATGAGATTTTGGGGAAGCCTTTAGTAAGTTTTGGGTATAAAACTGTGTTATAGTTATTCTTATCAACAAAAATGAATGCATGATCTGAGGAAACCATTCAATATCTTGAGGATATGGTCATGTTATTTTTACTATATTTTGTAGGTTGATGGTATCATCACATTACCATAGGGATGTTCTTATATAACAACAGTTACCATTATATCATTAAAATGGTACCTTATGAGCCTCTATATGTGAAGTAGTTTCAAACTCCAGCATATTGCGACGAATTTAGAGAAGAGTTGATTATGTGAATTGATAATTTCAAAGATATGAAAGAGAAGTATTTAAGTATTATTCATCATATAAAATAAAAAAAATCATAATGAGACCTATATTTTGACATCAATGATTAAGAGTTCCTTTATATATCATCGTGGAATAAAATCACGAGTTTTGGTAAAATATAAAACATATTACTCGGTACATAAGAAACATTTAGATCCTTGATTGCCTAGGAGTTTTGGCATATTTAATAGCACTCCAACATAACCTATATAAATTAACTGATGTGATCCATGTATCCCCCCTATGGAAATGTATACCATACCACATAATAGAATTTAAACATGAGTTTGTACCTTTGGATAATGGTCATTTATATGAGTAGTAATTAGAGAATATCATAGATAGTAGTGGGAATGTTTTGTGAAATAATAAAACTCTCATAGTTAAGTTAATATGGTAGAACCGTAATTTTGATGATGAAACATAGGAACCATAAGAGGTGATGAAATAAAAGTACACTTATTTATTTTATTATGTGAATTATACTTTTTTAGGGTAGGATTTCTAAAGTGGTTCGAAATGTAATGAATTAAAAATTTATAAATTAAATTCAATTTTGAATTAAGAAATTTATTTTTATGTAGTGTAGTTTTAGAAAACACATACACTACATTTCACATTATAGTTTTTTAATTTCATAAAATATAAGAATAATTTTTCTATTGGAATTGAAATACCATAAAGAATAATAAAAATATAAAAAATTGTCATTATACAATTATTTTTAATATTTGTATATATTAAGGGTTATGACAAAGTATAATTAATATATAATGAAAAGGTAATAGTCTTGAATAATAGGATTGTATCCAATGGAGCTTGTTTATTTGAGCTTCCGAGGGTGATAACATCAATGGGATTTTCCCTAGACCAAGACCAAAATGATATTCAAAAAATGAAACTAAAGAGAAACAATTTATACAAGATTTTTTTTGCTGATAGAGATCACTTATCAAACCAAGTTCACTGAACAAACCAAGAAACTACTACAATCATACACCTTGCCATTATGGTGTATGCTAGTGTAATAAGGGGATAATTATCTAGACCATATTACTATGATTGTTTATAATTTCATTTTTATATAATAATTATTATATTTATCCCTATTAATACACTTTTTAAATATGCATTATTATAGATATTTTTGAAAAATGTTACATTTTCATATAATCAAATAAAAAATTTATGTTTGGGAAATATTTTGATTCTATTAAAACACTATTTATGTTAACTTCAAGAATTTGTTAATAAATATTTTTCCACAAAATACACATATTAATTAATATTTATTTAAATATTAGTATAATATAACTTAATGAATTCATTTGTTTCATAATGAAATTTTTTTTCAATAAATAACGTTTTTAATACAATCTAATAATTTCTCATCTTTAAAAAAATTAATTTTTTTTTCTAAAAAACACATAAATATTATCCATTTGTGATTTTTTCAACATTTTTCGTGAGAAATGAATTATTCTGTAAAAATTAAATAAAGTATAAATATAAGGTTTGTGTTATGATACCTTAATTAAAAATGGTGAAATAATTTAAAAAAAATGAATCAATGGCCATAAATATTTTTATCCTTTTAAATAAGGTATTTCTTATGTTATTTGATTATTTTTGAAAACCATTAATGTTTCATCCTAAACCTAAATTAAATTTTACAATTTTAAAAAATTATTTATGCATATGACTCAATTCAACATCAAGATTGTTATTATTTTAATGATTTCAGTTCTTAACAAAATTTGATATTAAAAACCATTGATATTTTATAAATTCAATGTGAAACCACATGTTATGGATTTTTTTTGATTATTTTACAAATAGAGTCCAAAATGGATATTTAGAAATTAATAAATAATTCCCATCATTTTTTCTATAAATATCCACCAAAACTCGGTTTCCTCTTTATTCAAAACCTATTGAGAATTAGATCTCTTCCCTCCGAATATTTAAATACCTTGCATGGTTTTCCCAAGATCATAAAAATTTCCTCCCATGATTTTGTAGTCACCCTCTCAATGTAATGGATTTTATTCCTTTTTTATATATATTAAATTACATTATTTTTATTTAGCCTTCTAATTTCCAATTTTTAATGTTGAATGCGTTTTTATACAACCCATAATTTTCTTTAGGATTCCCAATAAATAATATACCACCTTTCATTATCATTAAATCCTTCCATGAATATTTATATAGACCCATTATGCTGTAAAAATTATTCAATGTTTTTTATGATAAAATTTCTCATTGTGAATCCCCATTCACATTACCAATAAAGGTTATTCACAAAGATGTGCCATTAATAAATTGATTTCAATATTACATATATGTTACCAACACTACATAATAGTGTCATTAAAATTAATTAAAGGCATTATAATATTACATGACTTAAGTGGCATAGAAATTCATTTACATGATATGAATGTGATAGGTGGACCTAGAATTATATAACCATCCAATGTAATAGGTGATGTTTTTATCCCATGAGATTACATGTATAGTCTATTGGTGGTTAGTTTAAATGAACTATGTTATTATGTATCAATGATTAAATATACATATGATAATGATGTCATGTTTTATGTTGTTATGATATTTCAATGATTCCTTGATATTGACATATTATATGGTTTTCTTTGTTCCTGATTATAAATCTCAATGTTCTAATTCATCTTGCTAAATATATGGACCTAAGGGTACTAATTTAATGTAATTTATGTTTCATTATTCCCTTATTAAGATTCATATCTCAAATTTTCCTTATGTATATCCCCAAGTTATCAAATGACATTTTATAACATCACTTGATTATTAAGGTCATGTCATGATGTTTTTAGAGAATTTTTTTGTATCTATATTTCTAGTTGTTAATATATGTATCTAATATACCAAATACAATAGTCCTCTTGATATTTTTATAATTATGTTAAATTTTTACTAATGTAACAAATTATTAAATAATGTTAATAAAAGATATGGTTATTTATAAACACAGTTCCTTTGAAATAATTCATAATTTTAATATAGAGAAACATAAAAAATAAACCCATTAATAATAATAATATAATAAACCTACTGAATATTAAATAGTTATTCATATACACATTGTAACATTTTATGTAAATAGTAATAAATCATGATAATAAATTATAAGATATTTAATAAATATAGACTAAGGTTAATAATTTTAGTCAATAATTTTCAGAGTAAATTGATTAATGGGTATACAGGAGAAAAAAAATTAATCAGAAGAAACACGCTAGGGTATTCATAAGAGAAATACATTAGAATAAATGTTATTTATATCTAATGATAAGGAAATAGAAAGTTAGGGAAAAATATTTCATTTCATCCTACCATGTGTATGTAGGAACATTGATATGTAGGGGAGATGTATATTCCATGAGAAATATGAACAGAGAGATAAGATATTCCTTATTTACAAAAAGAGAGGGAATTCCCCCCTTTCAATATATTAATGTAGAGATCTATATGAATATCATAGAATTAACTTTTTAAAAAATAGTATAGTCACAATACAATATGTGTTACCACATCTATATATAATTAATAGAGTAGTAGTGGTGGGTAAATTCATGGAATAAAAATATCAATAGAAATTGAATCTTAATCCACTCATTCCAATACTTTATTATAAATCAATAAAATAATGTGAATGATCCAAATCATATCCTCCTGGAATCTAAAACTTGGTGTAAAGTTTGGGTGCTTTTTTATGGATAAATTATTATCAAGTTAAATCCAAATCCAATAACTTCATGGTTATTTCCATATAGTACCTCTATATAAGGGATTTATTCCTCTTAAAGTATCTAGATATAGATTTTATCTCTAGGAAAACACACACAATTTTCATTACTAAAATATTCGATGTTTTTAAAAATTCATGATTTCTTGAGAATTGTAATATCATATGATTTTATTCCAATTATAGGTAACTATGATCTCCTATTTATAACATAATAATTAATTTAAAAAATTGACATAAAATAACACAAACCATTGAAAATAAAAGTATTTCAAAAATTCATATAAATTTAATGGGAAAGGTGGTGTGGAACACAAATATTGACATAATAATGACAAATGATAAGGATATAATGAGAGATTGAAATTAAATATAGTTTAAAAAATATTAAATGGAATATAATACCTTTTAATAGTAATGATGGATTTATTTAGACAAGTAATTTTATAAGAAAATATATCAAAATTAATGATCATAAACCTGAAATAATGGGATTAGAGAAACTTACATCTCTTGATCTTCCTTAATTAGATTCAACCCAATGTACCATAAAAAATCATCATTATTTATGTGGGAGAAATGTGGAAGACTATATGAGAGAGATATGATGAGGTAAAAAGGATTTTTGGTTTTTCATAATGATAAAAGGGGGAGTGTATTTACACTTCTGGAGGGATGGTTTTAATGTTATAAAGAAGTATTTTTCTGTTGTTAAGAAAAATCAACTTTGGGGGGGTATTAATTTCAATGATATTTTTGATAATATATGTTTATATGGTTGGTTAAGGTCATGGAAACCCATTTCAACCTATTTAATGGTTTTAATTTTATTATATGTTATCCGTTTGAAAATTAATTTTTTTTGTTACATTATTTTCCCTATACCGTGTTAACTCGCTTTTTGCACCAGTAGATGCATTTTTTCATCAAATAAAATCACACTAATTATTTAATTTGGAACATATTATTTAAAATATTAAATAGATTTTACCTCTCCCAACATATAAACGTAAAAAAACATATTCTTAAATCATAAAAATATAATGTGTAAATAATGTTTATATATTATATTTAACATCTGATCAAGAATATCAAACATTGGATTTTAAATATAACAATCATTTTCAAATTAGTAATTTTATTCCACATTTAATTTTATGGGTGAGAAAAATGTTTCAAAATAATTATATCATGATTTTATCCTGATAATTTAATAAAATTCAAGATCATAATTAAAAGAATATTTTTAATGTTTCACAAAAAAAATTCAACAAAATACTAAAAATAGAACTAAATATATTTTTGATGTGATAATTAAAAAAATATTTTCATAAAAATTATTCTTGATCTATGTGAAATTTGTAAATTATTATGTATTTTAAATCTCGAATTTATTATGTAATATAAAAACTCTACCTATTTAAAATCAAATCTCATTATGATACATTTGTTTATATATGTTCCTATTGAATGTTTTTTATAAATTATATTTATATTACATGATTTTATAAATTTAATCATATTATTTTTTCCCTGTTGGATTGATGAAAAATCAAGAGGGAGTGAATTCAGTTCCTACTAAATTTCATTAGATAAAACCTCCATCTTCATAGTTTGTGAGTTTAAATATTTGTTATAATATGATTTGCTAAAATAAATTTAAATTTTTATTGGAAAGAGATATAATAATGGATATTTATAGATTTTTGGTCAATCGAAATCCCTTAGTCCACTCCATGAGTTTGGATATTTTCATGATAAGATCCATTTTTTGGTGGATCCCAGGTCAGTATAAGTAGTTTTCACATACCAAGAAGTTCCAAAAACATTCAACCAAGTTCTACCAGTGAAATACCGTTATATATGTTTACACAAACACTTATAATGAGTGTAAAAAATAATATGAATGAAATTTTGATGAAAAATTGCAACAGATAGTTGAAAGTAGGAACTGATAGTAGTTAAAGTTACATTATTGGAAGATGATAGTGTTTAAGGTGATAATATATATTATCTTTAGTGAAAATGATAAAAATGTAATCAAAACATGATAAATTATGTTTTATCATGTCTACGTAAATGCATTTATTATTATCAGAGTATTTTTATATATGCGCATATTATCCATTCTTGATGGCCATATGTATTTCTAGATAATGTAATTTAATGTTCCTTTGATATAATCTCTTTAATTTTGAACATAAAAAGGGATATAATCACAATGATCAAGTTGAAATTTTTTTTGTAATGTTTATATGGAAGGTCATTAATGGAATGAGACCATTTCATAAAATTATCGAATTATCATCAATAGTAGTACATTGAGATATCTTCTTCTTATTCAAATCATTCCACTCATAGAAACATGCCACATTTTAATAATTGGTATTTCCATAAAAGTAAATTACATTTTCAGAATATTTCAAAAATAAAGAAATTATTTATCAACATATTTACCTATTAATAATTATGTTCTACATATTTCCTTATATCCTATAATATATTCAATGGGAAGTACTCATCTCGTAAGATAAACATCAATGTGAATTCATACAATTAAAATGATCCATTTCTTCTTCAAATAATAAGATATTTGTAATTCCTTACCACGTAGGATAATTTTTTATTATAAGATTAATATGTATCTATGATGTGAAACTTTTCTTTTAAAACATATTCTATCATTCGTAGGATAATAATTTATAAATTTCCTTTTAAGAAGAAAATAACTACTCATAGATTAATTCTATCAGAATTATCTGACTCTGATCATACTACCACTCAATCATTTCCATCATTAGATAATATCTTATATATGAAGATAAAATTCCAACAACGTGTTCTCAAATTCAACATAGATGGATGATAATATTAAATTCACATAGAATAAAATACCTTATTGTAAAATGAATTTTCCACCCACATAGATTAAAAACATATAGAATCGTGATAAGATAAATTATTCTGAAAACATTAATCTGAAACACATAATAAAAACATATTAAAATAAAAAAATGGATTTTTTAATCTTTAATGCACATAACAACTGAGATATATTGGAACCATAGAAACTGGTAAAATTATGTCCCCATTTTTATGATCAAAAACTCCATTGAAATTTTTTTTTTGGAAATTTATCTCTAAAAAAATAGTTTATATTTTTAATTCTTATGCCATTTTAATTATACATTATTCATTTTACTTTTACCCTTTAAAATAAATTTTGATTTTAAATCTTCATATTTCCTTTTTTTCAATGTAAATTTATTAAATTATAAATTTTTGTACTCTCCTTTTTTTCCCCAAAATAAAAATTTTGAAACTTTTTTTTTCTATTCATATATTCTTCATCCATTTAAAATAAATGTATATATTAAATCTTCTTATTCCCATTTTGAAAAAAAAATATTAAAAAAAATAATTTTTTTCCATTTTTTATTTCTCTAAATTAATTTTTTTAAATAATGTGTTTCTGTTATATTTTTTTTATAGAAACCATTTTTTGATATCAACCAAAAAATTAGATCCAAAAAATACAATCAATACTGTACATGAATAGTAGTATATTATTAATGGTATTGATTCGGAAACGAATTTTTCATAATATTGTCTTAAAAACAACAATCAGAAGAGATCATAAATTAAAAATTGAGAATTGATACTATGATTGAAATTGAAAAATATTGAAAATATATACTAATATATTTGATGATATAGTATAATGTAAATAGTGTAAGAAATCATAATACAAGATCATTAGATAAATTCTAAATGTAAGATAAAATCATATGAAAAAATATTAACTCATTAATTTTAAAGTGAAATATATTAAAACCATTCAACCTAATAATTCAGATGTTTATAAAAAATCATTCAAATTTTTAATGAAATCTCCATATACATGTTTAGAAACACTGTAAATCCAATTTATTATCCAAATTTTTCTAAACTATCTATCCACATGGGAAACAAGAAGATTGGGAAAGGTATAATAAAACTGGACTATGAAATGATTATTTGGAGGTGGTTTTTGGAACAATAGGGGCTGGGAAGAGGGTAAATAGGATGAAGTTAGAGAAGTGTTAATTATATCTCTAACAATGTCATCCCACATTACTAAAGATAATCTACGACTAACATGATCACTCCAAGAAATCCATATATATGTGTATTGGATGTTGTCAGAAACATTATAAGCTCTCCCAATGTAAAACTTTTCTTAGATTTTCCCTTTGATAAAAATCAGTATGATAAAAAATTTATTTTAGCCTTTGTGAAGTAGAAGAATTATGATCAACAAAGGGAGGTTCTGGAAGATTAATTCTGCTTATATGAAACAATGTATCAACATAAGTATCAATCGATTTGTCCATATCATTCTTATAATAGTATAAAATAATTTCAAATCCATTCCAAATTCATTGTGAAAAATTTAAAAAGTGAATATGGGCATATAATTTCATAGTGACACTCATTATTAACTTCTTCAAAGACTAGTACTGATTATCTGAAAAACCATAATAATGATCAACATAGGAATCTTATTTTCCTCTAAAAGACCCATGCCTTTCAAGAGGCTTGAAAAAAAGCATCATTAGCTTCTTAATCATCTTGTTGAAGTGATTCGTGATTCAAATAGTTTACAACTTCTTTATGTAAATGTTAAAAATTAATCAACAATAGATAAAAATTTGTTTATAGAGATCTGGCCATATTATATAATCAAATTTTAATTAATCTTACATATTCTTTCACTTGTGATGTAAAATATTGACCTTATCAATATTTTTCTTATAATAGTTCCATGATTTTATTTATAGATTGATCAATTTGAATAATAGAATTCTGAGGAAAGTAGTTATCCTTATAATTTTAGTTATTAATTCCCTATAAAGATAATAAATTACATTATTAGGTAGTATGCCATATGGCATAGAGGAAACTATATTAATCATCGTGTATATCACCACACACAGTACTTCTAAAATTGAGAAAATATCCACTTGATTTGAGGATTCAGTAGGGTGTTCCACTTATTTATTTTCAACCAAATAATGAAATGAATACTTCACCTCATTGACATCATCTCAAAAAATTGCATGATCATGAATAATCATAATTTTATCTTGGGATTCTTGAAACTGAAGTTTTAATGATTCCACTTTCGATATAAAATTTCAGTATATCTACATAGATCAGACATTAGTTTTATCTAACTCATCTGTAGGAATAAATTATTTTTTATACTGATCATGAATTGGAGAAAAAGTGTCTTAAGGAGAATCCACACATCAAATGTCACCAAATTGTTTCTTTATATCTATATTGGGTCTCACCTATACAGACATTTAACTATAAATTGATCATAATCATTACATTGAAAATAAGTGGGCTAAATTTCCTTCTTCCTATTCATCTACTTCATCGAAAACTATCTAATTATTATGGTAAATAGATTAAATTATGATCCTTTCACCTGTTTCAATCGATAGAGATATTTAAACCATGGTTATTTCACTAAACACAATAAATATTATTCTCTGACAAAAACATACAAGCCTTGTGATTCCATAGACCAGCCCTTGTCTATATAAATAAATAAGGATAAAATAACTAACAAATATCAGGACTATCATCTCCTCTAGAATTAACTAAAACTCTTACATAGATTTTTGTTGATGAAATAGTTTCACTGTAAATAATGTTTCTTATATTAACAGATTAGACTAGCCTCGACAATAAAATGGAAGAAACTACAGGATGATAAACACATCATGAAAACCCCATTTGAGATGACTTACCCTAATTCAATGTGGGGTCTATTTCAATGCCTTATTCAGAACTCACCAAAACCATCTTATTCAATGAATAATTCAAAAAACATATATTTCATGTTAGAATAATTGTGCTCTAAATTTTGAATCAAGGATAAGATATTGTGGTGCTTTATTTCAAAAAAAATTCCTGTATTTCAAAAAACTATAGTGAACATTCTTCTAAAAGGGTAGAAATTCACAAAATTATTCATTACATGCCACATGTACCTTATAAAATACCATGCAAGAGTTATAGATTAAAAATCATATAAAATATATAATAAATTAATATCATGAAATAAAAAAATATCAAACTCACCATTATGTTGTGTATTGGATGATAGAATTAATGTTATAAGGAATTGTATTAGTGTTACCAAGTCCATTACAAGATTATTCTCCACATAGGCAGATATAAATTTGGACATTAAAATCTTAGGTGGATTGACATCATCTATGGTGTGCAATGAAGTTATGAAATCTACATAACTGTTAGGAGGTCACTAGAATTCTTCATCCATTAACAATAAGGATAACAAAAAAATATAGTTCCTAGTTGTAGTGACGCAGTCATCATTATAGAAAAAATTAAATGATTTGGTCTCATAGATCACAAAAAACCTTTTTATATAATAAATTGATTATTCTTTTTTCAAAACAACATTCCCATGCAAAAATATTGTTAACTTTTGTATGCAGTATATCTATTCAATAAATCTAAGAAAAATCATTTACCCTTCAACATAGATAAATTATTTATGTTCTTTGATGATTTATACTTTTTGATGATTTTCCATCTATTATCATAGTTTTTCCATTGTTTTAATGATTTGGAATATTGGAGTGTTAGGGATATAAGGATCTGATTGTTGGGATAAATTGAGGGTTCAATGTTTTTCAAACTTTTGATGCATCGATATGACACACTCCCTTTTACTATGTAGTAATTGAGGGGTTTAATAGTGATGTACAGAGTAATAATTATAAAATTTAGCTTTTATGTCCAATTTTATGCCACTAATACAAAAAATTGCGACGGATAAACGTAAATATAATAAGGTAAATAAAATTTTACTCAAATAAAAAAATATGAGATCATAAAAAATTATAAAAACATAATAAAAAATTATAAAAACCAAATTAGGATTTAATAAAATGAAATCATCAATAGGAATGGTTTTATAAAAAATTTCATCTAATTAACATTCAATGGAAATTAATTTTAATGTGATATCTCCCTTTTATGTATGATCTCTTAGAAAATGATGTCTCAAATTGATGTTCTTTATTGTTGAATGTTTAATTGGATTTTCGTAATTTTGATAGAAGTAGTGTAAACAAATATAACAGAAAAAAATTAAAAATAAATCCAAAAACCATTATGTTGCATTTCAATCACAACACATTTCCACAACAACTAAATATTTTAATATATTCTTCTTCTACTATTGAGAATGCCATAGAGTGGTATTTCTTAATAGACCAAAATTATAGTGATTTTCCATGAAAATGATAGGTTCTTGAGGTTCTCTTACTATATACTCAATTCATAGAAAAATCATTATCCAAACATGAAGTTAAATTAATGTCATTTCTTGTAAAAAGAAGAGAAAGAGATACAATTCCTTTTAAAATCTCAAAATCCATTTGGAAGAATCTAAATAATATTATTTAGGATTTGATTGATATCTTGAAAAAATAGAAAATGAAAGAATAATGTTTTGAATACTTTTAGTAAGATAAAATAAGCATCCAAGGATTTTTCTATATAAATTTTTTTCAATTGTTTTTTCAATCTCATGCATTTCGAGTTTAATATTGGAGCTCATAGTAGTTGAGTATGTATTACTAATTTTAACTCAAATATTGTTATGTAAATCATGTATGTACTTTATATGGTTTAAAATATTTCCAAAATAGTTTTACTAAATTTTAAATCCTTTAAAATACATCAACTCACCCATCGTACTCCTTCCAAATTCAATTTTAATAAGATTTGAAAAATCATTTCATATTTTTTTATTTCATGATCCAAAAATTACATTATATACATATATTTTTACTAAATATCTAAGGATGAAATTTTATTAAACAAATGTAGGACATTTCATTCCTCGAGTAAAAAAATTTAATAAAATAAAATAACTTAATATTTTATATTTTCAATTGGTGCATATTTAAGTTCACAAAGAGCTTCGATACGGTTACAATGAGATTTTTTAAGTGAGGGACATCAAAATGGGGATGTTTTTTTCATAAACATCCACCATTAAAAATTCAATTAAAATATTAGATTTAACCTCGATGTGATATAATTTAAATTTTATATTATATGCATATCCTAAATGGATCATAATTTATTCTATCGTATATACATGGGAAAATGTTTCTCCATATTATATTTCATCTTCCTAGTTGTGACCTTTTTCAACTATTCTTGCTTAATTTATAGTGACTACACCACGATCAACTTGTTTTTTTCTAAATAAGTATTTTGATCCAATTATAGGATAATGATGGAGTCTATCAACTAATTCCCATATATTGTTCCTTTTTAACTAATTTAACTCTTCTTACATACCTAAAAATAAACATTCATCAAAAAAATCTTCATTTAAACACATTGGTTCCAGCTAGGTAAAAAGGCGTATAATTCTACTAGGTTACCAATATTTAATCAAGTTCTAAAAAAATTATCTTGGATTCTTATAGTTATTTCTGAAGGATGGCCTTTTTGAATTCAAGGAAATCTATGTGACACACATTTTGGATCACAAGTATCAACCTTTAATTGATTTTTTATGATAATGTAGTTTGAAATCATTATCTTCTTTCTTTTTAAAGATATTTTCATCTCTCATTTCCTTGAAAGAATCATTCAAAACATTAGTTTGAGTAATTTTGTGATCAATATGATCATTTTCATTAAACCTCTCAAGAGTTGATACTTCAAAAATCCATGAACCTTTATTAAAATCATTATAATAAAAAGAAGTAGTATAATAATATTTGATGTTAAATTCATGAGCTTTTGGATCAATATTTCAATTATTATCCTTGGTGTTCAAGTTGTAAACCCCATATCCAAATACTATTAGGTATCCTTTATTTAGTTTTATTTTTTTCCATAACATATATGATTATTTCTTTAATATTGTTCTTTTTTTATATTTGTTAATCACATAAGATGTTGTGTTGATAACTTCATCCAATAAATTAGATGGAATGTTTTATTCACCTAACACAGTTCTTGAAATTTATTAAATTTTCATATTCTTAATTACATAAAAACAATTATAAGGAAGTGTCTTGGGGGAAGATAATTTTTATTTAATTCCTTTTTATAAGAAGAATATGTTAAATTAATGAATCTCAAATTCACCCCATGATCACTCACCAAGACACAATTTTTTAATCTTTCTAATTTTCACCTGATTATAGAAATTGATAAAAATAGAACATGATTCACATTTAAATATTTAAAAGTAATCCCATGAAAATAAGGGAAAATCATCAAAAAATCACATAAAAATGACTTAACATCATGACCCTTAGTTCTAGTGGGCATGATCATATCCATATGGATAAGTTCAAAAGATTTATATATATAGACAAATTTAATTAGTTTAAAATATGTCATGGGTTGTTTACCCAATTTAAATGCATCACATAGATAATTTTTTCTAATCAATGTTCCAGAAATTTTGAAATCCAATATTTCTTAGATAACTTTTTGAAGGAGTGAACATTAAATTGTTCAATTCATTTATTCCAAATCCATAATTCATAAATTTAATCATTCAAAAAAATTTCATTTTTTCCACACAAATAATTGAGATTTAATGTATACATATTGTATGTTCTAGGAACTTTTAAATTGGTAGACATAACATTGAAAACTAAACAGGAATTGTTAGATAAATCTAAATAATAAACATCCTCAGAGTGTTGTGAAACACTTATCAGGTTATACTTCATGCTTTTAATATAATAATATTTTTTTAATTTGTATAGATTGAGGATTTCCATTAGATCCAACGAAAAAAATTCCTTTTTCATTATCACCAAATGTTACATAGCATCCATAAATCATGGATAATGAGTTTAATTTTGATATGTATACACTCATAATCCTTGAAAACAGACTATCCATGAAGTATTTTTCATTTATATTCATGTGTTTTTTACCTACAAAAAAATATACAACAATAAAGTTTTTTGGTAGCAAAATTATCTTTTGTACTATAATGTTAGCTTCAATGGATTTATGAATCCAAATCTATTTGGGTTTTCCATAAAATATAGGAAAACATCCTGAAAATCATTTTTTAATAAATTTATTTTTGATTCAATTGAATTGGGGGATTCTTATATTATAGATGGTAGCATAATTCCCAAATTCTCTACAATTATGATTAGTAAATTTCAAAAGGGTTATATTCATTTAACTAGGCAGAAAATACATGTTAAATTTGGGACATCACCTTTACATCATATTCTATAATTTTCTTTTTTTAGGTTGATTCAGAACAAGAATGTAATTTCCCATAAATTATGTGTAATATTTTTTAATTATATAGAATTATTTTGGGACAAGAAGCTTTGAAGACACCTGATTTCAAGCCCTGGTGAACCTAGAATATAATTTTGAACTTTTTTAAGTTCATTTAATGTAACATGTGAGGGGGTTTTTCTAAATTTTAAATGGGTACATGGATCAAAAATATTAGGCCACATTAAACTCAAAATGAAGGGATTTTCCTAGAATGTGCCTAACCTCTACCAATGTGGGTTGAGGGAAAATGTTATTTTTTTAGAAATTTTAAATAAATAGTTAAAAATCCTAATCATAATCATTTTATTTTTTTAGGATTTTTAAATCATCGCATCTCAATAGTTTTCCAACCAAGAAAACTAGAATACGTTGTAACTTTAAATGAAATAGTATAACAATGTGGTGACATAGAATTATATAAACATTTTGATGTGTTTCTCTATTAATGAGATAACACATTGAGGAAATAAAAGGGTGTAATTCCTCCAACGATCCGACGGTGAAAATATTCTCCAACAACGAATGATGAATGCCAGTGAATCATTATCGAAACCAACGTATCCCAAAGAATGGGACTGTTGAGTGACGAACACTAATGGATTAAAACAGAATATGAATCCTCCGGGAAGGAATGTATTAGCGATGAACAACATTGAGGCTGGGTTTTTTTGTTTCATGTTTCCCCATTCTTCATTCGAAAATGATGAATGTGGACCAACTCATGGAAAGGTCAATTTGTGGATCTCTTGTTAATGCGGTAGGGTAATTATCACGCGGTTTTCTACTGGGATTACATTATTAACATTTGATATAACACCAAATCATTATACCATGTTTTCTAAACCTCAAATGCAGATGGCATGGGCCAACACGAACAAGGCTCGACCCCACATGCATTGTGTGTTTTGTGCATTCTTTGTGGTCATCAATTAAAATTAGAATAAAGGGGAATTGAGGAAATTTCAAGTAATATAGAATCCCAAGGAGGTCGTAGGCATATGTGTTGTGAAGAATGGACCACCAGAGTGGACCCAATGGTCCGTGACAGCGGTTGCAGGCTGGTGGCGGTGCACTATAAGATGGGTTGTGGACATATAGGGCAATAATGGTATGGAAAGAGAAGTCAGACACTGTTTCAGCAGTTGGTGGTGGGTGGACACAGCCACTCGGCTAGGTTGATGCACCACAGACGTGGCACCACACCGCATCGCTCATGACAGGCCGTAGTTAACTGGCCGCGACGGAGGTACTGGCCCCACCGATTGGACCATAGGGGAAAGGGGAGCCAGAAGTGGGGTCCAGACCATCCCGGCCAAGAAAAATGGGAATGGTGTGGTATTCCCCAGTGGATGAGCCCACACGAGCAGGCTGTGTCAGTTCGGTCCAAACGGGTCTGATCGGACCCAGACCCAATCGGCCCCTTTTTGAAAAATGCCAATATCAATCAAAATTGGTGTCTGATTGAAAATTATTTTGTGGTGTTGGAACCCTCGTGATGAGGAAGATATTTTGGAATGATATAAGGAGGCTTTCATGGATGTTGATATGAGAATAATGGCTTTAGGAGTGGTTCTATTTGAATTAATCACACTACGTGCGGAAATCCTATGGTTGGCTAAGACATGAAAACTGCTGAAAAATGACCCTTCATGGATCAGCTACTATGGCCCAACGAGAAGTGGCTTTAGTGTGACCTATTAGTCCCATTGTGGGAAGTATATTTTTCTGACCCGTCAAACCCATTATACTCGACAGGAGGAGTACCTCTATATGGCCAAGGAGATAAGTGGGTTCTGTGTGAGAAAAAATGCACACGGTGGAGAGCGACTTCTGTGTGACAAAATATACCCACATTAATCATCAGGGATGAGACCACAATAGTTCAAGGTTAGTGGGAAGCATCTTCTATGTGACATAGTTGGCACACTGTTCTCATTGACAAGTTATTCTCTAGCATCCCTAGGTGTTCAATGATATGACTTATGCTCTTAAATTCCAATTATAAATTATACATTGTGTGAGCTTCCTTGCTTCATAATCATGCATAGTGATTATTATTCATGGGTTTTTATAGATTTATTTATGGTATTTCCTTGTTAGTTTTGGATCCCTACTGATTATTTTGTTACACACCCCTACGCGGGCTTTACCTGCACGTGTTGTGTCTAGTGTAGATGACTGTCACCTTGATAGAGGACTTGGTGGCCCAGGACCCGGTGGAGCCCAGGGATACTAGGCACGAGGGGCATACTTCTATGGCTTCCAATAGCTAATCAACACATTCCCATCATGTGGGGTTTCTAGAGGATGACTTTTCCAGTTTTCATTGTACATTCTTGTTTCTAGTTTATCTTTTGTTGAGTTTGTATTCTGGCCCATTTGACCTGCAATTTGTACATATACTTCATGTTTGTTTAATACAATGCATGTTTAATTTTCTATTATTGGGATATATTTGTGTGTGTGTGCGTATAGGTACCCAGGAAAATGCCTCCCACATGCAGGTTGACACCTTCAGCACTAGTTTCCATCCCATGGCCTTTAGAAGGGAGGCTTGGGGTATGTCACGACACGGGCCTCGAGGTACTAGTCATGATAAATTGGTATCAATGGTTGTTAGTTCAACCTTAAATACTGAGAGTCTTTTTTTTTTTTTTGGGAAATAGTGTTAACTATTATGCCCCCACCCTAGAAGCCTAGATCTGGTGCATTATTTTAATACATTGGCATGATTATAAGGAATCATGTCCCAAATACCAATCTTTTTAGACGTCTTGAAAAATAAATTACATAAATGACCGTTACATTACACCTTAGAAAATAAATCCCAAGATAAATGATCCTATGAGAACAAAATTAATCCCCTAGATTAACCCTAATTATCAAACATAATACACTTCTTCAAATCCTGGGAAAATAAAACATAAGAAATGGGTGAGCTCAAATTCTTAGTAAGGGTAAGCAATACAGTGGATGATAACACAGTCATTCGGCATTGTGAATTATTTAAAACACATTCCATTACAAATAATAATCATGAACACTATATGGAAGGAATACAATATGAGTAAATAATTCCATAATAAATCAAAGTTATGTGTATTATACTAGTCCAATAACCACATGAACCATCAATAATATATTCATAATGAGGAAATGTATAATACAGAACATTTTAAATCATTTATTCAAGGCCTCGATCAAGTTGTCTAAATATTATGAAGGCCTCAGCCAAAACCATATATTAAATTTGGGAAGGCCTTGGCCAATTCCACATCTAATTGCCTCATTATTCCTACAGATGCATCGAGGAGCTATATCCAGCTCCACCCATCACATACTAAGTCCAATACATTCCTTATATGAAAAAGGTTGAAACATAACATAATCATTCATATTAAAACTAGCATAAAATATGTCAATGCTTTATGCGTAAACCATGAATGGTATAAAAAAATTCTAAATTCAAACATTTCCTAAAACGTTCAATACACTATAGAAGATTTTTATTATAATAAATCAACATCAAACAAGTTTAAAATCCATCAATCGATGTTGACATAGATGAAAATTATTTTTAAAACTCTGTGAAAGAAATATCCATTTTTCATGAAAACATTTAAAAGTCACACAATTTTGAAAGGAAGACATTTAAAGATATTTTTTAAATCAATTTTTCCCATAACAATTTGAATCTTTTGAATGGAATTAACATTTTAAAAACATTCATGTCCATATGAATAAATCCATAAAAATCATTTTGAAAACATGGACATTAATGGGGATGATTTATAAGAATGAATATTTAAAAATTTTAAAATGACGATCTAGTCAATGAGTACATTCTATAAAACATTTAATTTTCCTTTTGAAAATATCATTATGAAACACAGATGTGGATGATAAAGTGGTCCTAGTAGATACTCACGTTAAAGAAACCTCACATAATAAAGAGTTTGTATAATTAACCCTTACCATGTACTTTTCATTTTTTGAGGGTACGTTAACATAATATATAATAGATAAATCATTTTTATTTAATTATACAAGATGTAAATAAAAAATTATGATATCATATATTATCTTCTAATATTTCATTGTTAATAATATTTTAGTAGTATCATTGTTTTGGTTGTTAATTGATTCTTTTTCATTTATATGTTTTGTAATGTAAGTCATGTTTGTTTTTTGATAGGATTTATTTTACTCATATATATATTGATATTATGCCCATAAATATTATTTTTAATAATTAAATGGAAATTATTCTTGAATTTTTACAATGGGGAAATGAATCTCATCGCGTTCGTGGAGACGGTAATCTGTAGATACGCACAAGCGACGATATCATTATATTGATTGCGAAATAATATGTAATTGGTTGTCATATCATATATAAAGAATCCTTAATAAGTTATATTTATTATTTACATCTGTTATACACATTATTATACCCATCCAAATTATGAAGTGGTTGAATAACGAACTACAGCACGACATGGGGACGGTAAGCTGTATGTACGCATGTATGGTGACTTCGTCATTTATATGATGGGTAGAATAACAAATATGGTTGTACCATAATTATAATAACATCACGGTATGTATAAGTTACTTGATTTATTATTTTGGTTTGGAAACAACAATGAAAGAGTTAGTTGAATAAGAAACGAACTTGTAAGAGAGTGGTGAAATTATTATCTCTACTTCGGATTTTTACTTTTGAGTTGATAAAAAGGGCTACTTAGGTTGGTTTTATGATGCATTTAAGGCCTCTAGGATGAATTTAGGGATATTGGGAGGATATTTAGGAAGTTTTTGGAAGAGCCAAAAGGCTTTGGTGGTGTTAAATTATGATAAGGGGAAGTTCTTTTTATGAGAGGTGAGGGTCACTTTCGGAAAAGTTTGAAATATTATTTTATAATAAACTGATTTTTGGTTTCTAATGGCTCCAAAATGAATTATTTCGAGACTAATGTGATTTTGGGTTGAAACGCTCTCAACCAATTGGTTTTAGATAGGGTTAGGTAATAATATTAACTTTATTTTTTAGATTTAACTCTTAGTTAAATAGATTGACATTTATCATGTCTCTTTGTATTTTTATATTATATGGTTAATAAACATACTATAACCTTCCAATAAAACCCTAAGTGGTTAATTATTAATATATATAACTCTATCTATGTCCTCTGGTTGATCCTTATATTTTTAGGACTGTTATATAATTAAATAATATAACATTTGTTTTAAAAACTCATTTATGTCTATTTTGAGACTATTTCGTATTTGGTTTTTGTGAAAGTCATCACAACTTGATTACTTCAAACCAAATACATTGAATCAATAATGAAAAGTAATATACACCTAGAAAATTATTTTATGTAATAAAAAATTTTAAATTATATTTATTTTAATATTTATAATACCATTTCTTTGAATCATTCATTATTACAGTCATTACTGCATCATCATTGTGTCATAAATATATTTAATTATTTATTGTATAACAATTATAAATAAAATACCATTATATAGGAAATTGGTTTATATTTCTAATTAATATTTATAATCAAAATGATAACTTATATAACACCTTGTAAAATTTGTTTTACTAAAAGATATATGTTATTTTTTTCTTTACATTAAATTAATTAATATAGATTGTCATTATCACTCTCAAGTGGATCTAAGTGGTCCCCAAATACACCAATGGATTCCCATGGTCGGAAATGTATCAACCAATAAGAATATGACACATGTTAGGGTAATTTAATAATATTATTATAATATTTGTTTACCCTTATTTACCAGATTTGACCATTAAACATGGTAAATAAAATATTTACTGATGTAAATATTTATAATATATAAAAATAAAAGATACCTATTTTCACAATTTAAAACTCCTTATTCCAAATATGGACTCCATTTTTTCAAATTCAAATCTCATAATTACCAAAAAATAATTTAAAATTAATTCTAGTTGTCAAAATAAAACATGTGTTTTTAAGAAATAATAACTATCAAAAGATTGACACTTGTTAATGTCCATGTTAAATATTAAATTACATCCAATGACCAAAATTATATTAAAAGATAAAAATATAATCTAATGATACTTTAAAACAACTCAAATGTATAATTTAAAACTATAAATTATTTCGATTAAAAAATTTGTTTTTTATTAAAATTAAGTATTTTTCACCATTAATCAAAATATGAATGTTATCATAAAAACACAAAAATTTTATCTAAACCAAATTTTTATTTCCATATTCTACATAAGAAGATCATTTTTTCAAATTGAATATAAAAAAGTGTCCTATATTTTATTTAAAAATGGTTCACCATTAAAAGGCGGTAAAATTGCATTTTTTAAAAAATACTTCTTTTGTGTTAATATTTGAATTTGTTCTTATATTATGTCAAAAAAATTAATATGGATTTAAAAATTATATGGATTATATAAAATTCTAAATTTAGTTTATATTATTCATAACCTCTTTTTGATGAACCATTTTGGTAAGTCCTGGTGTGCTCGAACTCAGTGTTGCGTGTAGTGTAAGTTATTGAATTTCTTGGAGGAGATAACATACTATAAAATCTTAGGGTGATACATTCTCCCTCCTTCAATAAATTACATCCTTGTAATTTAAAATTTTTCTTCTAAAGTAAATTGATAAAAATAGATAAATACCTTTCTGGAAAACCCACATTGGAAATTGGGTAAATAAATTTAGTCTTAATAAGAGGTAAAGGGAAATGAAAAAGTCACCGCCAAATTATGATCTCAATTAGGAGAACATTGGTGGGAATTAGAGACATAATTAGAAGAAAAAATCAAATCTTTATAAGGAGTGGTGGATGTCATCAATCAAGAATAAGTGTAAATTTAAGGGCCTTAAAGCCATCAATCAATGATGATTTAAAATATCATCAGTTCAAAAAAACATAAGGTATTAAGATAAAACATTTTTGGTTTTAAGATATCTTCTCTAATGATTATTAATTAATTTATTTTTATAATAAGAGGAATAAAATATAATTTAAATGTAATGGTTCATCCTTCAACAAATTCCTACCTCAAACAGATCTTTCACTCAAAAAAATAATTGAATTCAAAAATATTCTTTTTATCCTAATCGTATAGGGTTCCAAAATAATGAATTTATAATTCATTTGTCAGGATACAAAAAATATATTATACAAACTAGGACATAATATAGGCCAGTGGTAGGTGATTCACACTTGTCACCCTTCGTTTGAGGGTTCAAGTCTCGTGGCCTTGCCAGACGCGATGGGTTATCACCCAAACTCTGTGTTATCCTTTTTATAACAAACCAATAATAATAATAATAAGTGTTTTAACCATAAACAATAGTATCCATTGTTTAACATGATCCATTACAACCTTTAGAATTATCCAAAATACATATGTCTAAACATACAGACCAAAATTAATAAGGAAGATCACATAACATACATATGAATACCTTCATCATGTATTCTCATAAGACAGGGAAATAAACTTAATTACTAGAAAACTTTATTTGAATTTGAATATAATTCCTTATTTCTTATAGAATACTTTATATACATTTTTTATCCAAAAATGTTTTAAACTCTAAAAATAAGGGAATAAACAAACAATTAATTAATTTCAAAGTAGTCAAGAGTATTTAATATCCAAATCAATCATATCTATTTCAAAAATTATGACTTCAGTATCAGAACCACATTAAGTTTTATCTTTCCTTCATCTAGGTATTTTCAAAAAAGTTTAACTTTCTATTGAGTCACTTTTATAGATCCATATAATCTCAAATCCTAAATGAAAAAGTACTACAGTAAAATAATTATATACTCCATAATTTTTATAAAATGTACATGATTAATACAATACTCAATTGACACAATACAATAATAACAACACTAGAAATCAAATCCTTCCTCTTCAACTTCGGTAGTATGATAACTTGATTGTTATCCAATAGTAGCATTTGGGGTATACTCTGATGATTTTGACATTGCTTCACGTAGTGTCCCAACTCCAGGTAAATGAAGCATTGTACATTTGAAACATTTTTCTTACCCTTTTAATCACATATATGGTGTTCTTTTTTATCCACACTTATAAAAATATCACATTCCCTTCAATTATTTACCCAAGTGATTCTTTACCTGGTTATCACAAATGGTAAAATCCTTCTTTCTCATCTCCCCTTTATTCGTCTTTTTCTTTTCCATCATTTTCTTCAGTTTCTTCCCTTTAAAGCAATAGGACTCACAGAATTATTTAATTATCTTATTTAAACATGATACTATTTCATCATATGATGAGAATACGTGGGATACTATTTCCCATTTAAATATTGGATTAATACCATGAAAGATATGATCCTTCATAATCTTTCGATCAAGCATATTGCTGGAATTCACATTCGTTCTATGTTCCATTCCAAAACAATGGCATACAATAGTTTAGTTTATGAATCGTAGTGTATAATTCCAAACTTTTAAAATACCTAACGTAAACTGAAAATAATATGCATATAATCTATATCATTAAATGTTTTCTTTGAGGAAGTTTTTACTCCAAAATACTTCAAAATGGATTATAATTAAAATGTGAATTATCCTAAATGTATCCCTCAGGAGTGTTGTAACCAAGAGTTAATCAAGGCCCATTGTTGTGTACATGGATAACCTGGGTCAAGCCCAGAACTCCTTTTCGGTGTTTTCACTCCTAGGTACATCTATGCCAGATCCGCTTCTAACTGCTTGTATTTAGATAGGGATGTATTTCTGGTAAAATACACAAAATATCTACTTTAACACAATTCTAGGAAGTTCTTGTATACTAATCCTCATAGTCTATCATAGGGTAATGTTCTCAAATCCGAGTTCAATTAAATCTATATACAAGGTTGTTTCTAAACTTTCTCTGATACCAACTATAATTCCCCAACATCAGAAACCAAAAGCAAGTGTATTTTATCAACACATTGGCATGATTACAAGGAATCATGTCCTGAAAGACCGATCAGCTTAGTGGTTTTGAAAATAAATTACATACATGAATGTTACATTACACCTTAGAAAATGAAACCCAACATAAATGGACCTTTCGGAATGCCATTAATAACCTAGATTAACCCTAAAAATCAATCATAATACACTTCTTGGAATCATGGTAAAATAAAACATAAGAAATGGGTGAGGTCAAATGATTATTAAGGGTAATAAATATAGTGAAAGATAATATATACATTAGTCTTGGTGAATAATTTAGAACAAAACCATTACAAATAATAAACATTAACTCTTTATGGTAAGAATATGAGATGAGTAAATAATGCCATAATAAATCATATTTATGGTTATTCTACTAGTCGGAAAACCATATGAACCATCAATAATATTTTCATAATGATGTAATGAATAATTCCAGACATTCTGAAACATTTTTTCAAGGCCTCGTCCAAGGCATCTAAAAAGGTTTAAGGCCTCTTCCAAAACCAAATATCAACATGGGAAAGTCCTCGTCCAACTCCATGTATAATTTTCTCATGAGACCCACTGATTCATCGAGGAGCTATTGCAGACTCTACCCATCACTTACTAAGTATAATACATTCCACATATGAAAAGGTTGAAACATAACATAAAAATTCATATTAATAATAGCCTACAAAATCTCAATACTTTTTCTATAAACCATGAATTGTATAAAAATAACACATCCACATTCAACCATATCACCAAACCTTCAATACAATATAGAACATTTGTATCATAATAAATCAACTTCAATGAAGTTTAATATCCATAAAATTATGTTGACATAGATGAATATGATTTGTAAAAATCTTTGAATGAAATATACATTTTTTCATGAATTTTTTTTGAAGTCATACAATTTAGAAAGGAAGAAATTTAAAAGACATCTTTTAATAGAAGTGTCCCATAGCACTTTGAATCTATTGAAGGGAATTAACATTTTAAAAACATTCATGTCCATATAAATAAATCCATAAAAATAATTTTGAAAACATCAACATTAATGAGAATGATTTCGAAGAATAAATATTTAAACTGTAAAAAATGATGATCTCGTTAAAGATTAACTTCTATAAAACCTTAATATATTCCTTTTGAAAATATTTTTATGAAACATGGATGTGGATTATAAAGAGGTCCAAGTAGATACTCACATAAAAACAACCTTGGATAATGAAGAGATTGTATAATTAATCCTTACCTTGTACATTTACATGGTTTATGGTATTTTAACATACTTTATAATAGTTAAATCGTTGTTATTAAAATATTCAATAAATACATACATAAATATGATGTCATATACGATCTTCTAATTTTTCTTTGTTATTAATATTTTAGTATTATCATTATTTCGGGTGTTAATTGATTCATTTTCATTTATATGTTTTGTTACGTAAGTCATGTTTCTTATAGATAGGATGTATTTTATTCATATACAGAATGATTATGTTCATAAAAATTATATTAAATCATCAAATAAAAATTATTCTTCAATGGTAATGATGGGGAAAGGAATCTCATTGCGTTCGTGGAGACGGTAATCCATACGTACGCATGAGAAACAATATCATTATATTGATGTAGAAATTGTAGGTAATTGGATGGAATATAATATATAAAAAATCATTAACATGTTATATGTATTACTTATATCAGTTATACTCATTGATATACCCATCCAAATAATGAAGTGTTTGAATAACAAACTACACCATGATGTGGAGATGGTAAGTCCTTCGTACACACGTATGGTGAAATTGTCATTTATAGGATTGATAGAATAATTAATATGGTTGTACCATATTTATAATAATATAAAAATATATTGAAGTTACTGGATTTATTATTTTTTGTGGAAACAACTAATAAAGATGAAGTGGAAGAAGAAAAGAACTTGAAAGAGGGTGGTGAAATTATTACCTCTACTTCGGGTGTTTCCTTTTGAGTTGATCAAAAGGGCTCGTTAGGCTGGATTTATGATCAATTTAAGGAATCTAAGTTGAAGTGAGGATTGATTTTATGATATTTGGGATGGTTTTGGCCAATCCAAAAGGATATGGAGGTTTCAAATTAAGATAAGTGGAAGTTCCCTTTTATAAGAAAGGTGAGGGTCAGTTTATGAAAAGCATTAAATATTATTTTATAATAAAATCATTTTTGGTTTCTAAAGGCACCAAAATTAATTATTTATAGGATATGGTTGTGAAGGGTCGAAAAAAATTCAACCAATAGGTTTTATATTGGTTTATTTCATCATATTAACCATATCTTTTAGATTTAACTCTTAGTTAAATAGTTTGACATTTACCATGTCTCTTTGTATTTGTATATTATTTCCTTAATAAACATACTATAAAAAGACAACTGAACCCCAATCGGTTCATTATTAATATATATAACATTATCTTAGTCCTTTGGCCAAAACATAGATTTTTAGGATAGTTATATAATTCAATAATATAATATTTTTTATTAAAATTCATTTATGTTAATTTTGACACTATTTAGTATTTGGTTTTTGTGAAAGTCAGCAGAATTTGATTAATTCTAACAAAATACATCGATTCAATACTAAAATGTCATATTCTGCTAGAAAATTCGTTTTGGTCCCCAAAACATTGAAATTATATGTATTTTAATATTTTTAATACCATTAATTTGATTCATTCATTAATACGGAAATTACTGCATCATCATTGTGTCATAAATAGATTTAATTAATTGATGTCTAAAAATTATAAATAAAATACCATTATAGAGGAAATATTTTTATATTTCTAATTAATATTTATTTTCTAAATGATAATTTATATAACATCTTGTAAAAATTGTTTTACTAAAACATATATGTTTATGTCATTTTTGTCTTTACTTTAAATTAATTAACATAATGTGTCATTATCACTCTGATGTGGCTCCTAGTGGTCCCAAAAATCGAACCAAGGATACCCATAGTCATACATGTATCATCCAATAATAATAAGAAACATGTTAGTGTAATTTAATATTATTATAATAATATAGGTTTACCCTTATTTACTAGATTTACCCTTTAACCATTATAAATAAAATATTTACTGAAGTAAAAATACATAATGTATAAAACTAATAGTTACCTATTTACACAATTTGGACATCCCCATTCCAAATATGGAATCAATTTCTCTAAATTAAAAACACAAAAGTGGTAGAAATTAATTTAAAATTAAATCTTGTTGTTGAATCAAAAAGGGTGTTTTTAAGAAATAATATCTATCAAAAGATTGACACATGTTTAGGTTTAGTTTAAAAAAGAAAGTACATCCAATGACCTAAATTATATTAAATGATAAAAATATAATATAATTATACTTTAAAACCACTCAAAGTTATAATTTAACACTATAATATTTTTTGATTTAGAAAGTTATTTTTAATTAAAATTTAGTATTTTTCAATATTCATCGAAATATGAATGTTATCAGAAAACATCCAAAAAAATTTCCAAAATAAATTTTTATGTCCCTACTCTAAAGAAGAATATTATTTTTTCAAATTGAATATAAATATAGTGTCAAATATTGTATTTAAAAAAAGGTTCTCCCTTAAAAGGTGGTAAAAAGGCATTTTTTTGAAAAATACATCTTTTATCTGAAAAATTGAATTGGTTCTTATATTATGTCTAAAAAACATTATATAGATATTAAAATTATATGATGTATATAAAATTCAAATTTTTGTTAATACTATTCATAACTGCTTTTTGAACGACTAATTTGATAAGTCATTGTGCGCTCGAACATGGTGTTGTGTGTAGCGAATGTTATTGAATATCTTTAAAGAGAAAATGTACAATGATATATTGGAACTTACATAAAATGTTTTGAGTTCAAAATTCATATTTTAAACTCCAGTAATGTTGTGGTGACCAATTTATCCGTACACTAAGACCTGGAATTATGCTTTTCAACTCTATAAATAAAAATACTGGTTGCATGAATCTTATAGGAATTGAGTGTTTCCTTGTGTTCATATTGAATTAAAGTCATCTCACCATGTATAACGTATTATCCTTTTTACACCTTGATCTATATTAGGATTCCTCCATCTATACGGAAAACATGGATTCTGATGCATGACCGTGAGGAAAGCCCACCTACTAATGAGGTGTCGGTATAGGGACTCGTGCTGGAGATGGCCCCATCTGGTGGTGCCCCAACATTACCACCACCCACTGATCGGTAGTTAGTATTGTAGTTATCGGTAGAGGATTCATGAAGGCTCATCACCTTGTATTTGTTCTAGAGATAGATAGCTCCAAGGTTTATGGGAGAGACAGATCATCAAGCCTCTGAGGACTGGCTGGAGGCGGTGAAGCGGGTCTTCCGCATAGTCAGGATGAAACTCAACCTAAATGAAATATTAGCTACGATCCTTCATCAGGGAATGATAGGGAGATGGTGGAGCCTAAAAATTCATAATTATGATGATTCAACGCTCTTTTATACTGACTTAGAGTATATTTTCTAAGAGAATTTATTTCACGAGACCTTGTTCTCGGTGCGCATACAGGAGCTGCTTCCCATAGAGAAGGGAAACATGTCAGTGGCTGGGTACTCTGAATGGTTTACAGACCTCTCTCACTACTCCAAAGAAATGGTGCGGGATCAATTCTTTAGGTCTCAAACCTTTAATCAGGGACTTATATGGGGTATAAGGGCATCAATGGGGTCTCTTATAATCCCCACTAAGGCATGGGTGTTGGATCGAGCCCTTGTAGTGGAGAGCTTCTTAGAAGAGCAGACACTAACAGCCAGAGCCACCAGCAAACACTAGGCAGCAGAGTCTTTGGTGGTGAGTATCCAGCAGCAGACAAGGGGACCCAAAATGGCCAGACATTTCAAGGGACAACCCCAGGACTCGGGGTTGGTAGAATGGGTCGCCTAGATAAGAGAGAGTTAGCATAGAAAAAAGTTTTGCTTCATGTGCAGAGGGCAAGGAAACTTGTCTCATGATTGCCCATCCTGCCACAAAAATGATCCGAAGATGGTCAAGGGATTTCTAAGGCATAGGTAGAGTATAGAGAAAGGTGGTCCAGAGGGTGGCGGACATTGTAGGGGAGCAGACCGAGTAGCAGGTGGTGGATGACAGTTTGAGGTTCTACAACTACCACCCCCAGGTGGTCCTCCCTAGGCTTAAGGAGCTGGTGGATATGGGTGAGAGAAGCATCTGAAAATAGAGGCCTAAGACCACATCACTCTAGAGATTATTTTTGGTACGATTTGTGTCATCTCTACCTTAGTAATAGTTCTTATAGACATGGGATCCAATTACTCTTTCTTTTCCATGGTCCGTGTTCAAGGATCGAAGATTCCAGTGGAGTTGTGGGATCAATCCTTACGATTAGATACTCTTATAGGAAGGGATTCGATGATTACACATTGGTACCAGTAGTGTGAGCTTACTGAAGGAGGCCAAAGCATCAGTTATGATCTCATAGTAGTAGTGTCAAGTCTTTATGACGTCATTTTTGGTATGAGTTGTCTATCTATAGTCCATGATCAGATTGATTTTATTAGGCGCAAAGTGTAGTGTGTCCATTAGGATGAGACTATTTTTCCTTAACTGGAGAGAAGGGAACTTTTTCATCTTAATATGGACATTCACATAGGAGTTTTCATCCAGTCACTCTCCATTTGGATAGCCTCACCCTCAGTGCGGTGGATGAGGGGACCCCAATCATTTATGTAGTGGTGGAAAAGTATATGGATGTCTTTCCTTAAGATGTTTTGAGATTACCTCATCGCATGGAGGTCGACTTCGGCATCGACCTATACCATGTTACAGCACTGATATCCACACCGGCATATCAGATGTCTCTTGCAGAGCTTTGTGAATTTATGGTACAATTGGAGGACTTGCAAGAGAAGGGCTTCGTGAGGCCCAGCCCTTCAAAATGGGAAGTCATAAAATTGTTTTCTAATAAGGAAAATGGTATCCTGAGGAAATGTGTGGACTTTTGATGGCAAGACCAGGTGACTATGAAGAATAAAAATCCAACTCCAAGGATTGATGACTTCTTCGACCAGCTGAAGGGAGCAAGGTGGTTCTTGAAGATAGACATCTGGTTAGGCTATCACCAGCTTTAGGTATGGGATGACGATTTACTGAAGACTGACATTAGATGCCAGTATGGACACTATGAGTTTTTTGTGTTTCCATTCTGCATGACCAATGTCATAGTAGTGTTCATGGGACTCATAAACATGATATTCCAGCCATACCTTGACCAGTTTATCATAGTCTTCATTGATGTCATATTGGTGTACTCAGTGTCAGAAGAGGATCATGCTACACACCTATAGATAATCTTGGATACACATTGAGAGAATTATATTTATGGGAAGATCTCAAAGTGAAAATTATTGATTCATGAGGTCTACTTTATAGGATACGTCATATTAGAGGTTATAGTTTCAATGGATCCGTAGACGATGGATGTCATGATTTCTTGGGAGCCACCTCAAAGCATGACTAAGGAGAAGAGTTTCCTACAGTTGGTTGGATACTATCCAAGGTTCATTCCTGAATTTTCTATAGTATAAGAACCTTTATCATCCTTGAAACAAAATGGACATTCCTTTGTGTCGAAAGAGAAGTGCATGTAGAGTTTCTAGGAGCATAGGCGGAGCCTAATGAGTGCCCTTATCTTGAGACTTCTGGAAGAGGGCATTGGGTGGGTAGTCATCTAAAATGAATCAGGGACTGGAATGGTTTGTTTCCTAAGGCATGTGTGAGAAACTATTACCAACTGATCACATTAGATGAGGAATCATGAGTAGAACAATGTGACACATGAACTGGTGTTATCAGTAGTGGTATTCTCCTTAAGGATGTGGTGGTGCTACTTTATGGGTGAATGGATTACCATCTACTCAGACCATAAGAGTCATAGGTACAAATACTCATAGAAGGACCTTATTTTGAGACAACCGTGATGGATTGAGTTTCTCTAGGACTCAGACATTGAGATAGTCTATTCTAATGGGAATGGGAATGTGGTTGAAGATCTCCTCAGCAAGAGGTTTGGTTTATTGTTTTTGAGTGAAGGAATGGAGTAGTTAGCCATGATGCAGATATCCTTCTTGGATAATGATGGAGCAGCTTATCTTCAATCGGTGACTATCACCCCTCTACTCTTAGAGGGAGTTGGGGAGGAACATCTTGTTGTTGTTGACTACGAGGCCTGATATGCTCATTTATCCTTAAGATAGGACCTTGATGGATTTCTGATAGGTGGGGACCACATCACCCTTTCAAAGGATGCACTATAGTACCAGTGACATTATAGGAGGAGGTGTTGAGGGAGTTCCATTCATCCCCTTTGGAGGTACATCCTGGTGTGGTGATGATTTACCAGGACCTCTGAACTCAGTACTGGTGGTGAGGGATGAAGAATGTAGTGGAAGAGTACATTTCATGATCCCTCATATTTGAGAAATTAAATAATGAGAATAATGTCTTGCAGGCTTGGAACAACCACTTAAGGTCATTTCATGATGTATCAGATGTCATCAAGGGAATATTTATCTTTTATTATTATTAACCAAATACAATAATCTATTTGCTTCTCCATTAAAATGATAAATGGAAATAATTAACATTTGATATAATGAACATCCCATGACTTCGAATATCTTCTGAAGGGAATTGATACATGATTCATCTACCACTATTTTAGAATATCCATCGAATGATGGTGGTTTTGGATTTTTGAAAAGCTCTACTACAGATATCTTCATTCATGGTAGATCAGGTTCCTCACTAGAAATGATGCAACCTCCATTTTTAGCTTGTTTCAACTGAGCCATTAGTGAAACAAATAGTTCTTTTCTGTTTCCAACCATCTCGAGATACAGATCTGGAAGGATATATTCTTCTTTGTTCCTTCCCACTACGTCTTTCTTAATTCCTCTTAGTAATACTAGTCTAAACAGACAATGTTAGGATGAAGCAACATGGAAATATTAATATTAATCTTAATTTCATCATAACCATAAATTAAAATCTTCCAAGGTTGTGTTATTAACACAATTGTACCCTAAAATAGTTTTAAATATCCCTTGATACCATCTATAGGGACCTGATATTAAGAATTATATATTATTGATTTTTATGTTAAGAATTCATTCTATTACATTTGAGGATCATTTCAAGTTTTGAGTTTTATATAGTTAGGCCATAACTCATACATAAAAAAAATATAAAATACAAAGTGGAAACATCTCATTAGTTTCCATTTTTTCTATAATATTTAACATTTAAAATAAATAATGATGTCTTTTCAAGGACAGCCTCCATTCCTTTCAAAATTACATCTTCATTTCCTTTACCAATCATTAATCCCTATGAAAAACATTTTTAAAACATGAGATAATTTCAAAACCTCAATAAGAAATATATAATGAATGGAAACCAATAGTTAAAAAAATGAAAATAAAATTCACGAATTAGTATCCTTTACATAAATTATTTTTGAGAAAAAGAAGAAAAAATTATCACAAGAAAAACACACACTTATTTTGGTCAAATAAGTGATTGATAACCCATAAAAGGAAATTAAAATAGCATTTAGGCGACTTAGAGAATAATAATAAAAAACTCTTTTCAAAACCCATTTAATTAGAGTAAAAATATATCTGACATCGAATATAATCATTACCCACTACATTAGAGAGCTATAAAGGGGCTCACGCTTCATATATGCTATATTGGGCTCACCACTTTTTCATGAGCAGTAACCTAGCAAAACCCTTTTAATAAGCTATATCGATCTCCACTATGAGATATAATGGGGATCAATCCTTAATATAATCTATTTTGGGTTCACCAGTTTAATATAATTCTTATGTACTATATCATTAATAAAATACCTTCATCATTACACCCTTTGAAAAACAATTTTAAACCCATATCAAAAACACTTTCTGATTAAAACAACAATTTCATTTTAAAAAAATCAATACCAAAATACCAAAAAAATTATAAAGTGGGGTTTTCATTAAAGAGAACAGGAAATCTTGATATGTAATCTATGAAATAATATAATGGACCAATTGTTAGAAAATATTTTTTCACCATTAATGTTGAGAATGAAATATTCCATTTTTTTATTTATCAACTTGTACCTTATAATACTCATAGAAAGATTTCATTTTATTATTTTGAAAGTTATTAAAAAAGAGAGAGAAAATGTACATTATAAATATTATATTACAGTATAAAAACATTAATTTAATAATTTTAAAAATAGAGAAATGGAAAATAATATGGTGGAGGAAAATCATTCAAAGATGATTTTTTGGAAATAAAAATCCTATATCACTTTGGAAACACATGAATAAAAAACAATTTAAGAATAACATTAAACAAACCTATACATATAATGGTAATAAATAAATTCATGATATAGATTTCCAATGGGATATATATACACCTTATAAAATAATATATTTTCATAAAATCAAAATATGCCTCAATGAATAGAAATTGAGACAAAGACCCTTTCTATGAGTCTGATTCATAACGTGTGTCTATATTATAGAATAATATACATAGGTTAATTATTTACCATCATGAGAATATTTATCATGTTTATTATTAATTTTATTTAACTTATTTACAATTTACATAAAATTACACAATCAATTAATTTTATTTCATATGTTTTAACCATATAATATTTATAGGAAAAAAATTAATTTTCTATGTTAAATATGGTAAGAAATGTCATTGTTTACAAATTTAAAAAATAATCATCATGAAATAATTTTCATATTTATATATCATTTATTATTTTAAGACCAATCAGGTAATTTAGGTATTTTAATTAACTAATTTTACGATCATGGAGATGCTAAGTCGTACGTATGACTGAGTAATGCTTCTATTTTTCAATGATCATTATGGAAGGAAGTTGGAAAACATTTATATTTACATAATGATAATTGTATCATAACTACAATAATATTTAATTATATATACTTATATATATATATAATCTTTTCGATTTGGGGATGAAATATTGTTGTCAAATTTATTTAAGGAGGCTGTAGACCACACATCCACAATCAGCATTATAACTTTTTCAATGAGTGAAAAGGTAAGAAAAAAGTTATATTATTCTTATAGAATTATAGAAATGTAATGACTATAATAATATTTTAGTAATATCAAATATATTTGTTAAGATTACACATATTACCTTCCTTGTAATGGGTTAGTAAAAATGAATCACATCACTTCACGAGGCGGTAGTCCACCGTACACATGATTGATGTTATCATATCCCATGCGTATTAGAATATTATATGTTTATATTTTATATAAGGAATATTTAGGTATAAATATGTTATAAATATCATTTATAATATTTATCTCAATCATTATACCCAACCATGAGAATTGTTAATTGAAAATGAATGATTTATTTTCGTGAGGTGGTAGTCCGTCGTACACACAAATAATGATTTCATAACATATTTCAATAATTGTGTGTTGTTTTAGGTTGAAATAATAATATAATAAAATCTAAGTATATGTAATATTCTATGTTTATTCTATAATCTTTTTATAATAATAATTTATGACGTTGGATGAGAAAATTTGATAAATACACCAACATAAGAACATTAACACTTTTTAGGGTATCTTCATTTGTTTTTCACTAAAACCGTACTATGACTGATTTATTCCCAAAAAAATACATCTATTGTTAGGGTATTATTCTTGGGGATTTATTTGGATAGGTTTGAAATAAGACAAATGGAATGAGAGGTGTGGATAAGTGGGGAGACTGAGTGCCCTTTTATAGTTCAAGAGGAGTGGCATTCATTGAAATACACAAATGTATTCACTATTGGGAGGATTCCCTTACCTCATGTGCTTCCATGATTTAAAACTAATATATTGTAGGTAATTTTTGTTTTCCATGCACTTAAATAACATAAAAATAAGAACATTTTTTTATCATTTTTTTCCTATATTTTATGTACACTCTACTTTACCAATTTTGTTTTTACCAAGGTAACTAGTTTTATTACCACGGTAATTTATCCATAAATACTAAATTAAAATGAAAATGATTATATAATTTATACCCATTGATTAAAAATACGATATATATTTTATAAAACTAAAATTTCAAATTTTTTTGAAATTATATTTTACAAAAGTGCATGTAACGCTCAAAAACACTACTTTATCCTTAACCACACTGACAACGTTTTTACAATTTAGGGGTCAATTTGTTTATTATGAAAGATTAATTTTTCTATAAATGGAAATTATATTATATATGTCAACACATTAAAATAACTTTGAATAATAAATGTTTTTTTGTAATCTTAAATCATTTTATAAAATATCATTTATTATAAAACAACATTAATATCAATTTTAACATTATATTTTTAATTTAAATTTAGAAAAAAAAACAATAAAATTTTGAAATTTTAATATATTTTATTCAAAAATGTGTGTCATGATTTATTTAACTTAAAAATTAATTTAGTGCAATAATAAATTCATTTAACTTCACTTTCACTATTTTTATTAAAAAAATAGTTAATTATTAACTAATTAATTATAGTGTTTTCATTTTTTATACATTTTATTTGATTCTTACATATATAAAAAGTAAATTCAAATTAATACGATAAAAAACTAAATTATATTTCCAAATAATATCTATAACCGAACCTAATTTGTTTTTTCCCAATACTAAAGCATTATTGATATTGAAATTAAAGAAGTTTTCTCTTTTTTATTTTTAATTACATAGCTTATTATATAGGTCACATTCATGGAATAATATTCCCATAAATCATATAAATTGACACGGTTTTGATATGGGTCTAAATATGTCCAAAAATGGGTATTTATTTGTTTTATGGACAATTAACACCTTATATTCAAAGATTAACTACTAATCAAACTCGTTTTAACCTTAATCACATCAATTAATTTTAAAAGTTTTCATTAATCATCTGGGTTAAAAACTATGTTGTCGTTTTTAGATAATATATATTATGATAATTCCAAATACGGATCCCAATGGGTCAAATAATATTCACATAATTGGCATAAGTTGATTTAAAATTAATCTTGTATACATGACGAGAAAGTAGGTTTTTAAACAGAAAAAGTTCAAACTATTACGGTGTTTTCATATCAAAAGTCATTATTAAAATTTTTATAATGACCTAAATTGAATCAATTGATATAAAATTAATATATTGTCGCTTTAAAACCAACTAAAAATATAATTTAATATTATAATGTTTTTATATTAAAAAGAAATTATTCAACAAAAATCCTGTATTTTTCACAATTCATAAATAAAGTGAATAGTCCACTAAAAATATCACAAATTCAACCTATATGGTTTTCATATAAAAAATGAAAAAAATGAGGTTTTATTCTGAAAAAAATATAATAGTGGTAAAATTTTATCTAATATTATTTTTGTAAAGAACAATTAAATTCTATTTTAGAAAAATAATATGTTTTTAAGAAAACCATCCTTTTTTTCTTTCAACTAATTCTCATTTTATTTATAATCAATAGACAAAATGTGTATATTATATGTTTTCATATTTTAGTTAATATTATTCTTCATCCCCAATTTAACATATTGAATCTAATTTTTATATTAAATAATAATATTAATATAATATTGTTGTCTAGTAAAACTCAATCTTTCCTGTAGAGAATGATTTCAAAGAACCATATTATGGAATATAATGCATGCTAACATCAGTGGTGTGTTTAACATATTCCATCCAACATAATATTATTATTTTAAAATTTCAGGGTGTTTCCAAATGAATAAATAAATTAAAATAGAATCATTTTTCAGTAAAGATTACACCTTTTGATAAATTAGAGATAATTATTTTCAAATGATTTTTTTTCTAAATAATTTTAGATTTTTAACTTTTTATTATAAGTTGATAAAATATTAACAACATTAAATGAATAATTGAAAACCATTAGATCAATTTTACTCAATACTATCCGAATATATTTATTAAATTCTAACTACAAAAACATACCCTAATTAAGATGCATAGAAAAAAATATTATAAGTAAAATATGTATCAAGGAAAATTTCATAAGAAAAATCCATCAAGAAAAATATTTTTTTCTTTAATTATTAAAACATTATTCACAAAATTTACAGATAAATAGGTAGAAAAAATAATATTAATATGATACTATCCAAAAATATAATATACAAGTGAATTTAATCATTCCTTTCATATTCAACTATTTACCCTAAATTTATTACCCCATAAAAAATATTAATTGCTAATCAACCACTATGGAATAATTCATTATAAAGTGATAAGAAATTATAATAAATAGGAAAAAAATAATATATAGTACTCAAGATATATGAATAAATTCACTTAGTGTATAAATTTTATCCAAATATTCCACAATAAATTTCTCAACACCATCACTCCCACTTGAATATTATGTGTACAACCATCTCAAAAAATCTAAAATATTCAACAACAAGAACTATTTAAGAAATCATGATGTAATACTATTTTTTACCCCATAATAATAACAACTAATATCTCGTACACATCTCTTATCTCCTCTATGAAAAATATATCTATTATCATGCTTTGGATTAAAATGTATTGTTTCACTGTAATCATTGTAGATGATAAAATATATTTTACATTCTCCCATACCATTAATAAAATTGTCTCTTTGAATTTTTTGACTGTATTTTTTTCTTATTTCATACTAGGTTAATCACTGTAGTGTGGTTTCCATGGATTATATCTACCTATTATCCACTATTTAGTATGATTTGGATCCTTTCATGGATTCCTTAATTACCCTCATTTATTAAATTAATGGTGAAATGTTGAATCCTTCTCTGAACAATTATTCCTTCTATTAATCTAAAATTTATAATTCTCGGGATTGTTCTGGTGGAGTGGCTTCCCGATCATGTCATAATACAATATTCATCAAATCGTAAATTTCATCCATATGTGAGATAAAAAAAATGTATTTATGTATTAGATATTAGTTTAATTAATTAATATCCATTTTAAATATTCAATATATCATTTATTTAATGATTTAATTAGTGGCATTATTTTTTATAATAAATTTTAATCAACATTCAAAGTTCCCCTAAATATTCTAAAAGCTATATTCTATTAAAATTTTTCAATATCATAAATAATTTATTTTTTATTATTAATAACAAATAATTAAATACATGATAAAAAACATGTTCACAAATTAGGTTTATAAAATCCCTAGCAATTGAACCATTACTCGACAATAATATAACTCTTTGTGTCGAATCATGGAGAATAAATTATTTAATTTGGGAAATGTCTAGTTCATTATAGAAAATAAGAATTTATAACTACAGTTTTAAATTTTCAGGAACACATCCAAAATATGGTACTAAATCGTGATTCCATTATGTCTCAGGCTCTCTAATTTCTCTTCCATTTCACTAACATAATTCAATTATTCATCAATATACATGAAAATTATTAGCCAAGAATACATGAAATAATTTCACTCATTAATCAAATATATTTTAATTATGATATTTTTAATCCTTCATTTAATTCATTCAAACCTTGGAATTACAATGAATCAAAATATTCACATTTGAATGAAATATTTCACTAGTCATTTGAAATTTTATTACAGTTAGCTCCACGGATAATGTTTTATTAAAATCGATGAAAAATTTCAATGATACTCATTTAGGAGGATAATATATTAATTATAATTTCTTATATACAATAAATTTTTTTAAATGCATTAGTCATTAAAATTATTATATGATATTAACTAGAACAACTCGTTTTCCTCTTCCATTTATATAATATTCCTTCAAATCAATATACTGAAAAAATTATCCATCATAATTCCTTGTATTTATTTTTATTTAAAATCGATGTCATTAATGTGTGGTGAAAAAAATCGTATGAACCTAGATCACTTAAAACATGATTATTTTTTATATTCTACCATATCAATATTTTTCCTCTGTATCAAAAACATAATATAATATATTTCCATCATATATATAACATTTATAATATTGAAAAATAAAAATATTAGGGTAGAAGAAGAAAAAATTATTATTATTTGGATCTCCACAAAACCTACCAAAGGATTATATGGTATTAAAGAAGGGTACCTTAAATTGGTTTTTTAAATGTTTTGGATACAAAAAAATATACTAAAATATTAATGTTATAAGATTTATATAGTTTTTGAATGTGAAACAAATAATTTTCGAGTAATTTTCAAGTCATGAGATTATGATAAGAAATCTTTTACTAAAAGGAATATATCAAATTAGTATAAAATACATCTCAAAAATCACAATTAAAACTATTATATAATCACTCATGTAATGAATTAAAAAATGAAACAAATAATGAAAATTTAAATGATTTAATTTCCAAAATTAATATCTTTTCAAAAATAAATTTAAATTGTATAGTATGAATTAAAAATTTATGTGATTTTTAAAAAATCAACTATAAAATTTTCAATTTATTTTCAATATGAATTAATTTATTTAAATAAAGAGATGTAATATTCTTGAGTTATGTATTTTCCAAGACAAAAAAGACAAAGAGAAACAAGTAGTGTCTAATGATCCACCCCCCCCCCCCCCACAAACATAAATTAAATAATTCATTTAATTTTTAAACAGGGTAAAAATATGAATATAATATATGTTAAAATATGTATAAGAATATATTAAAAGTATTTTTAATGAATCAAAATTATATTCCTTTTTTAACCTGATTTTATTACTTGAAATTTTTATTGAAGGATTTCAATTATCTATGGAGTGCCTGTGAAATATTTTAATTTGTTTGTCTGTTTTGGAAGATTGATGACATTTTTTATTTAAAAGGGTATTCCCCCAAAAAATATTCTGTTTTCACCCATCATCGATGTAACATTAAAATATTTTACAAGGATACACTATGTTTGATATTGTACATGTTATGCCACATCATGCTTAAATGAACAACTATAAATTATTGTTTAAATTTTATTGTTATAACTGTTCCATTAAATTAAAGGGAATAAATATGATTAACTAATTTATGAAATAAATTTTATATTATTACTAAATATAAATTTTATGATTATTTTTTATAAAAAAATTAATTAATTTTTGGTATTCATTTTATTCATCAAAAAAAATATTCAAAAATGATTTCTATTTATTTTTATATACGAATAATATAAATAATTTTTTGGAATTTTAAAATTTTTATATAATAAAATTCACATAATTTTTTAAATAAATAATATCAAAATTATTCTGGGTTGAATATTTGATAATTTTCTGAAAAGTTTTATTTTTCAATAAAGAGTGAAAAATAATGTTATTTATATAAATTTATATTTATCAAGTAATTACAAAAAGAATAATTTTTTATTAGTTTTTAAATAAAAATAATTGAATTTGAATTATAATAATTCAAGTATTCTTTGATTCTTGTATTTTTCACTTTAATTTAACATAAAAACAATTTAGATTTTAAAAAGGGCATTTTTATAAAAAACTCTTTCTCATCACGTATTTTCATCATATTTTTAAATTAAAATTTCAAATTTGTGTATTTTTTATTTTGTAAATTGGATTACATATTTTCAGTCAGTGAATCCTAATTTAGTAAATATTTCCATTTTATTTTATTTTAATATAAATAGTAATCATGGTAATTTTATACCACTATAAAATGTAAACAAGGTAATTTATGTTAAAAATAAAATGTTAAGAACAATAACATTACCCAAAAAATAAAATAAATATTACTAGAAGAGACATTATTGACCATAATATTACAAGGGTCAAATATATGACCTTTGATGTCACATGGATGTGATTATGATCGTTATAGTATTTTATTACAGAAAATTTCAGACATATCACAAACGTTTTTCATAATATTGTAATATTTTTAATATTTTATTAGACAAAGAATATGTTTTAATATAAATAGTATTTTGAAAAATAAAATATTTTTTAATAATGTTAATTTATTTTTTATTCATTGTTATGATATAATTACCTTAAAGGATTACACGACACTAATGCAGTAAATATTTAATTAATGAAAAATGAAATAGGTTATGTTACAATATTATAGCAAAGGTAATTTGAGATAAATAATGTGCAAAATAAATTTTCAATATGACCATGATATTATAGGCTTATAATACTATCATTTTTCAAATTATTAGTGTCGTATTGAAAATATTAATGTTAGTGTAATGGATAGTTCATTAAAGGTATATTATTGATATTTTATAATAAATAATAATTTATTAAATGAAATAAAATTCATAAAATATTATATTCATCCAAATTAATGGTATATGGTTAATTACATTTTACATGGTCAATTTATGGCTATATTTTCATTTTATAGTAGCATTTTTTCCCTTATTGAGATGAAAAGTTTAATAGTATGGTAATGATCAAAAGGATTAATGTGGGGTTGAAAATAAAATATTCAGGTAAAACAATATCCAAAACATGTCCAATTTTTTTGTATTAAATTATTTCAATTTATACTCATTTAATATTTTAATTATATTAATTTTTATCTTTTTGGACCTGAGAAATAATTTATATTAATTTAATATTTTTATAAATTTCAAAAGCACCCCTCACCCAAATTATAAAAGGACCCTCATTCTTTCCCTTATTTACACACCATTGAACTATCTGGCTCAACCAAACCATGCCCATTCTAGTTAGATAAATCCAAATACCAGTTCATGTGGTTCCAGACCTTCCATGAAATAAATAATATGTCCCTTAAGAAGTGATATAATATGAGTCCACTAAATCAGATGTAATAATCATTAGAGGCTCTTCCAAGTTTTTTTCCTCTTATAATTCTTCTTTATGATTTAACCCTTCCTAAAATAATTAATCCAGTACTATAAATATTGATAGACTTTTTTATGATTATGGTACAACTGTATTCCATTTTTTCCATTATATGAATAGTGAAAACATTTCTCATGTTTATTTACTGCTTACCGTCTCCACAAAGTGGTATAATTAGTTTTTCATTACAAATTTACAAATATACTAATAAATATATAACTAATGATTTTATATGATATATATATATATATAATATTAATATGGAACTATAATATCAAAAATTTCTTATTAACTTCTAATACAATGGTAAAAGATAATGTTATGCTTACGTACGTGTGGACTACCACCTCCACGCAATGATCTGGTCCATTTTTCATTTCTACATTAAACAGAAATTAAAAAGGATATATTTAATCAATATTATATATATATATATTATTAAATACTGTCTAGAAATTAATTATTATTCAAATTTCATTTATTCTATATTTCTAATAATGAAAACAACTTCAATGCATACGTACAACATAACGTCCCAGTGAATGGTTTTATTCATTTTCTATATATAGGTTTTATGAATTATAATAAATACTCATGTAAAAAAATATATTATATTTTTATCATTATTATAAATTTGGTTATTTTTTAACCATAATCAATATACAATTACTAAAACTATATACGAAAATCAAAAATGAAGAATGATGTCGTAACTACACGAAACAATGATTTTAACAATGAATTGATAATAAACTGGTGATAAAATATTATAAGAAAAACAAATATGCTATCATATATGTGATAATGGTTATTTTATTAGCTTATAATTAATATATAGTTATTATACATGTGGTTTTAACACTTACAAACAAAGTTAAATTTGAGGTAAGGGTTTCTCATCTCACATATACTTCTGTGAGAAATATAAAATATTCACCCATTATTTATTTTATGTAGTGTTTATATGCTCAATTTGATATATTATATCATAATTCACATTGTATTGATTTATTTTTAATCAATAATTGGAATTTATTTCTTCCACGAGACTTCGGATTCAAATGAAACCTTTGTATTAAGGGTTTCATTCACAATCTCATCATTATTTGGGATTTTCTATATTTAATTAACAACTGAGGAATATTTCCACTAAGTGGAACATGTTTTCTAAAAAAATATAAATTTTTTTTAATATTCTATATTATATTTTTAGATTCATGTTTACCTTTTTTTTAATTTCTATAAATTGAATTAAAATTATTCTTCATATAAATTTCCAGAAATTGTTTTTCTTTATAGTATAAAATGATGGATTCTTTTATATATAAAATATGAAATGAAATTCCATCCATCGTGATGCCTCAAATAATATAGAATTCTTTACATGTCTAAATGTTTATTATCAAGTAAAATATTATCTTTATTACATGCAGGATTTTGATATATTCAAAATACTTCTAGCTAACAGTTGTTATCCTCAATAAATATTCTAGTAATCACTTTGAAGTATTCTCATCTATATCAGAATACTTTTTATTTTCTTACGTTGAGTATATAATCTAATAATACCATTAATTATATTTATATTTATGTTTTATGATTTTTTATATGGGGTAGATATTGATATATTTTTTACTAGATATTCCAATAAAGATAGTTATTTATTTTATTAAGGCATGTTGATTCAGTTGTATTACTTATTCATTTAAAGAATTTATTAGAGTTAGTAAACAATGGGTGGGGCCTTGTATATCCCCTAAATGCATCATTATGTCTCATGGGATGAACTACATTGGGTATTTTATTTGGATTATCCCATTTATATAAGATTACATGGCATTAAAACTAAAAATTATGTTTTAGATGTTTAGTATTTTGCATTCCCTAAATATGAATTCCTTTATTTATGTCCTTGAGATTTTTTAAATAGTAATAATATCCAAAGAAAATTTATGATCTCATGTGACATTTTATATTAATAATTTTATCATCCTTTATTCATTTCATGTTATTCTTATGTTATATTTTAAATGTAATGTCTTTCAGTTATATACCTTACCGTATAGTTTATGTTTATTTATTCCTGATATCGTCTGATGTTATCATACACTTACTATGTATTATAGATCACCCCTTTATTATGATTCAATTATAAATGAGTTTTGTAAGTGTATTATGACTGATATACAAGGATGTGTTGATGGGAATAATGGTGTACTCAATGAAAACATGATGTTCTATTTTATTTTTTAGTTGTAATGTGAAATTTAAATATGTATATTGTTAACCAAGACTGCTAAATTATTCAGACCATTAGGATGTGATTCCCTATATCTTCTTCCAAATTAAAAAAGTAACCACCAACACTAGCCTACTACATTTGGGGTATTTATAGTCGGTATTAGAAGAAGTATAGTTGAATCCTTTGGAACTATAGTTCGGAAAAAATAGATTTGGGAACAAAGCCCTATGAATTAATTCTAGTATAAATCTTAGTCTAGGATAATATCTAATTATTTTTTGGGTAAAGGTTCAATAGTTTCACATAATGATTATTGATTATAATAATATTCCTTTTTAATGAAATTTTCCATAATTTGGAGGATTAATTATAACAAAGGATGTGATGGACATTGAGGTGATAATGAGAAATAAAATTTGATTATGACTGGAGTAAAGGTTTTTGACATTATGCCTAATTAGTTATAAAAATATATGGTAAACAAAATAAATCTTGACCAACTCATAGACTCACCAAATAATTTAATTTTGGAGTCCATTAAGAGCTTGAATAGTGAGACTATTATGGGAAGAATGGATGATTTCCTACATGTCAAAAATATGCAAAGAGATACCAAGGCTCTTGTCTTAAAGTAACAATATAATGTTCTTGTATATTAATTAAAGGACCCAAATAAAGTAATTACTAGGTAAAAATTAAATGTCTTGTTAATATAATGGATAATAATAATGGTCTCCCAAAGTTATTATTAATAGTTAAATGTTTAAAATATGGAAAGTATGGGAATTATACAAATTGATATCCTAGGAGGAAATCATTTGAAGAGAATCAGAAATTCAATATGACTAATTGTAATATTTATGATGATTAACGGTATAAAAATTACATATGAAATGAAGTATGTTTTAAGGAATGGGACAATTAATCCTAGTTAATGGTTTAAGAATGAAGTGGAATTATTAATTTCCTTTTGTTTTGAATCAAGAATTATATTGTATGATTTTTTAATCAATGGAATTATAATAATAAGATTTGTGAATTATATAAGTATTTTTATGTTGTACTATTCCTATGATTATTTAAGAGCATGTGTCGATAGGTACTCATTACAAGTAAAAGTGATTCAATGGAAATTTTATATTTTTGGAAAACATATTATTTAAGGAAAATAGCCCTTAATATCTTCTAATAGTTGAGATAATAATGATTTTGGGAATTTTATGTGATTTTATTGGTGAAATTGAAATTATTTAGTAATTTTATGGTTTATTTTATCTTTTATATTATTTACCACATGTTTGGACTTAATAAATAAAATTGAAAACATAGGATTTTAATTTTAGAATCATGCATGTTTTCATGAAGATTAATATTACTACTACATATAAGGAATATATGTTATTAAGGTATTCAAATTTTAAATTAAGAGAAAATTTTTGTTTGATTAATGATAAGTTGATATTGGAACATTAGTGACCTTATTCCTATTTTTATGGATTTGGTCAGAAATATTTTGGAGGAGCCTTACAATTTACTAATTATTGAATTGATTAACTTAAACTTTTGATTTTTTTTATTAATATATTATTTATCATTATTAGATAACCTATGCTACTAGTTTTTGTTTTTTTAAATATTTAGTAGTTCTAGGAATGACTTATGTATTTTTTTATTCAATAAATGTGATTTAGGCATGAAAAAATTCATCTAAGAAATTCATTACAGAGTGTGTGAGATGAAGAGGAAATTGATCAAAGTACATATATTGGATCAGATTATTCTTATGAAATGGGAAGTATAAGTTATGTTAATTTTCATGAATTATCTATAAAGATTTTAAAATATTCCCTCAAATTTTGGAAAAGGATTTTTACTTTTCTTATGATGAAATCAATGTCTTTTTAACCAATCAAAGATTAAAAACATTTGGGTGGACAACTTACTCATTAATATGTTCTACATCACCATTTATCTATCCTTATGAGTTATTTTTCCCTTCCATATACATGTTTCCACCTCCCATATATGTTCTCTTACTTGGAAACCTATTATGTGTTACTCTATATGACTTTCATACATCCATTTTCTCTATTACCAAGATCATTTTTTAATAATTATCTTTACCATGAGGGATTTCAACAAAGGTATTTTAAAAAATCAAACCCTGGTTATCAACCACAATTTCAAATTGTAAGGATGTAATTCCATAAATGGGTGGATAATGTGAAATCATGATATATTAAAATGAAACACTATATTTGGGAGCGTATAATATATCACACATCGAGGTTAAACAAACAACTTAATAATACAATTTGAATTCGATTTTATAACCAATACATTAAATTAGTGGGTATAAATAGCATAAAATAATTTATTAAATAAATATAAAGGTATTTATAAATATAAATTTATGGATTTTTTTAGAAAATAATCCTTAAATATTTATTAAGGACATTTTGTTCTTAAAAAACATATTTTCTTCAAAAAATATTATATTACGTTTTCTGTAAGAAAATGTAATCAATTTATAAAACTATAATAAAATTTATTGGATTAAAATAAATTAATCTTTTAAATGAGCTTATAAAAATTATTTATGGTCAAATTTTGATTTTTTTTTTAAAAATATTGATTTTTTAAAGAATATTGGAAAATACCAATTTTTAATGAAAATAATATTTATCATACATTTAAAATTTAAAAGACAATATGGGATTATTTTTATACATTAATTTGTTCCTTTTGATTTATAATAATTCAATTATGGTTTTCAAAATGGATTTTACACTTGACTTTATCATAAAAATAATTTAGATTTCAAAAAGAGCATTTTTTTCAAAAAATATACTTTTTTCATTGCGTTTATCCAGTTTAATTTTAAATTAAATTATTCAGCTTATGAATTTTAAAATTTTAAAAATGGATTCCTTATTTTTATTAATTTTTTAAAAAATTTGTTGAATAGGTGTTTTCTATTTTTTGTTTAAAATGAATAGTAAGCATTGTAATTTTATTTCCACAGTAAGCGGTAAACAATATAATTAAGGTTAAAAATTAAATGATAAGATCCAAAAAATGAACATAAAACGTCCTTGAATCTTACTGAATGAGTTTATATCAACCATAATCATCAAATGGACTAATTTATTACATTTTTGGGCCACTTGGATGACATTATGAATATTATCAAATTTTACTTAAGGAAATGTCAAACATGTCACACTCTTGTATTTAAAAAATTTAATACTATTAATATAGAGTTATCGCAAAAAAATTGACTATAAATATAATTTATAAATTTAAATTTTATTTATTCATCATATTAATTTATTTTTAATTTTTGGTTAATAAATAATTACATTAAATGCCTTTGCAATGCTGATGAGGTAATTATTTTATTAATCGAAAAATGAATTAAATGATTTTAAAAAAATTTAGAATCAATAAAATTTAAGATAAATACCATGATAAATAATGTCTATATATGTTCCTGAATTGTTAGGGATATAATAAAATATTCTTTTCTCAAAATATGCGACATACTGTTATTATTAAATTCAATATATTAAATAGATCTAATGATTGACATTATTTATATTTTATAATAAATAATAATTTATGAAAAGATATCAACTTATAAAGAATCATAGATTCATCCAAATTTATTATAATAATATTATTACATCTACCAAGGTTTAGTTAGGGATCTTTGGAATTTTATGGTGACATTATTAACCCATTGATGTTATGATATTTTAATGTTACAGTAATTGTAAAAAGTATTAACAAGGGGAAAAACTAAAATATTAGGGTGAAAAAATGTCCAATAAATGAAAATATTTTATTTGGTATAATTATTTTTAAATATCATAACCATATATTTTAATTATATTAATTTGGAGAAATTTTTACATGGAAGATTATTTATATTAGTTTTATATTTTATGAATTTTTAAGAGTTCCCCTCACCTCAAATATAAATGGAGACTCATTTCTTCACTTATTTAAACCACTTTTATCTATATATATTGAGAAAACCATATGTATTATTCTTCTAAAAATTCTTATCCATGTTATTATGGTTATATACTTGTATAATATCAATCCTATGTCTCTAAAGAAGAGATCTAAATGTAGTCAACTGAAGAAAAGTAAATCATTTTTACCAACACATCAAGATTCTTTCTTCGTTTACAACCTCGTCATGTGTTGTACCATTAATAAAATAACAAAACTAGTATCATAAATATACATATATTTTATTATTGTTGTGGGACAACTGTATTCCATCTCTTTTCTATTTATTGTAAAGTGAAAACATTAATCATGTGTGTGTTTATGACTTATAGTCTCCACATTGTGGTGTAATTCATTTTTAGCACCTATTTACTTGGATGGTTTTAAGGAATTAATTAATGATTATATATTATATATTTTATAAAAATATTTTTTTGGAACTATAAAATCAAATATAACTTATTACCTTCTAATTCATTGGAAAACGATAACATCGCTCGTGAATACGTGTCCACTACCATCTCCATGAAGTGATGTGATACTTTTTTATTTTAGGAAGTACATGGATGGTAATAAAGAAATATTTAATGAATATATATTATATATATTATATAATAAAAATATGAAAAAATTATTTATTATTTACATTTGTGTCATTTCATATTCGAAAAAAAATATTCATGTGCACTTATGACCAACCGTCTCCATGAACAATGTAATTAATTTTCTATATATAACATTTATAAATTACTATAAATAAATATATAATATATTTATAGGATATTAATATCATTATTAAAATTTTCGATATTATTTAACCATAATCTTCATACATGGACTGAAACATTTGAACCAAATCATCCATGAAAAAAATTGGTTACCCACCAAAACATAGATTTTAATAATGATTTTATAATAAACAGGTGGTAAATATTATATGTAAATAATATATGGAATGATATATATGAGTATAGTTATGAAATAGATATATAATAACCCTAAATTTCCTATATATTATGTTTTAATGCGTATGATGGTAGTTGAACCTGAGATAAGGGTTTCTCATATCACTTTTAGTACTGTGAGACATATCCCATATTAACAAATTATGTATTTGGTATAGTTTATATACTTCCCCTATGATATATTATTTTTTGATTCAGTTTGTATTCATATTTTTTTACTGTTTATTTTTAATATGTTTTTTAGGTGGCTTATGATTCAAAAGAAACTTTTCTATTAAGGTGTTATTTTGCAATCACTTCATTATTTGAGATTGATTATGATTATGTCTCTAATAAGGAATTTTTATTTACCACATACATGTTTTCTAAAAATGTTTTCAATTTTTTAAATATTCTCCAATTTTTTTAGATTCATTTTTAACCTTGTTTGACTTTTTACAAAATGTTTTTAAATGAAAAATCTTATTATTTTTCAAACAAAAAAACATTTAGTATTTTCATACAAAATAATGAATGGATTTTTTTAACTTATGAAGAATGATATAAAAATCCATATATCATGATTCCATAATGATTATAATACTTTATTAAATATTACAATGTTATTTTAAGATATTATTAATTATCTACTATGTTTTCATTTTTTTAGTTTTTAAAATTTCCTTTTTGAGTAAAGGGTATTTTCTAATTAAATATAATAGTAATCTATTTAAATTATTTACATCTATGTAAAAATACATTGTTGAATCCTATGATTAAGATGTAATATATTTATTCCATTCATAATATTTTGTTGGATTCTATAAAATAAATTTTATTATGAAATGTATTGATATTCTATAGGACAAGTTGTTCCAATTTGGACAGTTATGGATTTTGTTAAGGAATATTGATTTAGCTATATTATTTATTCATATAAGAAATGTATTAAAATTTGAAAGTTATGGGAAGGTCCCTCTATATCCCCTTGATGCATTAGTATGTCTCATGAGGAAAACTATCATGGGTATTGGTGGAGGCCTTACACATTTATATGTTATTTCTTGACATGAGGCCTTGATATTATGTTTTTGATGTCGAGTTTTATGAATTCTATTATTATGAATTCAGTTATTGACTCCCATGTGGTTTTTAATTTTTTTTTGAGTATCCATGTATATGTTATGAGAATATATGATTATTTATATAGATTATTTGATCATGATATATTCCTTCCATATTAGGATAATGTTATTATTTAAATGTAATTTTTTCTAGTTATTTAGTTTTCCATATTATTAATGCCTATTTTTATTGATAGCATCAAATGTAGACATACCATTACTAACCATTAGATATTACCCAATTCTAATGTTTCCTTTCTCGATGGTTCCATTATGTTTATTATGAATGATATGTAACGGTATGATAAAGGGAATACTTGTTTACTCAACGACAATACTGTGTTTTGTTTTATGCTTTCAATTTTAATTTTAAATTTAAGTATGTATCTTGTTATCCAAATCTACGAAACATTTAATTCCATTGGGATGTGATTCCTTGTACCTGGTTCCAATTTAATAAAGTACCCATTGAATCTGGGTACTGATCATAGTATCTTTTCAACCACTCTTCAATTTGGGCCACCATGTGATACTATAAACTAGTTAACTGCTTAGATTATCATGCAATCGGTAGGAAAGAAAACCATGTACCCCTAAAAAGGTGGCATGAATAGGATAAGGATATGGATTCAAACCCCATACTCTCATCCAAATGAGTGTAGTGACCTACAATCGAGTCCACATAGTCATGGAGCTACCCACATTTTAATGATGTTCTCTAAAAATTAATCTATAATATGAAAAAAAAATATTTATGAAATTATATAGAATTTTTATTTCAAGAAATCATTTATATAGTAATCATGAATTCATTTTTATCAATAATTTTATTAAAATTCGCATATGTTTTTTCTATTAGAAGATAATTATAATAAATAACAATATCAAATATAAATTATTACATGGGTTGAAAAGCGTAGAAAAAACATATGAAAAAGTGATAACAATATACTTGAAATATTCATCCCCAATATCTAACTCATCACGCTAGTATTTAGATCACTCAACATATTCCTCTTAAGGTATGTTATAAACGTAGGTCTTGGCTCAAAACTCATGATTTATTGCATTAATTTTTTAATGATATTTGGGATGGGATCAGCCTACTATGTGGTGATTTTTTTCTTCATTAGTGGTGCCTTATGTGATGTATTTATATAATATTATGTATATAATAGTGGCCTAATCAAATATTCATTCTCCAATAATGGACCATATTTGACTATATAATATGTAAGAGCTATATGGACTACAAGAAATATTGTGGATGGATATGAGTTCCCAATATTTCTCTACCAATTCCCTTTATTAGATTCATGGGTATCCTTGTTCACTAACATATCCCCGATCAAATGAGATAAATTTTGTGAGACATTCTGGTCAATAAATGATATTTCATTGCGAAATATTCTATCATGGCCTTTAATTTTCATTATGCTTCATTAAATTCCAATCATGATGATTTTAAGAAATCCATATTTTTTTATCAATGTAGTTGAGGAACGAATAGAAAAATAATTGGTTTATGTTGATGAACTATAGTCTTCCTTTATAGTAGTTGTAATTTTTGGGTTTTTTTTAAATAGGTTGGGTTTATGGATGGGGATATATGATCTATAAATGATTATGGTTTGTGGGTGGGTGAATTGTGTGAAATAGTTTGTGTATTGAAATGGATACCGATCTTATAACATTTTTTTTTAAAAAATTCCCATTATTTAGGAAAATAAAACATAATCAAACTGGAATTTTTCTTCCTACGGTGAGAATAATCTTGATACTCAGGGTATTATGGGATTTGGTGTGGGTGAATATTAGTGGTGGAATGTGGAATTAAAGTTCACATCCACTTCATCTTTCTCATAATAAAAAAACTATCCATACCAAATATATATCTCATTATATTTTATTAATTAGTCCCACATTGTTTTATATTATAGGATCATTTAAATAAACCTTTTAAAGAGTGGTAAGTGGAAAAGTGATCTAAAAACCCCAAGGTTAATATCTTTATAACTGATGAAATTAAAACCCATGACTATTCCCTTATACTTTTTATTTATCCCTTACTATAAATGAGATAACTATTTTTATATATTTAATATTAGACCCTAGATGGTAGTGTGAATAATTAGTGTCTTCAATTGGAAAACACAACATTAGTTATCCCATTATATTGTTAAAAAAATAATTGATGAATGATACGAAGGATCAATAAATAAAGATGTATATTCACTTCCATTTCTTATTCATGTGATTTTTTTTGGAAATATTCCATGTTATCCTATTTATAAAAACATCATTCCTTATTTAGATCTATAATGATTTGGGAACATTATTTATTACTTAATGAAGTCTTTCAACTAAATGTCAAAAAATTTTACAATGTATATCAATGAAACATTCTAGTATTGATAACCAAAATTGAACATAACATAATCATAATTATATATAAAAAAATAGAGAAATTATATTTTTAATTCCCAAAAGGTATCTTTTCATATTGTAAATATATAAACCATATATTTCACACTAAGATCCTCATAGATCGTCATGTCAACCCCAATATTATGCATGGTTTCCATGTCAAATATTTTGTTGTTTTCCATATTCATGGAAGATTCCTTATTTAGAATTTCTATAATTGACTTGTATTTGAATCAAAATAAAAATAAAATGAGATAATGGTCGTTATGCTTATAGGATAAGTAATTTAAATAGATCAATTCATGATAGGTTTTTGTCTATATGTTAGGTGAATCAACATTTTTAGTACAGTATTGTAGTTTATTTTTAACTATTTTCATTTTTTATGGTTCTTGGGATGTGTGGGGTAACCTAGTGGGAGTTTTCATTTCAGAGGAATAAATAATTACTTATTATAGTCCATAGTGATTTATTGAATATGAATATTGTTTAGGTTTGTAGTATGGATTTCATTTTGTGATAAAATACACTCTAGAGTTGTATGGGGGTGTATGTTCGGGAAAAAAGAAAAGAAATATATTAGGGATTAAGAAGTAAGGAAAGGGTTTGGGGATAAAGGGTTTAGGTATGTGTTGGAAATTATTGGAAAAGGCATTGGAATGATTTCCTTATAAATTTTTATGGTGAAACTCGACTTGAAGGTGGACATATCATGGGATAATAAGTGTACATTTTATTTTCCTGAAAAAGTAAATTTTATAGCCTAAGGGTTCCAATTAGTTTTTAAAAAGTAATATTTAATATCACATAATGATCATACCCCTTACAAAAGGATTTATTTTACTATGACATTGTTTTTTATAAAATTTCCACTACCATAAAAATAATTTCCTAGTATTTGGTTCATAATATAATTATTTTATACATTTTTTTAAAATATTATAACTAATCATCATTATGATGTGATAAGAGATTATCAAAATGAAACTGTAGAATCATTTAAACATAAGTTATAGTGTAGTACCTTATTCCATGATGATTGTAATATAATGTTATAACATTATTCCTTATTTCCATTATATCTAAAATTAATATTGTTATGTAGTATCATAAGGAGTTGAAATGGATAATTCATTCATCAAATTCTAAGAGATATTGTGATATGGTAAATACACCATGAATTAAGTTGATTTTAGTTAATCATTGTTCATTTATTTTCATGAATCAATTTAATATCATAATACGTATTTATAAATTTATGTTTTCCAATAGATGGGGAATTTCTATAAGAGATCTTAATTTTGAATACTTCCTAATAATTCAATCTAGATCATAAAATTTTTTTGAATGATTTTTAGAAAAATTAATAATGGATTATAAATAGTATATTCTATTTTTATTTCATTACATTCTGAAAAAACTCTTTTTATTATCCCAATAATTTGAAAATTCTAAAAAACCTTTTCCTTTTTTTATTTTCTGTTAAGTATATTAGATTGGGAGATCTTTAGATAAAATATTAAAAATTTCTGCAATGAATTAACAAAAGAACTATCCTACAATCCTAAGATGATTTCCGAAAAAATAATGATATTATAGAAATGGAAATGACAAGGACATTCCAGGTTTCATCTTAATAAGAACATTATTTAAATATGTAAGTCATACAGGTCTAACTTTATATAATTAATAGATAATAAAAATGAAGAAACATATCATAGATATTTTTAATTAAAAAATAAAATATTTTATTTTATTTTATTTTTTATCTTTCAATTTTTTTATTTTTATGAACAATACATTTTTCCTTACTCATATTTAATAGTTCAGTGACTTTATTTTTTATGAATATCCACAACACCAATTAAGAACTCAGGAGTAATCTTAGTGTTATAATATATGTTAGGATATTCAGGAGAGTCAATGCTTAGATTTGTGATTCAGTACAAGAATGTTATATGTTGTATGATAGGCGCTACTAGATATTGGTGAGTGGATATAGACTATAAAGGTATGATGTTATTAGAATCCACATTTTATATGTGTTATATTTAATATTGGTGTATTATTTCTGCAATTGTTTCTAATTAGTTTTTGTTAGATTACATATCGAACTAAACAGGGATACTCTTTTGTGTAAAATGGATCATATCTGGAGATGAAAACAATATTACATTATTATAAATGGTTTGAGAATATATTTGTGATTTTAGACTACAATGAGACTATAGAATGGATTGGATGGTGTGCATCATAGATATCATTGGATACTTCAAGAGATCATAGGTTTTATATCTATCTTCTAATGTATCATTTTTTTCATTGATGAATTTGAATATCATTATATCATGGAAGTTTTATATTATAGGAAACTAATAAAAACTACTTCTTAGAATGAATGAAGTCTTCTACATCTAATTAAATTTTATCAGAGTGTATTTTTTTTACTTTATTTGATGAATTTTATGATGTTTATCTACTATATTTTAATATATTTACTTCTTATATAGAGGTAGAGTTCATATTTGTCTTGGTACCCAGTACTTATCCTATTTATATTTCCCATTACTATGTTAATCGGTCAAAAAATTATTAATTATATATACAATTGGTAGATCATAAGTTACAATGGTTTCTTAAGTCTCATAAATCACTTAACTATGATCTAATGGTATTTACAATACATAATATGGAATAATAAGATTATATATTTTTTATTTTAAGTTATACCATGCGATAATTAATAAGTTTAATTTATTTAGGTGGATTAATTATTAATATGATTATATGGGGACCCTGATTATTCTCTAAAATTGATCTTTTTCGAGGATATCATCATATTTTGGTAAAATTTAAGGATATACCCAAGATGGTGTTTATAACTGGTTATAGACATTTTGATTTATTATTAATGTCATTTTTATAATTAATGATCCAAATATGTTTATAAATTTGAAAAATCATGTCTTTTATCCTTATCTGGACTCATTCATGATATTTCTCATTGAATGAAATATTATTTACCCATGATTATATGAGAATAATGACGAACATTAATCTATTGTATTGAAGAATTTTAGTATTCCTAAAATTTATACTAGTGTAATGCTATTTTATTTTTGGTTATTAAAAATATTGTTTCTTTTACATGTCATTTCTATGTATAATATTTTATTAAACCATGAGTAATTGATATCGTTGATGTCTTGTAGAGTGACCATGAATATTATTGAGATTTAGATATTTCAGGGGATTTCACAAAATTATCACATATTAATTAAGGATTTCACCAATTTGGAAGCACTGATGAAGAATACGGCCAAGAAAAGGGTGAAGTATTGGTGAGGTGATCCTTGCATTGTAGTTTTTTTTTAATTTAAGAGATGATTGGACTTTATAACTATTTTTATCTTACATGAGTTCGGTAAGTGGTATAATTTTTATTAGGATATATTCAATGTGGGTATACGTTACCTTATAATATATAAGGTATATGTTTTAGAATATGGTTCTCATAAACTAAGGTCACATGAGAATAATTTTCCTTCTTATGATGTTAAGTTATGAACTATAGTGCACAAAATCAAGAGATTGTGAAATTATTTATTCATTATGGATTTTTTATATTGATGATAATTTATTGATTTATATTTTATCCTTTTAATTTTTATTCTCATGTGTTCGAAATTGGTCAATTATCTATAATATTTAGAATTTAATATGATATATACTCTACGGAAGTGAAATATTAATATTGATACTTTGAGTAGGAAGTATCATATTGACATGGTTCCAGAATCAATGTATTAGTGGAATCACACATATATTTTTTCAAAGTTATAGTAGAAAGTATCAAAAAAGATCAATCATTTAGTTTTCTAAACCTTAATTATCAATCCATACTCCTTATAGAAATTGAAAAATATAGGTTTTGACTCTTTGTGTTAGTTGTTTCATGGTAATATTTACTGGGAAACATTTATACCTATGTGATTTTAGATATGAATTCACTCTTGTATATAAAATTTTGTCATATTGTATTTTTATATGTTGTAAGTGGTGATGTAAAATTTTCATATTTCATAATGAGTAGTTCATCTTGAATTGAAAAAGATGCACCACGGTGGTGAATGACAATTTTAATAGCCACTGATAACTATAGATATAGTGAAATTAATATCATGATGTGCCTTAAATGATAGTAGGTAATTAGATTTGTGTATTCATACTATAGTTGTATTCCATTATATTATTAAAATTAGATGCAAAATCCCATAATGAGGTTTTTTAATATTGATTTTATTTTTTGGGTCTTAGTTAGGATTAACTATCGATATAAAACACTAGAATGTGAAATTATTTCATGATATTTCATCCACTGAATGAGTGATAAATCATATCACACTCATGTTGTAGCTACTAAAAGAATGAAATTATTTTACTGTCTTATTAGGAAGAAAAAGAGAACAACATTTAATCATTTCTGGTTTTTTGTTTTTTTATAATTTTTTGGTATTCTATTATATATGAAATGATATTGGAAATTATTAATTAACAATAATATAATTTCTAATTATTAGATAGCATATCGCAGTGTAATTAATAAAATAATTATTTAATAATAACATATTTACTAATTAACAATATAATTTTATTCATAATTAATAATTAACAATATAAAAAAATTAAAATTCATAATTAATAATACGATTAATAATTAATAGTATTATCAGTATTAAAAATATTTATTAATTAGAATATCTTCTAACAAAAATAACTATAAATAATTAATATTATTATTATTATTATTAATAGCATAAATAATATAATTAAAAACAAAAAATTCATAATATAATAAAAAAACATGATTGAAAATATTCATAAAAGTCAATCTGTGAGTTTGGGACCCAGATGCAATAATTAAATTAATGAAAAAGATATAAAAGTATAGATAATAATGGGTCGAAGTGGGAAAAATTCCCTCAGCCAAAAAGATTACAATGTTATTTTCATGTCCACAATTAAAAAGCTCATTCATTGTATTATAGTCGTTATATGAGTCCAAAATATAAAAAAAGAATTTATTATATAGTGAACACCATTCATGGGAACTGAGATTAATATTTCTATCCTATAGTCCTTCTAGTTGGTACCTTTTGAAAATCCTTCACCATGAACTAAATTTTTCTTACCTTTTTATATGACATGATTGTTAAAATTTATCTTGAGTGATGGACTATTTTCTTCCACATCTATTCACCTACCTTTTACATTCATCATATTAATTCTAAAATTGATTGACTCCAAGATTTTTTAGTAATTTTTCTAACCATGTTTTCCTACTAACTATTTTCCTGGTTATTTATCTATCAGTTGATCATTAATAGAATTTTATTCTGAAGATCGATCCACTTGAGTACTATGATTCATGAACTTCCATAGGTTCCTGAACCGAACCAATTCTTCATACACCATAATATACTATTTTACTATTATAGTGAAAGTAAAAGAACATACATCAAATCTATATGTTTAAAGAACATCATATGAGATTCTACGATATAGATCGGCACATGATCTTCCCCTATATCAAGTAGAAAAAAAATTATAAATAAAAATTTTATAAATATCCTTATTATATAAATTTATATAATCATAAACCTATACTAATCCTTCATTTATTTTTACCCCATTAGAATTATCCTATTCAAAAGAAACTCATACATAGAAAATTATGTGCACTATATTATCATAATCCTTTATATAATCCATCCTTGTTTTTTGTCACTCATATTCCTTCTGGATTGAGCCAAGAAAGATTGAATAGCCTTCCCTTGAGGATCAACTCATGTAATTCCTAAATCGCTCCCACTCTAAACACCAACTACTTCTTTAACTAATCTATGGTCTACCCATTATTAATCATTTCACATAAAATGACTTGTGGAACGTGTACTGGTTTTTTAGTACTAACATTCTTAGTATTAGACACTTTATTCCTTATCATTCAACATCTAAGAATGTTTCCTTTGTAAAGTGGATATTTGGAAGTCTATATCCATTATACATTTTTATTGGAGTGACTAAATAAAATAGATAAATAATAAAATAGAGATTATATTTCATGAAAATGATTCTAATTCATATCATTTTAAAGAGAAGAAAACTCTACCCTATCAATTACATCAGAATATAGATCAACAAAAATGATTCTTTGAAAAAAATACCATTCGAAGATAATTATGAAATCATTTCACTCAGTTATCTAGTTTATCAATAGCATGAAATTATATCATGTTATTGATGTATTAATCCCTAGGATAAAATAGTATCATGATCATATTCCTATGTTGTTAAATAATCATAACCTAAGTCCAAAGAAATAGAAAATAATCCTCACCAAATATTTTTAAAAGTAGGATAGGATCACTATAATTATCATGATATGTATTCATTTATCATTCAAGGTAAGCGATGATGTCTATGTGATAATTTATCAAATAATAAAATTTTCTCTTTTCTTGATGATTAGATAGACTCAAACTATTAATTATCATAATAATATTTATGTTTAAAAATTTTATGGATTTATAGAGTACGGACCGCGTTGTCTTGACACATCAAATTGATTATGATTTTATGTTTTATTTATAGTCTATGGAAGATGCAAGGCCATCTCTCAATGAGAGTTAATAGGTTTTGAGTGTGTATTTTTAATAAAATTTTCTAAAAGAGGGGGTGGTTTTGAAAACAGTTTTAAAAATAAAATGACATCATTAAAGAGATTAATAGTTGATAAATAAAAGTGTTGTTTTAGAGTTATGATATAAGGATATCATTTCAATTTTACTACACATCTTGGATCGTTCATTGCTCAGAAAATTTAACATGGTTTTGTTTCATTCTTTGGTTGAATGTTGTCAAGATCATGACTACCCTCTTACCCCTTAAAACTATGCACAAAGAAGGAACCCTTGACACAATGATCATATTTTCAAGGATTGATTTTCTATAATATAACATGGGATAAAAAATCATATTTAAATCTCATATATTTTTGAGATATAAAGGATGTTTGTGTTGTCCAATCGGAGAAACCCAAGATTACCACATGAAATATCAACCCAATCGGTGTAAAAATAAAATGTGTTTCACTTAATTATATCCAAATAAATGCATTCAAGGGAGAATTTTGTCAAGATAATGAAAAAGTGAAACATTTGACAGAAAAATTATACAAAACCAATAGAATAACTACTGATAGAACTCCCTCCCATGTTTTGGTAGCTCCCGCAAAATGAACATCCATCGGTTAGCTCTCCATCGAGAGGAGGTGGAGGCTCAGGTGGAACATCACCTTCATATTAGACCCCCATGATGATAGCGGCCTCTAGAACTTCTAGGATTATGAGTAGAATCCTATAAGACTCAAAAATGGAAGATCTTAAAATCTGGTTCAAACACCCCAAATGAGTTGCACATTGTGCACTTTTATAAAAAAATGGGAAGTGGCTTTCGGCACACAAATTGTGTAAAACCACTTGTCCCATTGTTTTCGGGCTCCAGACAGTCATTAATCACATTTGAAAAAACTGGAATGATGTTTTCCCACAACTTTTATATCTCCACTGAACGTTAGGAATCAGTTTTACACCTACATCTCGAGATATTTACAGCACACAACAGACAACTTTTTACTCCGTGCAGATTCGATGGAATGGACAGATCACTTAGGTTGGGCCTCCTAATGGATAAATGGGGATTGGGTGTCTTCATAACAGTTTTAGAAAAGTGATCTTTAGACCATAGCATATAATCTTTTCCCATTTGGATGCACATAGTTTTCATACTATACCCAACCGTGGAAAGGTGTTCACGGAACACATTCTGTTTTGGCCCATTTTTCTTCGGTATCATCTATGGGGCCTCCCAATCACCTCCTCCTTCAATGAAAATAAAAAAAAGAATAAGGGTCCTTTTTTACATTGATCAAAATTAATTTATTTAACAAAACAAGATGTTCAGTTTATTATTATAATTGGAATATTCATTAGAAAAATAGTTTAAAACAGTGGAGTAAGGGTGGAATAGAATGGTGAATCACTATACGATCACATAGCCATACATAATCATTTTCACTCTTTGGAAAATTCTCATATTCAAAAAATGATAATGCATGAATATATTCCCAACATCATGAAGATTTAACATTTGAGGAAATTTTAATTCATTATAGTAAGGTGATCAATGCATGGACCACACTAAGGTTTTATTCCTAGTAAATATGGAAAAATATTTTTCATAAATCATATCACAATGAAATTCAAAGAGTTTCATGACACCAAATAGATAAAGGAATTCAAAAGTCAACCATTCCACTAACTCTCCATGTCTGTGTGTGAAAACCATTCCATGCTATTTGTTCCACTTTCTATCCAATAAATATCAGTTATTTTAACATTATTCAGCTTCATATGATTTTTTTCACCAAACCTACCCTACATCCTTTGAAATCATATTTTAGGACCCACTCACATAAGCATTCTCGGAAGTCAAACCGTAATATCTAGACCTAGATATCCCCATATTTTGCACATTTCAATACTGCCCTCATTTATTATTTTTGTTTTTTAAAATATTGCATTTGGAAACAATCTCACACCAATCTCTCAACCCTTTTTTGATCTCCTCATGACAGTAATTGTAATATTTATAATAAGAAAATTTTTTGGGGATGAGTGATTTTGACATCCCTAAGACACGACCCATATTTTAGGGCATACAACAGTCGTACGTTAGGTAAAAGAAGCATAGGTCAATCTCATACAGTAAAGAAAAAGAACAAATGAGGAAAAAACCTATGGAAATATCATTTAAAGCTGAAATATTAACAAAACAAATATTTATCTTATATTAAGTATAAATAATTCACACTTTTTGGTTTGGTGCAAAACTGTGTGGAGGTATTTGTCACTTCGTTTTCACAAAAACTACTCCCACAAGGGGAATCAATCATCTCAAACGTTTCACAGTGATACAACCATTTATATCATTAACATAACACCAATTCACTAAATTCCACTCCCTAATGTAAAATTCATACAAAAATTAAATACATAACAGAGACAGGTTTTTCATCAAATGTTAAATAAATATGGAATAAAAAATTTCAACATAGATTTTCTGTAATTTCCATGATTTGGTGACCATAAGGGGGGGAGTTAAAATACCATAAATTTTGTTTAAAATAGAAGAAAAAAAAGAAAATGAAAATACTAATGATCCCAGAGTGATTGGGAAAAGTGAAAATACCATAATGAAGTCAAAAAAGAGAAGAAATATTATGAATATATAAAAGTACATATGAATGTATCCACCCCCCCCCCAAACACACACCTATAATGTGTAGTGTCTTCACTGTAATAATTGAGAATGTGTGAAATAAGGATAAAACATAGTGTGTTTCACTGGTATGATGCTTCATGAACATGGAGTTCCTCTATCATGACCGCCATAAGTGATTTGTGGAAGTACATCATCCATTTCCCATTGATAGTGATGGTTTTCTTGGTTTCTGCATTTTGATCCTAAATAACTGCAAATGGAGATACATTAAAAATAGTTTATGGGCCAATCCAGTGGGAATGAAGATTACCTAGATGCAACATTAGCTTTGCATTATAATGGAGGACCTTCTGCCCAATGTGGAACTGACGATGAAGTATAAGATGGACGTGGGAAGCCTTGGTTAGCTCCTTATAAATCATGGAGTTTTCATTTTCATATCTATCTATTTCTTTCAAATCCTGAATCTACAATATTCATTGAGAACCTACACCAGAAAGGTTATAATTGCATTGTTTAATGGCCAAGTAGGACTGGTGATCAATCTCAATAGGGAGGTGAAAAATATTTCCCAAAACAAGCCTTTAAGGTGATATAACAATAAGAGTTTTAAAGGCAGTATGGTAAGCCCATAATGAATCATCGATTCTAAGACTCAAATATTTTATGTTGGGCTGAACCTTTTTTTTTAATTTTTTTTACCTCTCTATCTGAGACTTCATCTTGACTATTGGTCTATGGTTGAAATTCTATAGACACTCGATGAGCGACCCCATATCGACTCAAATGTGATTACATTGTTCGGATGAAGAAATGAGAACATTGTTCACTGATGAAGAACCTAGGAAATCCAAAACTATATAATATTTGGGTTCTCAAAAACACTACAACTACCTTAGAATCATATGTCCTTTAGGTTCATGCCTCTACCCATTTTGACATGTAATCAACTTCTAGAAAAATGTAAACTTTTCCAAAGGAATTGGGAAATTTCCCCATAAAGTTAATACCCCCAACAATAAAAAATTTCATTAATGAGCAATGGTTGTTGTAGAATTTCATTTATTTTAGAGACATTACCCATTCTTTACAACGGGGAAAATATTTACAAAAATCATGGGCATCCAAAAAATGTGTTGGAAAAAATAGACCAGAATCATGGATTTTGTGAGCAATCCATTGGGGACCAAAATTCCTCCGACAAGAAATAGTGTGGTATAATCTCAAGATATATTGAAACTCACTATTGGGGGCATAACGGCTTAATACATGATCACTAAATGTGAGCCAGAGGTCGGGGTCAACACAAATGTACCAACAAGACTCATGTTTATTATGAAGGGATTGGTATTTATTGAAATTAGTAGGAATGCAAGATGCTACCAAATAATTTACAATTTCAGAATACAAAGGAATAACATCTTTAACTTATTACAATTTCTCATCAGGAAACATGTCATTTATAAGAATACAGGGGGATGAGTCAATGTATGAGGATGGTGGAATCCTACTAATATGGTCATCCACCACATTCTTTTCTCCTTCCATATCTCTAATTTCAATATTTAATTCTTGAAGGAGGAGTATCTAGTGAATATTATGTGGTTTGGATTCCTATTTCTTAAGGATATACTAGAGGCTTTCACGATCTGAGAACACAATGACTATGGACCCCAAAATATATGATCTAAATTTATCGAATTCGAACACAATGGAAGGGAATTATTTTTCTGTTGTGGTGTAGTTTTCATGGTTAGGGTCCAATGTACATGTTTCATAGGCAATGACATGTGGAGATCGATCGACCCATTATGACAAGACTACCCCAAATACATTGTTAGAGGCATCACACATCTTCTCATTTGGAAAATCCCACCGAGGTGGTTGGATGATTGGAGGTGACGTGAGACTCCATTTTAACTTATTAAAAGATTCCTCACATTATTTATCAAAAGGAAATTCTTTTTCTTTTTGGGGTAATCAAGTCAGGGGAAGTGTTATTTTACTAATGTCATGAATGAAACGATGGTAAAATCTAGCATGATCTAGGAAATAATGCACATCCGATACATTTTTGGTGAATGGTTGGGAAGAAATGACATCCCCTATTGATTTATCTACTTGAATACCATCCCCAGAAATGACATGCCCCAAAATATACCTTTTTTCACAATGAAATTTCATTTCCTATAATTTAATACAATATTCATTTAAATACAGGGACGTATGATTGAACCAAGGCTATGTAAACATCCATCAAACGAGAATACATAAATAGTGAAATCATCAATGAATACTTCCATGAAATTCTCCATGTAATCTGGAAAAATACTAACCATGCATCACTGGAAATTACCTGGAGCATTCCACAGACCTAATGGCATCCTTTTATATGAAAATGTGCCATAGGGGCATGTGTAGATTGTCTTTTCTTGAACCTTAAGGGAAATATGGATCTGAAAGTATTCATAATAGCCATATATGAAAAAGTGTTGGTACATACCCACTAGCCTCTCTATCATTTGTTCAATGAATGGCCGAGGGAAATGGGTCTTCTTAGTGTGTTGTTTTAGTCAGTGATTGTCTATATAGTCCCACAAACAATTCTACACATGAGTTGGAACCAATTCAATGTTTCCAATTTTGATTACTATATGGAAAATTGTTTTATGAACTACTTTAATGTGACTGACCCATTGGTTATCAGAGAAAGGGTAAAAGAATCTAGCATCCAATAATTTTGTTATCCACTTTTTTATAACTTCTAGGAGGTGTGGGTTCCATTGACATTTTACCTGCCTCACTAGCTTAGCCTCATCATTTAATAAAATAAGATGTGTACAAATTGATGGGCTAATACCAGGAAAGTCAGTAGGTGTCCATCCCAAATATTTTTTATACTCCATAAAAAGTTCAAGTAGTTGTAATTCTTGATTAGGAGGGAGTGAACTAGATATGATTATGGGAAAATTATTTTCATTCTCAAGATATGAATATTTTAAATATTCAGGTAGTTGTTTCAGTTCCAATTCAGGTGGATTTTGGATTGATGGGTGTGTGTGTGAATGTGATAGGTCACTGATCTCATCTAACAGCTTAATGTTAACACCCTTAATAGAGGAGTGATATTTTACAAGATTATTATTATCATTAATGGTCATGTGATCATCAGTGTTCAAGAAATCATCAATCAACAAACCAGCATTACATCTCTCAAGACCACTACAAAAATCAATGTATGAATCATTTCCTAGAATTTCTCCCAATGAAGAATACACAGAAAGGGGATTCAAGAAAATTAAAGTTGTTTTATTTGGAGAAGATTGTACATGAATTGAATAAACATATAGAGGGGAATGTTGTTCGGATAGGTGCTTCATGGAATCAAGGATATTTAAATGGACAATGTCACCACATAATTCCATAGATAATGTACCATTATGGACATTAACTATGGCTTTGGCACATTTTAAGAAAGGTCACCCCAGTATAATTGGGGAATGTCCATTCATCCTATCATCTTCCATTTTATGAAAATAAAAATCGGTATGAAAAAATAAATTGTGAACCCTCACAAGAACAGCATCCAGCACACCAAAAGGGTGTCTTGTACTCCGATTTCCATGCTGAATGACTATCCATGTGGGCTTCAATTCTCCAAAATGAAATGATGAGTAAATGGAGTGAGGAATCACATTTATAGAATCACATAAATCAATCATATCATTTGAAAATTAATACTCCCCAATGCTGCATGGAATGAAGACAGTTACGGGGTCATTACATTTGGTAGGTAGTGATGGATCTATCAATGCAGAGACATTCCTCACCAAGATTACTTTCTCATCATCATGAAGCATCCTTCGAATCTTACTCATCTCTTATAAAAACTTTTCATATCATCAAATTTTCATCACATCATCAATCAATGGAACATTAGCCTACACTTTTTTGAATGTTTCCAATATTTCCTTATCAAGATCTGTTTCCTTTTGATTTCATGGTTGGGTGGACCTTTGGAAAAATAGAAGGGGAATGGTCGGGATAGGAGACTCATTGACATACACACTCATTACTTTGGAAAGACATATCTTAGGACAAAGTTTTTCTTCTCCTTGACCATTTTTAGCCGTGTTTGGAATGGTGGTTTCCTCGGGAGGGGATGATTCTATTCGGGGGTCATTTCGGTTTTAAGATGAGTTCCACTACTAAGGGTGATGGGACAAAGTTTTCCATTATCCCTAGGGTTAATTGTTGGTTGAAAGGGTAGTTTACTGGACCCATGGCAATGAATTTCCCCCATCGAGCTAGTTAGTTAACGTAATTGGGATTTGAGGTCTTGTATGGATTCTTGGGTGGTTTCATGTTATTGGAGATTTTTGGAAGTCATTTTTTTCATCATATACTTTAGGCTAGGCTCAGTTTTGGGAGGGGTGGTTGGAAAGGTCATTGGGGTTGTTGAGGATTTCTATGTGGTGGAGGTTGATGACTAGTCTGACTTTGTCAGTTCCATGGTTGATGAGGTCGTCTTGAAAAATCCCTTTCAAATAACCTTGGTTTTCTTTCCACCCAAAGTTGGATGGATAGTATGGTTCTTGCCTAAACATTAGGTTATAGGGGAGTCCTAGGAAGATTTCCTCACAACTCTAAGAATTTTTTCTCAGTTGGGGGAATTGGTCAGAATAATGGGTGTCAGAAGAGCAGATTCCACAGTGGATGGGAGGAGAATATTGAGACTTCCTTTGGTAGAGAGCAAGATGGGGTAGAAGGGTACATACCTCCTAAAACATCACATCCACCTTCATCTTGAATTTAGTATATTTCACCTCATGTATACCTTGAATCAATACATTGGACCTTGAATCAAATCATTGAGTGTGTTGTGTCGTGTTCACAATTATGGTCCTTACAGCAATTGGGGTCTTATCTACTATCTCACTACCAACAAAAGTATCCATCATGTTTTTATAAATAGGTATTAAACCTTCATAAAAATATTGTATTAAAATATGGGCACTAATTTGGTTTTGTGGAAAATATGAACATAATATTTTAAATCTTTCCCAAAATTCATGAAGTGGTTCCCCTTGATATTGTCTTATCCCACAAATTTCATTCCTTCTAGTTGTAGTTTGAGTGGCTAGGAAATATTTTTCTAGAAAAAAGAATTTCATGTCTGCCCAGACAGTTGTTGGTGAATTAACATAATTATGAAATACTTTTACAGTGTATTCTAAGGAAAATAAAAATTCCCTAAGATTTACTTGTTCTTCACCCACATTTGAAGGTTTTAATGCAGAACACACATCATGAAATTCATTTAGATTCTTGTGTGGATATTCTCTAGGTAGTCCAGTGAATCAAGGTAATAAATTAATTAAATCTTATTATAGATTAAAGTTGGGTGCCTCGCCTAGATTTTGAATTTATGTGGGTTGGATATCAACATCAAGAGATGTTAGTTCATTTATTGCTTTATTATTTTCATCCATGTTATTCATGTTAATTTCAATTTTAATTTGGATTCCTGATGAAGAAGAATAAGGATCAAGATGAGTGTTGATGTTTTGTGTGTCCTCCTTCAAATGTTCCTCTTGTGTATCTCCAGGTTGCTGATGTAGGATCCTCTCTGGTTCAGGTTCAAAAGGTTGTAAGTCTACCAGAGTAGAATTTTCCATACACAGAACCTACATAAGAAATAAATTAAAACATGAAAATAATTTTAAAGGTAGAATATAAAACAAACAAGAATTCACAAAATTTACAAAAAGAAATAATCCAAAACACGCACTACAACCAATGAAATACCTAGAAAAAAATCCAATCATTTACAGCGTTGTCATGAAATGCCAAAAATATTATGTTTTTAAAATTTATTTATAGTCTATGGAACACCCTAGGTTGTCTATCAAGGAGAATTGACAAGTTTTGAGTGTGTATTTTTAATAAAATTTACTAAAAGAGATGGAAGTTTTGAAAATAGTTTTAAAAATTAAATTACTTAATTAAAGAATTTAATAGTTGATAAATAAAAGTGGTTTTTATTAATTATGAGATAAGGATATCTTTTCAAGTTCACTACACGTCTTCGATAGTTCATTTCTCTGAAAATTTGAAATGGTTTTTTTATTCTTTGGTTGAGGGTTTCCAATATCATGACTACCATCTCACCCCTTAAAACGATGCACAAACAAGAAACCCTTGACACAACTATCGTGTTGTCAAGTTTTGTTTCTCAATTATTGAACACGTGATTCCAAAGAATACAGAAATATCATATATACTTGAGAGATAAATTATTCTTCTGTTATCTAATTCGAACATCCCAAGATTCCCACTTGAAATTTCAACCCAATCGGTGTTAAAAAAAGTGTTTCACGTAATTGCTTCAAAATAAATGCATTCCAAGGATAATCATGAAAAGATAAGAAAAAAGTGAATTATTTTACACACACATTATACAAAACTGGCAGAAAAAATAGTGTTAGAACTCCCTCCAATGTGTGTGTAGATCCCTCAAAATTATTTCCCACCATTTAGCTCGCTATCGAGAGGAGGAAGAGTCTTGGTTGTTACTTTGACTTCATATTTGACCCCCCCCCTCCCCCCTCCACCAGAGTATAGGGGCATACAGAACTTCTAGGATGAGTAGGAGAACCCTCTAGGACTTTAAAATAGTATATCATCACTTTTTGTTTGAACTCCTCAAATGAGGTACCCATGGTGCTCTTTTATAGCAAAAATGTGAAGTGTTTTTGGTCACACATATTGTGTAAAACCACTTGTCCCATTGTTTTCGGCAATCATAAATCATAAATCTCTTTTAAAAAAACTAGAACGTTGTTCCCCCAATTCTTTAATATCTCCACTGAATGTTTGGATTCATTTTTACACCTAAATATCGAGATATGTCAGAACACAACACACAATTTTGACTCCGAGCAGAATCGGTGGCTTGGATATATAACATAGGTTGGGAATCATAATGGAAGAATGGGATTGGGTGTCTTAACAAGAGTTGTGTAAAAAAAAAATTTTGGACCAGCCCAAAAAATCTCATCTCATTTGGATGCATGGAGGCTTTATTTTATAGCCAACAGTGGACATGTGTTCATGGAACTCATGCAGTTTTAGCCTAATTTTTTTCTAGGTCATCTCTATGTCCTCCAAATCACCTCCACCTTCAATGAAAATATAAAAATAAAAATAATTTCTATTTTTAATAGTGATAATCATTAATTCATTGAATAAAACTTGATGTTCAATTTATTTTCATATTAGGATTATTCATTAAAAAACTAGTTTAAAATAGTTGTGTAAGGGTAGAATTGAATAATGAATCAATATGTGATCAAGTAAATAGTAATAATGTATCAAAATAATATTAATGAATCAATATTATGGTTTTGTAGATATTTTAGTGTACATTGGGTACTCAGGTGAATCTGATTACTATATTCCATCCATTGACTAATGGGAGTTATAACCACAGTTTCTCGATTTTAGAGAATATATTGTGCACATGTATTCATAATTTCAAATGCTCCTGGGATGATCATTTACAATTGGTACAGTTTTTATGTAATAATAACCACTAATAATTTATTCAAGATGGAATCATTTTTAGAAATATATTTCAGTTTGTTTGAGTAACAATTATGTTTTAAAGAGTTCAACTAAACAAATTTAGTTGAGCCTGTGAAGGTTCAATGGTCATTGGATGGGAATAGTTGACCTAAAAGAGGATAGATATGAATTGACTATATATAAATCATATTCCAATAGTGTATGTTGTTATCAATAGATTAGAGATATATATATATTGGTTTTATATATATCATTAATAGGTTGAGACACTGACGATTGGATAGGAAATGGAAATTGTATCATTTCATTATTAGTCCTATTGAGATCCATGAATGAGTGTTTATGCCCACCAAATGATCATAGAAATATTTAAAAACCACAAAATATATGAATATGTGTATTATATTCCATGAAAAATAAAATGAAGAAGAAGGTGGCAGAGAACCTGGGATCATGTGATCCTTCAAATGAGTCATGATCACATGACCATTAGAAGCTCACACAATGACTCCAGATGTCATAAATAACCAAAAATGGATCCCATAGAACACCTTTCAAATTGTAATCTTTCTCTTGGGAAGGCACTCCGGATAACCAGTGACCATACAATGGTATCCTGATAAGCTCCCCTAGGATATGCGAGTTGTCATTAGTATGCACCAGAAAATCCATCCTAAATATTATATGAATATGAGGAGGGAAATATCAATAGGGTGGACACCTCTAGCAGTCACCAATATCATGAATCTCATTACCAATGGGAAAGATTATTGTCCTTGACTATATTTGACCCAATTTTCAAGATCTATAATCAATAGTAAAATGAAATAAAAGATGTAAAGGGAGGGGGAGGGGACTAATAATGATTGTAAATGACTTGTGTCAAGCTTCTGGTGGCCTGAAAGACATTGCGAGACTCTGGTGATATGTTTCCCTCATCTCCCACAAGCATGTTGGCTTGATAGCCTCATTGAACAAATCTCCCTAGGTATGCTCACGCAGCCTCATACTCCACCTTTGGCTCCCTAAAAAATGGATGTAGTTTCCATGAAATGATCATGTACCCCCATATGAACCATAATGGTTATGAAATGCATCATCAAGACATAGAGTAATTGGATTTTACATTACTCATGTAATTTTTCTGGGCCCTTAACCATAGTAAAATAAAACAAAATAAATAATATAAGGAGGATATGGAAGCTTATTACAAACATAAATTTTTTTCACATGATAAGGATGTTCGTAGTATATTTCCACGATTTCATTGTACAAGACATCCTTGCCTCAAGGAATTTCTCAGACAAGGAATCAAGAATCTCACATATGCCTTTTAAAGGACACTTTGATTTTTTAAAGGCCCTTGAACATGTCAGTATCAACATATATAAGTCATTAGACATGCCTGCATGATCAAACAAGTCCCCATTAACAGGAAATAATCCAATAATGGTGGCGCTGATAGGAGGGAATCATGATCACTAAAAATCTGGAAACACCCTTAGATTAATCCATGACAAAGGCTCACAAATATGAGAGGTTCTAGACCCATTATCTGACTCTAACCTAGATTTGCAGCAGATACTTTTTGAAAACTAGAAAACAATTAGGGTGGACTAGACTATAAATTCCCCATGAAATAAAGAAAAATTCACCTATATAATATAATCAGGACACTTGGGTTGAAGAATTGATTATTCAAATCCAGTCACATCGGCATAGCAAAGAACCAAAGCCTAATTAATGGAGAGGCTGATTTCATTACTTGCATGTCTTATGTTAAGTAGTATTCTTGATAATATCTAGAGTTATCATGACCAAGAATAATGAAATTTGTGTGATCATTCATAGATCATGTGAAGGACATATGGAAAGACATGCAGAGAACATACCACATAGCTTCCCGATCACGCAAGACTCAAAAGAATATGAAACAAAATAATCTTAAGAAATTAGGAAGAAAAGGGATAGAACATATATTAGATATGGAATACTTAAGTAACAGTCTTTTTTTCTGACCCTCATGCACTTCATGTGAGTCATCCAAGACACGCAATAAAACTAATACATGTCACCTAGATCTCATGACACTCCTTCAACATCCTATTTCAATCATGGGTAATCATCCATAAATGTCAGGGAAAGTCACATGGTACCCCTAGTACTTCCACTATCTCATAAAACCCTCTGGACCTATCTCCCAAGTCTCGTGATTCCCTTTCAGATGCATCGCCTGAATCATATAACTACTCTATCTCCTATCAACAATGTGTCATTACTGCATCCATCCATGCCAACTATGCTACCAGGATACCCTCAATGAATGTCTGTTGATACTCATGCTTCCCTCCATGCATGTCATCAAAATCTCACAAAACCCTTCGTGTGTATCATCCACCCTTAGTGAGGATATGAAGACAAGTTAATTGTATCCAGAGACACACCTTGGTCATGTCAGTAGGGTTGTGATATTGACTCCATAAAAAAACATTTGGATCTTGAAATGTCCTCTGGAAATTCATCTTGGTCATGTTATTCCCTCTAGAAAAGAATGGCTGGTCACCAGGGCATCACAGGACCTGATAACATTGTCTATCCTTGGTGAGTAATCGCTGATAAATAGGTAAGAATCAGTATGTTAGCCCTGATAAATGGAAATATTATTACATTGATTCCATATATATTTAGGATATGTAGGAATCTTCTCTATGAGGTTTGAGATCCATAATGATCATCATGTGAGATACCAAAATTTATGTCCCTTATTCAACGAAATGTAATTGATGTCATTCAATCCCTTCTTTCTCACAATGTGAATGTATCAAATGGTCTTAGGGGGTCACAATCATCCAAAAATATGCACTATAAAACTCTAAAAATTAATGGGAAACCATAGAGTGTGGGACCTTATGATTGAACTATAGGAACTGTTATTCCTATAGAATCTAAGATATGTTGGACTCCTTCATAAGGCCTGATCTGAAATTAACATCCACTTCAATGTAGGACTTGTATTAATATCATTTCAACCATTGGGACCCAACCAGTACCATGGGGTAATCATCCTACCTCATCCCACAGTGGATAAATAAATAAAATGATCTATGATGACTCTGATTACTTCCATAACCAGGATACGTAGGAAGTCTCCTTGAGACATGATCTCTATTACAAATCCTCTCCGGGAGGTACCAACACATAATCCCCATAGCATGAGAAATGAAAAAATTCTCATTTTCCATCTCTTTTTTCTCACTCTAAGAATAGGTCATTTGGTAATATGGAATTGCAATAATAATTTCATGTGATATTGATTCTCTATAAAGACGAAAGAAACCTCAGACTATATGACCAGATAAACAGAACTATGATAAATCTTATTCTTACCAAAATCATGATATGTAGGGCATCCCTCTAGGACTCGATCATGAACACTTGGTGTCCAAAAGCACTCATATAAGTTATTTTTGAATGATATTAAAATATATGAGTCCAATGACATACATGGGTTTTCATTCATAAAACAAATAGGATATGTATAAATCTTCAAAACATCTAAATAGCCTCCTTGAAATATTAACCCCCTCCTTGTGTAGTAGAAAATTCCAAATCACATTGTTATATGACTTCAGTATATGATAATCCACTCATTAATGGAAAATGATGGAGAAAGACATATACATACATATGAATTTTCTATAGAGACTCCATTCATTTTCACATGAAATATAATTAACCCGTGATGTTTTTGTTAGAGTAACCGACCTCGTATCAGGATAAGGAAGTGATTCGGGAACATATCAGGAATCTATAATAGAGTCCTAGAGTTGGCAACAATTCCCCCCAAAAGGGTTTGATGAGCGCGACCTCACATCCTCTCAACCAATGTGAGTCCCCAAGTGTAGTTGGTTCGGAAAACCCAGATGACTGCAAGATTTTCTAAAGAAGGTCGGTACCTAGCTATGGAAGAGGGAACCTTTGGGAGTTTCTGATAACAGTGACAGGGGTAACCCAATGTTCATGATTGTGTAAAATAAAAACACCCCCATAATAAACAATCAGGACAAACCAAACCCACATGAATGAGGGTTCCCGATAGCATCTCCAATCCCAAATAATAAAATGGAGAACCCAATGTGAATTTGTCTGATAAAAAAATGATGAGTTATTATCAAACAGATTTTTTTTCACACTATATGAAAACAAGAATGGAAAATCTGAAATGGGTATCTGTAATAAAAAATTGTTTGTTTATAATCCATCGATCCATTTTTTCTTCACACCATATGAAAACAAGAATGGAAAATTCGATGTGAATCTCTCAAATGATAGAATAATCATGTGTCAGGCCACTATGTTTTTCATCAATTTATTAACAATGTATTTAGACTGACATAATTGTATAGCTCGTCCTCCATAACTGATGTTCCAATGAAATAGTTACATCCTGTCTTTGACAAGTCCAAGTGAGTAGAATGGCCAAGTTGGTAATATTAGAAAAAAAATTTTAACCATGGATATTAGATTGAGAATGTCATTCATACAACATTTCACGAATCGGTAAACTAGTTCCGTATTGTTTCCATTACTAAAGATACCTACTGTAATGACCTAATGTTTTATCAATTGAAATTCCCTTTTAATAATTATGTCATATAATCAAATTAAATTAAAACACAATGAACTACTAAGTACTATGAGATGTTTAATCAAAATATTTTCACTTTTGTTATTTGAATTTCGAAAATATGACTTACATTATTGCGATTAGTAAGATGTTTTGTGCACTAAAAGACTAACATAATTTTTATGGTGAATAGTGTAACCGCCTGAGATTTTATGAAAAATATTCTTTTTAATTTCATTAATTTCTTGTGTTGTACACTACACCAAAAGGATCTTGCAAAACATGTATCCTTAACTTGCCTTGCATTACACGTAATCACGACCTTCCTCGATAGCGTGTGTAGTATGCAATAACGAGTTTCACTAAACAACAATATGCTATTAAAATATTATAAAAACTAGCCGTTATGAATAGTAATAACCACTTTTTGAAATTTTGTAAATTTTATTTTTTCAAAATGGAATTCATTTTTGGATTCGTAATATCGAAATTATCTTAGGGTGAAATTTTGGTACTTTTCGGATAACTTTCATTTTCTAATGAATAGAGAAAATTACTAAATTTTAAACAACCTTTTTAATCGAAATAATTAATAGTGATAAATTATTAATTTGAGTGGCTTTAAAGTATATTTAGAATATATTTTTACAATTTAATACAATGTTTTTCATTGGATGTAATTTCACATTTAAACCAGACCTAAACAAGTGTCAATCTTTTGATAGTTATTATCTCTTAAGAACACGCTATTTGTTTTGACGACGAGAATTAATTTTTAAATTAATTAATGCAACTAATATGTTTTGAATTTTGTAAAATAGACATCATTTTTGATTTCATGATATCAAATATAGGTTAGGCCTAATTTTTGATATTTTTCTGGAAACTTTACTTTTTTGATAAATAGTGAAACCACTAAGTGGTAGTTAAGAAAAATGAATTTTTCATAAAACATAATTTTATCGCTTCTATGAGTGGAATTTTAAAAATACAAGAGACACTGTTTATGTATGTAAGTAAAATGTTGTTCAATGAGATGAAAATATTTTTTGGTGAATAGTAACTTTTTACTTTTTTACCATGGTTAAAAGTAAATAGTGTAATTAAGGGTAAAAATGATATTATTATTACCCTAAAAGATGTTATAATTCTATTGGATAAGTTTAATTAGACCAAATACAACCTTAGGAATAAAATATGACCATTTAGGCCCACTTGGATTAGATTAGGACATTTATTATTAATTTATTTAAAGAAGGGTTAAAATAGTTAAAATCAAAGTTTAATAAGTATATCATTTTTAATATAGGGTTATACATAAGATAAATTAGACTATAAATATTCATTAGAAATATAAAACGTTTTCCTACATAATGGTATTTTATTTTTAATTATTAGACATTAAATAATTTAATTTATTTATGACACCATGATGATGAAGTAATTGTCTTATTAATGGAATATTGTTATAATTGATGTTATAAATACCAAAATAAATGTTATTTGATACTTTTTATGAATTATACTAATTTTCAAGATTAATATGACCTGTTTTTATTTCTTTAATTAACTTTGTTCGAACTAATCATTCTGTTATGATTTTCACAAAAATTAATTACTAAATAGTGTCAAAATTGACAAAAAATAGTTTTTAAAACAATTATTATATTAGTAATTGTTATTTTATTCCTAAAAATATAAGGATCAGCCAAATGACTTAGATAAGGTTATATATATTAATAATAAACAACTTGGGGTTCTTTTGGCTGCTTATAGTATGTTTATTAACCTTATAGTATAAGAACACAAGACGACATGGTAAAAGTAAACTTATTTAACTTAATGTTAAATCTAAATGATAAGGTTATAATTGGAATATAAACTTGCCTAAATTCTATTGGATGAGGGGAGTTCGACCCATCCCCACCTTATCTTCGAAATAAATCAATTTGGAGATATTTAAAACCGATCTTGACTTTATAATAAAATAATATTTTTAGTTTTTTCAAAGGAACCCCTCTCCTCCCTTATAAAAGGGCACCTCCTCCCCCTCTTCCTCGCACCACTTTGAGCCATCCATCTCGGCCAATCCCTGACAATTTCTCCTCTAAACTTCCCTAGAAACATCCTAAAGGTTCTTGTCTTCTTCAAAGACCTATTTTAGTGCCCTAAAAGGAGGTCTCAAAGAAGCACTTCAAAGAAGAGATAATGTTCGTTAATGATTCTTTCATCTTTATTTCTTCTTCCACTTCTTCTTCTTTATTTGTTTCATTATAAAGTAATAACATCAGTATCACTAATATACTGATATGTTATTATAAGTATGAAACAACCCTATTTCACCATCTATCCATCTTACGGAAAAAGAAATCACCGCGCGTGCGTACGTACGGAATACCGTCTCCACGCCGTGGTGTAATCTATTTTCCACCACCACCTTATTTGGATGGGTATAATGGTGTAAATAATGACTATATATGACTATTATAAAGTGATACTGATTCTGAAATAGTATACATACACTCCAATACAATTCCACGATCATAGGAACGATATCATCACTCGTGCGTACGTACGGAATACCGTCTCCACGATGTGATGCAACTCGTTCTACATGATCTTCATTTGATAATGATTATATAAATGAATTTAATGAATGAATATGATATATATTACACTAATAACATTATATAAATGAGGTATCTATAACCTAAAGAGAAGAATAAGAATTTATTCGACAAAACACGCATAAGAACAAAAAGTTATAAACACCCGAATAACATGTTGCAATGAAATATTACTACTAAGAAGCTAAGAATATGACCATATATGATATGATAAAAATAATTATGATTCTGGAATAATTAAATAACATTATTTAAATCATTATATAGGAGGTTTGGACACGTACAAAGCATATTTGACCTAAGGTAAGGGAAATATCACAATCTCATTTTTATCCGAGATTGTTTATACTTTGGCATTTACTGGGGTGTATTTTATCATCCACATCCATGTTTTCTCAATATGTAATATTTATATCCTTCTACAATAGTTTATATCCAATTTTACCCTTCGATGAGTTTTTAGTAAAAGATATGAAAGGAATCTTTTGTCTTTTTTCGTACGAGGTACTTTTTTTACTTTTCCGATAAAAGTACGAGAAGAATGTTTTTTCTTAACTTATACGGAATTAATGGATTTTTAAAACATTATTTCCAAGAAGCTTCCATTACAAGTTTTCAAGTTTATTTTTAATCAACTTCTTTTAGTTTAGAATTTTATGACATGTTAAGAAAGGAAAAGTGTTTTTGAAGTAGAAAGGATATTTTCCTCAAGAATGGAGTTCAGGTGTTTTATCAAAATTATTTTCCATCTAAGATAATTAAGGGTTATGTTTTTATACCTATTATTACATTGATTTGATTATGTTGTGATAGAATTATATTTTTGTGAATTCCTTTATCTTATATGAATTGTATTATGATGTCACAATGTTTAATATTCCCATTTTTATTACAAGGGTTATGCTATGATGTATGGTTTATGATTTTGTGGCACACATAAGAATGGTATCATTATGAGATTGGTGGGACCTATATCTCCCTCCAATGCATTGGGTAAAGATTTTATATCTCATGAGATAGACATGGCTAGAACGGTACGTTATACCGGTTCAGTGAAACAGGACTGAAACGAGGGGTGAACTGGGTTCAGAAAGGGACTTTGTCCACTAAGATAGTCTTAGCAATGAGTCTTGACTAATAAGAAATGATTCTCTATGATTTTGTGTGTATGCCACAAAGTTTCATATTTTATGTTAAGATTATTGGGATTACATTTCACTAATATGATTTATCCCATGTTATGAAATTATGATCTCTTTTGCAGGTTATGATTTCCAAAAGATATGTTCTTATGAATATGACGTTATTGATATTTCTTTTGTTTACCCTTACTGAGCATTTGAGCTCACCCTTTTATTTTTTCTTTTCCCGAGGACATAAAGAAAGGATTTAGGTTTTAAAAAAATAAGATCTTTATGGGAGATGTTGAAGATTTGTCACCATGATTAGAAGATTATATTCGGAGTTTCCAAAGACACTAAACTATTACGGTCCTTGTGTGTGTGTTTTTGTTATGTACGAAGTATTACGCAAAAGTAAGGTAATTTCCATGTACGTCAGGATTCGGGTCTCTACAGTTGGTATCAGAGGAAAGGTTTAGTCAACCTTTGGAAACTATGATGCAAAAACATTAGTGAGATCCCTAGAGATATTTCTAAGGTATGCCTTGGGATGACCCTAAGGATAAGTATACGTATAGGGTACAGTCCTAGAACTACGGTAATGATCATAGAATCAAACCTAAGATGTTAGATATTGAGGATACTCCCCCTTTATTTTGTTGTTTTCCCTAGCGTGATTTTTTCTTCTCACACTATTATTTTTTGGGTTTTAGACGATGGCTGGAACCCGAAGGAACCGTGTTAATCAATGCAATGGACAATGCAATGATTTTCCTCTTGAACAAACAAGTGTTATGGGAGATGGAGTGAAAAATCTTATTGCTATACTTACAAAAGCTATGAATCATTCTGGACTTCCAAATGAGCAGATAAGGGAACAATATTCTATTGATTCCTTCATGAGGCAACATCCACCTTCTTTGAGTGGGTCTTCTGATCCACTTGTTGCTGAACAATGGATCAGTACTACTTAAAAGATACTTTCAGTTCATCAATGTTCTGAACATGATAAAGTCATCTTAGTAGTATATCGTTTGGAAGGTGAAGCTGATAATTGGTGGAATCTTATCAAGAATATGAGGCAAAGAGATGAAATTGAGTCCATGGAATGGGACAAGTTCAAGAACCTATTTTTCAATAAGTACTTCCCTCGTATTCTTCGAACAAATATGGAGAAGGAGTTTCTTGAACTAAAGGAAAAGGATTATCAATATGTTGGTATATACGAAGCGAATTTTACAAGGCTTGCAAGGTATGCATCTGGATTTATCATCCAACCTGATAGTAAAGTTGATCAATTCTTCAGTGGCTTAAAACCAAATCTTTGAAGGGCATTAGCTATAAGAGACTTTAGTAGCTATGAAGAAATTGTGTGTTGTGCTATCGAGGTAGAAATGGAAGTTGGTGTTACATATCCATCTCATAGTTTTGACAAGAAACGAAAGATGGAGTTCAGGGAGAAATCTCAGAATAATGGTGAAAAGAAGATGAATGGTTCCTTATGTTCAATGTGTGGAAAGAAGCATGGTGGAGATTGTCTTAAGGGGACAAGTAAATGTTTCAAATGTGGAATGGAAGGTCATCGGGCATTTGAATGCCGCAATGATGGGAAGAAGATGCATAATGATGCAAACATAGGAAGGGATACACAGAATGAACACACTGCACTTCAATGCTTCAAGTGCAAGGAAATGGGGCATTATGCTAATAAATTCCCTAATCCAGGGGTTTGTGATGATCGACATGAGAAACCACTTAAGGCAAAGGACAAAGGAAAGTCACATGCGATCACCATTGGCGATGTTGAATATGAAAACGATGTGGTGGGATGATTAAGTGTTTATGTAATGGGATTCCAGAATGATTTTGTATATAGTATCGTGGAATATTGGAATATTTATGTTTTGGTCTATTGTGATTTTCAATAATTTTATGGCATCGGTAACCATGAAAAGTGATTGAAATATTTTTGGAAAGAAGATGATATGCACATAATGAAGGGATAAAGAGAATCTAATATGTTTGATAGTATTCATGAGCTCATGATTGATATAAGGACTATGTGATATCATGGTTTGAGGATATAGAATTTTGAGGATTTTGGTATGTGGAAAGTGTTAACTTTTAACTGCATTCATTTTTTCACTAAGGTTCAATGGATATTCAGTATTCAAGAGAATACATGATTAAGGTATTCACATATTTGTAATTTGACCAATAAGATATATCTTATGATATATGGGGGATAAATGATGGCATTCACGTGATCATTTTCTTTATACTATGAGCTTGGACCGAAGTATTTTAGATAAGCCTAAAAATTGGAATGGATTATGTTGGACATAAGTTAGTATTTTTTAAGGATAAATCTTTTTTTTTTGATATTTTTTATAGGATGTTATAGTAATATAGCTTTAGAAAAAGGACAACCTGCAGGACGGACAACAGCCCATCGCGTCGGACAAGGCAGTGGGAATCGAACCCACAACCGAAGTGCGACTGGCCTTTATCGCCTACCACTGACCTACAGGAAGTCCCTGTTTAGTAGAAACTAGTTTTATTATATTAAGCTGTATGATATATGAAGTATAAGTCTATTTTAGGAACAATATTTGATTAATCTCACTATAGATGGACTTATGTATTTTTTGATAACATTTCTAACCTTTTGCTTGAGACAGATGGAATGACCCATCATTGTATCACATGATCTGCTAACACATCACGAATGAAAAATTCAACTTCATTTCATTAAGAGATGAAGTGGAAATTGTCCAAAGAACGACAAACGTTGAGACTATACCCAAATCACGAAAGTATTTCTTCTAATTCCAATTTCATCAACTTTAGGGAAATGATCTTGAAAACCAAAAATGTTGTCCTAGTGCTCTTATATCTGATGAATCAGATGGTACCTTAGATCATCACAAATTTATGGCTTTGTGATTGCTGGCTTTTCCATAGCCATGTTCTCTACCACTCTCCATCAGAACATGATGGTTAGAGTTCTCTTCCATATCCATATTTTCACCTATGTGGAAACCCAGTGATTAGTTTATTTGGGTAACTGTTACGTTTCATACTTTTGTTTTTAAAGATTGGTTTTGGTATTACTTTTTACAATGTGGGTTTCTATTAAAGAAACTCTCGAACAGTAAACCATTTATAACCCCGACGAATTTCGAGGGAGAAATTCATTTTAAGGGGGGTAGAATGTAACAGCCCGAGATTTTATGAAAAATATTCTTTTTAATTTCATTATTGTCTTGTGTTGTACGCTACCCCAAAAGGATCTTTCACAACACGCATCCTTGACTTGCCTTGCATTACATGTAATCACGACCTTCCTCAATATCGTGTGCAGTACGTAATAACGAGTTTCACTAAACAACAATATGCTATTAAAATATTATTAAAACTAGCCGTTATGAATAATAATAACCACTTTTTGAAATTTTGTAAATTTTATTTTTTCAAAATGGAATTCATTTTTGGATTCGTAATATCGAAATTAGTTTAGGGTGAAATTTTGGTACTTTTCAGATAACTTTCATTTTCTAGGGAATAGTGAAAATTACTATATTTTCAACAACCTTTTTAATCGAAATACTTAATAGTGATAAATTATTAATTTGAGTGGTTTTAAATTATATTTAGATTATATTTTTACAATTTAATACAATGTTTTTCATTGGATTTAATTTTACATTTAAACCAGACATAAACAAGTGTCAATCTTTTTATAATTATTATCTCTTAAGAACACGCTATTTGTTTTAATGACGAGAATTAATTTTTAAATTAATAAATGTAACTGATATGTTTTAAATTTGGAAAAATATACATCATTTTTGAGTTCATAATATCTAATATAGCTTAGGCCTATTTTTTGGTATTTTTCTGGAAACTTTCCTTTTTTGATGAATAGTGAAACCACTAAGTGGTAGTTAAGAAAAATGAATTTTTCATAAAACATAATTTTACCGCTTCTGTGAGTGGAATTTCAAAACTCCGAGAGACACGGTTGAATTCAGTAAGTAAAATGTGGTTCAATGAGATGAAAATAATTTTAGGTGAATAGTAACTTTTTACTTTTTTTTACCACGGTTAAAAGTAAATAGGGTAATTAAGGGTAAAAATGATATTATTATTACCCTAACACATGTCCTAATTCTATTGGATAAGTGTAATTCGACCAAAAATAACCTTAGGAATAAAATATTACCATTTAGGCCCACGTGGATTAGATTAGGACAGTTATTATTAATTTATTTAAAGAAGGGTTAAAATAGTTAAAATCAATGTTTAATAAGTATACCATTTTTAATATAGGGTTATAAATAAGATAAATTCGACTATAAATATTCCTTAGAAAGATAAAACGTTTTCCTACATAATGGTATTTTATTTGTAATTTTTAAACATTATATAGTTTATTTTATTTATGACACAATGATGATGCAGTAATTATCTTATTAATGAAATATTGAAATAATTGATGATATAAATACCAAAATAAATGTAATTTGATACTTTTTATGAGTTCCAATAATTTTATAGATTACTATGACATGTTAATATTGATTTAATTAACTTTTTTCGAACTAATCATTCTATTATGATTTTCACAAAAATTAATTACTAAATAGTGTCAAAATTGGCATAAAATAGTTTTTAAAACAAATATTATATTAGTAATTGTTATTTTATTCCTAAAAATCTAAGCTTCTGCCAAATGACTTATATAAGGTTGTATATATTAATAATAAACAACTTGGGGTTCTTTTGGCTGCTTATAGTAAATTTATTAACCTTATAGTATAAGAACACATGAAGACACGGTAAAAGTAAAATTATTTAACTTAATGTTAATTCTAAATTATAAGGTTAAAATCGGAACCTAAACTTGTCTAAATTCTATTGGATTAGATTATTTAGACCCATACCCACCTTATCTTCGAAATAAATCAATTTGGTGCTATTTAAAACCGATCTGGACTTTATAATAAAATAATATTTTTAGTTTTTCCAAAGGAGCCCCTCTCCTCCCTTATAAAAGGGCACCTCCTCCCCCTCTTCCTCACACCACTTTGAGCCTTCATTCTCGGGCAACCCCTGCAAATTTCTCCTCTCCACTTCCCTATAAACATCTTAGAGGTTTTTGTCTTCTTCAAAGACCGATTTTACTACCCTAAAATGAGGTCTCAAAGAAGCACTTCAAAGAAGAGGTAATGTCTGTTACCGATTCTTTCATCTTTATTTCTTCTTCCACTTCTTCTTCTTTAGTTGTTTCATTATAAAGTAATAACATAAGTATCACTCATATACGGATATGTTATTATAAATATTAAACAACCCTATTTCACCATCTATCCATCCTACGGAAAAAGAAATCACCGTGCGTGCGTACGTACGGAATACCGTATCCACGTCGTGGTGTAATCTATTTTCCACCACCACCTTACTTGGATGGTTATAATGGTGTAAATAATGACTATATATTACTATTATAAAGTGATAATGATTCTGAAATAGTATACATACACTCCAATACAATTCCACAAGCATAGGAAAGATATCATCACTCGTGCGTACGTACGGAATACCATCTCCACGATGTGATGTGACTCGTTCTACATGATCTTCATATCATAATGATTGTATAAATGAATTGAATGAATGAATATGATATATATTACACTAATACCATTCTGGAAATGAGGTATCTATAACCTAAAGAGAAGAATAAGAATTTATTCGACAAAACACGCATAAGAACAAAAAGTTATAAACACCCGAATAACAAGTAGCAATGAAATATTACTACTAAGAAGCTAAGAATATTACCATATGTGATATCATAAAAATAATTATGATTCTGGAATAAGTCTATAAAATTATTTAAATCATTATACAGGAGGTTTGGAAACGTACAAAGCATATCAGACCTAAGGTAAGGGAAATATAACAATCTCATTTTTATCTAAGATTGTTTATACTTTGGCATTTACTGGGGTGTATTTTATCATCCACATCCATTTTTCCTCAATATGTAATATTTATATCCTTCTAAAATAGTTTATATCCAATTTTATCCTTTGGTGAGTTTTTAGTATAAGATATGAAAGGAATCTTTTGTCATTTTTCATACGAGGTACTTTTTTTACTTTTCCAAAAAAAGTACGAGAAGAATGTTTTTTTCTAACTTATACGGAATGAATGGATATTGAAAAAATTATTTCCAAGAAGCTTCCTTTACAAGTTTTAAAGTTTATTTTTAATCAACTTCTTTTAGTTTAGAATTTTATGACATGTTAAGAAAGGAAAAGTGTTTTTGAAGTAGAAAGGATATTTCCCTCAAGAATGGAGTTCAAGTGTTTTATCAAAATTATTTTCCATCTAAGATAATAAAGGGTTTTGTTTTTATCCCTATTATTACATTGATTTTATTATGTTGTGATGGAATTATATTTTTATGAATTCCTTCATCTTATATGAATTGTTTTATGTTGTCACAATGTTTAAGATTCCCATTTTTATTACAAGGGTTATGCTATTATGTATGGTTTATGATTTTGTGGCACACATAATAATGGTATCATTATGAGATGGTTGGGACCTATAACTCCCTCCAATGAATTGTGTAAAGATTTTATATCTCATGAGATAGACATGGCTGGAACAGTAGGTTATACCGGTTCAGTGAAACAGGACTGAAACGAGGGTTGAACTCAGTTCAGAAAGGGACTTTGTCCACTAAGATAGTCTTGGAAATGAGTCTTGACTAATAAGAAATTATTCTCTATGATTGTGTTTGTATGCCACAAAGATTCATGTTTTATGTTATGATTATTGGGATTAAATTTCACTACTATGATTTATCCCATTTTATGAAATTATGATCTCTTTTGCAGGTTAAGATTTCCAAAAGATATGTTCTTATTAATATGACGTGATTGATATTTCTTTTGTTTACCCTTAATGAGAATTTGATCTCACCCTTTTATGTTTTCCTTTCCCCAGGACATAAATAAAGGATTTATGTTTTTCAAAAAAAGAAGATCTTTATGGGAGATGTTGAAGATCTTTCACCACGATTAGAAGATTATATTCCGAGTTTCCAAAGACACTAAACTATTAATGTCCTTGTGTGTGTGTTTTTGTTATGTACTATGTTTTTCAAAAAAGTAATGTAATGTCCATGTACGTCAGGCTTCGGGTCTCTACAAATAGTAACATACCATGTTGAATAGTAACCTACCTTCTTGAAAAGTAATACGAACCTTATGAATAGCAAATTTCCCCAAAGAATAGTAACCTCACCCATGAATGTATAAGTAAAATTTAGGCATCTTATAACCATAGTAATATTATTTTTATTTTTGAATGTCATAAATAATTTATTAAAATTAATTAATTAATTAAAAATAAAATTAATTTTACAAAAAAAGTGTTCATAAATTAGCAATTTTTTATCTTATGTTTTGATGATAATTTTATAAGACCTTTTGTAATTTTTGAAATCATTATAAAATCAATTATAGTTTTAAAATTTGAGATTTTCAAGTAAATAATGATTTTAATTAAAATTTAAATTAATCATTATTATAAAAGTATTTTCAAAAAATGGATTTATTTTTTGGATTCTAAACCATGATAAATCGTTAAGGGGATTTTTTTGGATTTTTCTGAAATACGTGAATTTTGGGTTAATAGTAAAATACATTAATTTACAGTATTAAAACATTATATTTTAAATCTACTATTTCTAACATCATAAGTGATGTAAGAACCAATGTATTATACTTACATGCACAAATTACTATTATTGGTCATTTAATCATCACTATTTCTTCTCTTGTAGAGAAATAATAAATTAATAAATATATTATTGTGGAAACCCCTCTCTCATCCCCTATAAAAACCACCACACTCTCTTCTTCACTTTACTCCTCTCAAGCCTTGTTCCTTCTTTAAAATCACCCCAAATATCTCCAAAATATCCTCCAAAACATCTTGCATCCATTGGTCTCCTCATAAGACCATATCCTCACCCCTTAAAAGGCTCTCAAAGGAGATAAACTCAAGAGGTAAATTCCTCTCTCTGATTATTTTATTTTCATTCAAGTTATATTTTTTCTATATACACCTCCCTTCACCAAAATGGTATGATAACTACAATAACATAAATTTATTTTTATTATATTATTATAATGGGTTATTTTATCATAATCTTCCATTTCCCTCATTTTATACCAATGAAATGAAAACAATGTTCGAAAGGTGTTAATTTTTCACATACAAGGACGACGAGTTATCAATTTTTATTTCTTTATTATATTTTTCTCCTAAAAAAATTTATGGTTGAACAATAATTTGAAACAATAATTTTATCTTATGCGTTGTTCTAGGATCCTTTTTCACATATGATTTAAAATAATAATACAAAACAATTTAATTATGAGCAAAATTGCCGAACTAATTCAGTCATTTGTCAATAAGGATTTATATAATTATTCAACATCAAATAAATTAAAAAAATTAAATTAGCAACAATGTAACCATGTAGATGTTCAATAATAAAATATAACACAAATTCTAGACAGCCATCCCCATTTTACATGATTCTTTGTTCATGAACGTAAGTAAACTGATCGTAAAATCCACGAAAACAAACGAGCTTGAACAATGAATTTGAACCACATAACCCATCAAAAAGGACATGAATGATCATGAAATGGTTATAATAAAACATTTAAAAAAATAATAGGTCACTTAATTACTAATTAATTGTCCTAATTTTCTTATTCCGGTAATTAATATCAAGTGGAGAACACCATCATGCTTAAGGTAAGGGTTCCACTTCACTTCCCAAATAACTTTTTTATTTTCAAAACACTTTTATGGGTGGAGTGATAACCCTACAGAAAAATAGATCTAGCATCAAATGTTATAGTTGACATATTAAACATATGTCTAAAGTTATTAGAATCTCCTTCCTTAAATCGTTTCCTGGGTAGGGAATTTACTTGGCAGTCTGGATCTTCCCCTATGTTATCTTCATAGTGCCTTGCAAGATGCTCCCAAGCCTTCATGTATTATTCTTTAATAATCTTACCCCTATTGAAGCCTCCGATAAATATGTGAACTTGATTTTAAATCCATTCATCTTGCTCCCTAGTAACTGCCACTTTCATCTGTCTTCCCTTCATCTCATCAATTTCTTCTCTGGTTTCCTTGATCACCAAAACATCCTCTCTCATTTCTTCACCATAGTGCATGGGATGGTCCAACTGAGTGTCCGAATCCACATCATTAATTCCATGTAATCCATTAGGGGTTCCTGTAACACATTGTTGTCTAGGGTAAATAGTATCCTCCCTTTCTATCATTTTCTTAGAGTTCATAGGTTTCTCGTGATGCTGGTCATCTGCTCGTGACTTTCCTTCCACTTTCACTATGACGCGGTGACAACAACCTATTGAACTTCCTCTCTTCCCTCTTGCTGAATCTCATGTTCCATTAGTTTATCCAATTTTTTGTCTCAACAAGTCCCCATTAGTTTAGAAGATAATAAAAGTCTGTAGGGACCTTATATTTTAGCTTCATGGAAACAATATTGCTCCTCGGGTCCTTGTTTTCCTTATTACCTTTCTTCCTTCTTTGGTTGTGCAGACCATTATCAACCCCTCCCAAACCGTAAGGGTTCCTCTTTATTCAAATTTTATTCAGGATGGTTATCTATGTTATGTTATTTTATGTGTAATCCCTAATTATGGGGTATGTTTTAGAACATCCCTCATACTTACCTCATAATCTATACGTGATTAGAAACTCTTTCTATCTCATTAATCCCTCTTATGCACACATGATACCATGTTTATAATCAATAAGGGATTCTGCCCGAACATTCTTTATTCCTTGAGGTTGCCTTATCATCATTTTACCAAAATAACGTTATCGTATCTTTTTATGTACATATTCTAAATGCTATTCAAATTTACCAAATTTATTTACCAAAACCATTTCATCATTCATTATTGGGGATATAAATTTTTTTAAGTGATTCCCAACTCAATACTTTCCAATAAGTCATCATGTTTGAGAGAATTTCCCAAATCCATACACAATTTCAAGTGAACTCTATCTTTTGTTTTAATCTATCATTGTCTTTATGAAATCATACTTTTTATTATGAAAAAATTCTTGGTTCACTTTTGGTTTTATATAAAGGATGGATCCCTTTTCTATTTTGATGCATCTATAGTATTTTCCAAAAAAACAAACAAATATGTTTCAATGCTAAAATTTCTTAAATAATTTTCATACATGTTTTCAATTATACTTGATATCACTTATCATGATACATGACTATTATCCCTTATGAATGTCCATGTATATTTAAGTTTAATTCATTCAGGTAAGCATTAATGATACTCCCATTTGTTTTGATATTTTTCATGACTGTGATACCTAATTCATTACATTGGAAACCCTTATGTTTTTGTTGGATTGATTTTGTATGATTCTCTATGTGGTATACATATTTATGAAATGATAAGATTCTTTTTCCTAGAAAGTGCTCCAATGAATAGGGTGATTTTGAGTCTCATGAGATGTTATGTGTGATGGTCTTGGCGGTTAGCCTTGGATTGTGCAACCATGTACAACAGTCTTGGACGTTAGCCTTGACTCGTGATAAAGTAATGTTTTATGTTGATGCATCATTATCATTACCACACATTATTATGATTCCATGTTTATATGTTATAATTCCATATGTTACATGCCTTTTAATATCATTATGGCATGCCTTCTATCTCATGTGCTAATACTTTGTTCATATGGTTATTCCCTTACTGGGCTATTTAGCTCATCCCTTTGTTCATGTGTTCCCTAGGGTACCCTATGAAGATCTTTGAGATGAATGGAATTTAGGAGATCAATTTGAATATTAAATAAATAAATTTGGTATTTAGTTCAATTTTTTTTGTTTTATGTACCCAGTGTTCAAAGACACTAGACTTCAAGATCCATGGCAGGTACTCTGAGGTATATTATGAAAAAAATCATGTAATTTTATATGTAAATGGCTATGGTCTCTATAGTTAGTATCAAATGATTGTCTAGTTATTTTGGATATTCGGAATAGATCACCTTAGTAAGAACCATAAGTATGATGCTAAGTATATTAAAACATCCCCATATTTTGGTAAGTATAGAGTAAGTGTTTTATTAAGAAAATATATCCCTGTCTGGATTCAAAAAAGAGGAGGTAGCTCTGGAACAGAAGTATCTAGGTGTAAAACCCAAAAACAACGCTTGGAGCTAGACTCAAATCAGAACTAGTGCATGAAAACGGGCCTAGATTCACTCTTAATTTGACACCCTTGGGGGATATGCATTAATAAAATCAAGAGCATAGTACAAACCATTAACAAGGGAAGGGAAAAAATATCATAAGAATATAAGTTACGAAATAGATCAAGGATAACAAATATTGAAACATATGGAAACACATGTTAGGGTATACTTCCCTTTTACAGGTTTATCCTAATATGACTATAATTTAATTTTTATGCTCAATAGATATGTAATAATGTCCTCTAATTGTATTCTACTTTTCGTAGTTAAATGCAGGAAATAGAAGAACAAGTGCCAACAATCAATGTAATATGGAATGTGAGGATATCCCTAATGATATTCCTAATATGATTGAAATGGATTCTCAAAAATTCAGGATAGTACTTTCTCAACTAGCTTAAGTTATGAATAATAACGTGAATCATGTGGGAAACCCTCCTACAAGGAAAGAGAATGTTTCCATTGAATCCATAATGCACAAAAGGCCTCCCACGTTTAGTGGATATTATGATCCCCTCCTCACAGAATAGTGTATTTACACCATTAAAAATATATTCTCTGTCCTCCAGTGATCAAATGAAGAGAAAGTCATACTGGCAGTAAATCATTTTGATGGGGAATCTAATCATTGATGGACATTAATCACGAAGAAAAATTCCCATGAGGAAATTGATTCCATGGATTTGGAGGAATTAAATAGAATGTTGTTCTGTAAATATTTTCCATGAACCCTCCATCACAGTTTGGAAAGATAGTTCCTCAAACTCTAGAAGAAGGAAGATGAGTCCATCGGGGCATATAAAGCAAACATCATAAGGCTTGCAAGGTATGCCTCTAGCATCGTCATGAACACCAAAAGAAAGCTGGATCACTTCTTTAGCAGACTAAATCCAAGTCCACAAAAATCATTTGTGATTCGAGACATTAACATTTATGAGTAGATTGTTTTTTGAGCCCTAAATTATGAAATGGAGATCGAAGACACCCAATGGTATCATGGGCATGGTGATAAGAAGTTGAAAATGGAATCTAATGTGGGAAGTCCCCCAAATAAATTCCACGATGGAATGAAGATTGATCATCCAACGTGTAAAAATTATGGGAAGAAGAATCCTAGGAACTGTCTTAAGGGAAATTAGAATTGCTTAAAATGTGGAAATTTGAGACATCTGGCTAAAAACATCCAATGGGTTATGATGAATACTAATGATGTGGATAAAGAAAGGAAGGTTCATATAAATACTAATCTTATAGTGAAGTGTTACAACTATAATGAGCATGGGAATTATGCGAACAATTTCCCTAAGACAGGGGTTGTCATAGGAAATCAACAACAACCTACACGGAAACAAGGAAGGGATTTTGGTATCACTACTACTAAGGTAGAGCCAGATAATGTTATGGTAACAAGTATGCTAGTTATTCATTCCTGAATAGTAAATGTACAATTTGATGCTAGTTATTTTCATTATTTCATATCATTCATGTTTAGTATAACTATTCAAACACCACATAAATATTTGGAGGAAATGTTATCTATAAGAACAAAAAGTTGGGCAATTATTGAATCTGTGGTATATAACTTCTATCTGGTTAACGTTTGTGGACTAAACCTCCCAGAAAATCTCATCATACATCCTTTAGAAGAGTTTGAAACTATCTTGGGTATCGATTGTATATCATTAAACAATAACAATATCAACTGTCAAGAAAGGGAGATCACTCTTCACATCACGAATCATCCTCTAATTCATTATAAGTGTATGGAGGAATATGAATCCCCTTTAAAATTATTGTCTCAATTGTGGATATTAATTCCAAATAAGTACGATTGTCTATCTCAAATGTTTGAGACAATGGATGGAATCAAGCTTGAAGACATTCCCATCATGAGGGATTACAACGATGTATTTCCTGAAGAGTTTACTAGTATTCCATCCAACTAGGAGTTTGAGTTCTCAGTTGAATTTATTTATGGAACTCTTCCTATATCAAATACACCTTATAAAATGGCCACCGTAGAGATAGAAGAGCTGAATAAGTGGTTATAGGATAATCTTGAGAGGGGTTTTATATTATTGAGTTCTTCGCAATGGGGTCTGTCAGTCCTATGCGTCATGAAGAATGATGGATCAATGCGCATATGCATTGATTATTGTAATCTAAATAAAACCACGATAGAGAACATGTATCCCCTTCCACATATAGATGACATGTTCGATCAGCTTTGTCGGCTAGTTATTTCTCAAAGGTTGACCTTCGGTCAGGATATCACCAATTAAAGGCAAGGCAAGAAGATATTCCTAAGACTACCTTACAAACGAATTATGGAAACTACGTGTTTATACTGATTCCTTTTGAACTCAATAATTCTCTATAAATTGTCATGGATTTAATGAATAGTGTCTTTAGAGATTACCTAGAAAAATTTATGGTAGACTTTATTGATGATATTTTGATATACTCTAGGAGAAATCAGGCACATAAGGAGCATTTGATTACTATACTAAAGTATTTGTAATGGGAGAAGATATATGAATGGTATAGTAAATGTGAGTACTTTATGGAGGATGTATCATTCATGGGGAATGTTATCACCAGAAAATGGATATATGTGGACCCTTCTAAGACAAAGGCAATTGGAGTGTGGCCTAGGCCAACATCTGTATTAGAGAACCATAGCATACTGGGCCAAGTTAGATATTATCAACGATTTTTCAATAACTTTTCATGATTGTAAAACCCAATTAACAAGTTGACACAGAGAGGAGTGATGATTTTCTAGACTCAAGAATGAAAACACATATTTAATGAGTTGAAAAGAGGTTAATCATTATGATAGTACTCAGACACCTAATAAGTGGATAACTATTTTCCATTTATATTGATGCTACAATTAAATGGTTAGGTTGTGTGATGATGAAAAATGATAAAGTTATATCTTATGCCTCATGGTAGCTGAATATCCATCCGTAAAACAATACTACATATTATCTGGAGTAGGTGGCTATGATTTTCCCATTAGCAATCGGAGATAATTATCTATTTACTGAGAAGTGTTAGATATATAATGATCCCTAGAGTTAATTATACATATTTTCACTAAAAGATCTCAATATGTACTAGTGAAGATGGATAGAACTCATTAAGGATTATGGCTTCCAAATCCACTACTATCCAGGTAAGGTGATCAAGGTGGCAGATGCTCTACGTAGAAAGGATCTTGTATCATTACCAATGATAAGAATTGAATATGACCCAATATTCTTAGATTCGTAGAAAATGGACATGGAAATCATTTAGGGTGGAAAATCATCAATCCTTTTTGGAATGATAGCTCAACATTCCCTTAGGGAAAAAATAAATGATGCTCAAAGAAAAAATGTGGAAATTTTGAAAATGGTGGAAGATGTTAAAAATGGGAAATCTTATGAGTTCATGATTGATGAAGAAAGAGTTGTAATATTCGGACCAAATTTTTTTGTACCATATGATCAACAGAAAAAGAATGATCTTTTAAATGATGCACATAGCTCAGCCTTCTCTATTCAATTGTGGAGCACAATGATGTATTGTGATCTCGAAGAGATCTTTTGGTGGGACAATATGAAGAAGGAGATTAATGACTATACATAAAAGTGCCTGTTATTTCAACAAGTGATGGCTGAAAGAAAAATTTATAAGGAGATGATTCCACCACTATGCTTTCCAATATAGAAGTGGGAGGACATCACCATGGACTTTGTCACTGGACAACCGAGGACATCCAGAGGAAACAACACTATATGGTTCATTTTTGATCATCTTACAAATACATCTAAAATTATCGCAATTAGAGAGGAATTATTATTTTATCAACATTCACATATATATATATATATATCAAATACATTGTATGGTTTCATGGAGTACCATAATATATTATATCCAGTCGAGATCTGAGATTCACCTAAATATTCTGGAAAAGTCTCCAACATGCTCTAAGCACTAAACTGAAAATCAATACAGACTGTAATTCTCAAACTGATGGTCAATCTAAGCAGACTATTCAGACACTAGAAGATATGTTGAGATCACGTTCTATGGATTATAAAGGAGGATGTGACCAAAATCTTCCACTAGTTGAATTCGCCTGCAACAATATTGTCTACTCGAGTATTTGAATGGAATCATACGAATCCCTTTATGAGAAAAGGTGAATAACACTGGTGTGTGCGGATAAATTCAATGAGAGTAAGCTGGTAGGACGTTAAATGATCGATGAAATTGTGGAGAATGTGAAAATCATTCTGCAGCACATCAATATATTACAAAGTTGGCAAAAGACTAATGTAGACAACCATTGATGAGACCTTCAGTTCAAAGTTGCAGACATATTATTTCTACACATATCTCCATGGAATAAGGTCATGAGTTTTGGAAAGAAATGGATGTTAAGTCCCAAGTACATCGTCCCATTCTGTATTCTTGATCGTGTCCTGGAGGTGGCCTTTCGATTGGACCATACACCTATAGTGTCCAAAGTACATGATATCATCTATGTATCCCTCTTAAAGAAGTACATGCGAGACCCTTCACTTGTACTATATTTATAGGTGGTACAGTTGGAGAATGATCTTTCTTTCGAGGAGAATCCAGTGAAGATCTTGGATTTTATAGATAAAATTCCTTGTAACAAGACTAGTCACCACAAAAAATTACTCTGGTGGAACACAACATGGGAACTGGATGAGGAAATGATGGAAATGTAACTTCACCTGCTCAGGGATTAAAATGAATATAGAATTTTTGAGGGTGAAATTTATTAAGGGGAATAATGTAACGACCCAATGTTTTATCAATGGAAATTATATTATTATACTTATGTCATATAATCGCATGAAATCACAACACAATGAACTACTAATTACTATGAGACCTTTAATCATAATATTTTCACTTCGATGATTTGAATTTTTAAAATCAGACATACAATGTTGCGATCAGTAAGCTATTTGGAGTCCAATAAGATAAACATAATTTTTAGTGAATATTAACCTACCCTTTCTAAAATTAACCTACCCTTATGAATAGAAATATGACCCTTATGAATAGTAAATTGTCCAGAATAATAGTAACCTCACCCATGAATGTATAAATACAATTTAGGCATCTTACAACAATAGTAAAATTATTGATATTTTTTAGATAAAAAATAATTAGTTACAGTAAATTAATTACATTAAAAGAAATATTATTTTCCTAAAAGGGGTTCATAAATTAACAATTTTATGTCTTTTGGTTTTAAGATAATTTTATAATACCTTATATAATTTTTGAATGTATTTTAAAATCAGTAATAGTTTTAAAATTATTATTTTTAAAGAAAATTATGACTTTAATTAAAAATTAAATTTATTACATTTATATAATCATTTTCTAAAAATTGAGTACATTTTTGGATTCTAAATTTTGATAAATGGTTAGGGTGAATTTTTGGGATATTTATGAAATATTTGATTTTTTTTTGAATAGTAATATACATTAATTTATCATATAAATACATTATATTTTAAATCCACTATTCCAAACATCATAAGTGATGTAAGAACCCAAATATTGAACCCATGAGCACTTATTACTATTAATGGTCATGGAATCATCACTATTACTTGTATTTTGGAGAAATAATAAATGGATGAATATATTATTGAGAAACCCCCTATCCCCTCCACTATAAAAACGACCCAGACTTCCCTCTTCTCTTTACTTATGAAAAACCTTGTGCCTTCATTGAATTAATCCTAAATCACTCGCCAATATCCCCTTGTTTTCCAGCTACCTTTGGTCTCCTCAAAATAAAAAATCCTCCCCCCTTAAGAGGCACTCAATGGATATAATCTCAAGAGGTAAATTCCCCTTTCCAATTCTTCTAATTTCATTCATGCTATTTTCTTTTGTTTTTTTTCACACCAATCTTAACCCAATTGGTATGATAACACCATTAACATACATGTACATGAATTCTATTATTCTAATGTATTATTTTATCATAATATTCTCTTTCCCTCATTTTATACTGTTGAAATTAATACACTATCCGAGATGTGGTAATTTATCACATTCCAGGACGTTGAGTTATCAATTTCTATTAAAATCCTAAATTATGGTCATGAAACCATTTTTATGGTTGAACTAGACTCTTAAACATTTATTTTATTTTATTTTTTTCCTGTAATCCTTTTCCACATATGATGTAAAATAATACTACAAAACAAGTTAATTATGTGAAAAATTGCCAAATTAATTCAAGTATTTATCATTAATGTTTTATATGATGATTCAACATCACACCAAGTAACTAAAATAAATTTACAATCATGGATCCTTATGTATGTTCAATAATAAAATTTAACTCAAATTTTGGTCATCCATCTCATTATACATTATTCTCCGTTCAGGAAAATAAGTAAACTGTCCGTAAAAACCATGAAAGAAAATTGACCGGAACAATGAAATTGAACCACTTGACCCATCAAAAAGGTCATTAATGTACATAAAAAGATTATAATAATACTATTTCATATATAATAGGTGATGGAATTATTAATTAATTAACCTAATTTGATTATTCATGTCAGTAATATTAATGGGATAATACCATTAGACTTATGGTAAGGGATCCTCTCTATTCCAATTTTATTCAAGAATGTCATCTTTGTTATTCTATTTTATATGTTATCTCTAATGATATGGTTTTTTTCACCTCCACATACTTCCCTCATGATGTATAATTTATTATAAACTCTTTATCTCTCATTAATCCCTCTTATGTACAACTGATATCATGTGGATAATCCGTAAGGGATTCTTCCCGAACCTCCATTGTACCATTGGGTTGCCTTATCATAATTTAACTAAAATGAAATTATCTTATACTTTTTGGTTCTTCTTATAAATGATTTTCACATATACCAAATTCATTTACCAATACCCTTTTATTATTCTCTTTTGAGGATATTCATGTTTTTTTGTGATTTCTTCCTCAATACTTTCCGATAAGCAAACCTGTTTGAGGGAGCTTCCCGAATCCTTAACCAATTTCATGTGCACTCTATATTATATTTTAATCCAGAAATATCTTTATAAAATTGGTATTTTTATTAATAAAACATTTTTGGTTCAGTAACGGTTTTATATAATGGATTCTTCCCTTTTCTATTTTAAAGTCACTATAGTATTTTCCTTAAAACCATAGAAAAATATTTTAATGCTAAAATTTCTTAAATACTTTTCTTACATGTTTTTACTTCTACATGACATCACATACCATGATACAAGCCTACAATACATTATGAATTTCCTTGTATATATTAGTTTCTTTGTTTTAGGGAAACGTTTATGTTATGCCCATTTGGTATTCTTTATGTCATGATTGTGGTACACAATTCATTCCATGGATAACCCTTATGTTTATTTATGATTGATTATGTATGGTTATTTTTTTTTGAAATAATATTCATGGAAATTAATGATAGCTGAGACTCGATAGCACACCAATGCATTGGGTAATGTTGAGTCTCGTGAGACGTTATGTGTAACGGTCTTGGCGGTTAACCTTGGCTTGTGCTACCACAAGGAACAGTCTCGGCAGTTAGCCTTAACTTGTTCTAATGTAAAGTTTTATGTTTCTAAAACATTATTATGACTCCATGTTTATATTCTTACATGCTAATATGTTATGATTCTATATGTTACATTTCTTTTTATATCATCGTGTCTTTCCTTCTATCCAATGTGATAATGTTTTATTATTATGGTTATTCTCTTTCTGTCCTATATAGCTCATCCCATTGTTTATGTGTTTCCTAGGTTACCCTATATATATGATTGATCACAATGGATGTTAAGAGATCAATTTTATGTTTAAATAAAGAAACTATTTATTTAGTTCCATGTTTTTAGTTTTATGTACCATGTCTTCAAAGACACTGGAGTTCATGAACATTGGCTTGTACTCTGATGTATTATTTTTAAGGTTGGGACTGAACCCTCATTTTTTATATAAAGGCCCTATTTGTTCTAGGTAGTGGAGACCCATTACAAGGCATGTAGGCCCAGTGGTCTTGAAATCCCATAACATGTCCATAAAAAGCCCATTTTTTTCAAAGGCCCAACTTTGAATCGTACTTCTATAGTACCCTGACTGCTACTATACCACTATTGCCATTGTTCCTGCAACAGCACCAACCACCACTACAGTACTGCCATGGGTATAGTATCTTTGTTGCTACTATACGGATATAGTGAAGCTACAGTAATCTGAACCCAATGGGTTATGAACCCCCATATTTTTTTTGTAGAATTATAGGGTGCATAGTACTAATACAAACCCCAACTACCTGAAATCATATATTCCTAAAACCACTATGGGTCACAAAATAATTTCACCTACCCAAGTACTCCAGAAATAGGTGGAAAACATGATGTTCTAAGAGTACGACCATCATAGTACAATCCCAACCATGTAATCTTCTCGCGAGGTTCTGCAAGAATGGAAACTGGAAAGTCTACATCACTTGGGGATGGTTACAGCTAAGCCAATATCCCTTTTCACTAAAACCTACTACTTTATGAGCATATCCATAGAGCATGAAAACTACCACCTTATGTCTCTATGGATGGTGGACTAGGAATCCAAATAAATCTCCATTCTCATTCAGGTTCCACCTTATAGGGAACCTATCAACCGCCATCACCACCACCATTTAAATAGTTACCATCAGTCAGCAACAGAAGGTACCACCCGACAGACTTCCCCCTATGACACCCATGAAGGAGTAGCAATGAAGGATAATTAGAGGATTAATGTGTTGGATATCCACGAGGAGGATCAAATCCCCACTCCTGATGATGATTCCATGCAAACTATTCTGGTAGGAACAAGCCAGTTAGCTCATATCCTAGCTGACTTAGAAACATTATATGGGTATATTCCAACAAGATGCATGGTGGAGGATCATATTCCTACCCCCGTGTAGGAATCTCGTCATCATATTCTGATGAAATATGGAAGGAAAATGTGGGTGCATATGCTCACATCAGTCGAAGATATCTGTCACTGTATAATGGAGAAGGAAAATGTGCATGCTTATATCAATGCACCCACTTTTTTTAAATGAATATATATTTTAGAAACTTCTAAAGAACTCCACTGACATATTCCAAAACTGTTACAGATAAAGGGACATGTGCACACCACTGTCCCTATAGTCAATGCAACTCAACAATCTAATCATCAAAAATCAATGGTTGTACTAGTGAAATCATGAACTCTTTCTATCATCCAAGAGGATTATTGGTATATTACAATAAAGGAAAAGGCATTGGACTGGGCTCATACTTACATTACAACAAGGGATCAACATGTGATATTGGTACATCCCTCGGGACAGGGGCACATGCCTTTCCCAAAAGCCTGGAGGCATATTCCAAAGGCCAAGGATCGGGCTCATATCCCCATTCTGGAAGGGGATTACCAAATGAGAGGTGAAAAATACTTGGGACATGCCAATATTCCAACCGAAGAACTCTAGAGGCAAACTCCAAAGACCTTGTAGAATTCATATATCCTCATTCAATTTAGGGATGTCCATGTTAGAATGGAATAAGACTTGGACATGCTCATATTCCTACCATTGAATCTTCTTGGCATATTTTATCATATCGTAGAAGAAAAGATCATACTACTATTTACACTGATGAATGACTATGCCAACAACATTCCAAATAAATGTAAGGGGAGGCTCATATTCCTTACCCCATTAAAGAGGTCAGTTGAAATATTTCTAATGGGAAATGCATATTCAAACTAGGCTCATATTCTTGTTCCAACCAGGGCTCATCATGTGACAGTGGAACATGCCTCGAGGAAGGATCATACATTTTCCAAGATAGACTAGTTTCATATCCAAATGGATTAGGATATCAATCATATTATTGTCTTGATGGAGGCTCACCATGTAATAATGGAACACAGCTCATACATGCTCATATTTCTAGTAATATTGAGGCAACTCATCAATATACTTCATCATCTTCTCAGCAGTGGGATCATACTCCAACAACATCAAACAGTTCTATACAAGTTCAATAACCCATAATATATAATTCTCATAAACCTACACAACCCCAAAATGATGGTCATCATATTATGACCCTGATGCAAAACATGGTCCATATTTTTTATATGCTCAATCTCAGCGTCCCTGTGGTTGTTCAAGACTCATTATCAACAACATAATGGCCCATAGAATTATATATTGAAGTAGAAGAAGAATTCTTTCATTACTGTGATAGTTCTCCTCCCAGTAGTGTGGAGATGGATTATAGGGACTCCACTTCTGACATCCACTATGGTCGACCTACCCATGAAGATATCTCCCATGTATAATGAAATCATCCCCTTTCCCAGAAACCTCTATATATAAAGGTTTTCAGAACCCTCACAGGATAATATAGAGGGGTGATCGAAACATTATGGTAAACTATATATGGTTCTCCATAATATACTAGAAACACTCCAGTCCCATTTGTAGGATACCATCATTGCCAATTTCTACAGTGTGAACAAATGGAGGCATTCATATCTAATGAAGAGCAGGCCAAAATTGATATATCGAGGTTGTTATTCAGAAACAACATCCCCATAATGTTGTGGATCATTTAAACTTACGACTATGAGATCCTAGATTTTCATGAAAATGAGTTCATGCATTATTTAGGCCAAAATATATGCTCCAATCATCAGTAAAAGAAGGATTTACATATCCTTTTTCTAGGATACAGGTTTCATCTTCCATCAATCAAGAAAATAAATTTTCAGTTTGACATGCCTGCTATATCCATGGAATGAGATCCATAACTAGAAAATCATATCCCAAATCTGAAATACTCTTGACACCATTTAATCATGACACTTCGATAACTGATTTATAAAGACAAGTCATAAATCTATATACGAGGATGGGGAGAATATTGAGCATTACAAATTTCAGCCTCCATATAACTACAAAACCCCTCAAAAAATTCATTTTTTAATGTTATATCCTCTAGAAAAAATTAAGGTACTGGGTAACACTAGGTATAGTTTGTCACTACAATGATATGACATCGATTAAATGACGCCTAAAAATCATGAATGGAGGGAGAGGATAGTCATGATAAAAAAATGTAGGCCCATCAAAGTAATGACATCAAATTTCAGACATGAATAATGAATTTTCAGTCATCCAGACAACCTCCCATGAAAAATGGTTCTCACAATGGGCTTCCATCATACCACTCTCCCACATGAGCACAGTTTAACCACATAAAATGATTCATAGTAGCAGCTACCATAGAATCCATCCAGTGGAAGACCATGCATCCTATCCCATTGGAATATTGACAACCACCTCCACCCCTTTGATCACCAATTCCCATTAGGATTAAGGACATATCCTTGGTAGATACAAATGAATCCTAGAAGACTAGTCCAGGGGAATTTGAATCTCAATCGCCGTCTCCTAGTACATCATCCCATGAGAGGTAATTAGGAGAATCAATGGAGATTCGATAAACCCCTATCCCATTGGGAAGGGGAATTTATATCTCCATGTTCATCCTAGGAATCATCAAGTCCCTAACTGGAATCATTCAAAAATCAACAAATAAGACCAATATATTCCAATTGTGGAAAAAAATGTACCACCAACACATAAGAATGGAAGATGATCCATCATCATTGTAACCATTAAGTGAATCCGAATTTTCATGGTTGGGAGAAAATTGATCAATGTCCTACATATCCCTCCCACCATGAGAGAAACCTCATTTTGTCGGGGCCCATATGGAAATCACAATAACAAATTCTTTCAATGTCAATATACATAGGCCAATATGGGAAGAGCATGTGGAAAAGGAGATCAAAACCCACTGAGGTCACAGGACAAATCATCCCAATATGGTCAAGGGATAAAATAATGACCCTAATAAAGGTAGTGTAGAGTCAGCATGTTGCGTTGAATGTAATAGAAAACCACTATTTCCCTATATGCCATTGTGTATGTCGTTAGTGTAAACATGGAATACATTCATCTAGATGTAAATGTATAGGGCCACACCATGTATAGTGTGACATGAGAGGATGGTGCTTTGGATGCGTAGACCAATGCTACATGTACCCAAAACCAGATAAGGATTCATAATCTACCACTACCAAATAATAAGTTTTCGCCTCTCAAGTATAAAACTCTGAAAGAAAAAATCGAAATTTATATCTATATGCTAATAACTATCCTGAAGAGTAGAGATTCATTCTAAGGAGGATCAACGATAATAATATGAGAGTGAAATAAACCCTCTCCAATAATTCTACATGGAGCTACTCAGAGTCAATATTCTCACTAGGTATCATCTTGAGGAAGAGAAAAATATTCTCTCACCCATAGTTGATCCTCAATCAAGAGTGGAATCTATGAATTAGATTGGATCAGAATCTAGATATCTTATCAAGATAAATTTGGAAGTCTAAAATTATCGTTACCTCCCTCCATTATAGAAATATCCTCTTCCCCATTAGTTAAACCATTCAATCATAGAATTAATTGATAATTTTGAAGGAAATGAAGGTAGAACCACTTCTTCAACCCCCACCCCTCCATGTGGATGAGATGTGGCTCAGAAAGAATTTCCCCTATGTTAATTAATATCATCAAGTCCGAGCTACTTGAATAGATTCCATGGAAGGGTAAGGAAAACATGTATAGTCTAGAAGGAATACCTATCCTTATTGGGTGGATGATACTCAACCTCTACCCAACATCGAAAATCCTATGACCCTGATAAACATCTCACACACTCTGTATCCCAATGTGGGCCGATGATGGGCCCACGAGATCAGCAATAGGAAATAAAGTTGAGGTGTTTCATAGAAACTCTAATAGGGTCATCATTTGTTTGGTATAGAATTATGTCAGCAGGATCTATTGTAGGATGTGGAGACTGCCATTTTTCATTCCTTAATCAATTCAGTTCTACACTGTGGAAGATAATAATTATTGACCTAAAAACTACATGTGATGCGAGAATGAGAGGGTGTTTAATTTAATAGTATGATTGAAAGGCTTAACCTATTATCTCAACATCCCTATATCACAAGAGAAACTATTGGAACTTCGTACTGAAAATCACAATGATGTGTTGTACAAACCATTGATCCCCATTAAGTATCCTGGTGGATTCTATGAATTGAATGAAATAGAAAAATATTTGGAAGAATCCATTTAGTGGACCAAATCCAAGTCATGACTCATGCCCACAACCTAGGGGAAAGCACTAGTCAAGGAAGAAGCTTCAGTGATCACTCTCAAACTTGTTGATATACCTATCCTAGCACCTATGAAGGCTCCAAACCACCCAGAACCTCTTATCTAGTAGTGACTACCACAAAATCTCCCTTTGCTAGAAGCATAAGAAAACTAGGGTCCACAAGGACTTGAGGGACAAATGAAAAAATTACACTCTTATAAAATGAAAAAGTCTAGATTCCTTCTTGGTAGCATTGAAAACTAACTTGCATTGGCTTCCCCAAGCTAGGAATCTTTATGATGTCTACCTCCCCGACCGTCCTGACTACTACCCTTACCATAAAAGGAGAGGTCATAAAATCTATGATTTCTTCATCTTCATATGATTCCTTCAAGGATTGAATGACTCTAGATAGGTGGAACTATAAAAATCCCTAGGGCACGTGTCTTTGATAACCATTTTCATGTTAGACGAAGAGTATAGTTGCTAGAAAGCTTCATCCATGCATTCACAATTTTTTGACAAATGGATGATTGAAAAAAAAGTTGATCGAGATCACGCAACCATGAAAATACATTTGTGTATAACATCAATATCTCCATCACCTAATAAAGAATCATCAAATTTACCTCCTTATTTTGGGTGTGATGACCATAAGTGGGAAGAAATAGAAGAGGAGGAATCATATTCTTCTCCAACTCAAGCCCCAACACTTGAGGATGTCTTCCCTACAACATCAACAATACTAGCACTACCCCACCAACTGGAATCATCATTAGATGAAGAGATTATATTTAGTTCTCTCAATGTGATACACTTTTTATACAATTTCTCTAATGATAAATATTCTCCTAAAGATGAATTCCCTACACATAACTGGGGAATGGGATGCCACATGCACTGAACCCAAGGATGTAGGGGACAATGTGGATGTCCTCAGAACCAATATTCAGGTCATTTCCCCATCAAGGACATATATGGAAATAAGACTCAAGGGAAAGTTCTAGAATATTGTCAAAGAGGTGGGGAGGTACCCCGGATCGCTCCACCAGTTTCCAGCATATGATTTTCTTGTCTGACCACCTATGGGGAGGTAAATCTAATCAACCCAAATAATGGGGAAGATCTGCATGACCTACACAAGTAGAAGTAGACGTTCCCTCCACTTATTTAAATTCCACAAGCATGTCCATCTCAAATGACTCAACTCTTAAACCAAATTCACACTAGGAGTCCCATATTCGGAAATGCTGATCATTGGAAAAAAATTAATACATTCTGAAATAGCTGGTTTCAGTTCTAAACTATATCTCAATCCTCAATGCATTCCATCATTCAGAAGAACTCATAGAGTCACTTGTTGAATCCCTCCAGGGCCCAGAAGGTTTTGAGATAGATATTTTTTCCTCCATGGTCAATTAAGAACTGAATATTCCCTTAGAATGTAATGTATCCATCTCATTAACTGATCCAGATCATGATATGGCCCTTTAATGTCACATAAAACCCCTATATGTCTTAGAAAGACACAATAATGTTTTAATATAAAGGGATCATATTGATAGTGGTTATGAGATTAATATCATCCATGTTCGATACCTCCATCATTTGGGATATGGTGAAGGGGACCTGTCACCAACAAAGATAACCATTCAAGGGTATGATAAGCATGAGAAAAGACCACTTGGGAAGATCAATATCATATCCTAGTTTGGGGAACTCATATATGATGATGATTTCATGGTTATTCAATAGGATATCACATTTAATGTTCATCATTGAAGGCCCTGACCCCATATCCACTTGGCGGTACCTTCAATATTCAATCAAAGTATAAAGTACCCATTCAATGGAAAGGTCCGCATACTGTATGGTGAAAATTACCCCATCATTACTTGTAGATCCATTTATATTGAATCATATTTCTATAAGAAGGGTGAAAAGAAACTAGTAGAGTATGATGATATATAGATTTAATCCCCAAATGGATTGTGAACCACTCCTGTGAATCCCAAGACTATTCTCGATAGTGACTATATACTACCGATAAATCTATTCGATGTATATGATCTAATCTCAGAGGTCCAAGCCTCTCATTTCATCAGAGTCAATGTAAAATATATACAGATCTGTCATCTCTCTATGATGACATGGATAGAAAGGGATGATGTTGTCTCGTTCTAATAGCCTTCCTCACCACGATAGTGTTATAGAACCCCAATTTTTTCCATCTTAACATGAAAATATATCCACAGACAGAGAAGTGTAAGATGAAGAGAATGACGTTACGAATGTCCCTCTCACATTCATGGATGGTTTTTCCACCACCATAGATAATCTCATACAGATAAATTAGTTAATAGAAGAATTATCATGACCAACTCTTATTAGTGTTTACATGCCTCTCGAAGAGAATTATATGTAAATTTTATTTCAAAAGAAACCCTGATATATATTCCCTGTGAACAATACAGAAATTCCCAAACTAAATTATGATGTCACTACGCAATATATCAGACTACCTGAGGAGCATCGAGGAATCAAACATGTAACCAACAGGATGCACCCCTTTCATTCCACCAATACTGATGTGGAAGTTAACATGTTGATCAAGGATAGAATTGTATGAGAAGTGAAATACCCAATATGGATTTCTAACATCGTCCCCATCAAGAAAAATAATGGGAATATTGGGTCTTCATTGATTTCGGAGACCTTAATTAGCATTTACCAATGGATGATTTCTTATTTCTAATCACAGAACTATTGATCGATGCAACTGATAGATTCCAAGACATTTTCATTATGGATGGGTAATCATGGTACAATCATATGATTATTTCCCCCCAAAATAAAGAATCCACTCCCTTCAGAGCACCTAATGTGATCTTATACTATCATGTCATTCCCTTTGGATTAAAGAATGATGGATTGGCATACTAGTGAAGCATGCATCTCATCTTTAATCAATTCCTGGGAACAATAGAAGAATGTTATATTGACAACCTGGTTGTAAAATCGTTATAACGATGTGATCACTTCATGGATCCCCGAACAATCATCAAAATGAGGTGACAACATAGTTTAATGATGAATCTACTCATGTGTTCTTTTATATTAACATCAAGTATTCTCCATGGATTTTTTGTATTCAGATGTGGCATTGAGGTTGATCTAAATAATACTTGTTCTATGTATGTAATTTCTCCACATACAATATCAATGAACTGAGGGGACTACAGGGGAACCTCTCCTACATTTGACAATTCATAGCCAAACTGGTCAGCAATTCTCCCCCCTTGACCAGAAAAATGATGAATGAAATTTTCTATCAAGGGGAAAATGACTGTCCAAAAGCCTTTGAATGTTTTAAAGGGTACATACTTGTATGGTCTTAAAAATTCCACCATGGGAAAAAACACTCCCACAATCACATTGAATAAGGAATAAGGTACTCCTACAAGTCTAGCAGGGTGAATGGACTCAAATTGAGTATAAAATTTCAGAACAAACTTAAAGGATTCATGTTTTGAAAGGATTTTAAATGGCCCACATACCATTACATGGAACGGTTCGCAGGCCCCCTAGATCGTGAATGATCTATATATGGAATGATCCACTACGAGTTTGACCATAGAGCGATGTCCATCGAACATAGGGACCCCAAAATACATCACTGAATGAAACATTCATGTGATGTCCATCTTCATACCATCTTGTGAACTCAACTGTTCGTGGGCAATGAAAACCGGAAGGGTTCATTGAACCATGATCACGAACTGTGGCCTCTGGAAACCTCGGTTGACTGAGTCTTCCAAGGGCAGGATATCTCTTCATGGGCCTCTGTAAATGGTGTTTCATGCCCATATATATGATTTCCTTGATGCTCTATAAAAATATAATAGATGTAATTGAGGGATGAAGGATGAAGAAATCTGAATGGGGATCATATGGGTTGGGAGAAATAACTCATAGAATATTCTGGCTTTAGTCATTATTCATTAGCGAAGCCCAAATTGTGAATCACACTCTTTGAAGGTACAACTAGACGTGAACCATAAAATGGGGGAACAAAATAATAATAATAGAATTGTTAACAACATATTTCTCACAGAAAAAATCCCCATGAACAATAATCTCGTGGACCCTCCTTCAAAATGGTGCTCTGCATAGTGTATCGTTGTGTGGATTTAACCCAACGCCGTGTACTGCACCAGTATGTGGGTGTCACCCATTGCGGCTTGATAGACCACATCCAGGACCACATGCCACAGTGGTGAATGGATGTCCATACCCCTACCCGCATACTACATCAGTACATGGATGACACCTTTTCCTGCATGACTCTACCTTATGTGGGGCTTCCCCCATCCCGTGTAAGAAAACAATACGCCGAATGGGTTGTTTTTGGGTATTCTATCCTCTGGTTCCAATCTCACCCCACGAGTATTATCCAGTCCTCCCCAGTCCCTCTATAAACCAGTCCTTTGGCATCAGGACAAATCCTTCTCTAAAGCCACCAAACCCATATGATCAGAGAAATGGGGGAATCAGTGTGCCCCTTTGAGTCTACATACCCATTGTAAGCAGTGTCATGAAGGCTCTCCCAACAACATTTCAGGATGTGGGGATGTTTGTGGGACTACATTCCCATGGTAACCTAGACACCAACCAGGGGACGCCAAAATGGACCTCCCTCTTCTTGGGATTAAGGGTGATCACCTAAAATTCAATTCAATGAGGAATTGTGATCATTCAAAGGCTTTCTGTTAACTTCTCCTTTTGATGAGAATGAACACCCCCCCCCCTTCCCAGAATTTGTTCTGGGGAACTCCTACTGAGGTTAGTCCCCATTATTCTGAAGGCTGAGCCTCATGATCTTTACTGTAATTTCACATTAAATGGTTCATCACTCAACACCCTTTCCCATGATCTCCTTTGGCCTCTTCCTCCGTAGGCCCGCCCTCTCCCACCTACATGAGAGGAAGAATGTGGTTGTTTGGATCTTTTACATCCTCTTTTTTCAAACAGCTGAACATGACTCAAGTGTGTTTATATATTAGTGATGATTACAACATCCACACAATTCTAATTTATAATAACTCTAATTTCTTATCAAATAATAAAAAGTAAGATTCCTTGTTAATGGAAAATGCTCAAAAGGGTTTGCATCCAAAAGGGTTCACCCAATCATATCCCCCAGAATGGGCAGCATGCATGCATAATCTCCAGCCAGTCCGAACTACATGGGTTCTGATTCCTCTCTTGAGGATACATAGAAAACCCATCTTATGGATCCGATCCAAACATAAAGTCTCCTTCTGTCCCCCTTGGATGATGATAAAATCCAGAACACCTTATTATATAGCTCAAGTCTGCATCACCTATGTAGGATCAAATCCATATATGATTATGAAGATCCTGCAAACTAGGGGTCACCCGTGGAGAACTCTACGAGAATGAACCAAGGATTCAAAAACATATGAACACGAATTAAATTAATAAGAAAGTCCCATATGTAGAACCCCAAAAATTTTATGGTATGTTTCTCTTAAATACATTTTATTCATCACTTTGTTCTTTTGAAACATCACTAGTTTATTTAGGAGATAGTAAAAACCAATCCATTAAATATAAATTTTCCACTTCAATGTTTTGAATTTCAAGAAATAGTCATCTATATTTGTGATAAGTGTGTCATTTGGAGTCTGATAGAGCAAACATGATTTTTGGAGAATAGTAACATACCCTTATGAATAGTAATATGAAGAGTAATATGACCCTTACGAATAGTAAATAACAGAATTGTTTTATTTTCTTAAGGAAATAAGATAATTAGATCTTAATTAGTTTTTCAATGAGAAATAAAACTAATTGAACCTTTAAGATTGTTATTTTTTGAATTAACTATGACTTCATTTAAAAATTAAATTAATAATATTTAGAAAATTAATTTTGAAAAATGGAGTTCACTTTTTAATTCTACACATTGAAAAAAAATTAGGGTAAATTTTTGTGATTTTTCTGAAATTGTAGAATTTTTTATGAATATTGAAATACGATAAAATACTGTATATAAAAATTATCAGTTAAATACACTATTTATGACCACTTAAGTGATTTAAGTCCACTTGGTTCAAAATCACATCCACTTATTACTATTCGGGGTCACATGAAAAAACACTATTGGTTGTCTTGAAGAAAATAATAAAATAATTAATTAAATATTCAAAATTTACCCATCTCCTCCACTATTAAAACCCCTCACCACTCTCTCTTCACTTCACTCTTTTGAGCCTTGAAGATCATAAAATATCTTCCCAAATAACCTTCCCTAGTCACTTCCCACAACCAAGAAGATCTTAGTCTTTCAAAAAGACTTAAATCCCTTCCCTTAATGAGGTTCTCGAGGAAGTCATTTGAAGAGGGAAAACACCTTTCTTTTTCATTTAGTTTCATTTGAATTTATCTTCATTTGTTATCTTATCCTCACCTCCTCTGTCCAAATGATCATGATAACTCTAGTATTATCTATATACTAGATTTATATCATGTGAATGTAAGATCCATCATCAATATTCTTACTCCCTCCCTTTTCTTTTTTAAAACGGAATCAATGTCCATGAGGTTCCAATTTATAACCATCGTAGATGACGAAGTTTTGTTCTTAAATCATTCCTTAATTACTGGTCATGAAACCATATTTATGTTTGAAACAGGTAATAATATTTTTATTTTAACTCAATTAATTTTTGGTAATCATTACACGTACATAATATAGAATAATAATACAAAACAAGTTTTTTGAGCACAAAACTGCCAAGCCAAATTCAAGCGTTTATTTTTAACTCATCGAATGAGTCATCCTCATGGAATATAACTAGAATAATTATATGATAATTTATATATATATATAATCTCACTAAAAATTTATATTAAATATTCTGGATGTTTAACCATATTTCAAACCAACTTCCATTCAGAAATACTAGTAAACAAATAATGAAACCAAGTAAGAAAATGATTCCAAAACAATAAAATTGAATCTCTTAAACCCATAAAAAAGGCCATTAATGAACATAATAATGTTATAACATATAAATTTAATGTTTATTAGGTTGTTTAATTATTAATTAATGAATCTAAATTTGAATATTCAGGTCTTTAAGAACAATCAAGAAAACCATTTAGCATAAGGTAAGGGATCATGTCTCTCACTTTTGTTCAAGAATCTCCCATTTGTTGTGATATTTTATTTTTAATACCTAATGATGGGTTACGTTTTATCACCTTCCCAATACTGACCTTATGATATATAAATAATGGTATAACCTTTTACCTCTCATTAATCCCTCGCAATAACACTCGCGACCATGCTGAAATGTTTGTAAGGGGTTTCTCATCTCACTTTCATTTCTGTGAGATTTTCATTGTTCGCCACTTATTTCTTTTATGTGTTATATCAGTACTTCCATTTGATATATAATATCATGATTCTCTTTATATTCATGTTTTTCAATGATTCGTTTGAGGTTATTTTGTTCTGGTCATATGATTTGGCTGATTACATTGTGGTAAGAGCCTTTGTCTCAACTACTATTTTGTTGTGACTAAGTTTGTATTGTGCACCTAATAATCATTACATGGTGTACCCACTATCAATTTGAGATCATAATTCAATTGAAAATTATATTTATAATAAATATCAATAATTTCATATAATGGATATGTCTGCTGTCTAAACTGTATACCATTTTTACATACGGTGTTTGTTTGGAATGTTATTTTGATATTGATGAATCCTTATACTCTACTCTATTCGGATGTTGAAAAGGAATATTGATATTGTATTGATTCATAGTATAAAGAATGATTTGGATATGTAGAGGAATTTGGGTCCCACTACAGCCCCTCGATGCATTAGTAGGTCTAATGAGACAAATTAGTTGGGTGACAAACCCTTCGAGTTTGTTTCCAAAAAATAAGACGGCCTTCTAACCATATAACTAAACCATTTTACGGTATTATGGTTCCACGTGAAAGACACATGATGTCCAATTAATAAGAATTCAATTTATTCATTATCACTTATTATTATTATCCATGAGGCATTTACTATGAAAAAATCTATGGATGCAGTTTCATTCTCAGTTTATTAATGGCATTTGTTTTTCATTTATTCACCATGCCATATTGATTATGTCAGATTTTTTATGATTCAGTCATTATTATATTCATGATTCCATAATTTTTAACCCTTACAGAGTATTTTGTCTCACCCCATTCATTGTTTACTTTCAACTGGTGACAAAGAGGATATCGTTTACTAAGTTCTTGTGGATGAAGTTTTTATTTTTTGTTATGTATTGTATTTTGTAAAGTTTTCCAAAATAATTTGAGTAACATCTATGTATCTAGTTTCTTCAAGACTACTAAACTGATCATTCATTCAGGATTATCATTCCTTATAACCATTCCAATATCAAAAGTAATTCACCGGCTCCAGTCTAGAGAGGTCGGGGTGTTACAGTTGGTATCAGAGGGAGTTTAGTAGAAATCTTTGAAACTAGAGTAGGGAATGTATAGTAGGGATCAATGCCCTAAGGTAGTTTTTGAGGATAAACATATAATAACGTCATGGTATTTTGTTAAGGAATATATTATGTGGATATATTAGGCAACATGTCCTTATTTAGATATTAGCAGGTAGAGGCAGCTCTGTCACAGATGTATCTAGGGGTAAAACCGGAAAACATCGCTTTGAGCTAGACTCGAACAGAAACTGGGGCACAACAACGAGCCGTGCTGCACTCTTGGTTATGACACTCCTAGGGGATATGCTTAAGAATAATTTACATTTTTTTATTTCCATTATGATGGAGTTTAATGTAAATTTTTCTCAGAGATACCATGTTTATAAGATTATCTATGCATAGAATTTCAATCTATGTTGATTGATTTCCTATTTGAGATTCATAAACTAATATATTGTACCCCATTATTTAGAAACGATGTATAACGGATTTAATACCCTGAGATTTTATGAAAAATATTCTTTTAATTTCATTGATGTATTGTATTTTACACTACACCAAGATTACCTTGCGCTATACGCAACACCGTATTAGCTTGCAGTATACGCAACACTATTCTTGGATCATGTTTCACACAATTTCAAGTTCATTTGATAGTAGTTATTCTATGAAACATTGAGTGTGTATATATATATATTCAATGTATAAATGAAATATGGTTGGATTCTGCTATACGAAACAACGAAGGAGTCTTGCACAACACGCAACCCGGAATTGGCTTGCATTACACGCAATCATGACCTTCCTTGATAGCTTGTGTTGTACGCAATACCTGGTATTACTAAACAACATAATATGGTTATAATATTATTATGGACTAGCTTTTATGAATAGTATTAACAACATTTTGAATTTCATAACATTATTATCCACCTTACACATTTTCTAAAACATGGTATGACAACAAAATATATTTTTCGGGCAAAATAAGTATTTTTCAAAAATTGCAGTTTTGCTGCCTTATGATGGCGCACCCACATTAAATCTAGTTTTTGACATGTTTATAAGTTCAATTTTCCAAAATAAAATTCTTCCTTTGAATCAGGATAAAAAATTAAATTTGGATAAAATTTTCAAATTATTCTGATAACTTTCATAATATAATGATTAGTAAAACACGTCATATTTTAATTAAAAACAACTTTTTTCATCACAATAATTTATATGGTTAGATTATCTTTTTAGTTGGTTTTGAAGTGTAATTAGAATATATTTTGACCATTTAATCCAACTTTGGTCATTGGAATTAATTTCACTTCTAAATTGGACATAAACAAGTGTCGATCTTTTGATAGTTATTCTTTCTTAAAAACATGCAATATGTTTTTATAACGGAAATTAATTTTAAAATTAATTAATTCCAATTCTATATTTTGAATTTGTACAAATAGACATCGTTTTATAATTCGGAATATCAAGTATATATTAGGCTGAATTTTTGGTATTTTTCTGAAAAACATCAATTGTTGATCAATAGTGAAACCACTTAGTGGTAGTTAAAAAACTGACTCTTTCATTTAAATGAAATTTTACAACTTCTGTTAATAGAATTTCAAAAATACGACATAGATAGTTGATATCAAGATGTAAAATGTGGTTCAATAAGATTAAAATAATTTTTGGGGAATAGTACCTTTTGACTTTCATTTACTGCGGTTAAAAGTAAATAGGGTAATTCAAGGTTAATAGAATATTATAAAAAATAAAAATTACCTTAAAATTTTTTCTTAACTTATTGGATGAGTATTGGACAACCATGGGAATCCTTGGGTAGATTTTGGGACCCCATTAAGCCACTTGGTAGTGACAATGACAATTTGGATCAATTAATTTAATGTAAAGACAAAATTGACATTAACAAAAATCGTTTAGTAATTAATTTTTATAAAGGTTTATATAAACTATCTATTCGACTATAAATATTAATTGGAAATATAAAAATATTTTATACATGATGTTATTTTTTTATAATTTTTAGACATCTAATAAATTAAATTATTTATGACACAATAATGGTTCAGTATTTACCTCATTAATAAATAATTTAAATAAATAAGATTATAATGATTAAAATATTATCCAAAACATGTCCAATTATGATTGGATGATTTCATTTCGACCCTGATTCATCTTATATTCATCTTTAATGATTTTTGGACATTTTTAAATAGAAGATAAGTTTATAATAAAATAATATTTTCACACCTTCAAAAAGATCCCCTCCTCCCCCTTATAAAAGGAGACCATTTCTATCCAATCCCTCACACCTCTAAAGCCATTTGGATCATCCAATATCTGCCTAATTAAGCTCCCTACATCCCTCTCCTCCCCATAAGAGCCTTAACTTAGGCAGAATATACTTCAAGAAGTCCTTTTGGTACAAACCAAAGGAAGTTACCCAAATTAAAGGTAAGAGTTTCTCTAAAATTGTTTTCTTTTATTCTACTTCTCCAACCCCTAAACTCTTTTTAATTATTTCTTTTGTAACAAAAATAGTATCCTAAATATACTAGGATGTTGTTATGAGAAATATTTTAACTAAACCTACACTCACCTCCATCTAATGGATGGAGAACATAATGTTTTTTCGGAAGGGAAACTAACACCTCACGAAACGATGATTGTTCGATTTTCTCTTATCGCCTCTCATGGTGGAAATTATTATGGAACTGTATTTATATATGATATATATTATTTTTATTATTTCGTTATTCTTCTTCACTTCCCAATTATATAAAGCCTTTATGGTTTCCATAGTGGGTAAATACGATAATCTCATTTGAGGAAGTGCGGACTACTGCCCCCTCAAAGTGCTGTGATTCGTTAATTCCTTATGTGGGTTGTATAAATGATGGAGTTAAAGTTATTATATATGATATTATACTGTAATTTAATATACCTATGTATAATTATGTTTATATTCCATTAAAATAATAAATTCAAATGAAAGTAGCGTTCATGCTTACGTACGACTTACCATCTCCATGAATGATGCATTTCATTTCTTACCTCCATATGTTATGTACTATTATATATACCTGTATATTATGGATATATGTGATATATATGATATATAAATCATGAATATAATTCTGGATATAATGAAACATTGACCACATGAACTACATGTAATTATAAGAAGTCCATTTTCGACTCAAGTACCAAATATTGACAAAACGAACGTTAACTTAAATGGTTACATAATGATTATAACATGGTAATAAGTGATATAAAAGGAATAATAAACTTGAAAAAGGTTCTTAAGAAAGTATAAATTAACTTTGGTTTATTATTCAGGATATTAAATAATGATCGAATCATGTCAGACATGAGGTAAGGGAACTTCTTAACCCAATTTCCGTTCTTTGGGTTGATCTTCTCTTTCTTGTTTATGTCCTTCATTGATTATGTGGGAAATGAATTTTTATATATTATCATGTATTTATACTTTCTTTATGTGACCTTATAGTGAATACACTTAAGTGATCTATTTTATTTACAAAAGGATCTTTGTGAGGGATAACTATTCCAGTCTTGTTCTTATCCGAGATTGTCATTCTTAAGTATTTACTGGGGTTATTGTTATCAACCATGCCCATGTTTTCCAAAAATGTTTTCATGTATTTTTAAATAACTTTTACCCATTTTTAAAATTTACCACATGTTATAAAAGGAATCTTACTTTGTTTACCTCATGGGGAACTTTTTGACTTTTCCGACAAAAGTATGAGAAGAATGTTATTTTTAACTTATACGGTGTGAACAGATTTTTACGGTTTAATAATGCCTCATTTTCATGAAGCTTACTCTACAGGAATTTTTGACTATTTAAAAAAAATATTTCTTTTCAAATTGCATGGAATTTTTTGAAAATAAAATGATTTGGATGAACAAAGGATATTTTCTTCACGAATTCATTTCAAGTGTTTTATCAAAACCATTTTCCATCTATGATGAAATTATTTCATATGTGTATGTTTCAAGTATAATGTTTCTATGATTTAAATGGTTTCACTTTTCTTATGATGAAATATCCATTTGTTTTGTATGGATTATGTGATGATGGGATGACGTTTATGAAACCCATTTTATTCTTTGGGTTATGATGAATGTTTTAAGTTTATTTTGTGGCACAAGCCAGAATTATTTCATTATGAGATGGGTGAGACCTATATATCCCTCCAATGCATTGGGTAAAGATTTATATCACATGATATAGACATGGCTGGAATGGTAAGTTAATACATTTCAGTGTTACAGGACTGAAACGAGGAGTGAACTCGATTTAGAAAGGGACTATGTCCACTAACATGGTCTTGGAAGAAATGCCTTGGCTACTATGGAAATCATAACATGTGCTTAATGGTTTCCACAGTTAAATGTTTTATTCTCATTCTATTTAGTTAGGATTAATGTTTCTTTATGATCTACGCATTACGTACTACCATGTTTTACATCATTTCTCAAGATCCTGATTTTTAAACATTATTATCATGTATTTAAGTTCAAACGTATATAATTTTTTTTATTTGATCCATGCTTACCCTTACTGAGCATTTGAGCTCACCCTTTTATATGTTTTCTTTTCCCTAGGATTTAAATAAAGGTTTTAGGTAAGAAAAAAAGGGGAAGATCTTTATGGGAGATGTTGAAGATCTTTCACCATGATTAGAAGATTGTGTTCCGAGTTTCAAAGGACACTAAACTATTACGGTCCTTGAGTGTCGGTTCTTGTTATGTATTAAGTATTTCGAAAAAAGTAATGTAATGTCCATGTACGTCATGCTTTGGGTCTCTACAGTTGGTATCAGAGGAATGGATTAGTTAACCTTTGGAAATAAGGATGCAAAATCTTTAGTGGGATCCCTAGAGATATTTCTAATGTATGTCTATGGATGTCTCTACGGTTAAGTATAAGTATAGGTTAGAGTCCTAGAATTTCTCTAACGATCTTAGAATTAAACCTAAGATGTTAGATATTAAAGGTACTCCCCCTTTCTTATGTTGTTTCCCCTAGCATGATTTTTTCCTCTAACACAATTCTTTTTTGGTTTTAGATGTTGGCTAGAACCCGAAGGAACCGTGTTGATCAAGGTAGTGGACAATGCAAGGATTGCCCTCCTGAACAACCAAATGTGATGGGAGATGGAGTGGAAAATATTATTACTATACTAACACAAGCTGTGAATCATTATGGATTTCCAAATGATCGGAGAAGGGAACAATATTCTATTGAGTCCATCATGAGTTAACGTCCACCTTCTTTCAATGGGTCTTCTGATCCAATTTTTGCTGAACAATGGATCAGTAGAATTAAAAATATTTTTTCCATACTACGCTGTTTAGAACATGAAAAAGTCATTTTGGTTGTTTAACATTTAGAAAGTGAAGAAGAACAGTGGTGGACTCTAATTAAGAATAAATGTCCCCAAGGTGAAATTGAATCCGTGGAATGGGACGAGTTCAAGAACTTGTTTTTCAGTAGGTACTTCCCTCATATTATTCAAACAAAGATGGAAAAGGATTCCCATGAGCTTATGAAAAAGGATAATGAATCTGTTGGAATATATGAAGTGAATATTACAAGGCTTGCGATTTATACATCTAAATTTATTATCAAACCTGAAAGTAATGTTTAACGGTTCTTCAGTGGCATAAAACCAAGTATTCGAATGGAATTAGCTATAACAGACATCAGTAGCTATAAAGAAATTGTGTGTTGTGCTATCAAGGTAGAAATGGAAGTTGGTGTTACATATCCATCTCATGGTTTTGACAAGAAACGAAAGATGGAGTTAAAGGAGAAATCTCAGAATAATGGTGAAAAGAATATGAATGTTTATTTATTCTGAAAGTGTGGAAAGAAGCATGGTGGAGATTTTCATAATGGGACTAGAAAATGTTTTAAGTGTGCAGAATAAGGTCATCGGGCAGCTGAGTGTCGAAGTAATGGAAAAAGGGATTCTAATGATGTGAATAAAGAAAATACTACAGAGAATGCACCACCAACATGTCAATGCTTCAAGTGCAAGGAAATGGGGCATTATGCTAATCAATGCCCAAATCTAGGGGTTAATGATGATCAACTTGAGCAACCTATTAAGGAAAATGATAATGGTAAGTCACATGCGATCACTATTTGTGATGTTGAGTATGAAAATGATGTATTTTAATGATTAAGTGTTTATTTAATGGGATTTCAAAATAGTATCATGGAATCTCATTTTTGGAATCGTGGAATTTTGGAATATCTATGTATTGGATTTCAATAATTATATGGTACCGGTAACCATGAAAAGTGATTGAAATATTTATGGAAAGAAGGTGATATGCGCATAATGAAGCGATAATGAAAAAATGAAATGATCTCATGACTGATATAATGACAAAGTTATATCATGGTTTGAGTATATAGAAATTTTGGGATTTTGGTATGTGGAAAGTGTTAAATATTGACATCATTCATGTTTTCACTAAATTTCAATGAGTATTCATTTTTCAAGAGAATACATGACTAAGGTATTCACATGTTAGGAATGTGACCAAAAAAAAATATATCTTATGATATATGGGGGAAATTGAAAGAATTCACATGCTTGGTAGATGAAATATCTATTAATCGGACAGAAGTATTTTAGATAAGCCTAAAGTATGGAATGTACATAATATTGTATTTATTAAGGATATAACTTTTTGTTTTTATTTATGAAATGTTAAGATAGTATAGTTTTATAAAAAGTAAAACATGCAGGATGGGTGACAACCCGTCACGTCAAACAAGGTTGCAGGAATAAAACCCACAACCGAAGTGCGACCGGCATTTTTCTCCTACCATTGTCCTAAAGGAAGTACCTGGATAGTATAAACTAGTTTTATTTTATTAAACATTATGATAGTTAAGGGGTAAGTCCATTTTTGGGATCATATATGATTAACCTCACCATAGATGGACTTATGAATATTTGATAACTATTTCTGATCTTTTGTTTGAGACAGATGGAGTGAACCATCATTCTATCACTTGATCTGATAACACTTCAAAAATGAAAAATTCAACATCATTTTTTTAAGAGATGAAGTGCAAATTGTTCTAGGCATGAAAAACGGTGTGGTTGTACCTAAATAAAGTAATTATTTCTTCTGATTAAATTCTTTGACTTTAGGGAAATCATCTTGAAAGCCAAAACAATTTTCCTAGTGCCCTTATATCTGATGAATCAGATGGTACCTTAGATCATCACAATTTTATGGCTTTGTGATTGTTGGATTTTTCATAGCCCTGTTCTCTACCACTCTCCATCAGAACATGATGGTTACATTTCTCTTCCATATCCATATTTTTACCTATGATCCCCTATTTGGGAACCCAAGTGATGAGTTACTTTAGTTATCCATTTTGTTTCTATCATTCAGTTTTAAAGTAAGTTTTAGTATTCCTTTTTACGATGTGGGTTTCTATGAAATAAACTCTCAAGTAATAAACCATTTATAACCCCGATGAATTTCGAGGGAGAAATTAATTTTAAGGGGGGTAGAATGTAACACCCAAGGATTTTATGAAAAATATTATTTTAGTTTCATTGATGTATTGTGTTGTACGCTACACCAAGATTAACTTTCACTATATGAAACACCGTATTAGCTTGCAGTATACCCAACACTATTCTTGGATCATGTTACACACAATTTCAATTTCGTTTGATAGAAGTTATTCTACACAAAATTGAGTGTGTATATATATATTTATATTCAATGTATAAATTAAATATGGTTGGATTCTGTTATACGAAACAATGAAGGAGTCTTTCACAACACGCAACCCTGACTTTTCATGCATTACACACAATCGTGACCTTCCTCGATAGTGTGTGTTGTACACAATACCAGGTTTTACTAAACAACGACATATGGTTATAATATTATTTTGCACTAGTTGTTATGAATATTATTAACTAAATTTTTAATTTCATAACATTATTATTCACCTTACACATTTTCTAGAACATGGTTTGAGAACAAAATGAATTTTTTGGTAAAATAAGTATTTTTAAAAAAAATGTAGTTTTTCCGCCTTTTGATGGCGCAACCACATTAAATCTAGTTTTTGACATTTTTATAAGATCAATTTGTCAAAAAAATTCTAACTTGGAATCAGTATATAAAAACTTAATTTGGATAAATTTTTCATATTATTCTTATAACATACATATTTTAATGAATACTAAAAACAAGTTATATTTTAATTAAAAACAACATTTTTCATCGCAATACATTATATAGTTATATTATCTTTTTAATTGGATTTAAAGTGTAATTATAATATATTTTTACCATTTAATCCAATGTTGGTCATTGGAATTAATTTTACTTTGAAATTGGACATAAACAAGTGTCGATCTTTTGATAGTTATTGTTTCTTAAAAACTGGCTATATGTATTGATAACGGAAATTAATTTCAAAATTAATTAATTCAACTTATATGTTTTGAATTTGGAAAAATAGACATCATTTTTTAATTAGGAATATCAAGTATATCTTAGGCGGAATTATTTGTATTTTTCTGAAAAACATCAATTTTTTATGAATAGTGAAACCACTTAGTGGTAGTTAAAAAACAGAATCTTTCATTTAAATGAAATTTTACCACTTATGTGAATTGAATTTCCAAAATCCAATATACATGGTTTTTATCAAGAAGTAGAATGTGGTCCAATAAGAATAAAATTATTTTTTTCTAAATAGTAACTTTTGACTTTCATTTACTGTGGTTAAAGGTAAATAGGGTAATTCATGGTTAAAAGAGTATTATAATATTTCAAATTTACCTTAAAACTTGTCCTAACCTTATAGTATGAGTGTTGTCCGACCATCGGCATCCTTGAGTCGATTTTGGGACAACATTGAGCCACTTGGTAGTGATAATGACAATTTGGATTAATTAATTTAATGTAAAGACAAAATTGACATTAACAAAAATCGTTTAGTAATTAATTTTTATAATGGGTTATATAAATTATATTTTAGACTATAAATATTAATTAGAAAAATAAATATATTTCCTAAATTATGGTATTATTTTAAAAAAATTAGACATCAAATAAATTATATTATTTATGACACAACAGTGTTGCAGTATTTACCTTATTAATAAATGATTTAAATAAATAAGATTATAATGATTAAAATGTTATCCGAAACATGTCCAATTCTGATTGGATGATTTTATTTCGACCCTGAGTCATCTTATCTTCAAATTTAATTATTTTTTGACCTTTTTCATTTGAAGATAAGTTTATAATAAAAGAATATTTTCATACATTCTAAAAGAGCCCCTCCTCCCCCTTATAAAAGGAGACCATTTTTATCCAATTACTCACACCTCTCAAGCCATTTGTCTCATCCAAAATCTTCCCAATTAAGCTCCCTATATTAAACTCCTCCCCTTAAAATCCTAAACTAGTCTTAAGGCACTTCAAGAAGTCCATTCGGTTCAAACCAAAGGAAGTTACTCAAGTTAAAGGTAACAGTTTCTCTTAAATTGTTTTCTTTTATTCTACTTCTCCATACCCTAAAATACTTTTCATCCTTTATTATGTAAAAAAACTAGTATCATCAATATAATAGGATGTTTTTAAGAGAATTATTATAACTACACTTACACACACCTCCATCTAATGGATGATGAACATAATGTTTCTATGAATGGAAAACTAACGCCTCACGAAACGATGATTGTTCGATTTTCTCATACCACATATCATGGTGGCCATTATGATGGAACTGTATTTATATATGATATATAATATTTTTTTGATCTCCTTATTCTTCTTTACATCCCAATTATATCAAGACATTATGGTTTCCATAGTGGGTAAATACGATAATCTCATTTGAGGAAGGGCGGACTATCGCCCCACTCAAAGTTATGTGATTCGTTAATGCCTTATGTGAGATGTATAAATAATGGAGTTAAGGATATTATATATGATATTATACTGGAATTACAATATACATATGTAACATTATGGTTTAATTCCATTAAAATAAGAAATAGAAATGAAAGTAGCGTTAATGCGTATGTACGACTTACCGTCTCCATGAACGGTGCATTTCATTTCATACCTCTATATGTTATGTACTATTATAAATACATTTATATTCTAGATATATATGATATATCTGATATACCAATCATGAATATCATTCTGGATATAATGAACCTTTTACCACATGAACTACATGTAATTATAAGAAGTCCATTTTTGACTCAAGTACCAAATATTGACAAAACAAAAATTATTAACATAAATGGTTATATAATGTTTATAACATGGTAATAAGTGATATAAAAGGAATAATAAACTTGATAAAGGTTCTTATGCAAGTAGAAATTATCATTGGTTTATTATTCAGGAGATTAAAGAACGATCAAGTCAAGTCAGACACGAGGTAAGGTAACTTCTTAACCCAATTTTCGTTCTTTGGGTTGATCTTATCTTTCTAGTTTATGTCATTCATTGATTATGTGAGAAATGAATTTTTATATATTATCATGTATTTATAATTTATTTATGTGACCTTTTATTGAATACACATAAGTGATCTATTTTATTTACAAAAAGATCTTTGTAATGGGTAACTATTTCAATCTCGTTCTTGTCCGAGATTGTTATTCGTAAGTATTTACTGGGGTTATTGTTATCATCCACGTCCATGTTTTCTAAAAATGTTTTCATGTATTTGTAAATCCCATTTACCCATTTTTGAAATTTACCAAATGTTATGAAAGGAATATTACTTTTTTTACCACACGGGGAACTTTTTTACTTTTTAGACAAAAGTATGAGAAGAATGTTATTTTTAACTTATACGGTGTGAACGGATTTTTACGGTTTCATAACGCCTCATTTTTATGAAGCATACACTACAAGATATTATGTCTATTTTCAAAAATATACTTTTCTTTTAAAATTTCATGGAATTTTTTGAAAAGAAAATGATTTTGAAGAAGAAAGGTTATTTTCCTCAAGAATTCATTTCAAGTGTTTTAACAAAACCATTTTCCATCTAAGATGAAATTATTTCAGATGTGTATGTTTCAAGTATAATGTATTTATGATTTACATGGTTTCAATTTTCTTATCATGAAATATCCATTTGTTTTATATGGATTATGTGATGATGGGATGATAGTTATGAAACCCATTTTATTCTATGGGTAATGATGAAGGTTTTAAGTTTATTTTGTGGAACAAGTAAGAATGATTTTATTATGAGATGGGTGGGACCTATATCTCCCTCCAATGAATTGGGTAAGGATTTATAACTCATGAGATAGACATGGCTGGAATGGTAAGTTAATCTGGTTCATTGTTACAGGACTGAAATGAAGAGTGAACTTGATTCAGAAAGATACATTTTCCACTATGATGGTCTTAGAAGCAATGTCTTGGCTACTATGTAAATCCTAACATGTGCTTAATGCTTTCCAAAATTACATGTTTTATTATCAGGCTATTTTATCAGGGTTAGTTTTTTTTATGATCTATGCCTTATGTACTTCCATGTTTTTCATCATTGCTCACAATCTTGATGTTTAATCATTATGTTCATGTACATAAGTTCAAATGTATATGATTTGTTTTATTTTCTACATGCTTACCATTACTGAGCATTTGATCTCACCCTCTTATATGTTTTCTTTTCCCCATGATTTAAAGATAGGTTTTAGGTAAGAAAACAAAAAGGGGAAGATCTTTATGGGAGATGTTGAATATCTTTCACCACGATTAGAAGATCGTGTTCCGGGTTTCCAAAGACACTATGCTATTACGGTCATTGAGTGTTGGTTCTTGTTATGTAATAAGTATTGCAAAAAAGTAATGTAATGTCTACGTACGTCAAGCTTTGGGTCTCTACAATGGAAGAAGGGGAATCAATACTCATGGTAAAGGTATGGATCTCCCTATAGTGCAAGTCAACACATTCAATGTTAGAGCAGATCAGATCATGAACATATTAGGAAAACTCACTCAGGTTGTAACGAATAAACATTACACACCTATGTTGGATCATTTTAGGTGGCAGAAACCCCCATATTTTAGTGGGACTACTAACTCAGTGGATGCTATGCAATGGATAATGTCCTTTGAAAAGATATTCATGGCATTAAGATGTAATGAAAATTAAAAGGTAGTATATGCAGTGTATTGTCTTAAGGGCGACACTGATCAATGGTGGTCCTTGATTTAAAATACCATAGAGGAAGAAGAAATAGAAGATATGGAATGGAGTCATTTTAAGGAAATATTCATCAAAAAATATTTCCCTCATGGGAAACGAATCAAAATGAAGTGGATGTTCCTTGGATTAAAACAAAGGGAAGAAGATAGGGTTACAGAGTATGAGGATACCTTTACATGGCTAGCGAGGTATTTCGTAGATTACGTACATGACTCGACAGACATGATTGATCATTTCTTTGAAGGTCTTAAGCCAAGTCTTCTAAGGGCATTGGATTCTCAATAATTTTCAGCATATGATGAAATTTTATAATGTGCAATCAAAATAGAGAGGGAATTTTCTAGATCAAATCTTTTCAATGGAAAACAAGATATGAAGTGGTACTCTGATAAAAAAGAAAAATGAGAAGCACCAAAGAAGAGAATGGGAACAAAGCTATTCCCATTATGTGAGAACTATAGAAAGAATCGTCTCTGGAAATGCTTGAAAGACATGGGAGTCTAATATAATTGTGGAGAAATGGGTCATCTATCTGATGAATGCAAGGGAAAGAAACAATTCAATGATATTCAATGCTACAATTTCAAAGAGATGGGACACTATGCAAATAAGTTTCCTAAGCATTATAGAAACTCAAATCAGAAAAGGCTGAGAGAGAAAGAGAGAGACTTTGTGTTTAAAACCGTGGAGGTTGAAGTGCTTAATGATGTGGTGGAAGGTACTTTAATTGTTTCCATAATCATAGCCAACACATTATTTGATTCTGGAACATCTCATTCATTTATATCTTTCCATTTTTCAAAGTAAATTACATATGTCCAATTTGATTAAATAAAGGAGTTGTCAGTAAAACCTTCTAGGGGATTTATCATTGCAACCAAGGAATGTCGACTAGACCCCCTCCAGACACCAAAATATGCTCTAGTTTCTAACCTTATCATCATTCCAATGACTGAATTTGATATTATTCTCGGTATGGATTGGCTGTAAAATTATGATGCGAAGATTTATTGTAAGAAGAAGGAAGTTACATTTTTTTAAAATGTTATAGAATACCTTATATTTAGGGTAGAAACTTCACCACCTGATTCTTATCAAGAACCACCCCCAGTAGCTCTTCTGAATTCAATACATGGAGAGGAAGATAAACCAATATCTATGGGTGTGGAAATAAATCTTCAAATTGAAGATGTGCATATAGTGAAAGAGTACATTGATGTGTTTCCATAGGATTTACCTAGACATCCTCTAGAGCGGGAAGTTGAGTTCTCTAATGATTTAATTACTAATGCAAGACCTATATCAAAGAGTCCATATAGAATGGAAACTGTGTAATTTATAGAGCTAAAGAAACAAATAGTGGATTTGAGTAAAAAAGGATTTATTTGACCTAGTGTTTCTCCATGGGGAGCCCCATTCCTATTTGTCAAGAAGAATGATGGATTCATGTGGCTCTGCATTGATTACAAGGAAATCAATGTTATTTCAATAAACAATAATTATACTCTACCCCATATTGATGATTTAATTGACCAAATTCATGGAGATCAATACTTTTCAAAGATTGAACTTCGATCCGGATATCATTGGTTGCATGTGATGAAGGAAGATATTCCTAAGTCAACATTTCAGACCAGGTATGGGCATTAAGAGTTTACAGTGATGCCTTTTGGACTAACAAATGCTCCCTTGGTATTCATGGATTTAATGGATAGAGTTTTCAAGGAATATCTTGATAACATTGTTGTGGTATTCGTCGATGATATCCTCGTATACTAAAAAAATCCATGAATACCATGAGAATCACTTACGGGTTGTTCTGATAACTCTTAGAAGAAAAAAATTATATGGGAAGTTTAGCAAGGGCGAATTCTGGCTTCAATTAGTTTCTTTTCTAGGCTATATTTTCTCTAAGGAAATAATCCTCTTTGATCCCATGAAGCCGAAGGAAATCCCTGATTGGGCCATTCCCACAAACTAAACTGAGGTACACAATTTTATTTGCATAGCAGGTAATTATCGTTGTTTCATTCAGAATATTTCCCGACTAGCTAACCCGCTAACCAGACTCACACGTAATGGAGTTAAGTTTGTGCGGATAAAACAATGTACAGAATGCTTCGATGAATTGAAAAGAATATTTTTCAATACTCCAATATTGACTCCTCCATCTGGAGGTGATGGATTTTTAATATATAACGATACATCAATGAATGGACTGGGATGCATCCTTATGAAAAACAATAAATTTATTTCTTATGTATCAAGACAGTTGATGACTCATGAAGAAATTATCCAACTCAAGAACTTGAGTTAGCACCCATAATATTTTCTTTGAAAATATGGAGGAATTATCTCTACAGAGACAGAAGTGAGATTTATACGGACCACAAAAGTTTGAAATATATTTTCGCACAAAAATAACTCAACATGAGGCAAAGAAGATGGCTCGAGTTACTCAATGATTACAATTGTTCAATACACTACCACCCAGGAGAGGAGAATAAGGTGGAAGATGCATTAAGCAGGAATGATCATGGCCTTATGACTCAAATGAGGATTGAAAGAGATCTTATGTTCCTGGATATACTGAATATGGATATGGGAATTGTTATGGAAGGAGAAACATCACACCTCTTCCAAATGATTTCTAATCCATCTTTACTAGAGAAGATAAAAAGTTCATAATCTGATGATGAGAATATGCACAATAAAATTAATGCAGTCAAGGATGGGATACTGGTAGACTTCGTGTAAGAAGAAGGAGTCATAAAATTTTGGAAGAGGTTATGCATTCAATCAGTAACTGAGCGAAAACGGTAACTATTGGACAATGCTCATAGAAAAAATTTCTATATACATCCGGGTATCACCGGGATGTATAAGTATCTGAAGGAATATTTTTGGTGGGAAAATATGAAGCGAGAAATTGCAGACTATGTGTCAAGGTGTCTAGTTTGTCAACAAGTGAAGGCAGAGAGACAACATCCCAAAGGGGTGATGAAACCTCTACATATTCCTATGTGGAAGTGGGATAACATTATAATGGATTTTGTCACCAGAATACCGAGGACACTTAGATGGAATGATGCAATATGGGTAATTGTGGATCATCTCACTAAGTCAACATATTTTGTTCCAATAAGAGAGAATTTACCACTTGAGAGCTTGGGAAGACTTTATATTAATGAGGTTGTAATACTTCATGGTGAACCAATATCAATTGTCTCTGATTGAGATCCCCAGTTTACCTCAAAATTTTGGAAAATTAGCCAGAAGGCTTTGAATAATGAGCTTCGTATGAGTTCTGCATATCACCCACAAAGTGACAGACAGTCTGAAAGGACTATTCAAACTCTTGAAGAAATGTTGAGATCATGCTCTCTTGACTACCAAGGTATATGGGATCAATACTTTCCTTTGGTGGAATTTTCATATAATAATTGTTTCCATTCTAGTATTTAAATGGCTCCATATGAAGCATTATATAGAATGAGATGTCGAACTCTAACTTATTGGGATGAAGTTGCTGAGAGGAAACTTATAGGCCTAGAACTTATTGAAGAGACCACGTCATAGGTGATGAAAATACTCGCCCATCTTAAAGAATCCCAAATTAGGCAGAAGAGTTATGCTGACAACCGGAGGAATGACATGGAATTCCAAGTGGGGGATCATGTATTTCTGAATGTATCTTCATGGAAGGGTGTTTTAAGGTTCGGTAAGAAAGGGAAACTGAGCCCCAGGTACTTCGGACCATTTGAAATTTTGGGAAGAATCAGATCTCTAGATTACTATTTAGTGATGCCACAAAATCTCCCCATAGTTCATGATGTGTTCCATGTATCATTGTCAACAAAGAACATGCAATACCCAATGCATGTACTCACATATGAAGAAATAGAATAGGAACCTGATTTGTCATACTATGAAAAGCCTATCAGGATTCTTGACACATGGGAGAAGGTATTGAGAAATCGAACAACTTGTTTAGTAACAGTTCTTTGGAGAAACCAGAATATGGAGGAAGCAACATGGGAACCATAGGATGTTATGAAAAAGAATTACCCAGATCATTTTGGTGGGCTTCATACATAAAATTTCTAGGATAAAATTTCCAAATGAGGGAATAATGTATCACCCATAACATTTTATGGTATGTTTCTCTTAAATAAATTCTATTCATCATTGTGTTCCATTGAAACAATATTAGGTTATTTAGAAGATAGTCAGAACATATCCATTAAATATAAATTTTCCACTTCTATGTTTTGAATTTCGAAAATTAGTCATCTAGAGTTGTGATTAGTAAGTCATTTGGAGTCTAATAGAAAAACTAGATTTTTGGTGAATTGTAACATACCTTTATGAATAGTAATAAGAATAGTAATAAAGATAGTAATATTACCGTTATGAATAGTAGATAATAGAATTATTTTATATTCTTTAGGCAATAAGATAATGAGATCTTAATAAGTTTTTCAATGATAAATAAAACTTATTGCACCTTTAAGATTGTTTTTTTCTAATTAACTATGAATATTTAAAAATTAAATTAATAATATTTAGAAAATTAATTTTGAAAAATGGTGTTCATTTTTGAATTCTACATGTCGAAAATGGTTAGGGTAAATTTTTTAGATTTTTCTGAAATTCTAGATTTTTTTATGAATAGTGATATAGGATAAAATACCTTATATACAAATTATCAGTTTAATACACTATTTATGACATCACAATTGGTGTATGGAAACTTGGTTCAAACTCAAATGCACTTATTACTATTAGGTATCACATGAAACAACACTATTGTTTTTCTTGAGAAAAATAATAAAATAATGAATTAAATATTAAAAATTTACCCCTCTCCTCCACTATAAAAACCCCTCACCACTCCCTCTTCTCTTCACTCCTCTAAGCCTTGAAGCTCCTAAATGTTCTTCCCAAATACCCTTCCCTAGTACCTACCCATGACCATGAAGCTCTTGGTCTTTCCAAGAGATCAAAATCCCATCCCTTAAAGAGGTTCTCGAGGAAGTCATTTCAAGAGGTAAAACACCTGTCTTTTTCTTTTTGTTTCATTTGAATTTACCTTCATTTGTTATCCTCTCCTCATCTCCTATATCTGAATGATCATGATAACTACAATATAATCTATATACTGGATTTATATCATTTGAATGGAAGAATCATCATCAATATTCTTACTCCCTTCCTTTTATTTTTATCAAAGGAATCAACGTCCCTGAGGTTCCAATTTATAAACATCATGGATGACGAAGACTCGTTCTTCAATAATTCCTTCATTACTACTCCTAAAAACATATTTAAGGTTTAAACAAGTCATAATATATGTATTTTTATTGATAAATGTTTGGTAATCGTTCCATGTACATAATATGGAATAATAATTCATGACAAGTTTATTGAGCACAAAACTTCCAAGCCAAATTCAAGCGTTTATTTTTACCTCATCGAATGATTCATCCTCATGGTTTATTACCAGAATCATTATAAGATGTTTTATATCTATTTAATGTCACTAATAATGTATATTAATAATTCTTTATGTTTAACCATATTTCAAACCAACTTCGATTCATCAATACAAGTAAACAAATCATGAAATCAAGTAAGAAAATGTTTCCAAAACAATAAAATTTAATCTCTTAAAGCCATAAAAAGGCCATTAATGAACATAATAACGTTATACCATATCAATTAAATGTTTATTTGGATATGTAATAATTAATTATTGAATCTAAATTTTATTATTCGGGTAGTTAAGAACAATCAAGAACACCTTCGAGCTTAAGGTAAGGGATCCTCTCTCTCACTTTTGTTCAAGAACCTCCTCTATGCTGTTCTCTTTTATTTTTAATATGTAATAATGGGTTATGTTTACTCACCTTCCCCATACTTCCTATATGATAAATAAATAATGTTATAACCTTTTACCTCTCATTAAGACCTCGCAATAACACTCGTCACCATGCCGAAATGTTTATAAGGGGTTTCTCATCTCACTTTCATTTATGTGATATTTTCATTGTTCGCCACTTATTTCATTTATGTGGTATATGTGTACTAACATTTGATATATAATAAGATGATTCTATTTATATTAATGTTATTGAATTATTAATTTGAGTTTTATTATGTTTTGGTCATATGATTTGGCCAATTACATTGTGGTAAGAGTCTTTGTCTCAACTACTATTTTGTTGTGACAATCTTTGTATTGTGCACCAAATAATCCTTATGTGGTGTACCTACTACCAATTTGAAATAAAATTTCATTTAAAAATTATATTTATATTAAATATCCATAATCCCATATCATGGATATGTTTTTTTTCTAATCTTTATACCATTTTTACACACAGTGTTTATTTGGAGAGTTATTTTAATATAGATGAATCTGCATACTCTACTCTATACGGATGTTGAAAAGGCAAATAGATATTGTATTGAATCAATGTATAATTTTTTTGAACATATAGTGGTGGGTGGGGTCTGCAATATCCCCTCGATGCATCAGTAGGTCTCATGAGATTAATCAGTTAGGCGACAAACCCTTTGATTTTGTTTCCAAAAAATCAGATAACTTTCTACCGATAGAACTAACCCATTTGTACAGTATTAGGGTTTCATGTGCCAGATACATGACATCCAATTAATTATAATTCTCTATATTAATTATTAGTTATTATTATTATCCATGAGTTTTTTCACTATGAAAAAATCTATGGATGTAGTTTCATTCTCAGTCTATTAATGGCATTAGTTTTTCATTTATTCACCATGCCATATTGATAATATCAGATTGATTATGATTAACTAATTATTGTATTCATGCTTCTGCAATTTTTAACCATTATTGAGCATTTGAGCTCACCCCTTTCATTTTTTACATTCAATAGGTGACAAATAGGAGATTTTTTATTGAGTTCTGGTGGATGCAGTTTTTAGTTTTCGTTATGTATTGTATTTTTTAAAACTTTTCCAATATAATTTGAGTAACATCTATATATCTAGTTTCTTCAAGACTACTAAACTGATCCATCTTTTGGGATTTTCATTCCTTATAAGCATGAAAATATCACATGTAATGCACTGGCTCGAGTTTGGAGGTGTCGGGGTGTTACACCATAATAGGCAATAATTCCCCCCAAAACGGGTGCGGTGAGCCCGATTTCCCATCCACTAGACCAATGGAGTCCTAATTTGTCATTGGCCAAACAATTGTACAAAAAGCACCTACCATTGGAAATCATGTCCCTAAATCATGGATACCAGGGCCTTTGCGAGTTTGTACCTCCAAGAATAAACCTGTTGGAGACCATCTGAGGAGGAATGATTTCACAAGTACAAGACCCCATGCAATCACCTGCTGGGACCATCTTAATGTGGCATCTCCATTCTAGTACAAAATGGGTGAATTACTCTATCCTCATGGTGTTAATACAACCTTCCTTTAAAGGATAATGATGTATAATGGGTTGAGACAAAAGAAATGTTGAATATTACAAGAAAAACTCTCTAGAAAAATGGATGGGTGATTATTCTCATCAGACCATTTCCTCATCACCCAAAATGAACCACCTCAGAGGCGAAACAAAAATGGTGAACCCAAAATAAATCCTTAACTAAGGTGGTGGACTTACCCACCTAATACCCTTTTCCCCACAACAAAAAAATGGGGGAAGAGGGGTCAAGCTGAATCATCAAATATGTATATGTTTAAAAAAATAATGCTACTTAGATGAGTTTTTCTGCTCTCTATGTCATATATTCTTATTGTAGGTTCCCACACAGTGTCTTTTAATCCAAATTAAATCCCAATTATCGATGCAGACACACATGTCAGCGATCCTGTAATTGGTCGGGGCCCCAACGAAGAATTGGACCCCTCACATACCTACTGTCTTCAACACTTGGTATCCAATATGCAGATCAAAGTGTACCACCAAAACGGTACTATCCCCAAAGTGGAGGCTACAAAGAAAATTACTATGGTCTACAAAGGTTCTCCAGCCACCTCCTCAGCTGTGGACGACACCCAATTACATGATTGACCTGGTGGTTATCTCAACCCATTTCAAGAGCCTATCCCCGGAATGTGAAAATGTGTACCTCCCATATCGTAGGAAGGGAGATAAAGTCGATGTTGACAACTTCATATCAACTGAACATGGGTCCTACTCATGGGACCCATCCATTGAACATCACTGCTGACGCCGAATGACCTATCCTCCTTATGTTGAAGAGGACCTTATGCCGAGGGAACCTGCTCATGTTTAGGAGACCTGAGCCCCTCTGGCTGCCCGCCAATAATATATAATCAGTAACACACTATCACCATGGTTCCTAAATAGAAACTCTGCAATACTAACACGGTGACATCCAATAGGATAAAATACATCTCTTCCCCCTCTACTCAAGACTGCCACAAAAATAGGGTGCAACAATATGATAACATGCACATTCCTAGTAGTGCTCGCCGGTCCCGCCGTGCAGACAAAGTGGAAAACTACAAGCATATGTAGATACCTACTAACTAACAAAATTCTTATAAACCAAATAGGAAAACCGCCATCTATACACAGGCACAAATACATGCTGATTCATAAGAAGCCCACCATCCTAATAGGGAAGAAATTAAATATGAGCAGAGTAAAATTTTTGAGGATGCATAAAAATCATGTTTGGAAAATACAATGGAAATTTAGTAGTAGAAAATTATCCCTCTTGAATATAAAGAACTTTATTCAAATAAGGTAAAAAACAGAAAAGACAATTCATGGAAGACTCGTTCCTCTGTCCCGACACAGGAGAACTGCCTGTTTTTACAGGAAACTCATGGAGGACCGGAGTAGGCACAAACCACTACTCTGATATCAGAATGTGATTTCATACCAATTCCATCAAAATATGTATCTCAGGACATCCTAGAAATGATGGAAGATCATATGTCAATCCCAGACCATATCTTCCCAACATTCCATGACATTAATTCATCAGCATCAAAGGTGACATATGAGGCCCATAACCCGGTTTCCTCGAATGGAATGACTTACTCACAAAATGGGTTAGTCACTCTAGAGTAGTCATGCATTCATGATCTAGTACAGGAGGGTCGATGATAATTTCACACAATAAACAAACAAATGTATCGGGAAAAAATCTCATTCCATCTAGGGGATGTCAGTCCAATGTAGTGGCCACTCTAGGGCAGGAATATATCTCTTCCAAAACTCAAGATGTATTTCAGTGTATCACAGAGGCATCATGGGACCCAACAAGACAGTGACCCATATATGAAGGTCTTTACCAACATAATATGGAATCAGTTACCCATAAAAGAGTGCTCAAAATAAAATTTGCCAAATGAAACCAGAAAATGGGGAGAACATACATAATACTGGTCTGCTGGATGTTGAGATTCTTGATGCCCTCAAACATATATCCATTATGGCTCAAGATAGTGTTAGTACATTATCAAATTATGGATGTGGAACGAGAAGTCTTGAAGGACCTCCCCACAATGTCGTTACCAGAATCTCTGAGGGTCCTCTATATAGAACCCATGGGGGGCTCACTCTGTGCGCTAGGAATGACCGATCACGAGATCTTATCCCATGATGCACATCGGCATAACCCTCCCCTCGACTTGATGATTAGACAACAAGAATGTTCCCCCTTCCTTTCATCCTCCATAATTGTCCTCCCCAGGGTATATGATACAGATATGATTCAACCTGTAGTCGGACATCAAGTCATAATGGTAGTCCTCACCATGATGAGAGTCCTTGCAAAGTCCCTCCCGACAAATGATGTTTCTATAAAGGATATCCATGTTGTAACATCAAGAAAAATGAATTCCCTCCCCTCATTATAGTACATCCTGAAGGCCCTCCCCATGATTTTCACTATAGAAATTCTCCCTACATCCTGGAATCAAGTCATGATAGTATTCCTCTTCACCATAGAAGTCATCAAAAATGGAATCCCCTCCATAACATGATGATGCAAGAAGTTCCACCCATTGTTGAAACCCACCCGAAATGTCCTCCCCAGGGTATACATAGTAATGAAATTTCTCGTAGTCGAGCTTCAAGTTGCAATAGTATCCCTCTCCATTACATCACCAATTGTGATGATCCTCCATGCAACCAAAATTCACACTGGAAAGAAGGTCCCCCCTTCCCAGAAAAAATTTTAGAATGAATTATTTTTTTGAGGTGTTCAGAATGATGGATTTAGACACATTAGGCATTCCTTTTATAATGAGTGAGATTCTTTCTCAAGCAGAGGTTGGATCGGGTCCACACACTTCTTTTGAGCCACCCACAGTCTCTCTACATATCACGAAGTCTCCCACCTTCCCAAATGCTTGGAACGAAATTATTAGGAAACTGTCAAGTTGGGAATCTCAGGAAGTGGATCCCTAGTTAAAACTACAGTAGGATATGTTTATTGTGAGAACACAACTAGAAAAGGATAATATACTAGTGATGTATTTTCCTACATCTGCTTCTCACTTCGACATACCGGAAGAGCTATCTGGGGAATATATACATGAAATTTTCCTCAATATGTGGATGACTCATTTTCAACTAAAATAAAAAATCCTACCCTATGTTGGGTATGCGGATCATGTCAACATGTCAGGGGATGTGTACTGTCTAATCAACCTAGAAGCCCTCCCATCCGCATAGCAGCCATGATTAGAAAGGCAAATGAAAAACCCTGACCTCGATTGCCTCCAATCACTATATAAGTTCCATCACATCATAGGAGATTCCTCGACTGGAGTTCACTTTCAATGATGGGGAGAACATGGATGACTACACTTCCCCCCTCATCCCATCTGAAAAACCCCATTGGAAATGACAACTTTTAGTGTCATCACCAAAAGACAGAAATCAAGTGAAACCCCTTCTCAGGAAAGATGTGATGGTCAACAAAAATTGGTCAAGAGTGAATATCAAAAGAATTAGCACCAAAGTGATCATGCCATTGAAAATCATCGGAGTTAGGAGACCAATAAATTTTAACATTCTTCCCACATAAGAGAAGCCAACCAGCAAGCAGTTCTCATCTCATTAAAATATTGTAGACTCTATGCAGGCCCAATGCCATACTCAGCTCACACCCACACAAGAGTAAATGAAATTGAAAAGGTGTCAATAGTGGTGGTTGCCGCCAAAATTCAAGAACAACCCCAAACCATAGGGATGGTGTAATTTTTAAATCAAAATTTTCATGTAAGACTAACAAATCCAGGTCGTAGCACATCAACAGAAGAACAAGAATAGCCCTAGCCCACATAGCATGGGGTATTTTTACCTTATGTCCCTACATAGTAGACATCTGTATTCACCCATCAAGATGTAACGATGGGTAGAGGATTCATCTATTCTACCCCTTCTTGTGACTCACACTCTACACGAGAAAGGAGAATTATGAGGTTGGACCAGATCCCCCTTCAGGTCATCCTTCACTATAAAACCTGAATAATAACATGGAATGGAAGGGGAATGTCCAAAAAAGGACATAGAAGTACCTCCTACCACATAGAACCAGTTACAACACCCCCAATATAGTATGTATTGGTGAATTTGGTAAACTTCAACCCCATGGATCTCACAGAAAATGGAACATAGGGAGAGGAATAAATTGAATATGGTTCCCTCCAGATGCATCCCCCACCGAGAATGATAGATTGCATAATTGGAACAAGAGATTAGTCTTAAATTTGGCTGACCTCTAAAAAACCTCCATTACCTCTTCTGAAAAAACCCCAACAAGGAGGAGAATAAATCCCAGGTCATCTATGACCCACATTCTCCTCCCCCTGATAATGCATCCCGCACTCTCAAGGAAAGGTTCCCCAGACAGGAGGATGAAATGAAAGAGCTCAAGAGAATTAATATTGAGCTACATCGAGGGAGATACCACTCCGAATATGTTCCCCCTATAGAATGACAATAGTCATTCCAATAAATGGTGCCATTTCAACACGCACTCATCCTAGTGAATGAATCTATTCTCAGAGGTGTGTCAAATCTGGTATCAGGACTAGAAACCTTCTTAAAACTTTCCCTAGAAGAACATCAAGGCTTCCCTGTACTAGGAAGGTAGCCAGAGAATATCTAGGTATACCCGCAAATGATACCCCCAGCTAGTTATCCACCCCAAATTCTAGCATCATCAGCATGCTCAGCTTTGGACACTACCACACCATCTCATGATCAAACCTGGAAGGATTTCCACCAAGTTATCATGAACACTATCAAGAAACTAACTGCTCGAATAGAATCCATGGATGAGTGGTGTGATTCAATACAACTAGAGTGAAAACCCTACCCCGATTGGGTGAGAAATGTTCCACCACCACCGAATCTCAGAATCCCCATATTCTTAGTATTCAATGGATCAGGGGACCTGGAAAAACATTTAATGAACTATGACTCTTATTGTGACCACATGTTGGGAAATCCAGAGCATCAAGAATGAGTAAAACATAGGTTCTTCATATGAACATTGAATGGCACCGAAATTGTATGGTATACTAGTTTGCCCACAAATTCAATCACAGGCTGGGAGGTCCTTTGAAAAAAATTTCTCTCCCAGTTCAGATCAACATTTCTTAAGATGACGGTCGATGATCTCATGAACTGAAAACAGCAAGAGAACAAAAGATTCTCAGACTTCATTTCTAGATGGAAAGGCATAACTTATTCACTAAACTATTTTCTTCCCTTTTATCAAATTCTCTCCATGTGTATTGATAATCTTCGTGATGAATTACAATCCTCGCTTATCCGGGTGAAGTACACAAGTGGGTTTAGATATTTCAATGCCATTTCCCAATATATAGAAGACACCTTACAACAGAAAAATCGCAAGTCCTGAGTGGCCCATAAACCCCACAGAAAAGAACGGGAAAATATAAAGTGGATTCGGTCATGCTTAAGCCACACCCAGCACCAGCTCTAGTTGTGAGGCCCCCAACGAACCGTCCGAGACCTCAGGATACTGAAAACAACACCCACCTCTGAAAGATGTGCACAATGGTTATAATATACATCATTTCAAGAATGAATAAATAAATTATACTCGTTTCGAGATTACCAGGTCCGTGGATATTTCATAGCCGCTTTGAAATTCAACTTTATTCAACTACCAGAGCCAGAGCAATTTGATGATGTGGGACTCAAAGACCATCCTAATTATTTTCCTTATCATTGAATTCTAGTAAAAAACATCTAGGATTTCTTCTTCTTCAATGATCTCCTAAAAATGAAGGTGGATTCTTGGAAAGTCATGTTGGTCCTGTTGGCAGCACAGGTGGCATATGTTTCCATAAAGGACACAAGAAAAGAAGTGGAATGGAAAATAGTCTCCTGTAAGAAGGAGAAAGTGTTTGACAATTGGATGACCCAGAAGAAAGTCAACCCATTCCCTGGAATCCTATATGCATAGTTGAAACCACCAACCATGCCCCCAAAAGTTCCTAATACAACACATCTATTCTCCTCATCCTCACGGTCCTCCAAAGGCCAGAAGAGAAGAAAGAAAGAGAAAAAAGATTTTACACAACCAAAGTCGATGTTAATGTGGAAAATTTTGGACTTCATATCAAAATACATGGTAAAATGGGAACCACACTTCCGATTCGTACAATGGGCACCACCCCATCAAACGATACCATTAAAAGAAGACAATCAAACAGAAACATTGACAGATCAAGAACTGGTCTTCGGCTCCATTAATTTCATTCACATGATGGACCCATTCTCAGATTGAAACTATGGCCATGAACCCAAATTTCCCATGGCCAACAAGAGAGCCAAAGGAAGAGGCTGTAGAAGCTGAAGGTTTCGTGGAAGACATGATGGTGGAAGGATTCAAATTCCCAGCCATGCCATAACTCAAATCGTTAACATTGTAGAAACCTGCGAGAGGACCCTTTAGTAGAAAAAAAAGAACCGGAATTCTCCTATGCCCCACTAAAGGAAATATAGGCCTACTAATATTGTATTATCCATCAGGGGAAGAACAAATACCAAATATCTCAGGGAATGGAGGTGGACCAGTTTGGCCAATCCTGGAACATAATGAGTACAAGTAGCTCATGTCACAGAGGATGAACCCATTAAGTCCAAAGCCCATATCACTAAAGATTCTATGAAAGAGAAACCTCTAAGCTGGGAAGTTACGACCTTTAGAGTAGAATTATGATATTATAATGAATTTGGATTCAGTACCAAAAAAACGATCAATCTTGGATGCATTAAGCATGTCTGCATATATTTGGGAGGCACTCATCGAAGCATTACTATGTCCCCAAAATATCAAGGTTTATGTAGCAGCACCTGAAGTCTATTATGCAAAGACCAATCCTAAGGAATGTCATGTCATCATCCCCTTTACAAACAGGGTTGAATATTCCATCATTCAAGGGAACATCAAACCCTTATATTTTTACAGCATGATTAATGGAATTGATGAAAAAATGATTTTCATCGAAAATGGCTCTAGATTCAACCTACTCCAAATATGAATGCATCATAGACTAGGCTATAATGAAGACACCATGACACCCTACACCAAAACTCTTTGAGGATATGAACAAGTGAATAGAAACTATTGGGATAAATCATGCTTAAAACATGTCTTAGAGACCTCAAGTTAGATTCTATGTTCTTGGTAGTGCAAAAATTATAGCCTTCAATGCCCTGTTAGGGAGGACTTAGTTGCATCATCATTCCACACTTCCATCAACATACCATCATTGCGTCAAATATTGCACTATTGGGAAAAATGGGATATTTCACATCGATAAATCCTTGTTTGAGTCCTTTGAGACACATTATATCAACGCAGAGTTCTATGAATCAGATGAAAATCATCTTTCTTCCAACGATTTTGATTGGATTACTACCCCAAATGGATTGGAAACATCTCCTGCTGATACCCTCGATCATCTTGGGGAAGATTATGTTTTACACATCAACAATTTTGATTGCATAAGTGCATCTCCGGATGCAGAATAAATTTTCTGTATGATCTCCATTATATCATCCATGTCCAATGACATGGGAGAATGTTCTAACAGATGTGATGACATGAAATATCTATCAAATATGCTCTTGGCCCATCCACGGGGCCCCTAACTACCCTCTCCTAACTCACTAATGAAAAAGACGATTCATGTACCAACATTGGATAGTTCATAACAAGAATCATCTCTCCATCAGAAGAGGAAAATGAGGAAGATTATGAAGAATAAGAATAATAATAAGAATAAGACCTCAAATATTCCCCTCCTTCATTTGAAAAAGGATTCTCCACCAAAATCGATGAAATTAAAAAGATAAATCTGGGCACTGAAAATGCCCTGCGGCGCAGTCTGATTAGTATGGCTATGCTTGTTGAGGATCAGGAGGCATATTCCTCCTTCCAAAATAAAAATCAGGATATGTTTTTTATAATTACATAGATATGGCATGCCTCTATCTTGAGGTTTCCACTCATCATCTAGGCCAACCAAAAGACAAGCAGGGCTATAAGCTGGTAGCAAGAAGGACCCACCCAACGCATGCTGCCAAAATAAAGGCTGAAGTTGACAAGATGATAAGATCCAACATCATATGAGATGTAATTTATCCGATCTGGAAAGAAAGCATAGTCCATATCAAAAATAACAGCAGACATATTATAATTTACATTGTCTTTAGGGACCTTAATCGACATTGCCCAAAAGGTGATTTCCCTATCCTGGTCACATAATTGTTGATCGATGAAACTTTTAGATATGAGGATCTTTCTTTCATGGAAGGATATTCTAGATACAACCAAATCTGTATGGACCAAGGATATGAAAAACCTACTACTTTTATGGCCCCTCAAAAAGTGTACTTTTATAAGATTATTCTCTTTGGTCTAAAAAAAGTTGGAGCCAAATATCTGTCTGCCAGACATCGCATCTTTATGCACTTCTTTTTAATATTTGTTGAATGTTATGTAGATGATATGGTGGATAAATCACAAAAACTCTCAAACCACCAAGCTGATCTTGAAAGCGTCTTCAATAAATTGTGGCATCATAGTTAAGATATTAATCCTTTAAAAAGAATCATTGGTGTTACCTATGGGAAATTCCTTGACTTCTTAGTACGGAATCGCAACATCTAAGTCGACCCAGAGAAGACAACATACATCCATGGAATATCCCAAACTCACAACGTCACGAAGTTGAGATGTCTACAGTGGCACCTGGCCTACATTCGGCACTTCATAGCAAACCTGGGGGTAAATGTCTACCATTCACTAGGTTAATGATGTAGGGGGTTATGTATGAGTGGAACAATGATATCCAAGAAGTGTTTGAAAATATCAAACGATGTCTCTTAATCCCACTGGTGTCGATGTTGCCAGTTGAAGGGAGACCACACATTTTGTACATAACTACATTAGAAATTTCATTAGGTGCTTTCTTCAAATATAATAATGATTTTGGCAGTGAGAATAACCTATATTACCTCATCTAAATAATGATTGATGTTGAACCTCCATATTCAGAAATTAAAAATAACTACCTATATATAATATTCAGGGTTCAGAAACTTAGGCATTACCTTTAGCACCATGAGGTCCACCTGGTATTCTACTACAACCCTCTCAAATATATCTTCAATTGTTCCATGTTAAATGGACTCCAATCATGATGGTCCGTCATCTTACAACAATTTGAAATATGGTACATACCCCAGAATGCCATCAAAGGGTAGGCATAAATAGAACTCCTAGCAGAGCACCTCTTGGAAGAAACCACACCATTGGATGTCAAACATTCGGATGAAGAAGTGTTCTTCATCTAGGAGGACCCCCATACAAGTTAAATGTACATAGATGGTGCTTCCATAAGTACGACAGAGAAAACAATGGACGACCCCAATCGCAATAAAGTGTCTATAGGGATTACACTTCTATCCCCAAAAAAGTCCATCTTTCCTTACTCATTCCTATTTTTAGAAGGGTGTAAAAATAATAAAGTATAATTTTAGGCCCTCATTACAGGCCTGGAACTGGAACTTCATGTGAAATGTAAACACTTAAAAATAAAGGATGATTTAGATGTTGTCATAAAATAAGTCTATGGTGACTATTCCATTAAGAATGAGGTATTGGGCCCATTAATGAAACATGTTCTATAACTACTAGAAGATTTACCATTATAACCAACGTTGACCTATGTCCCCCAGTCTCAAAATGCTCTTGCCGATGCTTTCAAAAATACACCCACGACCTTGGCTGATCCAGACCAATATTAAATGGTCATTAGCATTTCCCACCACCGGATGATATTAACATTTATCTAGAGAAATATGGAGTAAATCAAGGAAATTAGCCCCATTTCTAATCCTTTTTTTCACACCACTGGGTTGATGATGCCCATTGAAAATTTCCTTCGGAAGGGGGAACTCCCACTAGATAGGGCTGGAAGGGAACATGTTTGAAGATAGGATGTCAGTTTTTCTTGTACAATGGGGTAAACCGAGAATATGTTCTCTACAAATAAGGAATTGAGAGAGCCCTTGATAGGTGCATTGATGAAGAGGAGACTAAATTCATCATGAATGAAGTACACACCTGAGCTTGTGAAGCACACCAATCAACAACCAAGATCTCTCCCCAAATACAAAGGCTTGGGTATTATTGGCCCACTATGATATAGGATTGTGCCTTATTTTACAAGAAGTTCCATTACTACTAGTTCATTCCAATTTTATAAATCGTCCCCCGAAGATACTTTATATAGCTATGTACTCCTGGACATTCGCCACCTGGGGGATGAATGTTGTGGGACCACATCCTCCCTCCACATTCAAACAATTCATGTTCATACTCACAAAAATAGACTTTATTTCCAAATGGGATGAAACCATACCCATTAAAGAATTTGGGGTTAAAAGTATCGTTATCATTGGTAAGGACAATATCATTACCATATTTGGTGTCCTTCATACAACACTAATGAACAACAACACCATATTCTACTCTACTGACTTAGACAAGTTATTCAAAGAGTATGGAATCAAAGCCATATGTTCATCCTACTACCACACAATAGCCAATGGAAAGATAGCTTGTTTCAACAACACTCTATCTAAAATACTCTAGAAGATGGTTGATAAGTATAAGAAATTGTGGCTAGACAAGATTTTTCATGTGTTGTGGGCATACAAAACCACGACTTGCACTGCCACCCAGGCGACCCCATACACACTGGTATAGGAAGAAGAGGTGGGTTTTCCTATCGAATTCCAAGTGCCATTACATAATGTGGCCATTTTCGAACCAATTTTTATAGACGATCAATATAAAAGATGATTTTTTAATTGGAGCTACTAGATAAAAATGGAGGAACACTTTACACCTTTAAGAAATCTACTAAAATCGAAGCACACAAACCTTCAACAAAAAGGTTCGCCTTCGATCATTCCTCGAAGGATAAATGGTGTTAGTCCATAGGACCCTTATGGTAGTCATGAAGAAGCCCCAAAGAATGAACTATTGTAGGAAGGACCATATATCAAACATAGGGTTTATTCTAATGGAGCATATTCCCTAATATCAATGGACGAACAACTCATCACGAATCCCATAAAATCAATGTTTTTGTAGAAGTAGTTTTCATAATATTGTGAATTCATGGTCCAAAATCTATGACCTTAAACTATGATTAGTTATACCATGATTTCATGGTCCAAACTCTAAGACCATAACCTATGAGTTGTAATACTGTGAAGTCGTGGTCCAAAATCTAAGACCTCACACTATGAGTAGTAATACCGTGAAGTCACAGTCCAAACTCTATGATCCTAAACTATGAGTAATAGCCCAATCCACATGATGTTAAAATGTAAGGAACTCGTCCCTAAAATATGACATTAAACAGTGACTCAAGTCCTCACTATAAGATGTTAAACTACATGTCACAAAGCATCCTAATCACATGTCAATAAATTGCATGATCTCTCATAGAACTACGCACTGCTTGATTCCTGCCCTCATTGGATATTTAGTGATGCATCAATCCTCAACCTTGGCCTAGCCCCCAAAATAAATTACCCTATCATATCATATATTTCCCCACACTAGTGTGGGAAACCATTGTCACTCCTTGTTTCTCATATCGAGTATAACTCACGTTAGCTTAGGATCCATGGAGAGGATTTATTTACACAAACATGTTATAGAAAATAATGGTAGAATCAACACACATAGTGAATGAAACTAAAATTTCCATACACATGAACTAAGTCAGATATGTATGAGGAATGTTCAAGAACTATGAATGGACTGATTCCTCCTCTTGCTGGATATGTATTGACACCCAGATTTGGAATCCCAGCCCATCCATAGAAAAAAAAATTATCTCACACGTCCCTACACATTGACCATGCCTGATCAGTATGGATAACTTTTAGAACTACATATGGCATGATTAGTTCCCTAGATGGATACGTAGGGACACTCAGATATGGAATCATGAACAATCCACTATAAAAAAAAATCCCATTTCCTCATTCATAGGCTAGACTTGTATGTGGATTCCATGAAAGTTCCAAACTGTATTACAGTAAACTGTGAAATTCTTCAAGAGTTAAGGGTGTCCTAGTTCTCAGTTTTAAAAGATCTCGCACATTCCCCCCACTCATGAGAAGCCAAATGATACTACATCCCCCTAAAAATATGAGTTAGATCTATGTGTATGTTCTTATATTTCACAAGTAATCATGATCTAGTTATTTACTCCATTCCCAAACACATCGTTCACACTTTTCAAACTCTGTACCTCAGGAAAACTTGGAACCCCATAATCATTCAAGGTCATCTGAGACAGAAGGTTAGTTTCCTACAGAAATTTTTTTTGGATATGCATGTCATGCCCCAATGGCACACATATTTTTCCTACAAAATAGCCACAAATCAAAGAAAAATTAGTCCCTAGGAGATTCCTCATATATGTATGTATGCCCAATGGATTGTAAGACCCATGTCATCCCTCATGATTCATGTTTCCCCTAGTACTATGGTTTACAACTTCAATCATCACTCACGTCTGAGGAATACTAGAACATACTGATTATGATTAACTCTAAGATATTAATGATCATTATAAAAGTGTAATAATCCTCATTTCATGACTTGAAACTATGGGGAATCATGTCCTCACTCCATGAAATTAAACTACAAGTCCAAAATTTTCTCTCTGTATAACATTAAACTAGATAGAATTCAATTTTTCCTATAGTTCCCACTGATGTGGATTTTTATATTCATTGGTAGGGACCTAGAATCCTATAATCCCTTATCTCTCACATCGATCATAGCTCCCATGATCTTTGGGATCATAGCAAGAGATGCATCAGGACATTGTGGGAAAACTATCCTATAATTTGGTTCTAGCATAACAACCGAAAAAGGGATTTCATGGTTCTCTTCCCCATAACGAACCTTATGTCCTGTCCATACGATGTTAAATGATGGGGTACCACAAATATTGGAGGAATTCCACACCCTGTGTATGTGTTAGATCTATGTATGGGATATCTGTTTCCCTGAGTAAATCGCATCCCAAATATATTGAATATATATGAATGCACTCCTACTATACCTCAAATATTGTGCTCTGAACGATCATGAATCTCCATAACCCTTAATGTCCATCTAATATAGAAGCCCACTGTCCTATAGACACCTTTTTTGGCTATGCACATCATGCCTCGGTGGCTCTGTATATGTTTCCCAAAAAAAAGACTTTCAATCAAAGTAAAATATATACCCAAGAGTGTCTTATCGTATCTTGGTACACCCAATGGATTCCAAGCCACATAAAATCCCACCTAATTCAAGGTCCCTCAAAGTTATGGATTATATTCTCATACATACACATATCTTGGATATATCAAAATATACGGGCTACATTCATCTCTGGTTGCTTCTGAGGTTTCTAACGATACCCCATCTATATTTTTGAAGTTGATCCATATACAAAAGAAGAAATCCCCCACTCATTTTTGGGTTTCCCATATAAGTTCAGCTAAAATATACCTTTTCATGTTCATGTCCATAGTTGTTCAAAGGTAATATACCTTATTCAGACAGTTACAAATCCCCATAGCCACCGGAGATTGAATACCAGTGTCCTGCAGACACCTTTGTTTGACTATGCACATCATGCTCAAGAGGCTCTGCATATAATGCTTATTAAATGGCAGTCAATTAAAGACAAATTCATTCTCAAGAGAGTCGTTTCCTATTTACATATGCTCAGATGTCTTTCATGTCTTATCACACCCCCAAATTTGGAAAAACTCTGGATAACGGATTTCGTACAATCATATTTCCAAATACCCCTAACATAAAAAAGACTTATAACTGAACAGACCATTCACCAGCTCTCCCTTACACAAGTAAGAACCATGCTGAAATAGTTTCCCACCCAAAGCCGATATGAATGTCCCTAATATTTTTGGACCCCATTACTAAGACCAATCAACCATTGTGGCTACCAACATCAAATTAAATTCAATGTGTTGAAAACCCTACCAGGACAATGGATATAGAAGGCAAATGTCCTGTAGACTCCTTTGTTTGACTATGGGAATCATGCCCTAGTGGCTCTGCATATATCACCTACAAAAATGCTTTTAAAAAAGGAATATTTTTCCTTAAGAGAGTCCTCTCCTACCTCCGTATGACTTAAATATATCCCGAGCCTTATGCATGTCCAGAATTCACAAAGGTAGGGTCAAGAAAAATCCTTATTCCATGTCTGAAGGATATTAGAACATTCTTGGCAAACGAATCATGAACGGGGCCCCATAGCCCATTAATTTTGGTCAAATTTTTTCTACCTAAAACATTATTAATAAGTTTCATTGAAAAAAATGTGAACTTCTAGAAAAAATACTCTATACATGCCAGAGGGAAAATCCGCAGAAGGAACCTCTGGGTAAAAGTTGAGTATTAGTTCATTAAAAATGTGGAGCCATCAAAAGAGACGTAAATCATGTATGTTTGAAAACACATAAAGGGAGGACTATAAAAAGGTCAATTTATTCCCGAAATCCCAAATCAAGCAGTCTTAGGCAGAAATAAGGGTAATAATGAAAAATACTTTTATGTTTGTGAGTTTGTTCCATAAAGCCACAACAATAGTTGAAAATGCTCGTTGTGTCCCGTAGCTTAGGAAAAAATTAGATTCCAAGTCGATTATTTCAGTTTACTGGTCATGGTTAAAAATTAATACTTGATTGAAATTATATTTATATAATTGATTGTGATCAATTGATATGAGAGGATATTAAAGATAAGAGTCATTCAATGGAATTTGGATACATTATATTTCCTAAAAATATATGGTGGGAATCCACATCCCAGAGCCTCTACTTATAAGAAAGATAGGACATTTATAAGAGAAATTCGATAGAGTCGTAGAGTTCATTTATGATTGAAGAGACTCCTGAATGGCTTGGTGAAGCTTTTATAAATCCACGGTCTCGACCTCCGTGCTCTCCCATAGTTCCCTTGTGTCCCTTATAGATTGAATGCTAGTCCTTTCTACTACTTTCATTTGTCATCACCCATCTTTGATGGTGATTGCGGCTCAGGACTACTCCTGTTTAAGACGCTCTATTTTCTAGATTTTTTTTCTCCACTTCCTAGTTGAGTTGTTCTATTAATGACTCATGCTTCATGAGTTTTTTTTTCAAACCTTGATACTATTTTGGAATGATTGGGAGATTTGTCAATAAGAATTTTACATATAGCAACAAGGTAAGTTGTCGACTCTACCATAGAATGTTGAGATTCATGCACACCAGTTAGTTCCTGGGTAGTGACCACCTACATTACAATATCATAAGTACCATGATAGTAAAATCCAATGAACCCTAGGACCTCAAAATAGAGGTGTAACTTTGAAAATTTCACTCGCATATCAGCCAATGGAGTCTAAGAAATTAATTTCCAAGTGTTCCTCCATACCATTTGCTAAATGGGATACTGATCAACCAAGATTTCCTGATCGGTCTTAGAGTCACTCCCTTTCGACAAAATTTAGTCAGAAATGAATGTTAGAAGATAGGGACATGATTAAATAGCTACATTGTGGCTCATACCTACAACATCCTTGTCTCTGGTACTTATAGAGGATGATAGAGTGGGGACGTCTGCCAATATTACTAAGGCTTGTGGTTGTGATGAGGATGATACGGTGGAGATTGATTCAGTACCTCCCTCCCCTAAAGCAGTACCACTATCTAAAAAAGGAGGTTCTACATATTCAATCATTTGTTGCACTCAGTGGTTACTCAGGAATACCAAAGAGTCAGGTCCAGATTCAGCCAAAAAAGTAGCCCTCCAGGTGGCCCTAAAAAGCTTGTTGATTAATATAAGGCATGTAGGGAGAGGCAGTCTAGATGGAGTTTTTGGTCCCAATATAATGGGGGTAGAAAACATAACTCCTCTTAGAACTGGTGAAAATGGAAGGTTAGCCCACTCCAAATTTTTCATGGTCGAAACATCGGCCTACCCTATTGTGACTTCCCCAGATCCAACCTGAGTAGGCGGAATATATATCTATGGAGTGAAACCCTCTACAATGGAAAATTCCATTCGATCCGGATTGATTTTCTCTTCTATATTTGATGTCCCTCTAAAATCCCGCAAGGATTGGGGCTTCCACTAGACTCAACCTCTTCTATAATGTCTACCCAGTCTCTCTCCATGAGAGTCAGCTCAGCATGGTTATGTGAGCCATAAACATCTATATGTCATTCTATTATTGGGATAGTGATTGTTTCAGCAGGAGAAGAATCTCTTGAGGGGTCAATAGCACCCTCGGTCTTTTCATATGGCCTTTTTCCCCTATTTCGGTCAGCTACAAAAGATGGAGTCCCTTCTTGTTCCCTAAAAGGGGCAGGAGATGTAGATTCCATAGTGGTCGTCGTCTAGTTCCTGATAGACCCTGTATCAAAGTACATATATATACTAGTGATTCTAAAAGATATGGGTACTTGGTTCAATCACCATGTGAATAGATAATTACTTGTGATCCACCTCTGAATGCACTTCTTTGTTTGGGTGGATTGCTTCTGTTTTTTTAATTGTCGGGGGGATTGCTCTGGAATAAGAGAATTAAGGGGAGATAGACGAGTAAATGATCAGGAAGGGTCCATAATAACTAATTCCATGTGTTATTGGGCTCTCGGGGATCCTTCTGTAGTACCCCTACAATTGATAGGGCACACTCCCTAACTGAAGTACCTCTAGGAGAATAAATATGGGAAAAATCCATTTCTCAAAACCCTGTAGGACCCTAAAAAATAAAAAGGGGATGGGGGATCATTAGAATTTCCACATAAAAATAATATAAGGTTATAAGTTACAGATAAAACAAATCCCTTCATCCTCTAGAGTACTTCCATCAACACCACATGATCTGACTAGTAATGTATGTCCGTGGGAACATGGATAAACCTTTCCATTTCATTCTAGCAGGCAGCCACCACCTCAGTCTCTCATTAGCCAAAATTCTACTAGGATAAATAGATCCCCCAAAACCCCGAAGTTAAAAACATACCTCTTGAAGAAGCCTATGTATATATTCATTTGATGTGATCTCCCTCAATTCATCCCAGACTCTCCAGGTGTCTGGGAATGTAGCCGTAATTGGGATGGACAACGCTAGAGAGTTTGTAAAAGGGGGCGAAGCTGGTTCTGGAAACTAGAAAAATTTCCTTAATATCCTTGAAAACTCAGGACCTTGAGAAGAGGAAAATTTATGAGACAATGGGAGCAAGTAAGAATATTTTTTTGGAGGCAGCCTCAATAGTGGATCCAACGACATCGTCATCCTCATCAATGGTTTCTGGTCGCAACATGGCATGTACCCAATGCGTGTACTCTTGGTGACCACTTAGGGAGTGGATGAGGGTATTGAGGTCCTTATGGTAGAAACTGACCCTATCTAGATCCTCATCAAATGAAATATTAGCAGGTGCTGACACATATCCCAAGCCAGTAAGAGAAACTTCTCTAGTTTGGAGGAGCTGCCATTAATCTTGAGGGGACCAATCATGAGTAGAAGCATGAACTTTTAAAATGTCCAATTGCATCCAGGCCACAGGAAAATTGGCCTTGGGGGGAATTGATGGTTACCTCTTAGCAGAAACATTAGTAGCTTGTTTGGCCTCCCATGATGTCACAATCCATTAATTCAAAATAGTCCTCAGGGGAGCCCATGGTCCTTCAAAAGTCTTTTCATTATTAAGAGTGTTAAAAATTCCATTTTTTTCTCCTTTCCCTTGGCCCTATATTCCTATGATGTTGTCATGATAGGAACTAGGTCAGATAATTGGCCATCAGGATGTGACATAACCCCGGACTCAGCCTAGTTTTAACTAGGAAAGGGCGTAGAATCCCTAGGATCCCGAAGTCTGACATGGCATTGGTTTTCCTCCAAAGTGAAAATTATCCATAATTGATGGGCTATCATAAAATTCATCTCCTAATGAGAAATTTTTAGAGAAGTAGGGTACAACATCTGGAAAATGATAAATTGACCACTAAATTGGAAAGGTGCATATCTGATGAAAATAATCTCCCCTCCGATACGAGAATCTAGGATGCCTTCTCCCAATGAAAAGAAGTGAACTCGTCTACAAAAGTCTTTAGATGCAATATTTGTAATAGAACAATTAGGGTAATCATAAGTATGATAAGAGAAACATTCATAAGTTTTGAGATAATCCATTAAGTATTGATCGTTATTTTTGGTTTTATCCTCTTGCTTTTCCTATGAAGCCCAAGCCATCAGCATGACCTTGCTGGTGCTCTAAAGATACGATTGGAGGGAGGAATTTGGAATTGGAAAGGAATTGATGGAGTACCCTTCTATGTGGTCTCCCATCCAGCCCCAAATAATTTTGAAGGGCCCAATCATCTTATAAGGTTCTCCCCTAGGTGATTCAACCCAGTAGGTTGTAAATCATGGGCATCACTGGGATAAAAAAATTAACAGATCAATCAATGACAAACTGAGCAACCATGATTAAGGTTGAGGCTCTTACACCACCATATTACCACATTGGTAAGAGTCAACCACTCAGAAACATGGCCAATAAATCCGTTAGTCACAATAATTGATCATTTTTAGGGATGATCATCCATCCCAATTTCTGAAAATTCCCCTCTTTTAGGGTGGGCCAATAAGTACCCTCTCACCTCTAGGTGGTATTGGTATGACAATACATGGGTCTCTATAGATTATTCTCTAGACTACTATTCTTAAAAAAAGTTCTAAACCATCCATCAAAGGGAATTTCTTGATTCAAAAGAAGAAATATTTCCTTCAAGGGTGTCTTCACTTGAATGATGAGTTTCATGGACAATGGAGGGGTTCTTCCCTCATCATCATAAACAAAGGATGGAGGTAGGAATTCATCATACATGTCCCTGATGATAGGGAATCCTAAGATTAGCCAAATGTCCCAAAGACTGATGTTGACCTCCTCATGGGTCAAATGGAATGAATTGGTTTCTAGAGTCCACCTTCCCATGAGCTATGAAAGAAGGGGAAAAGGACGGTTGGTTTATGTATTAGAAAACCAAGAAGCCTCATATTTTCCTATAGTCTGCATCTTGGATATGAATTACTCGAAACTTCGGGGAACCAAAAAATCTACCCCCAGTCCAAGCCAAATGATCCTATAGAGCGAAGATTCCGCATGATTGATCAACCATGCTACTAATTCACTATAGATTTCTGCACAATGCTTTGGTAACAGGGGGATTTCTGGTCAGGCTTTCTTTGTAACAACCTGAGATTTTATGAGAATGATTATTTTTAATTTCATTGATGTCTTGTGTTGTACGCTACCCCAAAATTAGTTTTCACTATATGCAACACCGTATTAGCTTGCAGTATACACAACACTATTCATGGCTCGTGTTACACACAATTTCAAGTTCGTTTTGTGGAAATTATTTTATGCAACATTAAGTATAGATTTTGTTTAATGTATAAATGAAATATGTTTTGATTATGTTATACACAACACCAAATGGATATTTCACTACACACATCTATGACTTGGCTTGAATTACACGCAATCAACACCTTCCTTAGTAGCTTGTGTATTACACAATACTGAGTTTCACTAAACGATATATTATTATAATATTATTATAAACTAGCTATTATGAATAGTAATACCCACATTTTAAAATTTAATATATTTTATTTTTCAAAATGGACTTCATTTTTGGATTCGGAATATTGAAATTAGCCTAGGGTGAATTTTTGGTATTTTTCTGAAAACATTAAATTTTAGATGAATAGTGAAAACACTAGGTTACTATTTAAAAACCGACTTTTTATATAAATAATTATTTATTTTATTTAAATTTATTTTAGGAAAAAATTGATACATAATACCTATATATGTTCAATGTAATTTATTGGAGTCATTTTATAATAATTTTAGACATATAAAAATTTTATTGAACTTTTCATCGTCTTTTACCCACCTCCTAGGAGAGTTTAAAAATATACATAAAACCTAATTTACCACTTCTGTGAGTGGAATTTCGAAACTCCAAGAGACACGGTTAATATCAATGAGTAAGATGTGGTTCAATATGATAAAAATAATTTTTTGTGAATAGTAACTTTGTACTTTTATTTACCACGGTTAAAAGTAAATAGGGTAATTAAGGGTAAAAATGATTTTATTATTACCCTAACACATGTAATAATTCTATTGGATAAGTGTAGTTCGACCTAAAACAACCTTAGGGGTAAAATATTACCCTTTAGGTCCACTTGGATTAGATTAGTCCATTTATTATTATTTTATTTAAAGAAGAATCAAAATAGCTAAAATCAACGTTTAATAACTAAAAAAGTTTTAATATTGGGTTATCAAAAGGATATATTAGACTATAAATATTCATTAGAAAAAAAAACATTTACTATATAATGGTATTATATTTATAATTTTTAAACATTGAATAATATAATTTATTTATAACACAATGATGATGTAGTAATTACCTTACTAATGAAATATTAATATAATTGATTATATAAATACCCAAATAAATGTAATTTGAGACTTTTTATGAATTAAACTAATTTTATAGGTTAATATGAAATGTTAGTATTGATTCAATTAACGTTTTTCGAAATAATCATGTTGTTATGAGTTTCACAAAAATCAATTACCAAATAGTGTCAAAATTGAAATAAAATAGTTTTTAAAACAAATATTATATTATTAATTGTTATTATTTTCCTACAAATCTAAGGATCCGCAAAATTTCCTTGATAGGGTTTTATATATTAATATTGAACCACTTGGGGTTCTTTTGTCTTGTTATATTAAATTTATTAACCATATAGTGTAAGAAAACTAGAAGACATAGTAAAAGTAAAATTATTTAACATAGAGTTAAATCTAAATGATATTGTTAAAATAGTAACCTAAACGTGTCTAAAACCTATTAATTGAGTGGATTTAGACCCATACAATCATTATATTATAAATAAATAAATTTGGAGCAATTAAGAACTGAATATGACTTTATTATAAAATAATATTTTATGTTTTTCTAAGGGGCCCCTCTCCTCCCTTATAAAAAGGGAACCCCTTCCCTCTTCTCTTCACACCCTTTTGAGCCTTGAATCTCGGCCAACCCCTTAAAATTAATCTTATAAACCTCTCTATTTATATCATAGAGGTTATTTTCTGCTCAAATGTCCAACTCTAATGCCCTAAGAAGAAGTTTAAAGGAGGTCTGTTGAGGAAGAGGTAATCTCATCTACCGATTCTTTCAAGTTTTCTTTCTTCTTCAACTTATTTTTAATTATTTGTTTCATTATAAAGTTATAAAATAAGTATCACTAATATAATGATATGTAATTATAAATATGAAACAACCCCATTTCACCTTCTATCCATCCTAAGGAAAATGAAATCACCACGCGTGCGTATGAACTGAATACCGTCTCCATGCCGTTGTGTAATCAGTTTTTCCACCACCACCTTACTTGGTTGGGTATAATGGTGTAAAGAATAACTATATATGTTTATTAAAACATCTTACTGATTCTGAGGTATTATATCATCCACTCCAATTCCATTCAATAATTTTGGGGACGATATCATCGCACGTGCGTACGTACAGATTACCGTCTCCACGACACAATGAGATTCATTCTCCATGTTATCCATTCAAGAAAGATTATAATTTATATATAATGAATAATAATTAAATATATGACATAATGAAGCTATTGAATTTATGTATATATATATACATGTCATCTACTTACTTCCATTCAAGTCAATAAGGAATGGAAAACAACGTTCATGCGTACGTACAGCCCACCGTCTCCATGAACGGTGTATTTAATTTCATTCATCTATATTTTATATATATATATATATACTGAATATATATGATATATAAATCATGATTTACATTCTTTAAGTAAGTAAATCAGGATATAATTAATAATAATATCATGAACAACATGTCCAAACAAGTACGATAAATAAAACGATTTCACCCAAAACGTTGCTTTAACATGGAATTTACAAAAGAACGGGTACTATAAAGTCATAAGTGAACCATATATGATAATAAAAATGAATATGATTCTGTAATAAGTAAATGAAATTATTTAAATCATTATACAGGAGTTTCAGATACGTACGAAGCATATCGGACCTAACGTAAGGGATAAATTTTCCAATCTCATTTTTGTTTGAGAATGTTTATTCGTAAGTATTTACTGGGGTTATATTTATAATCAATGTACCTGTTTTATAAAAGTGGCTTCATGTATATTTAAAGTCCTTTTTACCCATTTTTGACTTTTACTACATGGTATTTACGGAATATTTCTTTTTTTATCATATGAGGTACTTTTTGACTTTTCTGACAAAAGTACGTGGAAATGTTTTCTTAACTTATACAGCATGAATTGATTTTTACAGTTTCATAATGCCAAATTTTCATGAAGATTACTCAACAAGATTTCATGATAATTTAACACAAAATCCTTTTATTTTAAAATTTAATGGCATTTTTTGATAAGAAATATATTTTAAAAAAGAAAGGGTATTTTCCTTATGATTTCATTTCAAGTGTTTTTTCCAAACTATTTTCCATCTAATATGACATTATTTAGTATGATTATGTTTCAAGTATAATGTCTCTATGATTTACATGGTTTCACTTTTCTTATGATGAAATGATATCTATTTGTTTTATATGGATAATGTGATGATGGGATGATGTTTATGAAACCCATTTTTCTCTTTGAGTTATGATGAATGATTTATGTTTATTTTGTGGCACAAGTAAGAATGATTTCATTATGAGATAGGTGATACCTATATCTCCCTAAAATGAATTTGATAAAGATTTATATTTCATGAGATAGACATGGTTGGAATGGTAATTTAATCTGGTTCAGTGATACAGGACAAGAACGAGGAGTGAACTCGATTCAGAAAGGGACGTTGTCCACTAAGATGGTCTTAGAAGGAAATGCCTTGGCTACTATGGAAATCATATCATGTGATAAATGTTTTTCCATAATGAAAAGTTTTATTTACAAGGTATTTTATCATGATTGATGTTCCATTATAATCTATGCCTTAATTATTTCCATCTTATATGTCATTGCTCAAGATTTCGATGTTTAAACATTATGTTTATGTTTTTATGTCCAAACGTATATGGTTTGTTTTATTTTCTACATGATTACCCTTAATGAGAATTTGGGTTCACCCTTTATATATTTTATTTTCCCCAGGTTATAAAGAAATGTATTAGGTAAGAAAACAAAAGGGGTAGATCTTTATGGGCGATGTTGAAGATCATTCACCACGATCAGAATATTATGATCCGAGTTTCCAAAGACACTAAACTATTACGGTCCTTCGGTGTTTGTTTTTGTTAGGTATTAAGTATTCCACAAATGTAATGTAATGTACATGTACGTCAAGATTTGGGTATCTACAGTTGGTATTAGAGGTTTGGTTTAGTCAACCTTTTGAAACTAGGATGTGAGAACTTTAGTGAGATCTCTAGAGACATTTCTATGGTATGTCTAGGGATGTCCCTAAGGTTTAGTATAAGTATAGGTTATCATCCTAGAATTATGGTAACGATATTAAAATTAAACGTAAGATGTTTGATATTGAAGTTACACCTCCTTGATTATGATTTTGGCCTCTCACACTATTTTTTTGGGTTTTACAATATGGCTGGAAACAGGAAGATTCACGATAATATAGGATATGATGGACAGTGGAATGGTATTCTTCATGAGAAACCAAAAGAAATTTGATCTGGAAGTCCACATATTGTTATTTTTCCTAATCATCAATATCATAATATGTTCAATAATCTCGACTTTCTTACGTTTCCCGATTCAGCTAATAAGAGAAAGACGGAGTTCAATGATGATCATAGAGGAAAGAAATTTCAATTTCCCTCATGTAAATCATGTGGTAAGAGGCATCAGGGAGAATGTTTCAAAGGAACTGGAAGATGCTTTGGGTGTGGAAAATAAGGAAACAAAGCTAGTAATTTTAAAGTTAAAGGTTCAGTTAACACCACAGACAAGGATAATGATATTTCTAAGACATCAACAATGGTTAAATGTTTTAAATGTGGAATGTACAGGCATTATGCAAACCAATTCCCTAAGGGAAAATCACATAAAGAGAATCAGCATGGTCATATGGGTAGTATTTATTTGGATGATGATGAAGAGACTACAAATGATATATGAGATAGAAGAAATGATGAATCTCAGTCAGTGGTTTAAGAAGGAAGTGTAATGATTGTATGATTATCAAGAATAATGTATGGTACTATAGAATAACGAAAAATCTAAGGATTGTTACACGGTTGCCTTTGCTTGAGTTTTGAATGTATATGATGAATGGTACCAGTAACCATGAATGGTTATTCAGATATTGTTGGAAAGAACCTAATATGCGCATAAAGAAGGGATAAGGAGATAATGAAATATCTGATAGTATTAATGAGCTCATGACTAATATAAGGAAAAAGTGATGTCATGGATTGAGTATATAGAATTTTTGGGATTTTGGTATATGGAAAGATTTACCTTGTGACAAAATTCATCTTTTCACTATGGTTCAAGAGAATACATGATTAAGGTATTCACATGTTTGGAATGTCACTAGCAAGATATATCTTATGATATATGGGGTATAAATAATGGTATTCACATGCTCGGTAGATGACATTTCTAGTAATTGTATTCTTTATACAATGAGGTTGGACAAAAGTATTTTTGATAATCCTAAAGATTGGAATGAATTAAGATAGACATAAGATAGTATTGTTTAAGGCTAGAACATTTTTCTATTTTATTACATGAATGTTATTATAATGTAGTTTTAGAAAAAGAGACAGCCTGCAGGACCGGCAATGACCCGTCGCATCGGACAAGGCTGTAGGAATCGAACCCACAACCGAAGTGCGACAGGCCTTTATTTCCTATCATTGGCCTACATGAAGTCCCTGGTTAGTAGAAACTATTTTTATTAAGCAGAATGATAGATGAAGTATAAGTCCATTTTTGGAATCATATATGATTAATCTCACTAGAGATGGACTTATGTATTTTTGATAACTTTTTCTAACCTTTTGTTTGAGACAGATGGAATGGCCCATCATTTTATCACATGATCTTCTAACACTTCACGAATGAAAAATTCAACTTCATTTCTTTAAGAGATGAAGTAGAAATTGTTCAAGGCACGAACAACGGTGAGATTATCCTGAAATAAAGTAAGTATTTATTCTAATTCAAATTCTTCAACTTTTGGGAAATCATCTTGAAAACCAGAAATGTTGTCCTAGTGCCCTTATATCTGATGAATCAGATGGTACCATAGATCATCCCAAATATATGGCTTTGTGATTGTTGGTTTTTTCTTAGCCATGTCTTATACCACTCTTCATCAGAACAAGATGGTTAGATTTTTCTTCCATATCCATATTTTCACCTATGTTCTCTTTTGTGGAAACCAAGTGATTAGTTAATTTGGGTAACCGTTACGTTTCATAATTTAGTTTTTAAAGTTCAGTTTTGGTATTCTTTTTTACGATGTGGGTTTCTATGAAAGAAACTTTCATGTATTAAACCATTTATAATCCAGACAAATTTTGAGGGTGAAATTCATTTTAAGGGGGTAGAATGTAACAACCCGAGATTTTATGAGAATTATTCTTTTTAATTTCATTGATGTCTTGTGTTGTACGCAACACCAAAATTAGCTTGCACTATAGGAAACACCATATTAGCTTGCAATATATGCAACACTATTCTTGGCTCGTGTTACACACAATTTCAAGTTCGTTTTGTGGAAATTATTTTACGCAACATTAAGTATAGATTTTTTTAATGTATAAGTGAAATATGTTTTGATTATGGTATACGCAATACCAAACGGATCTTTCACTACACACATCTCTGGCTTGGCTTGCATTACATGCAATCAAGACCTTCCTCAGTAGCTTGTATAGTATGTAATACCGAGTTTCACCAAACGATATATTATTATAATATTATTATGAACTAGGTGTTATGAATAGTAATTGCCACTTTTTAAAATTTTATAAATTTAATTTTTCAATATGGACTTCATTTTTGGATTAGGAATATCAAAATTAGCCTAGGGTGAATTTTTGGTATTTTTCTGAAAACATTCAATTTGTGATGAATAGTGAAAACACTAGGTTACTATTTAAAAAACTGACTTTTTATATAAATAAATATTTATTTTAATTGAATTTATTTTAAGAAAAAATTGATTCATAATACCTATATATGTTCAATTTAATTCATTGGAGTCATTTTATAATAATTTTAGACATATAAAAATTTTATTGAACATTTCACCGTCTTTTAACCACCTCCTGGGAGAGTTTGAAAATTTACATAAAACATAATTTTACCGCTTCTGTGAGTGTAATTTCTGAAATACAAGAGACACGGTTAATATCAAGGAGTAAAATGTGGTTCAATAAGATGAAAATTATTTTTGGTGAATAGTAACTTTTTTACTTTCATTTACCATGGTGAAAAGTAAATAGGGTAATTAAGGGTAAAAATGATATTATTATTACCCTAACACATGTACTAATTCTATTGGATAAGTGTAGTTCGACCTAAAACAACCTTAGGGATTAAATATTACCCTTTAGGCCCACATGGAATAGATTAGGCCATTTATTATTATTTTATTTAAAGAATAATTAAAATAGTTAAAATCAAAGATTAATAACTAAAACATTTTTAATATTTTATTATACATAAGAAAAATTCAACTATAAAAATTAATTAGAAATATAAAAAGATTTACTACATAATGGTATTTTGTTTATAATTTTTAAACATTAAATAATATAATTTATTTATGACACAATGATGATGAAATAATTTCCTGATTAATGAAATATTAACATAATTGATGTTATAAATACCCAAATAAATATAATTTGAGACTTTTTATGAATTAAACTAAATTTCTAGGTTAATATGACATGTTATTATTGATTCAATAAACTTTTTTCTAACTAATCATGTTTTTATGGTTTTCACAAAAATCCATTACCAAATAGTGTCAAAATTGATATAAAATAGTTTTTGAAACAAATATTATATTATTAATTTTTATTATTTTCCTAAAAATCTAAGGTTCGGCCAAATTACATAGATAGGGTTTTATATATTAATAATTAACCACTTGGTGTTCGTTTTTCTTGTTCTAATAAGATTATTAACCATATAGTGTAAGAAAACAAGAAGACACAGAAAAAGTTCAATTATTTAACTTAGAGTTAAATCTAAATGGTAAGGTTAAATAGTAACTTAAACATGACTAAAACCCATTGGTTGAGAGGATTTAGACCCATACCCACATTATCTTCTAAATAAATCAATTTTTAGCTATTAAAAATCGAATATGACTTTATTATAAAATAATATTTTATGTTTTCCTAAGGTGCCCCTCTCCTCCCTTATAAAAAGGGCACCCCTTCCCTCTTCTCTTCAGACCCTTTTGAGCCTTGAAGGGCGGCCAGACCCTTCTAATTCCTCTTATAAACCTCTATATTCATATCATAGAGGTTATGATCAGCTCAAAAGTCCAACTCTAGTGCCCTAATAAGAAGTTTAAAAGAGGTGCATCGAGCAAGAGGTAATCTCTTCTACCGATTCATTCAAGTTTTGTTTACTCTTCAACATCTTCTTATTTAGTTGTTTCATTATAAATTAATAAAATCAGTATCACTAATATAATGATATGTTATTATAAATAATAAACAACCTCATTTCACCTTCTATCCATCCTACGGAAAATGAAATCACCACGCATGCGTAAGTACGGAATACCGTCTCCATGTCGTGGTGTAATCAGTTTTTCCACCACCACCTTACTTGGATGTGTATAATGGTTTAAAGAATAACTATATATGGTTATTATAATATCATTGTAACACCCCGACCCCAGCTACCCAGAGTCGGTGCATTACTTCGTAACATTGGCATGATCACAAGAAAGATCAAATCTCGAAAGACCGATTGGTTTAGTAGCCTTGGAAACACTAGATATATTCATAAGTTTTACATTACATCATTAAAATGAAAAACTACTACAACAACATAATGTTTCCACAGTCCACACTAAAATCCCCTCATAATATCCCTGCAGGTCATTCATAACTTACATCTTCACTTCCTGGGAAAAATAAAACATAGAAAAGGGGTGAGCTCAAATGCCCAGTATGGATAACAATATAGCGGAAACTTTCATCAATAAGAATAAACATTTAAGGCAATGTATAACTAAAACAAAAGCCTTTTAAACATGAACTTTCAACATGGTATGGCATAAATAAAATGAAATAATTCCATTTACTTATTCACATGGATATTCTACTAATCGAATAATCACATGCAAAAATCAATAACCACTTTCATAATGTTGGAATGCATAATGCCAGACTATCATAACCACATAGCCTAGGCCTCGTGCCAAGACTACAAATAAGATTTTGTCAAGGCCTTGGGCCAAGACACTAGTTTGTCTCATGAGACCTACCGATGCATCGAGGAGCTATAGCGGGCTCCACCCGTCACTTATTAAGTCCAATGCATTCCCATATGAAAAGGTTTAAACATAACATAAACATTTGTATTAAAACTAGCATACGAAATGTCAATAATTTCACCATAAACTATGAATGGTATAAAAATAGCACATCCACAGTCAAACATATCACAAAACCTTCAATACAATATAGAAGTTTTGTATCATAATAAATCAACTTCAAATAAGCGTAAAATCCATTAAAGGATGTTGACATAGATGAAATCAAAACACTTTTTAGAGAAATATCTCTTTCTATTTTTGAAATCATTTAAGATCCGTATAAAATAAAACATTTTCTTGAAAATATTCTTGTAAGCTTGTAAGGAAAGCTTTTACGATTTTATAACGGCGGAAAATAACCGCACCCGCCGTATAAGTAAAAAAAACATTCTTATCTTAATTCTGTCGAAAAGGTTAAAAAGGACCTTGTTTTGAAAACGACGGAAAGATTCCTTTATAAACCTCTTAAAAAAAAGTCAAACAAGGGTATAAATAAATTTAACCCATATTCTTGTAAATAATAAATATGTTTTTAAATACATTTCGAAGAAACATGGATGTGGATGATAAAGAAATCCCAGTAGATTATTACGTATAAACAACCTCGGATAATGAAGAGATTGTGAAATAACCCTTACCTTGTAATTTTCCTTTGTTGGGGTAGGTTAACCTCCTGTATAATGGTGAAATAATTGTTATTAAATTATACAAGAATCATATACATTAATATGATATCATATATGATCTTTTAACATTGCTTTATTAATAATATCTTAGTATTATCGTCGTTTCGGGTGATAATCGATTCGTTCTTCTTAAATGTTTGGTTACGTAAGACATGTTTGTAATGGATAGATTATATCTTATTCATAATCAGAATGATATTAGCATTATTTTTAACCCTAAAATGAGAATAATACTTGAATGGATATGATGGAGAATGAATCTTATCGCGTTCGTGGAGACGGTAGTCCGTACGTACGCACGAACGCTACTTCCATTTAATTTTCATTTTAATAGAATCAAATACAAATGATACATAGGTATATTACTATTCCAGTATAATATAATATTTTATATATGTTACTTAAGTTCATTAACACCATCCTTTATACGTTCCATGTGTGGTATGAACGAGTCATATCATTTTAAGGGGGCGGTAGTCCGCACTTCCTCAAATGAAATTATCGTATGTATATACAACATGAAACGAATAATGGTATGAAATAAAATGGAATTACAGAAGCTTATATATAAAATATATATAATTAATATCATATTTAATTACAGTGCCATCATAATGGCCACCATGAGAGGCCGTAAGATGTATTTGAACAATCATCGTTTCGTGAGGCGTTAGTTTGCCATCCACAGAAACATTATGTTCATCATCCATTAGATGGAGTTTTGTGTATGTGTAGTTATAATCCTTCTTATAACAACATCCTAGTATATAGAGGATACTGGTGTTGTTACAAAAGAAAGTAAATAAAAAGAGTTTGGGGGTTGGAGAAGCAAAATAAATGAAAATAATTTAAGAGAAATCGTTACCTTTAATCTAGGTAACTCACTTTGGTTGGAACCAAAGGACTTCTTGAAATGCTTTCTGCCTAAGGGGAAGCTTCAAGGAGGAGGAGAGGGATGTGGGGAGCTTATTTGGGCAGAGTTTGGACGAGACAAGTGGCTTGAGAGGTGTGAGGAAAAGAGAAGGAGGAGTTCCCTTTTATAAGAGGGGTGAGGGGCACCTTTGGAAAAGCTAGAAATATTAATTTATAATAAATTCATATTCGGTTTCCAAAGGCTCCAAAGTTGACTATTCAAAGGATGAGGTGGGGATAGGTTGAAAACAACTCATCAAATAGAATTTAGACAGGTTTGGGTACTTATATTAACCTTATCTTTAAGTATTAACTCTAAGTTAATTAGTTTCACTTTTACAATGTCTCTTTGTGTTTTTATATAATATGGTTAATAAACATACTATATACATCCAAGCGACCCCCAAGTGGTCCATTAATGATTAACCTATCATAATATAAGTCTCTTGGCCGAACCTTAGATTTTTAGGAATTTAATATCAATTAATAATATAATATTTGTTTTAAGAACTCTTTTATGTCAATTTTGACACTATTCAATAGTTGATTTTTGTGAAACTCATAACAGATTGATTACTTAGAACAAAGTCAATTAAATCAATCCTAATATATCATATTATCCTATAAAATTAGTTTAATTCATTAAAAGTTTCATATTATATTTATTTGGGTATTTATAATATCAATTATTTTAATTTTTCACTATTATAGTAATTACTGCATCATCATTGTGTCATAATAAAATAAATTATTTAATGTCTAAAAATTATAAATAAAATATCATTATGTAGGAAAGCTTTTTTGATTTCTAATTAATATTTATAATCGAAATTCCAACATGTATAACCCTATGTAAAAATTGTTCTTCTAAAAGATGTAAGCTTATGCCATTTTTATTTTTATTTTAACTTTATTAATATAATGTGTCATTATCACTTACAAGTGGATCCATGGGGTCCCAAAATAGACCCAAAGATTCCCATGGTCGACTATGTATCAACCAATAGGGTTAAGACACGTTTTAGGGTAATTTAGTATTTATTAATAATATTTTTTTTAACCCTTATTTACCGGATTTACCCTTTAACCATGGTAAATAAATTATTTACCACAGTAACTATTCAAAATGTCTAAAAATAAAAGTTACCTATTTACACAATTTGAACATCCTGATTCCAAATATGGAATCCATTTTTCTAAATTCAAAACACATAAGTGGCAGAAATTAATTTAAAATTAATTCCCGCTATCAAAACAAAAAGCGTGTTTTTAAGAGATAATAACTATCAAAAGATTGACACTTGTTTATGTTCGGTTTAATTGTAAAATTATGTCCAATGACCAAAATTATATTAAATGGTAAAAATATATTCTAAATATACTTTAAAACCACTCAAATTCATAATTTATCACAATTAATTATTTTGATTAAAAAAGTTGCTTTTAATTAAAATTTAGTAATTTTCACTATTCATCAAAATATAAAAGTTATCCGAAATGTACCAAAATTTCACCCTAGGATAATTTCGATATTCCGAATCCAAAAATGAAGTCCATTTTGAAATATAAAATATATATGATTTCAAAAAGTAGGTATTACTATTTATAACGGCTAGTTTGATTGGTTATGGTGTGTTAGAACTCGGTGTTGCGTACAACACACGCTATCACATTATTCAAAGGGAAACGTACCGTGGAAGCTTGGGATGTTTCATTTTAAATTTTTCGATGTCCCCATTTAGTCAAAAAGTTTAACATATTGTATTTAAAAAGGTTTCACTATTAGAAGTTGATAAAAGTGAAATACTGAAAATGAATCTGTTCTTGCATTATGACTAAGAAACTCATAATAGGGATTCTAAAATTATAAGGATTATATAAAGTTCAAAATGTAGTTAATACTATTCATGACCTCTTTTAATGGTGTGATTGAACTCGGTGTTGCGTGTAGTGCAAGTTATTGAATTATTTTTAAGAAATAACACACTATGAAATCCTGGGGTGTTACATTCTCCCCTCCTTCAATAAATTGCGTCCTCGCAATTTGGAATTGTTCTTTGAAAATAAAAGGTTGAAAGTAGAAAATATATTTGTGGGAAAACCCACATTGGAAATTGGGTTACTAAAATTTAGTCTTAATATGAGGAAAAGAGAAATGAAAGGGTCACCACCAAATTATGATCTCGATTAGGAGAACATTGGTGGCAATTAGAGACATATAATTGGAGGAAAAACGTAAATATTTATAGGTAGTGATTAAGGTAATCAATCACAAACAAGTATAAAATTGAGGTCCTTAAATTCATCAATCTATGATGATTTGAAATACCATCGGTTCAACAAAACATAGGGTATTAGGATAACACATTTTTGACGTTTCAAAATATCTTAGTTGAAATCCCACATCGAAAAATGAATTAACGAGGCCTCTATTTAAAATAAAGAGTGGAAAGTATGAAGATTACCGAAAATAACACATACTAGGGTTCCATGTAGGAAAATATGGATATGGAAGAAAAATCTAACCATCAATTATCTGATGGAGAGTGGTAGAGAACATGGCTATGAAAAGGCCAACAATCCCAAAGCCATAAATTAGTGATGATTTAAGGTACCATCTAGGAAAACATTTTTGTTCAAAGTTGCTTTTCTTAATATTGAGGAATTTATTTATGAGATTGGATAAGATCATAAGGAGATATACTTACTTTATAATTAGAGTTTTAACCATTAATAAATTTCTACCACAAACTCATATTTCACTCTAAAAGAGAATAGAATGTAAAAAAAATTCTATTTACACTATTCGTATAGGGTTCCAAAATAAACGAATTTATAATTCATCTACATGATCTTTTAATAAAAACTACATTATTTAATCCAGGACATCTCATGGTCCAGTGGTAGGTGATACACCCTTGTCGCCCTTCGGTTGTGGGTTCAAGTCTCGCAGCCTTTCCGGACGCGACGGGTTGCCGCCCGACCTTCGGGTTGTCCTTTTATGGCAATCCAAAATAATCCAAACTAGAACTATCCAAAATACTTATGTCCAAACTCACAGTCTAACATTTATAAGGAAGGTAAACATAATATAGATCCTTTTTACCCCGTAATAGCATATGAATACCTTCATCTTGTATTCTTTTAATAAACTGAAACATCTTGAATTACCATATTCCTTATTGATTACATTCATGCTCCCCTATTCCATATAGAATGCTGGATATAATTCATCAATCCAAAAATATTTTAAACCCCAAAAAATGATGGAATATACAAATCATTAATCAGTTTCAAGGTAGTCAAGAATATCCAATATAATTTATCCAAATCAATCATGTATGATTCTAAAATCACTAACTCGGTATCAGAACCATATTATGGTTTATCTTTCTCTCAACCATATATTTTCCAAAAAATTATCCTACTATTGAGTCACTTTTCTTTGTTCCACACAATCTCAAGTCCTTAATGAAATAGTACTGCAGTACAATCCTTATATACTCCATAATTATTATAACAAGTACATTGTTGATACAACACTCAATTGACATAATCAACATAAGAACTCTAATCATTCCTCTTCATCTGTGGTAGTATCATAACTTGATTATTATCCAATAGCATCATTTGCGGCATAGGTTCGCGTAGTGTCCAAACTCCTTGCAAATGAAGCATTGTACATTTGAAACCATTTTCTCACCCTTGCAGTCACGTACTTTGTGCCCTTTTCCTCCACACTTATAACAAACTCCCATTCCTTTCAGGCAAGTTCCATGGTGTTTCTTCCCACAGTTACCACATATGGGAAAATTCTTCTTTTCCCTCTTCCCTTTATCCATTTTTATCTCTTCCATCCTTTTCTTCTCTTGCTTCCCTTCAAAGCCATAGGACTCAGTAAACTCTTTACTTATCTTATCAACACATGATATTATTTCTTCATATGATGATAATACATGGGAGACTATTTCTCTTATCAATTCTAGCTTAAGACCATGAAAGATATGATCCTTCCTTCTCTTTGGATCATGAGCATTTCTGGAGTTCTCATTCCTTCTACTGGGCGCCATTTCTAAACAATGGCATAAACTAGATCAGTTTATGAATTAAAATACATAATCCCATACTTATAAAACACTTAACATAAATTGAACTATTTATGGATATAATCCATAAAAATGTCTCCTTTGAGGATGTATATACTCATAAACCCTTCATAATGGTTTGTAAAGAAAATGAGAATTATCCTAAGCATATCCCCCGGGAGTGTCGTAACCAAAAGTGCAGCAAGGCCCGTTGTCGTGCAGCAGTTCCTGTTCGAGTCTAGCTCAAAGCGGTGTTTTCGGGTTTTACCCCTAGGTACATCTGTGCCAGAGCCGCCTCTACCTGCTCGTATCCAGACAGGGATGCATTGCTCGGAAAACTCACAAAATCTCTACAATACCAAAATTCTAGGAAGTTCTTCTATACTAATCCTCAAAGTTCATCTTAGGTTTACGTGCTCTAATCAGAGTTTATCTAAATCTAGCTTCAAAGGTTTGTACTAAACTTCCTCTGATACCAACTGTAACGCCCCGACCCCAACTACCCAGAGTCGGTGCATTACTTCGTAACATTGGCATGATCACAAGAAAGATCAAATCTCGAAAGACCGATTGGTTTAGTAGCCTTGGAAACACTAGATATATTCATAAGTTTTACATTACATCATTAAAATGAAAAACTACTACAACAACATAATGTTTCCACAGTCCACACTATAATCCCCTCATAATATCCCTGCAGGTCATTCATAACTTACATCTTCACTTCCTGGGAAAAATAAAACATAGAAAAGGGGTGAGCTCAAATGCCCAGTAAGGATAACAATATAGCGGAAACTTTCATCAATAAGAATAAACATTTAAGGCAATGTATAACTAAAACAAAAGCCTTTTAAAAATGAACTTTCAACATGGTAGGGCATAAATAAAATGAGATAATGCCATTTACTTATTCACATGGATATTCTACTAATCGAATAATCACATGCAAAAATCAATAACCACTTTCATAATGTTGGAATGCATAATGCCAGACTATCATAACCACATAGCCAAGGCCTCGTGCCAAGACTACAAATACGATTTTGTCAAGGCCTTGTGCCAAGACACTAGTTTGTCTCATGAGACCTACCGATGCATCGAGGAGCTATAGCGGGCTCCACCCGTCACTTATTAAGTCCAATTCATTCCCATATGAAAAGGTTTAAACATAACATAAACATTTGTATTAAAACTAGCATACGAAATGTCAATAATTTCACCATAAACTATGAATGGTATAAAAATAGCACATCCACAGTTAAACATATCACAAAACCTTCAATACAATATAGAGGTTTTGTATCATAATAAATCAACTTCAAATAAGCGTAAAATCCATTAAAGGATGTTGACATAGATGAAATCAAAACACTTTTTAGAGAAATATCTCTTTCTATTTTTGAAATCATTTAAGAGCCGTATAAAATAAAACATTTTTTTGAAAATATTCTTGTAAGCTTGTAAGGAAAGCTTTGACGATTTTATAACGGCGGAAAATAACCGCACCCGCCGTATAAGTAAAAAAACATTCTTATCTTAATTCTGTCGAAAAGGTTAAAAAGGACCTTGTTTTGAAAACGACGGAAAGATTCCTTTATAAACCTCTTAAAAAAAAGTCAAACAAGGGTATAAATGAATTTAACCCATATTCTTGTAAATAATAAATATGTTTTGAAATACATTTCGAAGAAACATGCATGTGGATGATAAAGAAATCCCAGTAGATTATTACGTATAAACAACCTCGGATTATGAAGAGATTGTGAAATAACCCTTACCTTGTAATTTTCCTTTGTTGGGGTAGGTTAACCTCCTGTATAATGGTGAAATAATTGTTATTAAATTATAAAAGAATCATATACATTAATATGATATCATATATGATCTTTTAACATTGCTTTATTAATAATATCTTAGTATTATCGTCGTTTCGGGTGATAATCGATTCGTTCTTCTTAAATGTTTGGTTACGTAAGACATGTTTGTAATGGATAGATTATATCTTATTCATAATAAAAATGATATTAGCATTATTTTTAACCCTAAAATGAGAATAATACTTGAATGGATATGATGGAGAATGAATCTTATCGCGTTCGTGGAGACGGTAGTCCGTACGTACGCACGAACGCTACTTCCATTAAATTTTCATTTTAAAAGAATCAAATACAAATGATACATAGGTATATTACTATTCCAGTATAATATAATATTTTATATATGTTACTTAAGTTCATTAACACCATCCTTTATACGTTCCATTTGTGGTATGAACGAGTCATATCATTTTAAGGGGGCGGTAGTCCGCACTTCCTCAAATGAAATTATCGTATGTATATACAACATGAAACGAAGAATGGTATGAAATAAAATGGAATTACAGAAGCTTATATATAAAATATATATAATTAATATCATATTTAATTACAGTGCCATCATAATGGCCACCATGAGAGGCGGTAAGATGTATTTGAACAATCATCGTTTCGTGAGGCGTTAGTTTGTCATCCACAGAAACATTATGTTCATCATCCATTAGATGGAGTTGTGTGTATGTGTAGTTCGAATCCTTCTTATAACAACATCCTAGTATATTGAGGATACTGGTGTTGTTACAAAAGAAAGTAAATAAAAAGAGTTTGGGGGTTGGAGAAGCAAAATAAATGAAAATAATTTAAGAGAAATCGTTACCTTTAATCTAGGTAACTCACTTTGGTTGGAACCAAAGGACTTCTTGAAATGCTTTCTGCCTAAGGGGAAGCTTCAAGGAGGAGGATAGGGATGTGGGGAGCTTATTTGGGCAGAGTTTGGACGAGCCAAGTGGCTTGAGAGGTGTGAGGAAAAGAGAAGGAGGAGTGCCCTTTTATAAGAGGGGTGAGGGGCACCTTTGGAAAAGCTAGAAATATTAATTTATAATAAATTCATATTCGGTTTCCAAAGGCTCCAAAGTTGACTATTCAAAGGATGAGGTGGGGATAGGTTGAAAACTACTCATCCAATGGAATTTAGACAGGTTTGGGTACATATATTAACCTTATCTTTAAGTATTAACTCTAAGTTAATTAGTTTCACTTTTACAATGTCTCTTTGTATTTTTATATAATATGGTTAATAAACTTACTATATACATCCAAGCGACCCCCAAGTGGTACATTAATGATTAAAATATCATAATATAAGTCTCTTGGCCGAACCTTAGATTTTTAGGAATTTAATATCAATTAATAAAATAATATTTGTTTTAAGAACTCTTTTATGTCAATTTTGACACTATTCAATAGTTGATTTTTGTGAAACTCATAACAGATTGATTACTTAGAACAAAGTCAATTAAATCAATCCTAATATATCATATTATCCTATAAAATTAGTTTAATTCATTAAAAGTTTCATATTATATTTATTTGGGTATTTATAATATCAATTATTTTAATTTTTCACTATTATAGTAATTACTGCATCATCATTGTGTCATAATAAAATAAATTATTTAATGTCTAAAAATTATAAATAAAATATCATTATGTAGGAAATCTTTTTAGCTTTCTAATGAATATTTATAATCGAACTTCTAACATGTATAACCCTATGTAAAAATTGTTCTTCTAAAAGATGTAAGCTTATGCCATTTTTATTTTTATTTTAACTTTATTAATATAATGTGTCATTATCACTTACAAGTGGATCCATGGGGTCCCAAAATAGACCCAAAGATTCCCATGGTCGACCATGTATCAACCAATAGGGTTACGACACGTTTTAGGGTAATTTAGTATTATTATAATATTATTTTTTTAACCCTTATTTACCGGATTTACCCTTTAACCATGGTAAATAAAATATTTACCACAGTAACTATTCAAAATGTCTAAAAATAAAAGTTACCTATTTACACAATTTGAACATCCTGATTCCAAATATGGAATCCATTTTTCTAAATTCAAAACACATAAGTGGCAGAAATTAATTTAAAATTAATTCCCGCTATCAAAACAAAAAGCGTGTTTTTAAGAGATAATAACTATCAAAAGATTGACACTTGTTTATGTTCGGTTTAATTGTAAAATTATGTCCAATGACCAACATTATATTAAATGGTAAAAATATATTCTAAATATACTTTAAAACCACTCAAATTCATAATTTATTATTTTGATTAAAAAAGTTGCTTTTAATTAAAATTTAGTAACTTTCACTATTCATCAAAATAAAAAAGTTATCCGAAATGTACCAAAATTTCACCCTAGGATAATTTCGATATTCCGAATCCAAAAATGAAGTCCATTTTGAAATATAAAATATATATGATTTCAAAAAGTAGGTATTAATATTTATAACGGCTAGTTTGATTGGTTATGGTGTGTTAGAACTCGGTGTTGCGTACAACACACGCTATCACATTATTCAAAGGGAAACGTACCGTGGAAGCTTGGGATGTTTCATTTTAAATTTTTTGATGTCCCCATTTAGTCAAAAAGTTTAAAATATTGTATTTAAAAAGGTTTCACTATTAGAAGTTGATAAAAGTGAAATACTGAAAATGAATCTGTTCTTGCATTATGACTAAGAAACTCATAATAGGGATTCTAAAATTATAAGGATTATATAAAGTTCAAAATGTAGTTAATTCTATTCATGACCTCTTTTAATGGTGTGATTGAACTCGGTGTTGCGTGTAGAGCAAGTTATTGAATTATTTTTAAGAAATAACACACTATGAAATCCTGGGGTGTTACAATCATACTGATTCTGATGTATTATATCATCCACTCCAATTCCATTCAATTATTATGGGAACGATATCATCGCACGTGTGTACGTACGGATTACCGTATCCACGACGCGATGAGATTCATTATCCATGATAACCATTCAAGAATGATTATAAATTATATATAATGAATAATAATGAAATATATGACATAATTAAGCGACTGAATTTATGTATATATATATATCATCTACTTACATCCATTCAAGTCAATAAGGAATGGAAAACAACGTTCATTTGTACGTACGGCCTACCGTCTCCATGAACGGTGTATTTCATTTCATACATCTATCTATTATATATATATATACTGAATATATATGATATATAAATCCTGATTTAAATTCATTATGTAAGTAAATCATGATATAAGTAATAATAATATCATGAAGAACAAGTCAAAACAAGTACGATAAATAAAACGATTTTACCCAAAACGCTTCTTTAACATGGATTTTACAAAAGAACGGGTAATATAAATTCATAAGTGAACCATATATGATATAATAACAATGAATATGATTATGTTATAAGTAAATGACATTATTTAAATCATTATATAGGAGGTTCAGATACGTACGACGCATATCAGACCTAAGGTAAAGGATAAATTTTCCAATCTCATTTTTATCTGAGATTGTTTATTCGTAAGTATTTACTGGGGTTATATTTATCATCCATGTCCCTGTTTTCTAAAAATGGCTTCATTTACGTTTAAGGTCCTTTTTAAAAAAAATTTACTTTTACTACATGGTATGTAAGGAATCATTCTTTTGTTTTTACCATATGAGATACATTTTGACTTTTCTGACAAAAGTATGAGGAAGCTGTTTCTTTAACTTATACGGCATGAACGGATTTTTACGGTTTCATAACGCTAAATTTTCATGAAGCTTACTAAACAATATTTCATGATTATTTAACAGAAAATATTTTTCATTTAAAATTTAATGGAATTTTGTGATATGAAATGGATTCTAAAGAAGAGAGGATATTTTCCTTAAGAATTCATTTCATGTGTTTTGTCAAAACTATTTTCCATCTAATATGACAATATTTAGTATGATTATGTTTCCAGTATAATGTCTCTATTATTTACATGGTTTCACTTTTCTTATGATGAAAGGATATCCATTTTTTTATATGGATTATGTGATGATGGGATGATGTTTATGAAACCCATTTTACTCTTTGGGTTATGATGAATGATTTATGTTTATTTTGTGGCACAAGTAAAAATGATTTCGTTATGAGATTGGTGGGACCTATATCTCTCTACAATTCATTGTATAATGATTTATATCTCATAATAGAGTCATGGCTGGAATGGTAAATTAATCCAGTTTAGTGATACAGGACTAGAATGAGGAGTGAACCCGATTCAGAAAGGGACTTTGTCCCCAATGATGGTCTTGGTAGGCAATGCCTTGGCTACTATGGAAATCATATCATGTGCTTAATGTTTTTCCACACTTACAAGTTTTATATCTAAGCTATTTTATCATGATTGATGTTCCATTATGATCTATGCCTTACGTATTTCCATGTTTTATGTCATTTCTCAAGATTTCAATGTTTAAACATTATGTTCATTTTTTTATGTTCAAATGTATATGGTTTGTCTTATTTTCTACATACATACCCTTACGGAGAATTTGAGTTCATCCTTTATATGTTTTCTTTTCCCCAGGATATAATGAGTGGTTTTAGGTAAGAAAAAAACAGGGGAAGATCATTATGGGAGATGCTGAAGATCATTCACCACGATTAGAATATTATGTTCCGAGTTTCCAAAGACACTAAACTATTACGGTCCTTCGGTGTTTGTTTTTGTTATGTATTAAGTATTCCACAAAAGTAATGTAATGTCCATGTACATCATGATTTGGGTCTCTACAGTTGGTATCAGAGGTTCGGTTTAGTCAACCTTTGGAAACTAGGATGTGATAACTTTAGTGAGATATCTAGAGATATGTTTATGTAATGTCTAGGGATGTCTCTAAGGTTAAGTATAAGTATAGGTTATAGTCCTAGAATTACGGTAAAGATATTAGAATTAAACCTAATATGTTCAAAATTGAATTTACTCCCCCTTTATTATGATTTTGGCATCTCACACTATTCTTTTTGGGTTTTAGAAAATAGTTGGAAATAGGAAGATTCACGATAATGGAGGATATGATGGACAATGGAATGGTATTATGCATGAGAAACCAAATGAAATTGGATCTGGAAGTCCACATATTATTATTATGCCTAATCACCAATATCATAATGTGATCAATAATCTCAACTTTGGTAAGTTTCCTGACTCAGCTAATAAGAGAAAGATGAAGTTTCATGATGATCATAGAGGAAAGAAAGTTCAATTTCCCTCATGTAAATCATGTGGGAAGAGGCATCAGGGAGAATGTTTGAAAGGAACTGGAAAATGATTTGGGTGTGGAAAATAAGGACACAAAGCTAGTAATTGTAAAGGAAAAGGTTCAGTTAACACCATGGACAAGGATAATGGTATTGCTAAGACATCAACAACGATTAAGTGTTTTAAATGTGGAATGTATGGGCATTATGCAAACCAATTCCCTAAGGGAAAATCTCATAAAGAGAATCAACATGGTCATATGGGTAGTATTTATGTGGATGATGATGATGAGACTAAAAATGATATATGAGATGGAAGAAATGATTAATCTTAGTCAGTGGTTTAAGAAGGAAGTGTAGGGATTGTATGTTTATCAAGAATAATGTATGGTACTATGGAATAAAGAAAAATATAAGGATTGTTACACAGTTTCCTTTTCATGAGTTTTGAATGTATATGTTGAATTGTTTCGCTAACTATGAAAGGTTATTCAAATATTTTTGGCAAGCACCTAATATGCGCGTAAAAAAGGGATAAGGATATAGTGAAATGTTTGGTAGTATTAATGAGCTCATGACTAATATAAAGAAAAGGTGATATCATGGTTTGAGTATATAGAATTTTTGGGATTTTGGTATATGGAAAGATTTACCTTGTGCCAGCAGTCATGTTTTCACTATGGTTCAAGAGAATATATGATTAAGGTATTCACAAGTTTTGAATGTGACCAAAAAGATATATCGTATGATATATGGGGGATAAATTATGGTATTCACTTGCTCGATAGATGACATTTCTAGTAATTGTTTTCTTTATACTACGAGCTTGGATAGAAGTATTTTGGATAATCCTAAAGATTGGAATGAATTAATTTAGACATAATATAGTATTGTTTAAGGCTAGAATTTTTTCTATTTTATTATAGGAATGTTATTATAATGTAGTTTTAGAAAAAGAGACAACCTGCAGGACGGGCGACAACCCATCGTGTCGGACAAGGCTGTAGAAATCGAACCCACAACCGTTGTGCGAAAGGACTTTATTTCCTACCACTGGCCTACAGGAATTCCTTGGTTAGTAGAAACTAGTTTTTTTATGAAGTATTATAGATGTAGTATAAGTCCATTTTTGGAATCATATACAATTAATCTCACTATAGATGGACTTATGTATTTTTGATAACATTTTCTAACCTTTTGTTTGAGACAGATGGAATGACCCATCATTCTATCACATGATCTACTAACACTTCCCGAATGAAAAATTCAACTTCATTTCTTTAAGAGATGAAGTGGAAATTGTTCAAGGCACGAACAACAATGAGATTATAAGGAAATAAAGTAATAATTTCTTCTAATTCAAATTCTTCCACTTTAGGGAAATAATCATAGAAACTAGAAATGTTGTCCTAGTGCCCTTATATCTGATGAATCAGATGGTACCTTAGATCATCCCAAATTTATGGCTTTGTGATTGTTGGATTTTTCATAGCCATGTCCTCTACCGCTCTTCATTAGAAAATGATTGTTAGATTTTTCTTCCATATCCATAATTTCACCTATGTTATCTTTTGTGGAAACCTAGTGATTAGTTAATTTGGGTAACTGTTAAGTTTCATAATTTAGTTTTTAAATTTCAGTTTTGGTATTCCTTTTTATGATGTGGGTTTCTATGAAAGAAACGTTCATTTAGTAAACCATTTATAACCCGGACGAATTTCGAGGGAGATATTCATTTTAAGGGGGGTAGAATGTAACAACCCGAGATTTTATGAGAATTATTCTTTTTAATTTCATTGATGTCTTGTGTTGAATGATACACCAAAATTATCTTGCACTATACGCAACACCGTATTAGCTTCCAGTATATGCAAAACTATTCTTGGCTCGTGTTACACATAATTTCAAGTCTGTTTTGTTGAAATTATTTTACGCAACATTATGTATAGATTTTGTTTAATGTATAAATGAAATATGTTTTGATTATGTTATACAAAACACCAAATGGAACTTTCACTACACGCATCCCTGACTTGGCTTCCATTACAAGCAATCAAGACCTTCCTCGATAGATTGTGTAGTACGCAATACCGAGTTTTACTAAACGATATATTATTATAATATTATTATGAACTAGCCGTTATGAATAAAAATACACACTTTTTAAAATTTTATAAATTTTATTTTTCAAAACGGACTTCATTTTTGGATTTGGAATATCGAAATTACCATAGGGTGAATTTTCAGAATTTTTCTGAAAACTTTCAATTTTTGATGAATAGTGAAAACACTGGGTTACTATTTAAAAACTGAATTTTTATATAAATAATTATTTATTTATTTTTTGAATTTATTTTAGGAAAAAATTGATATATAATACCTAAAAATGTTCAATGTATTTCATTGGAGTCATTTTATAATAATTTGAGACATATAAAAATTTTGTTGAACTTTTCACAGTCTTTTTCCCACCTCCTAGGAGAGTTTGAAAATTTACATAAAACATAATTTTTCCGCTTCTATGAGTGGGATTTAGAAAATATGAAATAAAAGGTTAATATCAAGGAGTAAAATTTGGTTCAATAAGATAAAAATAATTTTTGGTGAATAATAACTTTTTACTTTTATTTACCATGGTTAAAAGTAAATAGGGTAATTAAGGGTAAAAATGATATTATTATTACCCTAAAAAATGTCGTAATTCTATTGGATAAGTGTAGTTAGACCTAAAACAACCATAGGGATAAAATATTACCCTTTAGGTCCACTTGGATTAGATTAGGACATTTATTTTTATTTTATTTAAAGAAGAATTAAAATAGTTAAAATCAAAGATTAATAAATAAAACATTTTTAATATTGTGTTATACATAAGATAAATTCGACTATAAATATTCATTACAAATATAAAAATATTTACTACATAATGGTATTTTATTTATAATTTTTAAACATTAAATAATTTAATTTATTTATGACACAATGATGATGTAGTAATTACCTTATTAATGAAATATTAACATAATTGATGTTATAAATACCCAAATAAATGTAATTTGAGACTTTTATGAATTCCAAAAATTTTATTTGTTAATATGACATGTTAGTATTTATTAAATTAAATTTTTTAGAACTAATCATGTTGTTATGACTTTCACAAAAATCAATTACAAAATAGTTTATAAATTGACATAAAGTAGTATTTAAAACAAATATTATATTAATAATTGTTATTATATTCTAAAAATCTAGGGTTCTGCCAAATTACATAGATAGGGTTATATATATTAATAATGAACCACTTTTGGTTCGTTTGGATTGTTATATTATATTTATTAACCATATAGTGTAAGAAAACAAGAAGACACGGTAAAAGTTAAATTATTTTACATAGAGTTAAATCTAAATGATAAGGTTAAAATAGAAACCGAAACTTGTCTATAACCTATTGGTTGAAATTATTTAGACCCATCCCCACATTAGCTTTGAAATATAATAATTTTTAGGTATTAAAAACTAAATATGACTTTATTATAAAAAAATATTTTAAGTCTTCCTTAGGTGCCCCTCTCCTCCCTTATAAAAAGGGCACCCCTTCCCTCTACTCTTCACACCATTTTGCGCCTTGAAGCTCGGACAACCCCTGCCAATTCCACTTTTAAACCTCTCTAGTTATATCATAGAGGTTCTGGTCTTCTCAAAAGACCTACTATAGTTCCCTAAGAAGAAGTTTAAATGAGGTACCACTACCACAAAACTGGGCAAGGCCAGCGCCACCACTTTATCAGCACTAACGAAAAAGCGCTGATAAGGGGGGGGGGATTTATCAGTGCTTGTTTAGCACTGATAATGACCCCCCCTTTATCAGTGCTTTTTTTAGCACTGATATAGGGACCCCCTTTATTAGCACTTGTTTAGTAGCACTGATAAAGGGTCGACTTCAAAAAAAAATATTTAATATATAAATATAGTTATATAGTTATATTGATATAAATATAATATATATTTTTTAAATATATTTTCGATAAGTATAAATGTACATTTACACTTATTATACTTAACATATAAGATATTTATTGAAAATGGCTTCTTAAAAAATTTAAAAAATATTTTTAATTAATAATTTTCTAATTATTATGGTGTAGTAGTCATTTAATAACAATTTGTAGACTAAAAAAATTAAAAAAAATTAAAAAAATCCAAAATATATTGAAAACGCAACTCAAACTTCAAACGGATACAACTTTTGATCTGGGTGTCCGTTTGAGTTCTACCACATATCAAATCGAAGCCTGCGACAAGCTCTACGTCGCTATTGCTAAGGAGACCACAGTCAAGCGTTTTCAAGGCCAAAAGAGGCCCAGAAGCCCTCAAAAACTGAGTTTTTAGTCGGGGTACCCAGATGTTTTAAAATTTTGTGGATTTCTAGTCTCATTTAAGGGGGTATTATTGGATTTTTTTGTGGGGAATGAATTTATTCAAAGGTATTACATTCATATTGATATTATGTATTTTAAATTTCATCCTTTTTATAATGAACTGCTATTTATAATCAAATATATAACTATATGTACATTTTTTTATATATTCACACCTAAGAATTGAATTTTTTAAATAAATAATTAAACATATTTACATATAAAATATATTATCTTTATCTAAATAATAACTAATATCCATTTTATTTAAAATAAAAATATATGAATATTTATATAACTCATATATTTTAATATAAATATACATATATTAATATAACTACATATATATATTAATATAACTATATGTATATATTAATATAACTATATATATATATTAATATAACTGTATATATTAAAATAAATATATATTACTATACGAATAAATATAACTAAATATATATATATATAAATAAATAGATATATCATGAATAAGAGAACAAATCAATATAGGGTAGTGGCAAAGGATTAGTTGCGTAGTGGGGAGGTCTCGAGATCAAATCCGGGTGGAGGAACGGGTGCGCGCGCAAGGTTGATTTAAAGAGCTAGCGCTGATAAAGGGTGTAGGCGGTGTGGACGGGCAATGGAGGTGCGAGAAAGCACTGATAAAGGGGGGTTGAAGCGCTGTAAAAATCCCCCCCTGGGATTGGCAGTATTTTTTTTTAATTTTTTTTTAATTTTTATTATTTTTATCAGCGCTAAAAAAAAGCACTGATAAAATACCCTTTTATTAGCGCTTCGTTTTAGCACTGATAAAAGACCCCTTTTATCAGTGCTTTTTTTAGTGCTGATAAAAGGGGCCTTTATCAGCGCTTTTGGGAGCGCTGATAAAGGGGACCCCCCCCCCTTATCTTCACCGGCATTAATAGTTATTTTTGTAACATGGTTAATGGCCATTTTTTGCACGGATAAAAGCGATATTTGTAGTAGTGTACGTCGAGGAAGATGTAATCTCTTCTACCGATTCTTTTATGTTTTCGTTCTTCTTAAAAATCTTCTTCTTTAGTTGATTAATTATAAAGTAATAACATAAGTATAACTAATATAAACGTATGTTATTATAAATATGAAACAACCCCATTTCACCTTCTATCCATCCTACAGAAAACAAAATCACCGTGCTTGTGTATTTACGAAATACCGTCTCCATGCCGTGGTGTAATCAGTTTTTCCACCACCACCTTACTTGGATGGGTATAATGATTTAACGTATAACTATATATGGTTATTATAACATAATACTAATTCTGAGGTATTATATCATCCACTCCAATTCCATTCAATAATTATGGGAACGATATCATTGCCCATGCGTATGTACGGATTACCGTCTCCACGACGCGATGAGATTCATTCTCCATGTTAACCCCTCAATAATGATTATAAAGTATATCTAATGAATAATAATGAAATATATGACATAATGAAGATAATGACTTTATGTATATATATATAAATATATTTCATCTACTTACTTCAATTCAAGTCAATAAGGAAAGGAAAACAACATTCATGCGTACGTACGGCGTACCGTCTCCATGAACGGTGTATTTCCTTTCATTCATCTATCTATTATATATATATATAATAAATATATATGATATATAAATCAAGATTTATATTCTGTAATTAATTAAATCATGATATTAGTAATAATAATATCAAGAACAACAAGTACAAACAAGTACGATAAATAAAACGATTTTACCCCAAATGCTACTTTAACATGGAATTTACAAAATAACGGGTAATATAAAGTCATAATTGAACCATATATGATATAATAACAATAAATATGGTTCTGTAATAAGTAAATGACATTATTTAGATCATTATACAGTAGGTTCAGATACGTATGAAGCATATCAGACCTAAGGTAAGGGATTACTTTTCCAATCTCGTTTTTATCCGAGATTGTTTATTCATAAGTATTTACTCGGGTTATATTTATCATCCATGTCCTTGTTTTCTAAAAATGGTTTCATTTATGTTTAAAGTCCTTTTTACCCATTTTTTAATTTTACTACATGGTATGTAAGGAATCTTTCTTTTGTTTTTACCATACGAAGTACTTTTTGACTTTTCTGACAAAAGTAAGAGGAAAATGTTTTGTTAACTTATACGGCATGAACGGATTTTTACAGTTTCATAATTCCAAATTTTCATGAAGCTTACTGAACATGATTTCATGATTATTTTACACAAAATCCTTTTTTAAAAAAATTTAATGGCAATTTGTGATAAGAAATTGATTTTAATGAAGAAAGGATATTTTCCTTAAGAATTCATTTCAAGTGTTTTGTCAAAACTATTTTCCATCTAAGATGACATTATTTAGTATGATTATGTTTCATGTACAATGTATCTATGATTTACATGGTCTTACTTTTATTATGATGAAATGATATCCATTTGTTTTATATGGATTATGTGATGATGGGATGATTTTTATGAAACCCATTTTAGTCTTTGGGTTATGATGAATGATTTATTATTATTTTGTGGCAAAAGTAAGAATGATTTCATTATGAGATGGGTGGGAACTATATCTCCCTACAATGAATTGGTTTAATATTTATATCTCATGAGACAGACATGTCTGGAATGGTAAGTTAATCCGGTTTAGATTTACAGGACTAGAATGAGGAGTGAACTTGATTCAGTAAGGGACTCTGTATACTAATATGCTCTCGGAAGAAATGCCTTGACTACTATGGAAATCATATCTTGTGCTTAATTTTTTTTCCACAATTAAATGTTTTATTTCCAATATATTTTATCATGATTGATGTTCCATTATGATATATGGCTTACATACTGCCATGTTTTATGTCATAGCTGAATATTTCGATGTTTAAACATTATGTTCATTCTTTTATGTTCAAATATATATGGATTATTTTATTTTCTCCATGCTTACCCTTACTAAGCACTTGAGCTCACCATTTATATGTTTTCTTTTCCCTAGGATATGAAGAAAGGTTTTAGGTAAGAAAACAAAATGGGAAGATCTTTATGGGATATGTTGAAGATCATTCACCATGATTAGAAGATTATGTTCCGAGTTTCCAAAGACACTAAACAATTACTGTCCTTCGGTGTTTGTTTTTGGTATGTATTAAGTATTCTGAAAAAGTAATGTAATGTCCATGTACATCAAGGTTTGGGTCTCTACATCCATTTCACTTCCTCTAAAGATTGAGGTGATTAGTTCAAAAAAGACCTGGAGGTAGTATCTCCCTGAAGGTAATGCCCCTTGGAAGAAATTAATGCCTTCAGAATAGAGGTATCAATTATCCAGGTAGTAGGCTGATCAGTCGTATTTGGCATAGGGATCACTATGTCAGACAGTAGACCAAACCCATAATAAGAATTCCTGTCTAAATCCGGGTACTCTTGTTGGCTTGTCGTAAGCTGATTCAAGAGAGAATGGTGAAATGGAATAACCAGAATTTTTTCATTGACCAAATCTACCATGTTCATCAATTGTGCATTAGGAGTAGAAATAGGGGCAGTAGTAGTAGCCTCAGAAGAAGCACCAATATTAGCGGAATCCTGTGGAGTAGCCATTGTAGCCTGGATAGGAAGATCAAAAATATGATAAAAGTGATTAAAATAAAAGTTGTTGGGTAAAGGAAACAATGGAATGAATAAAGGATTTAATAAAATGTCTGCATTAGGATCCACGTATTATTCCCTGATACGGTATGCGGTAGGAACATCCTGTGTACTAGATAATGTGTGGATGAAACCGCAGAATACTGCTATAGTATGTGGAAACATTACACCGCATATATCTATAGTACATGACCCAACCGCAAGGCGCTGACCCACAAAGCGTTGACTAGTGAACATAAGAGTTCGAAGATGGTGCATACTGCGATCCTATGCCTCGTTATGTTCATGGTCAAATACCATGGATTAAATTTTTATGTTTTCATTATTAATTCTTAATGATAGGTTTTCTTGTTCAAGCTCGGTATGCAGACACAGAAGCAGCGCAACATTCTCGTTCACAAATTCCTAATTTTAGATATCAAATTCCACAATTCCATTCCTAAAATCCAAATTCCAATTCACAAGAAGAGAAATGATGAAAAGTTAAGTTCATGGAATGTATGGAGTGGTTTGAAAAATGAATTTTCACAAGAAGTATGGAAGTGAAATGTAGAGGAATCCAAGGAAGTTGAGAGAATTTTTTCCGTGAGAAACGGTAATTGAAAAATGACATGGGCCCCTATATATAGGTGTGGCCCCCTCCTACGGGGCCTAATTATTCTATTGCAAAACAATTCAATTTCAGAATGCTTCTACATCAGAATAATCCACTTTTCATTATGAATGGACCTCATTCTGGTTGGGGGAATTTTTAGGGTCCTCAATATTCTTCCAAGGGAATGAAATACTCTCACAGTCACTTTGTAGAAGGAAGTAAGTACTCCTACCAGTCAATCAAGGTGAATGGACACAAATTGAATTGAAAAATTCAGAAGAAATATGTAGGAATTATTGTATTGAAAGGATATTAAATGGCATGCATACCATCACCAAGAAGGGTTCGTGGACCACCTGGATCACAAATCACTGGTACGCGGAACAATCCACAAGGCGCTAGCCCATGGAGTGAGATACAGGGAACTTGGTGGGCCGCAAACCCCCTCAACGAAGGACTAATGCGTGCGAGGGCCATCTGCATACCATCTCGCAAACTCAATGGTTCACTGGAAAAGAAAATCAGTAGGGTTCTATAAACCAAGATTGTGAACCATAGCCTCTTCAAACCATGGTGGATCGAGTCTTCTGTGGGTATGATATCTCCTCATGGGCATCCGAAAATGGTAATGCATGCCTGTAGAAATGATTTCCCCAATGCTCTATAAGAGGACAAAATAAGTAATTGATGGAGGAAAAATGAAGAAAGTAGAAAGGGGATCATAGGATTTGGAAGAAAGAACTCAGATAAGATTCCATCTTCAGTCTTGAATCATCAGCGAATCCCAAATTACATAGCACACTATCCGCAGATATAGCTAGGCGTGATCCAGAAAATGAGGGATCTTAATAATAATAATACAACCATAACCCTGTTTGGTGAAACCAAAAACCACATATTTCTCACGGATGAACACCCTGTGAATGATAATCCCCCAGACCCTCAATCAAAACGGTGTTCTGCATAGTGTATCGATGCACAGATTTAACCCAGTGTCATGTACTACACCAGTATGCGGGTGAAACCCAAAGCGGGATGATGGACCCCATCTAGGATAGTGTTCTGTTGCGGTGGATGTTGGTTCATACCCATGCCCGCATACCACATAGGTACGAAGATGACCCATTTTTCCGCATTACTCTACAGTATGCAAGGCTTCCCCATCCCATGTAAGAAAAAAACTCAGAATGGCGTTTTTTTAGGTATTCTTTCCTACGGATCCAATCTCGACCCTCCATTACCATCCATTCCTCTATAGTCCCTCCATGAATCATTCCTCTGGCATCAGGCCAAAGCCTCCTCCAATGAAACCTAACCCATATGATCATACCATTGGGTGCATCAGTGTGCCCCTTTGAGTCTACCTACCCATGGTAACCAGAGTCACAAAGGATCTCCCCACAACTGTTCGATCCCTAGGGATCTCTATGGGTCTACATTCCCATGGTAACCCGAATTCCAACCACGGGATGCCAACGTCAACCTCCCCATTCATGGGGATTAATGGTGATCACCTAATTTTCTATTTAATAATGAATGGTGACCAGTCAAAGGGGTTATGTTCACTTCCCCTTTTGATGAGTATGACACTCCTCCCCTTCCCAGAACGCATTCTGAGGAACTCCCACTAAGGTAAGTCCCCAATATTCTGAATGACGATCTGAATGACCTTTAATGTCATTTCATATTAAAAGGTTCATCACTCCATGCCCTCTCCTACATTCACCCAAGACTCTTCTATTGTAGTCCCGTCCTCTCCCACCATCAGGATAAGAAACTAGTGGTTGATTGTATCTTTCGCAGCAACTAGTTTCTCACACTGATCATGACTCGTGCGGGATTAGAGATCTGTGATGATTACAACATCCAAAAAATTATAAACTATGAGAACTCTTATTCCTGATCAAATCTGGATATGTAGGACAACTACTCAAAGGGTCGAGATCAAAATGGTGCCCATCCAAAATGGTTCACCCAATCATACCTCCCCCCCCAAATGGTAAGCGTCCTTGCATAAGCCCAATCAATTCTAAACTATGCTGGTTCTAATTCCTCTCTCGAGGATATGTAGGAAACCCATATTATAGGTCTGTTACCATCATCAAGTCACCTTCTATCCACCCTGAATGACGATAAACTCTATAGAACATTATTATATGGCTCAAGTTAGCATCAACTCCGTAGCATCAATTATATATATGTTTATGATGGTATTTCAAACTAGGGGTAGCCCATGGACACACTCAACAGGAATGAACCAATAATTCAGGAACATATGGACAAAACGTAAATCTATAAAAGTGTTTCATAATAAGCAATAATTATCCCCCTAAAGGGGTGCGGTGAGCCCGACTTCCCATCCTATCGACCAATGGAGTCATTAAGGGTCATTGGACAAACCATTGTCCAACAAGTGCCTACCTTTGGAAAGACGAACCATGAATAATGGATATTAGGGCTATTGGGTGTTTCTAGCGACATGAATAAACCTGTTGGAGACCATCTGATGAAGTAATATTTGAGGGATAACTATTTCACAAGTACTTGACCCCATACAATCAACCATTGGGACCATCTAATGGTGGAATCTCCCTCACAATATGAAATGGGTGAATTACCCAATCCCAATGGGGTTAATCCAGCCTTCCATTAAAGGATAATGATGAAGAATGGTTTGAAACAAAAAAAGTGGTGATTTTTACAAGAAACCATCTTTGGAAAAAGAGACATGTTATGATTCTCATCGGACCATTTCCTCATCACACGAAATGGCCATCCTCGGTGGTGAAAAATTACTATATAGATAAATTTTGATGCCTTTGGTGGAAGGGTATCCCCACATATTATAAGCTTCTTCCATGGATAACTCACTGGGAACTATTATCACAAAGAAAAATGATGCGGGTTGTGAGAATAGTCTCCACAATCCCATATGGATGATTCTAGGTACCAAGAAAATATATTTTAATGTCGATAATAACTTCCATGCACTCATAATTATGGTGATAAATCTATGGAATTACTTATTACACTATGAAGTCCACCTGGTATCTCATATTGATCTTCTAGAGTACATCCCCGGTTTCCCTATGTTGACTAGGAACTTGTCTCGATAGCTAGTAATTCTATAGAAATATGGCATTATGTTCATTAATAGATGTCCGTGAAAGGGAAATCCCTTGATGATTTACTTACATAAAATACCACCATGTAAAATACATTTAATTTCACTGAGCATCCGGATGAGGAGGCCCCTTATGCCCATCACACTTCTCGTACACTAGAGATGAACTTCTTTAGATCCTCCTAGAGACCTACCATTATAAGAATGGGAACCATATGTTCAATTGGGTTGGTCTAGGTATTGTATTTTTCTCTCCATACAAAGTAGTTTTTCTATCTCTTTCTCAATATTAGAAGGATTAATAAATAATGTTCCAGAATAGAAAGCCTTCATCACTGGATTGGAAATAGCCCTAAAACTGCACATATCCTACCTAAATATCAAAGGAGACATAGAATTGTTGATAAAAAAGACAAATGGGGAATATGACATTAAAATGAGTAATTTTCCCCATAACTATCTATTTTAGGGTATTGATATAATAATTACCTTTTGATAATGCATTGCATCATTTTCTATAATCATAGAATTCCTGTGCCGACGCACTGGCTAATGCAGCTACAGTCCTGGCCAACCATGATTACGAGGAATCAAAATTCTGTATCAAACATTGAAGAATGGTCTCATGAATAATAGGTTGTGATATGGAAGAAATCAATCAATTCAATACTTCCTCAGATATTAACAAACCAATTACCACACTTGGATGGACGGACCCTATAATTGGTTATCTCTTAAATGAGATTCTCCTAACATATTGATACATGTGAGAATAAATTCAGTACCACACAATGAACATCACTATGAAGGATGGTCCAAATGAGAAAAATTACTCTAAAAATATGGACTTTATGGAATCTTTATTGGGTGTATAGAAGAAGGTTAAATTTCCAAAATAATCAAGGAATGCCATACACGCACCTATAGATCCCAATAATATAGAACCAGGCCCTCCCAGAAAGTTACTAGTATGGTATATTAATCGAAAACCTCAATACATGATAGTATGGAATTCACCATGAAATGTAATGCATTCAATATTCATGAAAACAACATCCATCAACCCCTAATATTATTGCATACAACTAAGTATTCCTAGTTGTTTTCAATTATTTGAATTGATGTTATGGGGCCATATCCCCCAGCCAGGGCTAAGTAGTTCAAGTACATCCTCACTACTACTATCTTCTCTTCCAAATAGGATGAGACAGAACCCATCAAGGATTTAGGTATAAAAAATATCATAAAACTCATGAAGTCACATATCATCATCTATTTCTATGTCCTTCAAACAATACTAATAGGCAAAAACATCAATTTATGTTCCAAGAAGATGAATAAGTTGTATTAGGAGTACAATATTGAGTCCACTCACTCATCTCACTATCATGCAATGTAAAATGGATAGATAAAAGACTTCAAAAAGACTATATTGAATACACTCTATAAAATGGTGAATAAGGATAAGAAGTCTTGGTATAATAAACTCTTTTATTCTATATGGTCCTACTATTCCACGGTTCATACTGCCACACATACAATTCCATACATATTGGTATATGGGACCAAGGTGGTGTTACCGACATAAATCTAGTTTCCTTTGCTCCAAATATCCATTTTTAGAAAAGTCTCAGATGATGAACAATCACAATTGTGGCTGGAAGAATTGGAACGACTATATGAGAAAAGGATTCAAACATTACACTACCAAGAATTCCATCAGAATTAGATCACACATGAAATTAAAAAAATTGTTCACCTCCATTCATTCTTCCTAGTGGAACAGATTTTGGCTCAAAGGACATCGTGGATACTACGAATGAAACCAGAGAAGATGGAACCCAAATTTGAAGGACCTTATGTTATACACAAGGTCTATCATAATGGATCTTACACATTGTCCACAATATATGGAGAGTGAGCCACACCTCCCACCAATGTGAGGTTTCATAAGAAATACGTTGCATATCCATAATCAAATTGGAATCCACAACAGAGTAAGACACACTATTTTTCCTGACCACCTGACATTAAATTGTACAATGTTCATTTGAACCACATGATGTTAAAATGTTCATATCACATCATGGTTTCATAATATTAAACAATTCAACAAAGTCTTAAAATTTAAGATGTTATACTGAATGGTGTTCCATGGATCCTCAACATCTCTCCATCTTCATGTTGGTTGACTGACGTAGTTATTGTATGATTTTAAACTACATGGATAATGTCCTCACTATGTGACATAAAACTACAAGGCCCATATAAAACAATATAATAATTGATTCTCATTCATTTGTCTGATATTTAGGGACTCCTCAATCATATATCATGGTATAGTCACTACATGAGACTAAATACCCCTAGTGTACCCTAAACTGCATGGCTTCATAACATCCATCATCCTTCACATGAAGTCACCCATGTCCTTTCCAAAAAAAATTTAATGTACGGATCTTCAAAAACTAAATATGGATTGATTACATTTTTCATGAGATACGTAGAGATTCCTAGGACCTCACACTCGGGCCCAACAAAAACATATCAACCTTTTTCACATAGGTCAATATTCATCATATTACATGATGTTAAAACTTACACGTCCTTAAGAACTAAGTGTCTCTTGATTTCTATCATCATAAGATATGTAGTGACACCTGGATCTCAAATTATAGGACTGAAAACATAAATCAATCAAAATAATTCCCACATATACATACAGTCTAGACCATAGAATATAAATTTCCTAATTCAAGAACTACATGTGAGTTTATTCCTATCCCCAGAGGATACATAGTTTATTCTGGATTTCCATAACTGGGCCTTGTCACGACAAATATATATAATTATACAACAAATTCAAATATTAGATAAACCTACACATAGAACATCATTGAGAACTATGTGTGTCTAGATTCCCATAACTATGGGATACGTAGTGATAACCATAATTCCATTCATGGACCCAGTTTCAATACCATCACTTAACGTCGGGGGATCCATGTCCTCCCTACATGAGGTTAAACGTCATGGATCTTCATAACTAAGTGTGGTTAGATCATCATTTTCATTAGATGTATAGTTATTCCTAGAATTACATAGTTGGGCCCAACCACAAAATTCCATTTCATTCACAACAGATCCTACATCCTTACCGCATGATGATAATCTACATGGATGTATGTCCTTACTGTATGATGTTAAACTATATGGAAAACATCTTGGTCATAAGAAATTTAAATTTCACAACAAATACCTCACTACCACATGACAATAAAGTTCTTGGAAAATGTCCTTAATGACATTAATCTACATGGAATAAACCCCCACAACATGATTATAAACTATAAAAGTGATCACTCATTATCATTACTTATCAATGGACCACAACATCCTTACCCTAGATAACCAAAGTTCAAGGTGATTCCACAATCATTTTAGAAACCAAAATCCATATACCACAATTGGTGTCTTGAGTTCATCAGGTCACCTCAAACCTTTCGTGGCCCATGGAAATGAAAAAGGGTCTCTTGGTTCAACCATGATATTGATGAATATGGTCTTGGGACCTAACAATCGAGGGCATCTTCGGGAAATATAAATGTCTTTATAATTATGGTGTGCCCCAGTGACACTGAGGAGGAATCAAACATCTCAAAGTGTTATGGGACATACCAAGCATGTCTTTCAAAAATCATTACTCATGACCAGATAAACTCGATAATTGCTTTACTACATTTCCATATCAATATTAGAAAGATGTTGGAGTGCTCTTATCCCAAGGTATCCAAATTAGTCTCTTGTGTTACATCTCCTATATCAGGTCCATGTGATTCATGACCACAAATATTATACACATTGGTCAAGGTTGTTTGACCGTAAACTATAGAATATGATTGTTTAAATTTAAAGACATTAAACTACTAGAAAAAAAGACACAATACTTTTCAGGTTGAAAACCATAAGGGGGTAGACTAAGAAAAATTCAGGTCTTCACTCGCTAAAATCTTCATCTATAGAGTTTAGGAAAAACTTAATGAAAAAAATAAGACATAAAGCTCAGGGTGTTACATTGTAGCCCCATTAAATTACTTGATATACTTTCTGGTCCCCCTTCTCCATGAAGAATTCCTAGAAATTGACATTCACATCTCCTCACTATGGTAAAATGATCACTATGTAGGGACACAACATTTAGGGTTCCTGGACCCTTTTGGGATATTACATTCTCCATAAATCACAAATCATGATTCGATCACTTTGTGTCACTGAAAAACTCAAATATCCTTTGGAATCGAAAATATAACACTCGATTCGTCCATGATATTGACAAAAAAGGGCTTGATACACACCAATCGGTGAGATTTGGGACCAATATAATGGGTATTCCAATCCATGTGAGCCTGAAATCACCAAGGTAGGTCCCAACAACTTAGTGTTTTCTTTACATCTCCCTGTGTGATTATACTGTATCATTGTCATTACCTGATAACATTGGACCATGATTTAAAATCATTGTACAAAACTATCTGAGTGAATTTGAAATCATCTATGTTATGTCATGATGTTTTATAACTGTTCTCAATGTCAAAATACAAAAATCCATTTTTGATATTTCAATATCTCGAACCTCATTATTTGAATCCTCATGTAATATGGCTAGATATTATCACAATAAGATCTATGTTTTCATAGGTTTCCAGAACCCTCCCATTATATCTTTCATTCCATACCCAACTTCATCGTCTTGAAATTTTAGACTTCAAAAATCATTAATGACCCTCATAAGGAAGTGGTTATATGATTCATTGTCCTTTCTATTGACACATAAGGAATTCAAACAAAAAACATAAGGAATCTAGTCCTTGAATGAAATGGGGTTCAAGCCTTGTGATCCCTAGAAATGATGAGGTTGAACTGAACATCTTTTAGCATTATGGGAAATACGCAGTATGTCTGCTCCATCCTATAACCACAAACACAGGCTTATGGGTTATGAATTACACCACCTACACTCCCAATATCCACGTGGAAGTATAATCCCTAGTGTTTCACCCTCAATCGGTATTACATCCATAAATCTCCTATAACCATTGGAAAAGATTTGGGATCATCTTTTTTTGACCATACTATTGATGCATAAGTGATTTAACCAAAAAACTAAAGGGATATTTTCAATATTTGAATGTAAATCCAATTGTTGTGATACCAAGAAACACCATGGAAAAACCTTTAACCATGTTGTGTTTTAGGTTATTCTTATCACGTTTTCACCATATTACGTGGTCATCAACATAAAGGTGTGAGCTAAAAGAACATAAAACTATAGAGACATCAAGGGTTGAGATAAAAGACTATAAAACTAGAAAAACATCAAGAATTAGGAAAAAAGACGATAAATATAGAGAAAAATCAAGGTATGATCTGAAATACCCAAATCTATATCACATCCAGGTCCGAGTTAAAATACATTAAACTATTTCACATCAAGTCCTGATATAAAAGACCATAAACTAATGTGATATTAGGTCTGAGTTAAAATACCTTAATCTATATGATAAAATTTATTTAGTTTGAAAAAACTTATAAAGCCCATAATATGGATATAGCACAATCAGGATGCACTTTCAAGGCCTGTCATCTTTGGAAAAAGACAAAGAATTCTCCCTCGAAGACCTGTATCCTATGAGGATGATCCTTTTTATAAATCAAAATTTCAATAGATATCTAGACATACTATCAAAAATAAATCTTTTGTTTGTGGTAATTCACAATAATCTCTCAAATGGATCCTTTTATAATTTCAAACTTAAATTCAAGGCATTCAGGTTTTCTGGGTGTTATGTAAAGGATGTTTAGTGTTGGTAATTTTCATAATATCAGGGGAATGAAATATTTGCCACATGATGATTGAAATAAAATTGGACAGTAATATGGAAGGTTAAAAAATAAATTTGTTCATATTGTGTAAAAATAAGAAGGAATTTCCACATTTTGGAGACTCTCTGAAGAATGAAAAATTAATTACATCATAGGGGTTGAACTACGATAAAATTCGTTTAGCTATGCTAGAAAATTATGAAAGAGTCTAACAGGAATAGTCGATATAATGATGATTTCACACACTCCCCTCCTATATTCATTTTACTATGGTATTAATATTCTCAATGAAATCCATCAACTCATTAACCCTCTTATAGGCAGATTCCATGGAAGATGATCATGTTGAAAGATCAAACCTCTAATGAGATGTGATTTCTTCTCATATCCATGTCTACATAGTACATGAATCCATCTGAGCTTGAAATTTGGATATAAAAAAATAGATCCAATTCCTAAAAAATCTATTTAATTTCCCTATAAAGAGGAGACTCATCTACAAGATTGTTAAAAACTATTTCATTGTGGTCATATCTTCAGAGTCAACATGATTTTCATCATAATTTAATATATAGGATTTTGGTCCAAACCACATGGCCCCATGTCATGAAATAACAGGTGAAATTGTTCCCCTTGATCATAGAATAATTCCTAGGGGGTCTCAGTGATCGTAAAATGAATCCATATCCATATCATCCTACACTATTGATTAACCATTGCAACTGATGCAGTATGCATGATAGGAGTAGGACTAACTTTTTGAACCAATGGAAAAAAGGAGATGAATCCCAATATTAAATTTTCACACTCTGAGTATAATTTATAACCATTCATGGAGGATTAATATGATCAATAGAATCTATTTCACCATTATAATATTCATCACTCCAAAGGGGTCTATTTCTTGATGTCACACCCAAATCATCGATCAACTCCATCATCCCCACAAACGACAAGGTTGGGGAGGAAAAGGGTATGTCCTCATGACTAACTAGCTTGTTTAGAACACCACTAGGATTAGAAGAAACCCAATAATGGGAATAATCATGGGTATGGAAGAAGGAAGCATTAGTCTGTGGATGTATAATCTTAGCATCAGTATCATCATAAGCCATCATCTTCCATAATTGGGAAATTACATCATGATGTCGCTCCCCTATAATGTTTAACAAAGTAAGAGGGGATATATTTTGGATGAATCCGAGTTGACTAGAAAAATGTTGAGGTGAATAAGGTTCACAGATTACTATTTTACCCACTTTGTCTATGAGAACCCCATCCTAAAGAGAGGTCATATTTGACCTTCCATCAAGTGAGTCAATACTGTTATCAATAATTAGTCCATCCAATGTACAAAAATTAATAAAGTAAAATCATTCATATTGCATATAATTTCCCAAAAAATCAATATTTTTTAAATTATATGGAATTATTTTGAGACCGAGAAATCAGACAGCACACGATTCGAAGGCCCGGAGTGCCAGGAATGAACCATCGAAGTTTTGATATGTTTTAATTAGCACAGGTAGGAATTTTTCCTGAAAAAATGGAATAAATATTAAATGGTTTCCCATATAAGAAATTAGAGGGCATGATTGCGCTCAAGATGGGGGTTTTATCCTAGGAGTGAATTATTTCTTGTCTGCATGAGCCTACGGTGAGAAAACCCAAAAATGGAATAACCATAAATAAAATAATTAATTAAAGTTTTATTATTTTTCAAATGTTTATAACTCATGAATTGTAACATGGATCAAAAATCTGAGACCACCGCTGAACTTGTGCGGGTGTGATTTCTTTAGGCAGATACTCACATTGGTTAGCGCATGCCACCATAGAAAGTTAGTTTTTGGCCGTAAAAAAATTTATTAAGTGAAAATTATTTTATTGTAAAATACATAACATCTAAACAGTAACTCGGATTGGAAATCAAAGAGTACCATTGGGTTAGTTGGGGCGTTTTTCACTTAAGCAAAGCTTATCCTCGACTGGTGCGGGTCGATGGTGACTGTTAATAATTTTCTGATATTTTTTTGGGTATGATCAGTAAGAACAAGAGTGGTGTTTTCTAATCTTTTTAATTGATGCCTGGATTAATAATCTGAGGGTACCATGGAATCCACAACATCGGGATTCTCTTTAGGGAGGATCTACATTGACCGTAGTAGGTCCGGGAAAAATTTTATCTTTTAGGACCTTTTAAAGAAAGTAAATAAAATAATTTTTTATTTTACTTTTATTTCTATCTTATCCTCCAACTGACAAGCAGGGTGGGACTAGTGATCTGTCAAGCCATTAAATGGATTGACCAATGAATCCTAGTAACCGCTTCATTGGGAAAATGGGAAGACTCCTAATAAATGAACATTCATTACTTACCGACAATGTTAAACACTCCCCTTTCCAATTTATATGGAGCTTGGGGAGAGGTTTTGGCACAGCTTCACCAAGCAACGAAGTGCTGAAGAAGTGCTGTGACAATAAGGCCTTGGAAGACGGAGCCATTTCCGACATGTGGGGATAATCGACACTGAAACCCCGAATGAGGATCAACGATCAAGAAATGATGTTGGAGGCTGTTTCGGGTAAGACGAACACTGACCCAATTCCTCGACCATAGGCATTCCTCCATCGTTCACAAGGCTGGGGTTTTAAATTAAAGTAGGATTAAATCTATTTTTTTATTCTTCATATTTTGGATTCACAACGATGATGGCCAAACAAACATGGACATCATCCCACACATATACCTTGCCCATTTATCATTTATTCTTCGCGCATTCTTTGTGAATTCATCAACTCCAACTAATTAATGATGATGGAAACACAAAGGTGTTTTGAGCACAACATATGGACATGGAGCCCTCGACCCAAGGATCGAGAATATGCAATCGACATAATATTCAGGCATGGAACGAATCCGCGATGGATCGCGAAAGAATGTAGTGGACGAAACCCAGTCGACTATGAGGAAGGAGGGTGGTGTGCGTCCGCGCCACCGGTTGAGGTGGAGTTCGCGGCCCATCATCACCGAAAGAGAAGGGTGGTGGCCGATATCCGGCCAGCCATGTGATGGAGTGATGGAACACATCCATGCTGTCGGTGGAGCAGGTGGTCGTAACCACTGGGCAGCGGTAGAGGCTGAAGGGAGGTCGGCACCCGGTCAGCCGCGGAGGACAGTGATGTTGCCGCACCTCTTGGAGGAGGAGGACCAGCCGGTGAACCGTCCGACCACGGTGCACCGAGCATGACCTGCTCTGGAAAGTCCTACTTCTAAAAACCAAATGGCCCTTTAACCGTTTGGGTGACCTGGGAGGATCCTCTTTCTCGAGCATCAGCTAGGCCGGACCCCACCATGGTGGTTCACCCGACCGCGGGCTGCACCAGCAGGTCGGGTTATGTCGCCCATTTCATGGGACGGGCCAGACCACATCCCAGCAGGTCAGGCCCGCCATGGCCCAGGCCCAACCAGGTTGACCTGAACTGGGTTCGGTGGGCCCAATCTGGGTCGGACTGGACCAGGGCCCCTCTGGAACCAGATACGCCTTTGTGGCCATATCATTATAATTGAGCGTCCATTTGACGAACCGTCTGTGAACATAGAATCCTTGGATCATGATGCGCCTTTTGGTATAATCCAATTGCGTTTTCGATAAAGTTGGAGTATGAGGGGTTGGATGGAACCCCAAATCCAACCGGGCCCTCAGAATGGAAACACTAACAACCTACATACCCAGCATCTGATTGATACATCATTTGTTGAGTTGGAACCCTTACGACATGACGGTACATTGGGTCACTCCTCTATGGAGATTAGTGGTGGTCGATGTATTACCAATATCTCAAGGGACAGTTTCTACAGAACTCAAGTACACCAGGTGTGGGGAATCCAGTGGCTGGTAGTGAGGTGGAGGTTAGATACGGATCATTTTGGGTTTAGTTACCTATCGACTCTAGGAGGGTCGGATCCTGTGTGGTTCATTATGAGGGTTATTGCCTATCGATTCTGTGTGGGTCAACGCTCAGTGATCCTCTGTGGGTCAGCACATACCGATCATGTGTGAGTCAGATATATTGTGGGTCAATGCTCAGTGTTCCAGTGTGGGTCTACACATACCGATCTTGTGTGGGTTAGATCCTGTGTGGGTCAGTGCTTAGCAATCCTATATGGGTCGGTGCTTACCAATCCTGTCTGGGTCAGATCCTATGTGGTTCAACAGTGGTTAGTACCTATCTATCTAGTGTGGTTCAGACTTCTAATGGTCACCAATAGTGCCTCTTGACAAAATTTGATGATCTAGCTTCGCAATTAATCATATGTACTTCTATACTTCACTAATTCTTGGTTTGAGCTGATACTTTTTTTGATCTAAGACTTTTACCTATGTGGTACTATCTTCGTGGTGATACCTATGTCGTACATTTACCTCCGTGGAACTATCTTCGTGGTGATACCTGTGTCATTATTTTACCTCTTTGGTACTATCTTCGTGGTTATACTTGTGTGGTACATTTACCTTCGTGATACTATCTTCATGGTGATACCTATGTGGTACTTTTACCTTCGTGGTGTAACCTTCGTAGTGTTACCTCTGTGGTACTTTTACCTTTGTGATTTTACCTTCGTGGTGTTACCTTTGTAGTATTCTTCCAACATGTGTGATATGTGTATATCATGATAGCTTAGATATATGTATGGGAATATACCTAATTAAAGTTGATGTCTGTTGCTTTTTTACTTTGATATTGAGGTCTTTATTTGTTCTATTTCCATTGTGAAACTCTATGAGACATACGGGGGTCTCTGGGTCCCTATTGAGTATTGTTATACTCACCCCAACATGGGCTTCACCTGAACCTTGTTGTTTTTTGTGTAGAAGATAGAAAACATTGTTCGAGGATGAGGGAGCTAGGACTGGACGATGGTCAGATGTGGAACATTTAGCATGACATGAGCGGAGGAGACAAACGGTCAAGGAGTGATGAGGGGGAGATCATTACCTATCCTACAGGTAGGAACCTTTGAGTATGACCTAGTTTTTGTTTCCCATTTTCTTCCAGTTGTATTGTTTTTTCAATTGAACGTTTACCTTTACAGTTGGACTTGTATTCTGGCCCCTTTTACTTTCAGCACTCTTTTACTACAGCAGTTTACTTCACAGTTTATTCTTGTAGTGTTCTTGGACCGTGTGTTTGTATAGGATTAAAGGCAATGTATTTCCATTTAAGGAAGTATGCCTTTCGTTGAAATTCGCTATCCCCTAGACTATGGAAGGCGGGAATGGGGTTGTCGTGGAATGGGCCATGGGGGATGGGTCGTGACAAATTGGCATTAGAAGAGTTTGGTTCTACTGAAGAACTAGTAATATGATCTTTTCTATGTGGAGAAATTGACATAAGTGTTTTGAGTGTGGATTTTACTTCAGGGAGTCCACTGTTGGTGCAGAAATCGATGTATCCACACAACAGGACCCTGACCTCTTATTTCCAACTGAGTTCATGAAAAAACGGATTGCTTATGTGTTTATGAAATGTTTTATTTGTGATCTCTTTTAGTTATCTAACTAGGTATAACATAATGACCATGGAACAATAGTTTCTTTTCATGATTCCTCCATGTAGATAGTCAGCCATGGATCCGAGTAAAGTACGTGATGAAAACCCACCGAGTGACAATGCTTCGGTTTAGGGCCCCTTACGATAGTTGGACCATCGCGTGGTGTACCAGCAGCACCACTACCCATTAGGCAGTCGATGCCACCAGCCTCATTAGTATAGGGTGCACGCCTCTTGAGCGCGTTGCATGAGTTCCATTTCTAGAGGCCACTAAGGATCCGGGGCGAGATAGAGCCATAGGTGGCTGAGGACTGGATGAAGGTTGTCGCAAGATTTTTCCACCATGTAGAGTCACCAGTAGAGAATATGATGATCTTATCTTCTAGTATTTTCTAGTGAGTGAAAATGAGGATGGTCCGCATAGTGATGAGTCTTCTGTACGTGGACTGTTTCCTAAGATAGTACCTTCGCGTAGTGTGTCAGCTATATCACTACATGTTGGGTTATAGTGACAACCGGTGGTACCAGTAGAGGACACATTTAGTATTTGTGCCTTATACAAGTTTCAGCATCAGATACCACTTAGGTTCTAAGGTGATCCCAACTCACAAACAATAGAGTAATGGATTTAGGAGTTGGTTGAGAGTTCTCTATATCTTCTATAGCTTCAGCAGGATGACATGTCAGTAGCTGAGTATTCATCGATGTGTACTGATCATTCCTGGTACTCAATGAATACGGTGTGATCAGTCCTTTAGGGCTCAGGAATCATAGCATGGTGTGTTAAGGACATCTAAGCCAACATTATTCCTCTATACATTCCTTACATATGTTAGGGTTCTAGAGATAACCTTTGTGTTTGAATGTTCTTTGGATGAGATGATACAGCCAGTGAATGTTAGTTGCAGGAAAGTAGAAAACTGGCGCTAGTCTTAGAGACTTGGGGGTGTAAAAAATGTTTAGGGATAAAGAAATGTTAGGGAAAAATGAATTTCTAGGGCTGCAGACATGGAAGAAGATCAATGAGAGCAGCATGAGGTGGTGTATATTTCAACATGTTACAACCCCCACCTCAATGTGGTCCCCACCAGGCTGAGGGAGCTAGAGGATTGGGGAAGGGAGTAGCATCATGCATCAAAGAGTGTGGCCCAAGGACTCCAAGAATGATTAGAGTTACGGTCTGTGTCAACTACTAGTGTTCGTATAAATAGAAATAGGTTCCAATCATTCCTTACTTCCAAGAATCATTTCCAAGAACTAGAGATTCTGGTTAAACCACTAACTTGTCTGTCACGTCACAAGATACCATTATGAGGAGACTCTATAATCACACTTATGCCGACTATGTGATCTAACCCTTGAGGTGAGAATTTCGATTGGAACCTCTTAGTGGTAGCTTCGAGGGCTTATGACGTTAGTTTAGGTATGGATTGGGCATCCACAATTCATACTCAGATTGAGTGTATTAGTAAAAAATTTTGTGGTTTACCGACAAAGTTGGAATGGGATTTTCCTTGGTCGGCGAAAAAGGATTCCCAGGAAGAAAAAGATATACTCATGCATAGGCGGGTGCAGCCAATCAGTCTTTACTCAGCTAGATATACCCTCATGGAAACATGACTTTTGAGTTTTCAGTTCCCAAAAGGAGTGGCTAGAGTTCCCTTAGGACAATGACTTTGAGATAGTCTATACTCCTAGGAAGGGGAACATGGTAGCAGACACACTTAAAAGGAGTTCTGGTCTATATTTGTTGATTGAGGCAACATTATATCTAGTCGTGCTAAAGATATCCTTCATGGATAGAGAAGAATCTACTTACCTCTAGTCTATGACTATCACTCCCCCACTTGTTCTGCAAGTCAAGGAGGCGTATCTTGGTGGAATTGATTGTGAGGCTCAATGTGCTCAAATAACCATAGGACATGCACCTGATGGATTTTTTAAAGGTAGGGAGCACTTCATCGTCTTTAATGGACATACTCTGGTACCGGTGGCACTACAAGAGGAAGTGTTGATGGATTCCAATATGTCTGCTCTATCGGTACATCCAGGAGTGGCGAATATGCTCTAGGAACATTGTCATCATCACTGGTGGCTGTGGATGTAGAAAGAAGTGGTAGAGTTTGTATAACGATGTCTTATATTTCAGCAAGTGAAGACTGCACAGAGCTAGCAGAAGTCTTATGCCAACAAGAGACAGAGACCTTTGGAGTTCCCATAGGGGGGACCATGTGTTATTGCGATTCTCCCCTCGACGAGTAATATAGATATTTTTCAAAGACGAAAAGTTATCACTGAGGTTTATCAATCCATTTCTGATACATTAGAGGATTGGTGAGGTGGTATACCACTTGGCACAAACACCATGGTTGGAGTGGGTGCACGACCTCTTCCACGTATCCCTGTTGAGGAAATACGTGCATGTCCCTTCTCAAGTCATCGACCATGGAAAGATAGACTTAGAAGATGGTGTGACATATATGGAGATTCTAGTAGAGATTGAGGTTCGACAGGAGCAGGTGATTTGGGGTGGTCAATACCTCGGGTGTGCATTTGATGGTAGTACGAGAACCGCTAGGGGAGAAAATGGGAGCGAGAGGTTCAGATACATGCTTAGTACCCTCATTTTCTTATTATATGTTGTGCGTTTCTGGGATGTAAAGCCCTAAGGTGGGGAGAATGTAATGTCCTGGAAATTCTGTAGATTTTTTTAATTATATGGAATTATTTTGATACCGTGAAATTTGACAATGCGCAATTTCGAGGCCAGGAGTTCTCTGAATGAAATTTCGAAGTTTTTTTAATCATTAATTAGCACACATAAGTAGTATTCCTGAAAAAGTATAATAACTCTTAAATAGTTTCCTGGATTTTTTGTTCTTAGGATGGCGGGTTTACCCTAGGCGTGACATAAGTTTAGTCGGCACGAGCCTATGGTGAGAAAACCTGAAAATGGCATAACAGTAAATAAAATAACTAAATAAAGTTATTTTATTTTTCAAATGCTTATAACTCGTGAATGGTAACTTGGATAAAAAATCAGAGACCACCATTGAACTCATGAGGGTATTATTTCTTTAGGAATATTCTAAATCTGTCCAGCACGGGCCACAAGAGAAAGTTAGCGTTTGGATGTAAATAAATTAATTAAGTGACAATTATTTTATTATAAAATCAGTAACATCTAAAATGTAACTCGGATTGGAAATCTGAGAGTATCATTGGGTTTTTTGGGGCGTGTTTCACTTAGGAAGAGCCTATCCTTGACTAGCACAGGTTGAGTGTGACTGTTAATAATTTTATGAACATTCTTTCGGGTGTGATTAGTAAATGTGTGATCAGCGTTTTCTAACATTTGAACTGACGCTCAGATTTAAAATCCAAGGACACCATTGAATCCGTGGTACTGATACTCGCTTAAGGGAGGCTTTACTTTGACCATAGTAGGTCTGGGGAAAGGGATAGGTTTTATGACTTTTTAAAGAATGTAAATAAAATAATTTTATAATTTTGTTTTTGTTTCTATCTTATCCTCCAATGGAAAATCAGGGTTGGACCAGCATTGTGTCAAGCTATTAAATTGTTGGACTCATCAATCCCAAAAACCGCTTTGATGGAAAAATTGGAAGCCTCAAAATGAATTAACTTCAATTAATTCCTACCACCACTAGACACCCCCCTTTCCAATTTATATGGAGCATGGGGAGAGATGTCGGCACAACGTCACCAAGAAACGAAGTGCTGCAGAATTGTCGCAAAACTGAGCCCTTGGAAACCAGAGCCAGTTCTGGCATGTCGTGATAATTGACACTGAATCCCAGAAATAGGATCAATGATCAAGAGACGACATTGGAGTCTGTTTCTGGAATGGCAAACACCAACTCACTTCCTTGACCGCGGGCGTTTCTCCATCCTTCACGAGGTAGGGTCTTTAAATTGAAGAATGATTAAATATATTTTGTTTATTTTTCATATTCTGGATTCACAACGATGATGAAAAAACAAACATGGCCATCATCCTGCACATTTACCTTGCCCTTTTATCTTTTGTTCTTCATGTGTTCTCTGTGCATTCATCAATGCCAAATAATTAATGACACTGGAAACACAATGTTTTGTTGAGCACGACATATGGACGCAAAGCCCTCAACCAGAGGATCATGAATACATGGTCATCATAATTTTAGGGCTTGGAACGAAGTCGTGATTTCTCATAGAAGAAGGTGGCAGCCGACACATGGCCGACAGCAAGGAAGGAGGGCGGCACACATCTCCCCCGCTGATTTAGTAAGAGGCCACGACCTGTCAGTCGTGGTGGAGCAGGGTGGAAGCTAGCATCCAGCCATCCATGTGGAGGAGCGGTGGTGCACGTCCATGACACCAGTGGAGAAGGAGGCCGAAAGGTGTCTAGAACCTAGCTGGCCGCATAGGACAGCTGCGAGGTCATGCCGTTGTGAGGAGGAGGACCGGCCGACGAACCGGCCAGCTTGGGTGCACTGAGTAGGACTCGCTCCGGCTTGCCCCTCTTCCAAAAACTGAATGACCCTTTGGCCATTCGGGTGACCTTGGAGGCGCCTCCCTCTAGGGCATCGTCTACGGTGGACCCCACCACAGCTGTTTACCCGACCGCAGGCTGCACTACGGTCCACCAGACTGCGGGCCGCACCGCTGGCCATCCTAGTGGGCTACGCTACAGGGCCACGCCCCGCAGGTCGGGCCAGACCATAGCTCAGCAGGCTAGGCCCACCGTGGCCCAGACCCAACCGATTCGACCTGAACCGGTTCAGGTCGGCCCAGGCTGGGTCTGACTAGACCCGAGACCCTCTAGACCCAGATACGCCTTTGTGTCCATATCATGAGAACCAGGAGTCGGTTTGACGAACTGTCTTCATCAACAGAATCCTTGGATTGAGGTGGTCTTTTGGTATACTCCAATTGAGTTTGGATAAATTTGTAGTATGGCCGAGTGGGATCGAACCCCAAATACAACTTGGCACTTGGAATAAAAACATTAATAACATACAGACAGAGTGTTCGATTGATGCACCGTCTGTTACATTGGAACCCTTACAACATTACTGTATTTTGGGTTACACCTTTATGGATCATAGTGGTGGTCTAGGTACGACCGATTTCTATAGGGACAGATTCTATAGAACTCGAGCTCACTTGGTGTGAGGAATCCATTGGCTGGCAGTGAGGCACAGGTTGGAGACAGATCATATAGAGGTTAGTTACCTACTGACTTTGGGTGGGTCATATCCTATGTGGGTCATTACGGGGGTTAGTATATATCTATCCTATGTGGGTCAGCACATACCGATCATGTGTGGGTCAACGCTCAAAAATCCTGTGTGGCTTAGCACATACCGATCATGTGTGGGTCAGATCCTTTTTGGGTCCACGCTTAGCGATCCTGTGTGGGTCAATGCATACTGATTTTATATGGGCTAGACTCTATGTGGATCATCAAAGGTTAGTACATATCGATACTATGTGGGTGAGACTCCATATGGACAACAGCAGTGCCTCTTGACAGAATAAGATGATATATCTTTGCCAATAATAATCTATACTTCTATAATTCAATAATACCTTGTTTGAGCTGAGACTCTGTTTGAACTAATACTTTTACCTTTGTGGTACTGTCTTCATGGTGATACATTTGTAGTACTTATACCTTCATGGTACTATATTCATGGGGATACCTGTGTAGTAATTTTACCTTCATGGTACTATCTTCATGTTGATACCAGTGTGGTACTTTTACCTACGTGGTGATACCTGTGTGGTACTTTTACCTTCATGGTGTAACCATCATAGGGCTACATGTGTGGATCTTTTACGTTCGTGAAGTTACCTTCATGGTGTTGCCTTTGTGGTATTCTTCCCACATGTTTGTGATATTTATATCATGATAACATTGGCATATGTGTGTGAATATACCTAAGTAGAGTTTATGTCTATTGATTTGTGCTTTGATATTGAGGTCTTTCTATGTGGTATTTCCATTTTGGAACTCTAGGAGACCTATGAGGGTCTTGGGTAGCCTACTGAGTATTGTTATACTAATTCTTGCACAGCCTTCACCCGCACCTTATCTGGTCTTGTGTAGATGATAGATAAAATTGATCGAGGATGAGGGAGCCAGGACTGGATGGTGCATAGAGCTGGACCATTTAGTGTGATGGGATGCGGAGGAGACAGATAGTCGAGGAGTGTTGAGGAGGCAATCTGTAACTAGCCTTCATTTAGGAACCTCATAGGACGACCCAATAGTTGTTTCCCTTTTTCTATCCATTGTATTGAATTTTCAGTTGCACTTGTACCTTTAGAGTTGGGCTTGTATTCCATCCCCTTTAACTTTCAGCACTCTTTTACTATAGTAGTTTACTTCACAGTTGGTTCTTTCTGTGTTCGTGGACCCTATGTTTGTATAGGATTAAAGGCAATGCCTTCCCGTTTTAGGGAGTATGCCTTTTGGTGCTAGTCAACTTCCCCTGAGCTGTGGATGGTGGCCTTGGGGTAGTCATGGCATTGGCCCTGGGGGATGGGTCGTGACATTGTATCAGTGCATCTTTGACCTCATAAGGGCTTAGATACATTACCCCAACACTTGATATATTCAAAAATTTAGGACATGATTAAGAATTAGTGATTTAGGTGGCATTGTAAAATTCCTTACAATGAAATTCTTCCCCTATACAGCCAAATAGACACTAGAGAGGTCCAATGATCCGGTAAAGGGACATAAATTGTGGAATGTGGCCTAGTAATCATTAATGGAATGAAAGGAATAGTACATAAAAATTGAGGCACTACCCTCCCGTGAGTCACCCTACCATCACTAATTTCCTAACTCGAATCCCAAATGCGCGTCCCTAGCTGGGAAAATCCACCCATTAAAAAACATGGCTATAAGTCCTACCAAACTATGTTCATGAGAGATCTATGAATTTACTTTGTAGCCCCAAGAGGAATAATCCCTGACTTCCAAGATATGCTAATAAGAGATAGTGTCATCGTATAACTTCTATGAAGGTAATTGATGAGGATGTATACCAATTATCATATTTCTAGACTAAGAAAAGAAAATATTAGACTAATCCATGAAAAATGATTGATTTTTTTATAAGATAATTCCTCAATTTCACCATTATTATCATAGTAATAGCCATCACAAAAAATTAGGTCTGTAAGGGATCATCCAATACAACTGAATCATGAAGTAATTCATCATACATCTCTCATAGAGGGGGAATATAGAAATGTTGGATTATTGTCCCATATACTGATACCCACTTCACTTTTGGATAAGTTGAATATACTAGTTTTAAGAAACCAATGACTAATCATTTCTCTAATATGTTTAGGATGACTATAAATGTTGAACTATGAAATCCTCCCAACTTCATAAAGAAAAACTCTATATATATTATCAATAAACTATACATATCATTCATTGACCCTGAAGGTTCATTCACATTCATTATAGATATTAACACAATGAAAATGTTCCCACTTTAAACCTGATATAGCATCCAAATTTTCTAAATAGGAATAATGTGTGTTCAAATAGCACTGAAAAATGTTTCTATGGTAAAATTCACAACCATGTAGACCTAAAGGGGTGTTTTCCAATATATATAATTAGTCCTGAGTCTGGGTTGTGATCATTTGATCATCCTCATAAATTTTCATTTGGATACATTTTAGAGAAAAAAACTCATAGAAAGATGTAAAATTAATGTCTAGATGGGGGATGAGTGAATCATCAAGTATACAAAATAAGTATAGATGGAGTCGTTGAGACAAAGGGTAGTCTAGAAGATTAGATGAGTGGAATCTCTTTTGACACTTATTATTAGTATATACATGATATCAAGGATCAGTGTTTCAGTTCCTCGAAATCAGGGAGCTTTGATTGGACACAACTAAGGAAGTTCAATGAGAACCATGAGCCATTGAAAAATAAGTATATGCAATATGTTAGAAATATAGATTAGAATAATTTCAGAGAAAATGAAAAAAAATAGTAGAATAAGGTGAATTATATGAATCATCAAGGGATTCATGAGTCACATAAGGAGTTCATGAATTTTCTAATCTCTAAAGGACTTGAGGGTCACATAACCCCCACAAGACATCAGACAATCACATGACCCCTTTGGAGACATATGATCACATGACCTGGACATGTTCTCATGAATCACATTATAATCAATCAATCATATGATAAAACTATTAAATCCCATGAAACCCTCAAGACACTCATAACCATCATGGCTGAAGGTCAAATAGTTAGTGAAATATAGTTTTCAACTAGTTCAAACAGGCACCTGAGTATAAGCGGTATTACAGGAAAGATCTCCTGATGAAGGCTTGTTTTGGGGTCTTGTGATCATGTCTCGCGAAATAGTATTGTGACAAGTGCACATGTCAAGGGATAAGTGAGGCCTATCATAAAGAAGGGGGACTTGTGAAATGAATAGACGACCATCCACCTATATATTGGGAATTCTATAGAATACCATGTATCTCTCAGGGGAGAAATTTTCACACAAAACATTTATTTGTGACACTGCCAAAAACTCATGTGGTAATTTACATTCCCCACAAAAAAGCCCCTATTCCTAAATATTTCTCTTCTAGGGGGGGTTGTGGATTCCACCAAATGAGCTTCGAAATATTCAAATATAAATAAATACTTTAGTATGGATATTATTTTAACCATAAAATCTAGGGAAGAAGAAGGTGGATGAGACCTTCAGATCGTGTGATCCTTCAATGGAATCATGATTGTATAACCATTATAAGGTCACATGAAGACTCCACACATAGAGAGTAACATATAGTGGGACCCACAGAACCCCTTTCAATAAGTACTCATGCTCTTATGAAGATACTCCATCCAACATGTGTGTGCACAATGATAGCCGGATAAGATCCCCTATACAACGCTGGTTTTCTGCACCATGCACCCTGAAAAAAACCTGAAAATTAATTTAAAAATAAGGAGGAAAATATCCAAAGTGTGGTGGCCTCTATCTCTCATGAATAACATTTGACTCATCACCAAAGGTAAATATTATTGTCCTGGAAAATGTTCAAGAAAATTTTCATGACCCCCAAGCCTTTGTAAAATTAAACAAAATAATTAAAATGAGGGTATGTGGAGACTACTCATAGTTATAAAAGACATGTGATATGCTCCTGGTATCTTGAAAGAAACCAAAAGGCTCTGATGACATGTATTCCTCACATTATAATGATATTTGGCATGTCATCCTCACCATGAAATGTTCCATAGGTATGACCTAAAAACCATGCACTCCCCCTTCGTCTCCCTATGGACAAATGGATGGATTTATCCATGAAATGATCATGCACCCCTATATATAACATATTGTTCATGTGATGAATCATCAAGAGATAGAGTAATTTTCTTTGACATTACTCATGAAATTTCACTTTAAACTCCTCAGTAAAATAAATCAAACCTAATTATAGAGGGTGGAGGAGGAATCCTATCATGGTTATTAACTAATTGTGACATGCTACGGAAGTATGCATCAGGGCCCCATGTGACATCATAACAAGAAATCCTTTCTCGTGATTTTTCCGTGGAAAGGCATTAAGCATCTCGCAAATGACATCAATAGACACTTTGATTATTCCAAGGCCCTTGGACATATCAATTTGGCAATATGGAATTCCTTAGACATTCCTGCATGATCATACACGTCACAATTAAATGGATATAATCCCATAATGGAGTATTCAATGATAGGGACTCATGGTCATTGAAAATCAAGTGACACTCTTGGAGATATCCATTAAATGGGATTATGAAGATGTGTAGCACCGGACCACTTCACCGACTCAATCCTAGATCAATGCCATATATGATGTCAAAATTAGGAATCGACTGAGGTGGATATGCATATAGATTTCCCATCCCTACATGAAAAATGTAAAACTAAAATACGACTACAGTTCTCCATAAGAGGGTTTTCATTTTCATATCCAAGAACATTAGAACACCTAAGCATCAGAGCGGATTGATTATATTAACTGATATCATCAAAAAAAGTATTCTATCTGGTAATGTGCTGGAAAATATCTGAAGTATTCATGTGTCACTCATAAATCACTTCATGTGGTCATTGATTAATCCCAAAAATGAATTCTATAAAGACTTTCAAACAACATATTGCGCATATGAATGATCACATGAGACTCAAAATAAATTGATTCTAAATAACTCAATGGAATTCACAAGATAAGTTTAAGAAAAAAGATTAAATGTGGAAGAATTAGGTGAAAAACATGTTGGATGACCCTCATGTGCCTGGTGTGATTCATGTAGGACACATGATAACACCAAGACATGTCTCCTCGATCTCATGTAGCTCTTTCAACATGCTCTTTTGGTTATGTGAGATCTTCCAAACATGTTAGATAAATTCACATGGTCACCCTGGGAATGAAATTGTAGTCTCGAAAACCCTCTTATCATATTTCCCATGTCTCATGACATTCTTAAGATACATCACCCGAATCATATAATCAAACCATCTTATGTTAGGAAAGCCTCTCAATTGTATTTGGGATTTTTAAATTAACTCTTGTGATACCCTCTAGGTAAGTCAGCTAAGACTTGTGCTACGCACTAGACTTGTCGACCAGATCTTGCGAAACACACCATATATATCAACCGCATCTTGTGATAAAACTAGGAAAAGTTAGATGGATCAAGTAAAGCCCCATGAATTGTCATCCCAGTTATGCGATGACCAATATAACAAATGATTTAGATCTAGCGATTTCCTCCAGACAAGTCAATTGGGTCTTGAGACACCATCTAGATAAGAAGTCCAGGTCACTGGGGCATCCTAGTACTTCATAATACAATCCATACTCAGCATTTAAGCCTCAATCTATAGGGAATCCTTAGTATGTAATCCTCAATAAAGGGATCTATGGTTACTATGATTCCTATCATATTCCAGATACATAGAACACCACTCCCTGAGGTTTCAGATCCATATAGATCAACCATGGTGATCCCAACATTTATGTTCCTTATTCAAAGTAATGACATTGATTACATTATATTCCTTTTTCTCACAAAAATCATTGATCACATGGGCTTAGAGAGTTTCCATGCTCATAACAGATACACTATAAACCTCTCAAATGGAAAAGTAAACCTTAGAGTTTTATCCAAAAATATTGAACTATGAGAAATATGATTCCTGTAATAATTAGAATACGTAGGATTCCATTATAAGGCATGAGATGAAATAACAATCAATTTTTATGTAAGCCTTATTTCATCATCATTTCAACCATCGAGAACTAGTCATTCCCATGGGCTGATCATCCTACCACATCCATCAGTGAATTGAGAAATTAACTGAACTATGATGACTCTAATTCCTATAACTACTAGGATATGTAGGATGTCTCTTTAAGACATGATCTGCATATTAAATCCTCTATGTTTGGACCCATCACATAATCCCCACATCATGAGTAATTAAAAATGATCATTTTCCATCCCTTCTTTCTCACACAAAGAAAAGATGACATGGACTCTGGGAACTACAATAATTATTTCACTTTTACCATGAGTCTTCATTATGAAAATGGAAAACTCTTAGGGTTTGTCTTGAGAAACTGATCTATGACAACTCGGATTCTATAAATATTCAGGATACATAATATATCCCTCCAAGGCACACATTTAAACACATCGTGTCCCAGAGAACTCATATAAGCCCCTTCCACATGATGTTAATCTAAATAGGTCTAATGAACGTTGTGGCTTTTTATTACAGCAATAACCAGGATTGATAGTACACCTCATAACGTCTCAATACCCTACTCATAATATTTACCACCCCCATGTGTGTATGAAAATTTGGAATCACATGGTTATAAGGATTTGGGACTTAAGCCACCACCCAATATAGAAAAATGAAGTAGAACCTCAAATACATATAGATGGATTTTCTAAAGAGAACTCGTCAATTTAACAAGAAACAGAATTAAACCATGATAATTGTTTTGGGTAACTGGCCCTGTAGTGGGATTTGGAAGAGATTCAAGAACATAATTTAAATATATATGTGTGTCTCGGTAAAGGAAAACATTCCCCCAATAATGGTTGTGATGAGACTAACCTCCCATACTCTCGACCAATGCGAGTCCTATTGAGTCATTGGGCATAAAAATCCAGATGATGGTTGCCCAATGGAAATCAGTTATGTACCTAATTATAGATGAGGGAACTTTTGGGAGTTTCTGGGAAGAGAAATAGTGGTAATTAGAGCTTCATGATTGTGCACAAGACAAGCACCCCCAATCAACCATCAAGCCAAACCAAACCAATTTCAATGGGGGTTCCTAAAAGCACCTCAAATCCCAACGAAAAAATTACTCTGGTATGTTCTATATTATTTTACATTACCTTTAAAATATTATGAGATACATTATTAGTTTTGTTATTCAAAGCTAAGAAAATCTAAAGTAGAATAATATCATGTGATTCAATATGATGTTGTCAAATTTTAGGTAGATACATCCTTCATTAGGAATATAATTCATATCATTGATTAGAGTTTGAAAATTCACTTGGTGTAGATTATTCCACTTTTAAATATACTTATTATAATATGTGTTTGTGGGAGGAGAATTAGTAATGTAAAGGGGTATAAGGTCTCAGTGGCCTAGGATGTTCACGGGACAATCTCAATGATACTTATTAGGGATGATAAGAATTCTAGTGTGGATTTTTATGTGACTCTATTCATTCAATGTATTTTTTTAGATTTTAATTTTATTATATTTAGAATTATTTTGGATTATTTAAATTTATTTTTTTGTTGTAGGGGGTGTGGTGGAATTTTATATTAATTAAATAGTATATTTTACTTGGATCTCACTATAATTGGCCATAATAGCTCACAATGGGGCTTCTAATATCATAGTGTGTCTAATAGAGAGGATATAATCCCCAAGAGGCCGTCGGGTGGCTAGTAATGAACCAATGGGAACTCAATGAGTTAGGCCTACCATAATTTCATACATTTAATTTTCGTGATCACATTTCCATGGTATTTGTTATTAAATATTGATTTTAATTTTCTAAATAATCATTTTCTTATGATTTTATTCCACATAACTCTATCATTCTTCCATGATTTTCTACTAGAGATATATATCTCAAATAAGGATATAATTACGATTAATATATTTCATTGTGATCATGAATGTAATAAGATACTTTTTCCCTTTATTAATTTTAATGTATACATGGTTTTAAATCTATTTGATTCTAATACATCTCTAAAGATGTATTTTAGTATAGTTTAATATTTATGGAGATTAAAATTTGATCATTGTATTTGCATAGTACAAATTACATATTTATTAAAATGTGTGTGATCTCAATAATCTTCTTGCAGATTAATTACATGTTTTTATTTGAATCGTGTGTGTTCTATGTGTATGTATATTTTTAGTTGAGCTAAATTGGTTGAGTAAGAAATTAATTAAAATATAAAATTAATTAATAGAATTTAAATGTTAAATTATGGCTTCACACTTTATATAATTCTTAAAGTATTATTTTATTAGAAATAGAGTTATCTAACTCGTATTGGATAAGTGAAATTAAATGATAAATAATATTTTCATTGATAGAGATAATTTTTTAAATTTTTATGGGATAAAATATTATTGTTAAAGAGTATTTATATAGTATTCAAATTACTTTACGATCATAATTATTTCATAGTGATTATATGTAATTTATAGAGAATAAAATGGTCCCCTATAAAATTTTACATTTGAGATAAAAAAATTTAGGTAAAAGTTTGAAGATAATAATCAAATTTTGATTCTTTTGATTAAATGAAATAGTTTTAAATTTATAAGAAAATTATGGGAATTTATAATTTTAAGAACTAGTAAATAATGGTTTATTCATTTTTTATATCTGATTACAACATTTATGTTTAACTATAATTATATTTTTATGGATAGTATTTTCGGATATTTTTGACGTTTTTATGGATTCTTATTGATTCTTGAGAATGTACGGATCTATGTAAGATTGAAATTGATTTATCAACAGCGATGCATGAGTAAGATAAAGAAACATAGTTCATTGTTTATTTTTTAGCTCGAGAAATAGAATAGAATAAAATATTAAACTTAACAGTTATTATTTGACTTTAATTAACACCAGTGATTTATGATTAAATTGATGTTTTAATAGGTTTTTTGAGTTTTTATATATTTTTTAACTGGCATTGTATGATTTATTTTATTTTTTAGCTACTCATGTTTCAATAATCTTGTTCAATATTATATTTAATGTATTAGTTCAATACATTCGTAAGTTGAATTTGAATATGACTTTTTATATAATTATTGATCAAATTACCTCTCATGAAGAATTTAAAATATTCTATGAAATTTTTTAAATAGATTAAAATAAAGGGAACAAACCAAAACTCAGGTAGACATTGGAACTAGATTTTTAAAATATTCAATGGAGAGATATTTTTTTGTATTTAGTGTTTGAATATATTAGTTTTCTGAGAAAATTATGAATGAAATATGTATATTGGATTTATAATTGATATTATTTCGAGCATTTTTTAGATTTTCTTAAACAGAATATATAATTCCCTAAAAGAATTAATGAGATTGGTCTATTTTCAATGACATAAATGGGTGATAAATAATTGACCCTCAATGATTAGATATTTCAGAACATCTAGAATGCTAATGGATAAATTATATTGTACATGAGGATATTATGGTTTTCATAAAAAAATATTCATGAAACATTGTTATTACATAGAATTTTTAATGATATTGTAATCTCAAGTGATCTAATTTTTCGATGATTTTATAAACAAAGTACACTTATAATGGAATGGAGAGTGAATAATTATGAAATGGTTTAAAAAAATGTAACGGAATTTAGTATAAGAATGATGCACCCCTACATGAACATTATAATAAAAAATCATAATTAGGGTCTATTGGTTCATTGTCACACTACTTTGTGTATGAAACATTTTTATAGATCATCTTGGTGATCCAAGTACATCTAGTGAAATATGTTTTTTATATTAAATTTCTTTTTATAGTTAGAAGGGTATTGGATTAGTGTACATTATAATAAGGAAACAAGTTAAATATAATATTAAAAAATCATGATACCCTAATTCACACTATATCAATATATTATATTGGACAATCGAACTAAAAAGTGGTATCAAAGCTATATGGTTTAATCATGGTGTCTATAAAATAATCTGGTAACTACAACCATAGAAAATCAGGTTAATGAAAAAGATTTTCGAATTATTTATGGTCTAAATTATTAGATCTTCAAGAAAGGGACAAATTCAATCTTTTGATCCATTAGGTTTGATGTTTATGAAATTTCATTCCTATAGTATATAAATAAATTACCCTAATAAAATGTATTTGACTGAATTGGATAGTAATATGATGAATATAGATGATATGTAATAAAATTATTAAGAATATGGTTTTTCAAATATGATCAATTATAATTTTAATTGATTAAAATCCTATAAAGAATAGTGGGAATTTTTTTCTACCATATGTGAATGATATATTAAGGAAAAAGAGTAAAAACATCATGTATGAAGAAATTATTTTAAGGATTTAAAAATTATTCCAACTAAGAGTGTGGATGTGTTTTTTGACAGAATAATGAATTTAGAATGAACAATGAGTGGACATAGAAAAAATTTAAATTTATTGGTATTATAAATATTATTTTATGGATTATAACACATTTATATAATAAAATATTTCATTATGTAATGAAAATTAATTAATGTGAGTACATAATGATATTTTTAAAATCCATAGGGTGTCATATTTGATGATATTTATAATTGGAGAATATATTTCTTCATAAAAAAGAAAATGTATTTAGAATCTATTGATAAGTAAATTTATATAAATAAATGGCTGAGTTTTTTAATGATGAATTATTTTTATTAACATCAATTTGGATTATATTTATTATAAAATGGTTTTAAAGGAAGGTTACTTTTTTTAATGTAATAAAGGTGGATATTCAGATATCATATATCCAAGAATGTTTGGAAAATATGGGTTGGTAAAAATTATTCAAGAGAAAGATTAAAAATTTTCACAAAAAAAAAATACTTTTAATTTCATAGTGAAGATGAATTTTATATGATGATAATTAATAATATAGAAAAATATGATATTAAATCAACTTATGAGGAAGAGACGAATTAATTCCAATATGATTAAGCGATTTTTATAGTTCCTATATTTAAGGATATATATAAACAAGAAAATTACCTTTATGGTGAACATGAAGCTACTCTTGAAGAACTTGTTTCTTAGAAGGAGAATAAAAAATTAAGAGTTTATTCAATGCATCAAATGAATATGTTCATAAAATTGAAGTGATAATTATTAGTACAGAATTGGTTTTTGAATAAAAATCATCATTTATAGAAGAAAATGAAGAAATTATTGATCTCCAGATGAAAGTGGAAGAACATGGAAGAAACACTCACGATATTTATAGTAATATTATTAAAAATACATAGAGATTGAATATATTAAAATATAAGTAGTTGTTATAACAAATAATCATGATCTTGATTTTTTCAAAAAGACTTTAATAAATATGGAGGTTAAAGTATCAAAATATTCAAATAAAACTATATCGAATATTAAAAAATTGGTTGATGAATTTAGGTTAAAAAATATTACTTTTATTGAAATTTTGGATAATTTTTATCCTTCATAATGATAAAAAAATATGATAGAAATTATGATAATATAATAGGATTTAAAGGAAAATTAATGAGTAAAACTGAAGAGAACACACTGAATAAAAGTATGAAATTTTTTCACAAGACTATGTTTTTAAAATTCTTTTCAAAAAATACCAAAAAATATTCCCCAAATTTAATATAAATTTATTTGTTACATCATCTTACAATGAAATATTTCAGTGATGTAAAATTTTATTTAAGAGTTAAAATATTTATATGTTTAAAAAATAGATATAATTTTTATTATTTTTGTAAAATTTGAATATATTTTAATGGATTTTATTTTAATAACTCTAATTATTCTCATAAATTATATTATTTTAGGAGAATATGATTTGATTATGTTGTTGGAAATGATCCAAAAAGTGATGAAAAGTAGTAAAATGAAATTATTCCCTTGAAAAATAAATATTCAGTTCTAGAGAATGATAATAGTGATAGTGAAAATATAGTATAAGGTCGTCAATGTGTTTGAAATTAAGAGAGACAACATCTTATTTTATAGAGTAAAATATGAAATGTGGAAATTTTACCATGGAATAAGATGCATTAGAAGCATGTAAAAAATTGTTTTGGATTCATTATAGTGAATATTCATCCAATATCACTTGATATTTTGGAGTTACTAAAAAAATTAAAATATTATAAAAATGAAATTTTTGACTTTGGAAATGAAAATCCTCAATAAATCAATGGATTTTTAAATAAATTTTATAACATGAGTTGAATGATATTAATGTTTTTTTGGTAATGGACTATTATAAACTAATTTATGTGTTATCTAACATTTTAATTTCTAATGGATATTTATATTTAATATTATGGGTAAATATGTCCAAATAATGAAAGGCTCTTCAATGTAGTTAAAAAATAATATTTGTAATATTTTTTTAGTTGATAGTAATATAAATAAATTCTAAATTATATTTTTGTAGATGACTTATTTTTTCATGAAATGTATTTTCATATTTATCATAAGAACAATGATATAATCTCTAATTTTAATGTCATATATAATATTATAGTACAAAATTTTCAATGAGACACACATTTTTATACATATATGGATTAAAAGTAATGTTATGAACCTTCTGGGACCATTATATTTCATGTTTAGAATGTTTGAGATGTTATGAGGAGGATTGTGGGAGGAAATATTTGTGTTTATGTTGAATTTTTTACATAGAATTTTATTTTTCCACGGAAGGATGTTTTGTGAGGTAAGAGGGTGGATAGATGTTCTAGGAATTTTGTGGTATGGATGGTTATAAAAATAGATCCTAAAAGGATATTTTCAGCTATAGTAAATTTTAATATGTAGTTATGGTGTGGATTTTTTGTTATAGTGTGGTCATTTTACTAGGTATGTTTTCAATTTTTATATAGAAGACCCAATTACATGGTTTTAGATGCTACAATGTGTTTACTGTGGGGGTTCATTGTTGGTTGTTGTACTATTTTATGGGGAACTTCCTCCTGGACCATTAGTTTCAATGTGGTAATGGTATGAGGATAGTTGAGATGGAGAAAGGATGTCCGATTTATGATGTGGGATTCATTATTGTGGAATGGGTACCATGATATGTGATTTTTTTCATTCTCCATTTTTTTGTGTCACTACACCAGGGTTCTAATGTTGTAATATGGTAGGGTTTGGGAGTTTGGATCACACAACTAGGTGATAATAATTTCATCATGGCATTTACTCTTATTTTTATAGTCTGGTGGATCGATGAGTTTTATATAGTTAGTTATTTGTCATTATTTTTGAAAATTTACTTGATTTCAGACCATTTAGGAATACAAAAACATATTGGGTCATGATTTTAGGAAATTTAAACCCTTGTTTCATAGCCTATGAACTTATGTTGTGGTATTATGTTTTCCCACACTAGCTATAACTTTAGGCCCTATGCTAAATTTTATTTTATATCATTTCATTTTGTAGAACCATGGGAGATTCACCATGAGATTTTCATAGATCCTTTTATCACTTTTGATTGGATTTGATCCTCAGATAAATAATATTGACCATTATTGATCCATGATTAGTTACTTCTCTTACCATTTTGGTTCATTCTCATTCATCTCTTCAGAGTTCTCAATAGCTGTTATGGTTCAAATTGGTGGGTGTTGGGACATGGTATTGATGAATTTTTTTGGTTATGGTTGATTGATTGATTCCATATATGTTTGTGGGCCTATCATAAACTATTCCTATTTAATAGTGGATTGTGATTCTCCAGTATAAGTAAGGGATTCATAAACTCCCTTCTATTTTTTGTAATTAGAAATTAGAATGATCTAGATTTATTTGGCTTGATGGTATTGATTTTCCTATCGATGATAATGAATATTAATTAATGAAATTAGGGTTAAATGACTCTTTATCATGGGATTACACATTTCAATGATATTGTCCATGACCTTGATGAACATTTTTTGTTGTTTCTAAAATAACGGCTATTACAAAGAATTGTGTGCTTTTATTAAGAACTTATGTTTTTGGTAACCTTTATTAAATATAAAATAATTTAATTATGGTAGTGAACCCACATTATAAAATCTATAATTTAGTGTATCGACATTTATTTAGTCAATGTTGCATAAATTTGGAATCAATCCTTAATATGGTACTCGTGGAAGCATTTTTTAATGAAATTGGTCATTATATGATTATATATTCTTATTGTTTGTTTTTCAATATGTATAATTTATAGAGTAAGTTATTTGGTTATTGGTGTTGGGTTGGTTTAAGTCAATTATTGTTGTAGTAAATTCCATGAGTTGAAAAGTTTGAAATAGTTGAGGATATAGATTGTATAGTGGGGTTGTGTCTTCAATATAATTATTGATAATATAGAAATTGGAGGTTGTTTTGTAGAGATCTATAACTAATTTTCATTGTTTCTTTTTCAATTTTCCCGCAATACTGGAGTATAATTAGTAATGATGAACATGAAATGGATTTTGTTGGAAATAAATTAATCCATAGTTGAAAATGAAATCAGAATGCATGAAAATAGTTGATATTCAATGAAGTAAATTAGGGTGATGGATTGAATGGTTTGAATTTCAATATGGAATTGAAAAAAATATTTATTTTAACACAATTTTAAAATATAATATTTAAATGAAATAAATAATGTTGATTGAGGGGAATATTTCATGTTTATGGTTTTTATTCTTTGTCAGAAATGGGGATAGTTTTTTGTCATTTTGGCCTATATCCATGAACCAAAATTTGATTGGGGGAGGCTTGGTATTATTTCTATAATCAATAATGTCAGTAAGGTTTATCTACGGAACCACCCAACGACTCACATATTTATAATGAGTTGTGGGGAAGCTTTCAAATAGAAAAAAATCATTGTAATTTTTTATCAATGACACATAAAAAATAACATTCTTCAAGTTAATGGGAGGTTGGAGTCATCACACAATGTTGGGGGGAATTGTTTCCTACTCAATGAATCTCTATTATATTTAAGATATATTCATGAATCTTTCCCAAATACTGAATTTGGATTAGTTACCCTAACATTAATGATTTTTTTCCAACATTACTTTTTTTGAATCACTATACATGTAGTGGGAAACAAATCAATGGACCCACCTATATTTATCAGAGACTCTCCATATTTCTACCCAATATTATGCAACCACACTATTTAAGAGATACTTATGGTTTAATGTTGATTTACTAGTCCCTCTATAATAGTTTTCTATCCAAGTAGGTATTTAGTTTTTTCATATTGTAATTGAACCTCTAGGTGGCATCATACATATCCATTGAGAATAGGAATCCAAACCCACATTGTTCATATAAGACCATACATTGAATTTTATCTTCAAGTTTCAAGGACATATGTGAGGGAATTTAATCATTTTATATGTGGCTTATGCGTTATTTATGCCTCTTACATATCTTTTGAAGACATTAATTAGAGTTAAAATAGTTATAAATAGGAATATGCATCATAAATGGGGTATCAATAGAGGTTTGAATATGGATCATGTATATGGGGATTCCCCAAGAAACATCACCTAGAATATGAACCACTGATGGAATAGTTGATGTAATCAGTCTTACCCCTAAAATGGTGAGTATATTGGGTGAATATTCATCATGCAAAAAATATAATCATAATTGGCCTATAATATCATGTGAGACATGGTCATTTTGAAAAATAAGGGAGAGAAATTTTTTTGACACATTTCATAGGATTATATGATTAGTATATATAGGACTTATGAACTAGGGATTCCATGGAATTATTAATTTGTAATTTGAACCATTCATGTGATAAGGGATGTTTTTAGGGATTACACTTAAAGAGGATTCCAATATTAGAGGTTTTTCTCGATGGGTCACACATACTGAGATCTACCTAATATTTTAGTTGGACTTACACAATAATGTCACACTAATATTTGAGTGTGGAATGCACAGTGATGTGACTGTTTTATCTGAGTGTAGATTACACACTATGGTCACCCAAATATTTCTGAGATTAATACACATTGAGGTCACCCTAATTGTTGGACAGGCCTCACACATTGAGGTAACCTTGATATTAGTATGAGTATGAGCAATGTGGAGGATATTGCTCTATAGAGGAGAAATATGAGCTTTCAGAGAGGAAACTAAATTATAAAAGCCTCATATATTGGTGTAGTCATATTATAAAGAATGAGACATAATAAGTTATCGTATGTGTACTGTTTATGATATGAATCAGAGTCCTCATAGTTCATATGTTTTACTAGGAATAATTTATATGAATACTTCCAAACCTCTTTCATTGGGAGAATGAAAATTTTAAGAGTATAAAGATATTGGTGGGGCCTACAATATAAAAGGATTCCCATTTGGAGAATTTTAGTGTGAAGCTTAAATATTGAGGTTTCCCTAGTATTATTATGAGTCTCAAATAGTATTTGACTCCATGGAGGATAATTAGGATCTTCAACATGAGTTGTTATATTATAAAAAAACTCATATATGGGGGATATATGACATGGTTCTCAATCCTTAAGAAGTAATTATATGTATCTTGATTGTAAATGGAATTAGGGTTCTTATATTTTAAATTTTTCAGCAGGCCTTATAAATATGAGACTACCTATACGTGCTTCATCAAGAGAATGACCCTTTTAATGAAATGATAATATGGTTGGGACTCATACCTATGGAGGATTCCCATATTGGGGAATTTTTTTATTCTAATAGCATGATCATTCCATGTATTTAAGCCTACATGATCCACTCTTGGTGTGGTAAATAATATATAATATAATATATGGAAAATTTTATATGGATTTCGTGATTACATATTGAATATTCCCGTAGAGAATATGATTATAATCTCCATATAGGATATGGATCCCTAAGAAAGTGAATCAGGGTTGTCATTGGGAGTATTCACTCATAGAAATAATTATTACAAAGATATTTATTGAATATATGGGCCCAAGACATCGAAATTATTCCTTCTAAACATATTTAAATTTAGTATTAGAGTCATCATATTTCATATTTTCTATTCTTATGGATCAGTAAAAATGATACATTAAATTTTTTGTGTGTTACAACATTATAAGTTGAGGAATATTATAATATAATAAAGGATTAGGTACTTTATAGGAGGGGGATAAAATATTATTAAATGAGTGAAACTCATGGGATTCATGTGCTCATGTGGGTGTCAAGGGGTCATGTGGTTCACCAAAATCCATTGTAATAATATTCTTTGTGTGAAGCATGTGGACACATGTTGCTTCATAGGGACATGAGAGTCCAGTTATTGTGTAACAGATAAGTGGGTGGGTGACTAGATATCTTGTTCATATAACCAAATTCCATCTCCAAATCAAATTCACACCATATATCCATGGAGTTTTCATATGTTTTCATGATAGATGTTTATTGAACCACTCATTCTTCATAAATTTCTCAACTGTTACCCACTACAATTTATTTAGAGGAATATCTTTTTATTTATTGATCCCTCTACTCTAGTAATTTCTATCATGTTATCACATATATTGTTGAATCTAAAACTGTTGTATTTTAGAGTTCTATGAGGTTCATAAGAATCACCACCTTATATTGTTTTCCATTTTTCATGTATAAAAAGACACCTAAATGGCTTAATTATGTGAAATGAACATCCAAATAATTTGAAAATTTATAGTATGTTTCTAGTGACCACGTAAAATTTCATCAATGATGTCTTCCCATTCCTCATGAATCAAATAGTGATAATAATAAGTGTTCATCATAGATAGATTCAACTACATGAGACACATTATTGGAAGATCATGGAGTTGATTTCATGACTCTATGGACATCACTTGATGAAAAAAGACTAAATGGTCATCTTGTCTCACATTTCCTTTCTTGGTCAGGCCACATTTTTAGATATTCATGGGACTGTCTCATAACTCCAAGGGATTATCTTGTGAAGAACAGTGACTGTGTGATTATCCAATTTTTTATAACCTTTATTTCATGAATAATGTGATGTGATTTTCATTGTGTCATAAAATTACATTCAATGGGGCATCATGTTAAAAACATAGACCACATGATCATAATTTTCTAGAAAAATATTCATAGATGAGTAACATGATGTGACTTTCTTGGGTCTGTTGCATGAATTCTAAGGGGGTGTTCCAATAAAAAACTATATCTATATAAAGGTTTTGATTTACTCTTTTGAAAGAAGAGTTTTTGAAGATTACCTTTACATGGGGTCTGAATCACTTTTATGTAATGTGTTCCCGATCTTTTCACCATTATTCAGTGGGAGCCTCTATGAAATCTCATGATCTGGCTAGAATCCCACGATGGAATTCAACCCTCATCATGGACAACCAATTCACTTGTACTTATTTAATTTGTGTGAATAAAGGTGGTATGGTCATGAAATAGTGTATCCCTTTATGTGTTACATGATTGAGTAACATAATCCTTTGATCCCAAATTTTACATATTTTCTTCATTCCATTTTTTCAAAAATTATATTTATATTTTTTTTCTTCAATATTTAATTTTTCCAATGAGAATTTGGTGGAAGTAAAAAATTCCCCCTCCTCTGAATTGATGTATGTATGAAAGAGAATGTGTTAGTTTCTAAATAAGTAAATGAACTCGTGACTCCTTTGGACTTCTACAAAGTTTTATTCTAGGAGACTCTAGGTTTTCCATAAATCCATTTTTATTCTCTGAAGGATTCCTATTGTATATTTCAAACATAGAGAGTGTCTTTTATATTTCAATTTTATATTTAAGGACTTATAATAAGAAACTATTTCAATGATGTTTAGGGTCAATCATCTGGGACCAATGTATTCTAATTTTTATGTTCATACAGCTTGAACTTTCTTTTTAAAGTTTAAGTTCATATAGATTGGTCCTCATATGAATTTATAAGCTTAATAAATGGATAATAAATATTAAATTAGGGTTATATAACCCTACACCCTTACTAAAATTATTAATGATTAATATTTATAGATATTTCATGAACCTTGTATCTTTGTTGAAGATTATGAATGATGAATATTTGTGAATGGAACTCGAAACTGACATCCTCATTGAAGATTAAAATAGGTGAATATTCTGGAAGGGTTTTAGAACCTTTTATTCTTATGGATGATTATGAAGGATAAAAATTCATTAAGGGTTTTATAACCCTACATCCTTGAGGTGTATTAGTGAGAATGGATATTTATTATTTTTTCTAGAACACTTCATCTCTTCTTGGTTTATAATGATTGGTTATTCATGAAGGGTTCTAGTACCCTACATCCATGCATCAAACTACATTGGTATATAATGACATGATTTCAAGGATTAAAATTCCACATGGATAGTTAGAAGATGGTGTTTTAAATTCATTTCCCAATGAGTATGAACTCTTCCTGGTAATACGGGGTAGAAATTTTGGGGTAGATCTAAAAACACACTGAGGTTCTAAGTTATGTTTTGATATTTCTAGAGATCAAATGGATCATTAGTCCAATATTATAAAGTGTTTAACCAATAGTAAATTGGTAAATGGGACTTATGAATGATTAAATAAGGGATTTCTTCATGTTCATGTAGAGGGTTTCCCTCTACAGTCAAGTGGCTGTAAAAAAATTATAAAGACTCAAACATGGAGACATTAAAGAAGCGTATAGTGAAAATATTATCCATAGTGGGTTCTGACACCCTATAGGAAATCCATAAGACAAGTTTGAAGTGAAACTTATTATGAATTATGAGCCAATTTTGGGGTAGAAAACATCAATAAAAGGGATTTTAGTTTATGTTTTTGAATTTTGGCGTTTTATCAAAGGGTTTTGGATCACATGATGAGGGCAACCCAAAGGATTGAGAATGGAGTAACACACTCCATATTCAAGAAATGATATGGTATATGGTGATGTAACCCTTAGGATGTTTACTAAAATTCAATATTATGGAATTGGATCTTCTAATGAGTGATCTAGGAATATCTTTGTCAAATATGGGTGGGTATTAGTTGGTTTTGGTCAATCATTAGTAATGGCTAAAACCAGTATTTCCTTCAATCAAGGAAATATCTCATTCGTATAAGGGGAATATCTTCATGGACCCCGACATCCCCTAATAATAATCCATAATACTATATGTTATTCACCAATTAATCCTAACATGGTCTTTTTATATAATATATTCAATGTTACAAGTATTCTTAATGGGAGAGCATATAGAAACGAATAAGGGATATGGGATTCCATATGAACCGTATCCAATCAAGGAATTTGTGAAAATCATCTCACACGTAAAATACATGATGATTATTTACAGAAAATGAAATATTTGAGAATCTATTGAGAACCATTGGAATTGTATCACCACAAACTTATGACCTTATCTTGGTAAGGGTGTGTGATATACCATTTCTCTAATATTTCCATGGATTGAATGGTTCTCATGAGAAAGGATCACATTTTATTGGGGTCATGAGATATGAGAAGTGATATTTATGACTCTTTTCTTATGCTCAAATTTTTTAAAATACTATAAACATGATGAGTTTAGTGGGTGGATAAATTAATATTACTTATATAACCCTTCGTATGGTTTTGATTAAAAAATATTTTTTTCTCTTTATCGAAAAGATTAAGTTATTTTGATTTTACCATCAAATAATGGAATTTAAGGTCTCTTTCACCAATGTGCATACAGTTTAAGATCTTAATGCATAGAATAAATATTAGTGGAGTGTTAAACATTAAAACAATTAGGACTATATGGAATAGAGTACAATAACTCCCCTTTCAATATAGTATCAGGATGTTTTAAAATGTTGCCTTACATTATCAAATAATGATAATTGTTAAGGGATAGACACATTGATGAGGATTGAAAATAAATATTAACTAATGAGTTAAAAACCAATTTATTTTAGGATCATAATAATCATTGGTCCTTTTTTCATGTAAAAAATACATCTACTTGATAGGGAAGAGGCTAAAATGTGGGTTTGAGGTGAATAAATACATAGCCAAATAGAGGGTCCCTTGAAGCTGAGTGTCTTTTTCTAAGAGACATGAATGATTTTAGGTAATTTATGATAATCAATAAATGAATGGTGATTCATTGAGGGAGGTTTTCATAAAGAAAAATAATAATTAGTTGACTATGATCATGTTTTTATAGTCCCTTGATAAATAGTGAGGATATATGATGGTATGTGCAGTTTACAATCATGCATCATGGAGAAATTATTGGGAATTTTACATTCTTACGTTGAAGATATTGGTATTTTTTTTAGGGAAATGAAATGAGAAAACTATTCTAGGTATATTGATGTAATAGATCTTCGATAGAGGTAGTATAGTTAAACTTCATGTGACCATAATATTATGAAATGATGTGAAAATTATGCACAATGTCTTTAGATTTACGTTTCTTTGGTTAGGGGAATTAAAATTCAAGTTTCATATTTTAAATTTTGTAAGATTTATTATAGAGATCCATATTTTTTATCCCCATCTCATAGATATTTAATGTATTCAAGAAATTCATATGATGATATTATTCATGTATATGTGAATGAAGTCAATGTAACCCGACCACTCCTAAATAGGTTATGATCTTCTCTAGTGTAACCTCAACGCCACCCACCATTTGTAATAACAATCATAGCTATGTCAAAGGTTATTTAAAATCCTCTAACATCAAGTGATTCGTGAATAGAAAAATAAAAAATAGTTAAATGGGGATGATTTAGGATATGGTGGAAAGAGGTGGAAGACAAAGAATGCAATTGTTCTTAGTACCGAGAACTACAAAGTCCGTTTTTGAATAGAAAATGAATAATTCAAGTCTGAAATTTTCATGGATAGGATTACCATAATATTCTCATCACCAATTTTGAGGGTAGGAATCAGGACACATACATCTCTCTCAATTAAATCAATCTTGCATTGATCCAACTCATGTACATATGAGGGTGAACATTTTTTTGGAAATTATGACAGGCCATATGGTGAAGAATCCTGGAATTACAGAATATTCTCTATGGATAGGAATCAATATATAAATAGATATTAAATTGAAATATCCCCTACATATATCTAAATAATGTGTAGATAAGATGAAAAGGGATTTTACCATGGGATATGTCCATTAAATAAGGTGATGGGGGACAAGAAATCAAGGTGAAATGTACATCATCATGATTTATTCTTATGATGATGACATGTGTGGAATTGATCTACACATCCTCTGGATATATATATGATAAATGATTGAGGATATTATCATTCATAGTAAAAGTGACTGAGACCATATTGGGGATTTTGGTAATCACTATCCATCATATGCTAACATATAATAAGAAAAACATTGTTATATAGATATCAAGGTTCCCCATCAAAGATATGACTCATTTTCAGTGGTATACACATTTTTTTATCAATAATCAGTTATCTAAATGAGATAACCAAATTCTTAATAATCATCATAGTTATAACTCATAGGAAGGATGGGTAGCATGTTTTCATTTTGAATATGGAAATATTGGTTGGGTCCATGGTAGAATACATAGTTATAAAAGTAGAGGGAATCAAGCATGCACATAATTATTTTTGATATTATCCATAATATATATATGGATTTTGGTTGTGGAAGATGGGTATGTTACTCCACAAAAGAAATTTCACCCACTATATTTTTATACATGATCTATAACAATGGTTAAAAAAGGTTAAGGTTAAAGGATCCCATATTGGGAGAGGTTTTGACTTGTGGTGGGGGAATCCTTACAATATTAAGTCCCAAAAAGGTTGTGAAAATTCAATATAGACCATACAGTATGCTTTTTGAGATAGTAGAAACCTCATGGTGGAGCCCATGATAATATATAAAGGCATATATAAGTATCTTGATTGGATGGGAATCTAGACATCTGTAGTTATTGAAGATAACGTTCCTTGTATATATCAACCACATACATAAGGTAGTGTTATTCAATGTTAACTTTTCATTTTGGTTGGTCCTAGTTTTATATTGTTGTGTCCTCACAATATATTATGTGATTGCAAGAATCAATCAACACATAGTTATTTTAGAGAAAAATACGTCCACTGGTATAACCAATACATATGGAGAGGGAATTTGGTAAACGTTTTCTATGGACATAGGATTAGTGTATTCAGTTGTCACAAAATATCCTATATAAGAATGAATCAATAAAAATATGGTTCTACTTAAATAAATTCCCCATAGCAGTATGATTCACATAAAAAATGATGGAACATTCTTTTCATGGATCTGGATCTCATGTGTGTCCTGGGTTCCTTAGGGTGGATCTCCCTATATGTTTTTTATGATATTGGATGATGGACCATGTTTTGTGTTGTTTAGTGTCTTGTGAAGAGGAGCTTTTTAGTATAATTTTATATGATCATGAAGTTTGTATTATTTTTCAAATGTATTGTAATGTATACCTTGTTCCCTATCATTATGTAAAATGCATCTCAACCACATTAGTCTAAGTGAATTTCCTTGTTCTCTAATCTCACATGAGTTTTGATCAGTTTGAGGAGATAGAGATGACTAGGTAGTCGATGGAGCTACATGAGAGTGTATGATGGGTTACATGTGGAGGATCCATGTTTTAGTGTGGATTAGAATCTCTATGCAGATATTATTGTCATGTAGGGACATGATTTGGTGTGATGATAATAAATTTTCAGGAAAAGATTGAAGATCTAGGCATTAATATGCATCTCATTAATATGGGAATCAATCCCTCACATAGTTCTTATATATGATCTCTTACATTGATCTAGTTCTCACTTAGGGATGGGATGATTTCATTTTTAGCACAAATATAACTTATGTATGGTGAATATTTGATGAAGAGGTATACTGAATTAATAAGGAAGGATAACAAACTTAGATGATAACTTGGGACTACATTATCCTTTTGTATGGTTATAAGATAAAATTCAGCATAAAATAGTAAACTGAGACACTTAAGACCTTATATATAGATCTATATCATATTAGAAAAGAAAAATTCACTTTCTAAGATGTGTCTGAAATATTTTAAATTTAACATCATCTGAAAATTTCCATGACTATTCAATATAGTTTCATGAAGATACTAAGATGAGAAGGTAATATTTAAATGTTGTACTAATGTTTTTCTCCAATTCTGCATCCTAGAGGTTAAAATGTAATGTGTTATAGAGTTTTTTCAAATGTCATTGGTTGTTAGACATCATGGGAAAGAACAAACTGTGGATAGGATCTTCAAATTTTGACCATTATGACCCACACCCCATTGGTATATGAGTAGTTTTGTACAACTTTTTGATTAGTTATAGCGAGAAGAAAATATTTTGAAACATAATTATATACACTAGAACCCTATTCTGGTACTCGAGAACCTTGATCTGTTGGGAATTGATTTATCTTCCCATTTTCTAATTCTAATGGAAGATAATTTTGCGGTTTACTATTGAATATATTTCAAAATGGTTTAATAAAGAAAAAACCATCCATAACTGGACCAATGTAGTCATGAACCTTTTAAGTAAAAAACAACAATTCCAAATTTGGATTTCACTATAAATCATTGAAGATTATGGAAAATACATAAAAAATGAATCCATTTATGGTATTCTTGAAAATTATGGGAATCAATACAATACTAAAACTCTCTACAACTGAAAAACTATAGAGAAAGTTGAATTACCCAATCAGGAGATTACAAAAATATAGAAAACATAGTTAATAAGAGTAGGAAGTATTAGAGACTCAAACATGATAACAAACTTCTTTGTACCGCATGGAATACAAAACACCCATAAACACTACTACATTACATTTTGTTTATAAAACCCCATATCATTTTCTAGATGAAATAGAACACCAATCTTACTTTGAAATTACAAAACTACACATGGATGCTAAAAAATATTCGAAATAATGAATGATAGAACTAAATGTTATTGAACAAATATGATAGTAAAGTTATGAAAATTCATATATTTATAATTAAAAACCTAGATGGTGGAATTATAGTTGCGTCACATGATTGATATTCACACAAGGGGATAACGTATACTATTTGATTCACACCCGATGTTATTCCGTTGGAAACTAAAATATCTGGGGTCGGGAGCTTTTGATGTTTCGAATGTCTTATCATACGGGACAATAAAAATAAAAAGAGTTTATATACCAAACATTATTTTCAAAAAATCAATAATTGAAAATTTATCATGAACTATTCGAAAATATTTCATTCATTATTTAAAAATAATTTAACAATAATTCTATCTAGTTGTAAACATTAAATGAAACACATACTAGGAAGAACCCTAGGCTACATTACATAGGATAAAGTATGTTTTTTATGTTGTGGATTGTTCAATAACATTGGATGTAAGTTATAGAATATTAGCCAACAATTTCTGGAAAAGGACTAATTCACATCATGTTAACCATTAATAATGTGAGTTTTTGTGGGGTTACGAAAATTAATTTACTATAATTTTCTTTTAAGGAATGTAATACATGATTTAAAAAAATGGTAATCCTTAAAAACTTTTAAACCATGGGTTCATAGGAGACACTCATTTCTTTCCCATTAACATCTTGGATCCCCCTTCTCCATTGCACCTAATTATCACACCTCTCCTTCCTCTGCATACTCTTTCTTTGATTCCACCTTCTTCAACACCACTTCCTCTTTTCCCAAAACTTCTCATTTCAATATCTATTGAATTACCTGGATAAAAATTGTTGATGTATCATCCAAGAAATGTGTTTCATAGCATGAAAATTCTCCTATAGCCAATTTTCTAGTGTTGGATATTCCACCACCACCAGAAAATCCTTCACCATTATCATCATTAAAGTGCTCCTATGCTAATCATCTTTCCTTTATTTTTATTCTTATTCCCACAAGTTGTGGGGAATTACCTTACCTAAGCATCTCTATCCAATCCTGTAGTTTTCTACCCTCACACATCAGGTTCTTTTTTTCTATATTCCAATATAGACCATACACACACATAATACACTCAATCATTCCATAATCGATAATATATTCATGGTCGAGGAGGCCGGGGAGCATTCAAGAACACTCTTATTTCTAGTATCAACCACATATTAAATGAGGAATTCAAGGATCACTTCCGTTAGTTTTTGGCCACCTTGGATCATGTCACTACTCATGTCACCTTCAATCAGGGTGGAAGAACATGGGAGGTCTTGTTGGAACTGTTCAATTTTGGGATCCGTATTTACACTCCCAACATAATTTATTATCCTTCATGCACTACCTTGTAGATTAAGCTGATGGATGGAATTGAAGGATCTTTTGCCATCCAACTAGCTGATGAAAGCATTATTAGTTATTTATAGGATTCAGTCCATATATTGATCTCTTTAGTTTTAAAAATTCTATTATGTTTATTTCATTATCTCGGTATTATAGTTAGGTAGTTCACCAGGTTCCCCATTTTTATTCAAATCCATGCACATATATATATTTGAGATTATCTTCATTTCAATCTACAATGATCACCTATCCATTTTTATTTCTATATATTGTTTATATCTGTTTTTATGATAGTTTATATAGTTGAAGTATGTATTTCACATATTATTTTTTCTTATTTCCAATATCACACAAAAATCTATCATTTTTTCCTTTAGAACGACATTTGTTATAGCGATATCTCAATTCACTTCAATAAATTTATTCTTTCAAATTTTAAAATTTTTCTTCTTTTATTAATATCTCCCTCTCATCACTTCCATAAGTTGTGTAGACTCTATTTCATTTTATGTGGGTGGGGGGATTTCACGAACATTATTTCATCTACACCAATATGTTTTCTTTTTATCATTATTATATGATAAAGTTATGATTTAAATAATTCTTTAATTTGAAATTTCATTACACCCATGTAGATAAAAGAAAATTTTTAGATGGAAAATTTTAAAGTCTATTTTTATTATTTCATATAATGAAATCATGAGTAATGGGATAAGTAATTGAATTATGGTTCTAAATTTATAAAATTACATTTAATAAACTTATTAATGGTCACTAAGCCATGAGTGTCAGCATTTTTATGTATTCAATTTCTTGATAGGATTCCAGACCTACATTATCATATTTTGTTTTATACATATTTATTGAGGGATTATTGGGGAATTTTAACCTATAAGAACCTTCAATGATATCTTATTAAGAATATGAATAATCCAATAATCTTTTGAAATTACTAGGTAATTTTTGTAGATCCATGTTTTTTGGAAACCCACTTATACATTTCTTCATAAGACCATTGAATTCCTGAATGACCCTAATAGAATTGAGTTATATTATAATCCCATTTATCCTTTTAAACCCTTCTCTTGGTATGATTTCATGATTTTTACTTAAATAAGTGTGAGATAGAATGTCATTACTGATGGAAGTGGGATATTTTAAGCTAAGGATATATATAGTGATTTTGTTCACATGATATGGATGACGTGGTCCATGGTTCTTCTGATATTACATCCATGACTATATTTTTTATAAAAAATTGGTTTTGTATTATGGTTTTCAATAATAAACATTACTAGACTGCTGAATCTAGAGATAGATCAAATGTGGTTAGGTTTTGGATGTGAGACTTATCCTATACATTCTATTTGATTTTTTTAGAAAAATTAGAAAAATAAGAAGCATGATTCACTAATTACATTTTTAAGGTAGTTCCATGTACCTTCCATGAGCTATTAAGAGTATGGAGATATGTAATTCTTATGGGTGTTCTTCATTACACTATTCATAATGATCTTCCATATTCCTTGAGACAATATACTTTTTTTGGAGACTACTTTGATCATCTACCCAGCTAACATTATCCTTATATTCGTTTGAACATTATTGAAAATCCCCCATGATTAATTGTGTGTTATTATTTATGGAGTGGAGATATAAGAGCCAACGAAAGATTATTCATTGGAACATGTATTCTGGTTATGATTATAAATCCAATTTATTTTTACATTATATGATGATAGAATATTCATGGTCATGTAATTGTAAAAGGGGTACAGTTTCAATTTAATAGTTATAAATAATTATAAAAGATGGATGAATGGATTTGAATATGGAACATGGTAATGAGGTTTGAATAATTTTATATGAATTGGTGATTTTGGAGTACTGATATTTTTCCAATGAAACATTATTTTTTTCAATGTTATAACACATTCTTACTATTAGAAATTATTATTTTTGGAAGACTTGTTCAGATTATTTTTTCTTAAGGATGTGAAATTTCACTAATGATGGAAAATTTGAAAAGGTGATATCATTTAAATATATTATATAAAATTACTAATGATTTATTAATTTTTTATCATATAATGATTTTCATTTGGATAGTTTTTACAGGAAAAAAGTTTTCAATATTTAATATAGGAGATGATATTAATTTAGAAATTTTAGAAAATTCATGTTGTAGAACATGTTCACAACTTTTTTTCCCCATTATAGAACACTTGTTGACCAATTTACAATCCATGATTTCAATAGAAATCGAGAATGCCTTATATGAAGAAATATAATATGTTAATGAAGTACATGATGTGAAAGTTTTTACATTTCTTTCATTCATTCATCCAATTGGAGTTTGAGACATGAATTTAATAAAAATCCTGAATCCTATTAGATAAAGAAATTCAATATGTGATCATGTTACATGATGTGAATGATTTTAGGAGACAACTAAGAATAAAAAATCAGGCCATTAATTCAATAATACATAATATTTTTAAAGATAATTAAGATATATATTATATAACATGAACCTAAATTACACATCATGAGTGTTTTATAGAAGAAGTGGTTTAATGAAAACATGAATTATGAATTTTTTTCATTTCATGATATGATAAAACATAGATGTATTGAAGCAACTATGATGTGGGAAAGAGGATAAATTTTTTTTAACTTTTATGAATTCAAAAACATGCATTCAAGAAATATTTTTATTCTGTTTCTTTTCCAAAATTTTCCTACTTTTCAATTTTGCATCATTCCAAGGATTTGTGCATTTCTCAATCTTGATTCTATTTCTATTTTTGATATTATATAAATTAAAATTTATTATTTTTTTCAATCTCAATTTTTGTATGTCATTTCAATTTTCCATTATACAAGTAATTGTGTTTATTATTTTAAATTACTTTTATCATGAGAGGATTTCATCTGAATTTCCTAATGAAAATGGAAATCTTGATTCCTTTCTCTAATTTTTTAATACCATAATTACAATATATAGATAACCATATAATTATTAGGGTTAAATTGGACTATTGGATTGAAAAAAATTAATTCCTAAATCAAAAAAATGGTCATCCTATTTCTAGTAATTAGGTTAATAAATCTTATTTATATTGGTTTGTTGCAAACCCCTAATTGAGGAAAGTATAGTACAAGGAACCCTCACTAATTACATATGAAAATACTTTGACCAATAGTCACTAACTCTTTTTTCATTTGAAGATAATATTTATGAACATAGGTTATTTAATTAATCTATAATAAATAGTAGTGTCTAATGTTGGTAGATTTAATTGGTTTGACCAAAACCAATTGCTAGCATCATCACTACTTCAAATCCCATTCTATAGGACCATCATAAGAGAATTTAGGATTACCATTTTCATTACCACACTGAAATTGACCTAAATACATTTTGTATTTATTTAATAACAATTAGTCTACTTATTTTTCAAAACCCAACCATAAAAAATTGCATGAGGACTTTTCCTACAATGTTCCAATATCTAGGAAACTAACTTTTCCTTTTTTAGCCATGGTTTCTTCCCTTTACTCTCAATATTTTTTGAATTTTTATCTCATATAATTTGGGAAAATATAAATTTATAATCTGATCATGATCATGTAGAAATAGTGGTGTTTCATAGGCTTGTAAGATATTCAATGGTTTTGGGGGTTATAGCTAAATAATTTGGGTAGTATGGGAATATATTAAAGGATTATGGAATTTATGGTATGATAATGTCTTATGAGGGAATGAGTAACAATTTTTGTTATCATGTGGTCCTATGGGTGTCATGGGTTCATTCTCTTCTTTTGATGCATATGGAATCACACTCTTCAAATGAAGCATGTGGAGTGATTTTATCAGGTAGGAATATGATGGTCCTGTGATACTATAATTTATAAGGGTTTTTATGATTTCTTGACATGGAAATATGGCCATGTGGTCATTTTCTGATACCATTCCTTCAACATTTCCATGAATTTTTCATGTGTTTACATGTTCAGTGGTAATTTCACGATGATCCCTTACACACCACATTCTAATTAAATTTATCTAAAGTTATTCACTGATCCTAATTAATAAAATATCATTTAAATTGTGTGATCCTAACACATCTGAAAATTATCCTTAATTATCCCCTTCTACATCTGTGTCTCAAAATGTTATTTTTAGTGATAATGGGGGGTTATAATCATTTCCCACTGTATCTATTTCACATCCCATGATGAAAAATACATGTTACCAGTCATCAATATATGGAAGGACCATCTTCATATGTAGAAATTTTCTAATGTGCTTCACATAACCAAGACTCATGTAATAAATGATATCCTCCCATTCTTTATGTGATAAAAAATGTCACAATAAGGGCATGTCATGGATATAATTTTTCATCAAATATGAATCATAATCTTATCATGGAGTCGACCACATGACTACATTTGCCTCATGTGAACCAAAAATATTGTGTGATCAACTCATCTTAGATGTCCTTATTTATGAAGTAACATTATCAGGATGTAATGGTTTTATTACATGAATCCAAGGGGATTTCATGCAAAGAATAGTTACTATTGGGTCATTATATCCAAGAAAACATTTCTTGGATAAGTAATATAATCTGATTGTCATGGGGTCATCGCATGAATTCTAAGGGGATGTAGTGTGAAGAATAATGAACATATAATCATCCCATATCAAAAAACCTTTCTTGTTTGAGTCTTTTGATCTAATTTTCATTGTATCATTCCATAAAATCCATGGGGGAGTCTTATGATGAACACTGACCAGCTGAAGTCAATGGTTCCCATTTTCATGAGAAGAGTGATGGTGGCTTGCCTTTACACAAGGGTTGATTTACCTTTTTGTGAGGGGGCCCTAGATATGTACCATTATATAGTGTGTGTGTCTTCGATAAATCACATGATCAAGCCTAGAAAAAAATGGACATCATACCTTGTCAGGGAATGTGGTTCATATTTAACCTGATATGTTTACATGAATCAGTGGTAGGATGGTCATGAAATGAACTATCCTTTTATGGGTCTAGAAATCATGTAACCATATTGCATGATTCCATATTGATCATTCATTCTACCCTCACTTTTTAAAAAAATTACTTTTATTTGGGTATTTTCCCTAACTCTAATTTTCCAATACTCCTTTATCGCGAATTAATAGTAGTGTAATATTTAATAGTGGTGGTAGTGTGTGGTAATGGTATTGAGCTGATGGTTTTGGGTTAGGATGCTATTTTTTTGGACATTAACCCTGTATTTTGGGATTGTGTGTATATTTATTGTATTTTTTATCTTCTATTATTTCGGTACACAAGCCTCCTGATTTGGATATCCTTTTCGATGTATAGCTGTATTGGGTTTTGAGTGTTTCCATAATGTATAATGGTTTACTGGGAAATGTGTATATGAATACTCCTCCATACAATATCTTTCTTCCTGGTGTATAATGGGATGTTATGGATTATGGTACATAAAATCATAGTACAATAGTATGTGGTGTACTAGAAGGGTCTTCTGCATGTCGCTTTGATGAGAGATATGTTCAGATGGGCAAATAATATGACATACATGAAAAACCTATAAATTATTAATATAATGATATATTTTGGGGATAAAAAATGGTATGATGAGGTCCCAAGGTTGATTTCCTTCATGTTCATAACACCCTATTTAATTGATATGTGATGTATGGATGATATTTTCTTTGTGGATTATGATATGGAATGTGTTAGTGGATATGGGATGATGAGGAAGATGTTTTTTTTTGGGTTTGTGGAATGGTTTTCATATGAGATAATGTGTACCTTTTCATGGTTTCACAAGGGATCGAAAGCATAATACATCTGACATTGGGTAATTATAGAGACTAACTAATGGTAAAGTGGTCTTACGGTACCTTCCTGGAATATTCTTTGATTCAATGTTATTTTACATGGATGTAATATTTATTGACATGACCCTGTCGAGGATCGATGATTGATGACATGATAGGGTCATATCGGTTCCACTATTTTTTCATTGAAGAACTAGTATTATTCCTCAATATTCCTATGATAAGTCTTTATTATGATCCTACTAAGATTAGATGTTATTCTCACACCAATATATATAAAAACTTTAGGTTTCTAAGGTGAGTTTAGAGATCAATCTGGGTATTACTAGATTGGAGTTGGGATTAACGTTTGTAGCTTCTTCATAGATGTTTTACATTGAATTTTAGTAGGGGAATTTAATTTTTTTTTGACATATCATGTATTTTGGGTTATTTTGAAATTTACCTATTTTTTAGTATTGTGTTTATGTGTGTTTTCTTTTAAATGTTATATGATTTTATGAAAGTAATTTCTCCTATTTATGTGACATATACCTTTTGTGTTAATCGTAACATGATTTCATATTTGATTTAGGCTTCAAGGCTTACTCTCATATTAACTATAGGGTTAAATTGGGTTCATAGTGGTTGTGTGTTGTGATAAAATGGAACCAAATCATGTTTGAGAGTTTGGATAAAGTTTCAAAAAAATGAACTTATGAGTAATTCATGGGTTTGGGTGGAAGTAAAAATTGTTTAAAATACAATGTGATAAAATATAGGTATATCATCTCTAACAAAAAACTTTATGTCCCCCTACTGTTCAACACAAGGAAATTAATATGGATGCAGGTTTTATATAAAGTGAAGATGAATGTGATGTAGAATCCATAGAGCGGTACCCAAATCATCATTTATTGTTAGAGTAATTAAAATGGGTTAATTTTATAGAAATTAAATTAATGTATTTAAATTATTTTCATTAATCTAAATGATTACAAGATGATGTGTTTTTTAATTTATTTATAAAGATATATACTAGTAATCGACTATGTGTGGTTTAGGGAGGTAAGGTATTCTAGGATGACTCGATTGATCATATGAGGGTTGAACAAGCCAGTAAGGTGATCTTTAGAGGAAGACACTAGAGATTAGGAATGTATTGGTGGTGAATCATTAATCTATAGACATATATAATTCTAAAAAATATTTATATTTCATACATACATAATAGTTTTAATGATTTTTATCGACATAGAATGGTCATTAGTCCAATGTGTGGAGCATCACTATTGTGGTGGATCATTTATCATAGAGAGAAGAATGAGGAAGATATTATATGGGATTATTTTTATAGTCAATTCAATCACATGTTTTGTCATCAATAATTATTTCAAAGAATATGTAATAGATTCTCTCTCTTTATTAGGGGATCCAGAGTGCGTGAGATCATTTTATTAGATTTAAATACCTTCTTCACTTCACCAAGGATTTGGTTTAATATGATAATTCTAGAGAATGATATTTAGAGAAGGTTCTCATCATAGTTAGTGTACATGAAGTACCCCCATTTACATTGCCTACATATTTGGAGGTGATGAATAAGGTTGAGGTCCTTGAATGTTGGAATGATAATCCATGTTCTCCTTGATAGAGTATCTATTAAACCTCCCTATGGAGTACAATTATTAATGAAGAATATTAGGTATCTGGGCCATTTATTTTTTTTCTAAAATGGAATTTTCTTCAATGAATTCATTATCATTTATTTGAGGATATCAATTAACATTCAACTATCCAGATATCTAGGGCTTTGTTTTCTTGTAGAATAAATAGTCATAAACCATTATAGAATATGTCCATCCCCAATGATTGACATGTTGTGGGGGTAAGATTCCAATCAACAGTCATAATCAGTTGCCTCAAAAGGCAAACCAATAGTATGGAAATAATTCCTATACCCCTCCAATATGATATGGAAATTATATAGGTAAAACTCATGATATAACTCTCGCTTATGAAAATAGAGCTAATAGTGTCCTAGGGGTAGTAACATGGTATTAGAGATAAATATGGAAATGTACATATAATATAATTACAAGAACGTAGTCTAGAGATCATATGAGGAACCATATTTTTATCAATCACCCAATTTAACTATTTTTTTATTTATTTTTCATCATAATCATTTATTTCACTCTCCTGGGTACATGCGTTGGGATACAAGGTAGACACTCTTCTAGTGCCCCTAGTATTCAATAAGTCATTTAGAGTTCATGTGAGTCTTCATGATGTGTGTTGGGATTGTGATATGATGATGGGTAATTATGGGTAATATATGGATTTATTTATGATTCAAATTTAACAATAAAAATTCATTATTGTAATTTACTAGTTGTATTCTATGTATGTGGTTATTTATTTCTCTTGAAGAAGAGTTATGTTTTTTAATGAGGAGGGTCAGTGTGTGGTGTTCATTTGGTAGTGTGATCATATATAATATCATATAGGATTATATACATTAATGTATCAAATAGAATCCATATCTATAGATACAATGTTTGTGTAGGTGGTGGAGTTTTCAATAGTCATAGAGTAGTTCAATGATGCCTTCCCAGAGGGTGTTGTGACCCTATACATTCAATGTGATATTAAGTACAAGATAGGTTTGAATCCAAGTACCTCTTTTATTTTGATGGATATTTGTTATATGCTACCCTTATAGAAATTGGAGTAGAATAATCTTATTTATGATATAATACATAAGTTGCTTGTCAATCATAGTGTGTCTTTTGAATATACTCTCATGTTATTCACCATGAAGCTGGAAAGTAGTTTGGAGTTGTGCATAGACTATTGATGGTTGAATAAGGTTAAAATCCATAAATGTTACTCTCTTTCAAGAATTAATGTAATTTTTGACCTGTTAGAGGGAGCTATCTAGTTTTTAATGACTTATTTTCATCCTAAATATCACCATATGATAGTGTTGGAGGTGTATATCTCAGATACTGCTTTTTAGTTTTGAAAGGGGAACTTTGAGTTCATTTTCATTCCATTGAGTGTCACAAACACCACATATATTTTCTTTTGACTCCTAAAATATATGTTTTGTGGTTCCTTGGATAATTGTTTAGTTTTATACATTGATGAAATTCTCTTGTACTAGTAGTGATTTGAGGATCATGATAAGCATCATAGGTTCGTCATACAGTTCCATAGATATCATCATCTTTAAAAAATGATATCAAGTGGTAAATATTGGATACATGAGACATAATTCAATATAATCCAAATATTTTATAAATAAAATTCTATTTATAATTAATTAATTAATTCCATATTATGAATTTATTTATATAAATCACATGCACTAAAATAATTTTTTATTTTAGACCATTATAAAATATAACCTTAATTATTTTTTCCAGCCTAAAAGACAACTAATCATAAAAAGAAATTACTATAACTATTCTATATTTATCAATAAGATTAGTATTTGTTAGAGGTTATGATAAAGTCTAATTGAAACAAAATGAAGATGTGATGGCCTCGACTAGTAGGATCAAAACCTATGAAGCCCATTTATTAGAGCATATGATGGAGATGGAATCAGTCATATTTTCCCTTGAAATAGACTAATATGTGATTCAAAAATTGAATCCATAGAAAAACCATTCATAGGATATGTTTGAGCTTATTGATATCTCAACCCAAACAATTTTTTTTAAACAACGACCAAGAAAATTCTTTCATCCCAGACCTTACCCATATGACGTATGTTGGTGTAATATGAGGTTATGTATCTAGACCCTAGTGGAATTAATTTGTAGATTCTATTTTTAATTAAATAACAGTTGTGTTTATAAATTTTTTTCTTTATATATATATCTATAATAATATAATGATTTTGATAAAAATATGATTTGATATGAAGAAACTAAAATTTTATATTTTTGGAAATATATTGTTTCAATTAATACACTCATTTTGTAAAATTCAACAATTTTGAAATAAATTTTATTTTCAATAAATATTAATATTAATTAATATTTATTTCAATATAACTTATGATATTATTTAATAGAGTGAAATTTACTTTTTTTTGTAAGGGTTATAATATTATTATTTTTATAAAAAAATATTTGACATTAAAAATTTATTTTTACATAGAATTGAAAATTCTTATATGTTTGTATGAATAATTCAAAGACACATAAGATGGGATGAATTGTGTTCTTTTAAAATCATGACGTATTCCAAATTTTATCCCTCTTAATGTAATAATAAGATATGTTTTTCTCTCTTGTTTAATAAATTTTATATAGAAGAAAAACATATAAGAACAATATAGCTGATTTTATAGTGGATCAAGGCATAAAGATCCCCAATTACACTCCACAAATTCTCTCTCAGCGATCTTAGTTATTTAAAATAAACAATTCCTTTTATCATAAAACCTCAATAACTGAGTGTAGGATGTTGACACGTTTACCAAAATAATTTCATATGTCCTTCATGTTCATTTTCAAGGAACCAAAATATCTACTTATTCGAAGGAGAAGATGAAAATCAACAAATGAATAATTATGAGTAGCTGATACTCAAAGAAATAATGATTATTTGTGTTTATTAAGAAACAGATTTAGAAAAAATATTTAGCAGAAATATCCAGATAATGAATCTTCTTCTTCAAAGATAAAAGTTTATAATAAATAACAACATTGAAGATAACTAGGTTGAAAATTGTCTTCTACAAAAATATAAATGGAACATTAGTGGAATAAAATATAAAATAATAGCTAAATATAAAAATATAATTAGATGTATGAGTCCAAATTGTAGTTCTTCATAATGGTAGCTGTGTTCATTCATTTTCAAAAAATTATCACATTATTGTTCAATGATATAACTCGTGGGATTTTACAAGAGAAACTCAATATTCATTCAGCCAAATAGATCCAAAAATATCTCATAACAGTTCCCATGTATTTGAATTTAAAACATTCAAGGAATATCTTAACTACCCATAAAAATATGACTGATTTGATATGTTGAAAAAGAGACTTTTAATTGAAATTTAATTATATTTTAAATTATATTCCATTCTAGAGATATTGTTGTTTAAATCCTATAAAATATCCTATATTTAAACACTTTCAGGGAAAAAGACAAACATAGTTTTAAATCTGAATTTACAGTTGAATACGTATTGTTAACATCAAGATGATGGGTTGTTTAACCATACATTATTTTCCAAAACATATTGCTGCTTCCTAAAAGTATGGTTCTTGATCCATTATTTTATAATAGCATATGGTATTTGATTCATATATTTATTCCAAACATTGGGTTTTAAAACCATATATTATGCGTACAAACATTGGGTATGAATAATGTTTCTAGACTACATAAAAACATATTGAAAACATATCAAATAAAAAAATTAACATGTAAATAATATATATTTATCTGGAAATATAATCCTTAAAAAAACTTAATATAATTTCATTAGTATTATAAACAAGGGTATATTTGGGTATAAAAATCAGTAAGATTCATTGAGTATTTTTGACACAAAACATGATAAAAAATATTCCCATTTTTTATGATAAAAACACATATATCAAAAACTTATAGAAAATATTGGAAATGTAAAAAAAATATATTCTTAAAAATAAATTTCAGTTTCATATTTAAAATTTTATAAAATATGGATAAAAAATGATCATTAAAAATAAAATGTTTCCAAAACTAAAAAAATTAAATGACTAAATTAATATATTATTATCAAAAGAATTTTTTTATAATTAAATTTTCTACCTATTTTTGTGATATCATAATGAATGTATAAAAATTAATTTTTAGAAAAAGTATTGTAGCACAAAATAGGCTATAATTGTTTTGATAATATAAGAAAAAAAATATTCAACTTCAATAACTAGGTATCTACTTTTTATATTAAATAAATAAACAAAAATATAAATATGAAAAAAAATTATTGAATATTTTTCTTTGATTATAGAAATTAATTGGCTCAAAAACAATTTTAAGAATCAATATTGGATTACGATGAAAGTTTTTGTTCTGATGAGGTAATAGATGAGGTAAAATCTTGGATGCAATGATATATATCACTGAGATCTTCCATCATTCATTTAAAATTGGCATTAAACATCTCAACCCAATCCTTCATCAAAATATTTGAGTCTTGTTGTGGTAATCTGGTATGTTCTTGAGGTTTGTAATATTTTCGTTTCCATCAATTCTCAGTATAAATATCTAAATTCCACATAATGTGAATAACCATTTTATTCGTGGAAGCTTCTGCAGTGTGAGGAGCTCGTTCATAGCTTGAAACCCATATTTTGGGGTAAAATAGGATTAGTGCATGGTTAATAAAAACCATGTGGTGCAAGATGGATTGTTCATTTTAACCATTTGAGGCAGGACAGTGGGAAGATACATGTCACACATTTAAGAAAATCATGAAATTTGTGGTGAACAATAATGTGGAAATGTATGCCATTTTAACAGTCGATTAGGACATAGTTTTCACATAGTTAGTCAAACTAATGTATACAAACCAGGAGAAGTTAACCTTCCTATAGAAAAGGGTGCACATTTGGTTCATGGTTGGGCCAACCCTACAACCAAACCATGATACGAAATTATGTTAGTGAAATTATATATTTTCACTTAAAAATATATTTTAAAATAAACCTATTTTTCTCTTATCTCCTGGTGGATATCATCTCAAATGGTGAAATCCATCCAGGAAAATAATTCAAATATTTTTTTCCAATTCTAATGTATGGACTCAGATTCAATTGTTTATCATCCCATTTTATACAAATCAGGGAGTTATTAATTCATTTTTAGCCAATACTCATTTGGTTTGGTATCAATTTCTCTTTTTAGGTGTAAGAAAATTTGCCATATTATTAGGTTCTTCAAATATTTGTTGATTCTCTCTTGTTCTAAGCTGAATCAGGGGATGATATTGGACAATCTATCCACTATGAACCAATACTAGGTGGTCTCATGACTTTGCTTTATGTGTTTATATATATGGAGTTTCACCGATCACCCAATTATTAGAGTGACTCCCATGAAATGGAATTAAATATATGAATTCAATTGATAGGTATGACTTAAATAATTAAAAGAACCATTAATAGTTGAATAGAGGATAAGAACCATGAGTTAGAACCACCCCCTTTGGGGAGTTGTTAATTAATTGGAACACCATTGATGGCTTGAACATGAATTAAGCATGAGGTGTGTTGTTACCCCATGCCAAGGGTTGTTTATTGTTGAACTACAATTAAAATTGAATTGTTTTATGAATTGTGAATTGAATTGAGTAAACTAAGATGATATTAACCATTACAAAATTCATGTCCATGCATTTGGTTGTTTAATCTTGAATTCCATCTTATAATTAAATCCCCATGAGATTTAGATCATGAGCTAAGCCTTCTAAGCTTAGAAATGCATTTATCCATCTTCTCAAGTGAGATTTAAATGGTATTTTCTTAGTAGTGACCATGACATGAGTTAAAAATTATGATTAAATTATATTCATTACTGATTGAAATATATATATAAATATATATATTGCATAGGTGACACACAGGTTCATATATGAATTCCATGGACAAAATCTGTCGGATTATACCTTTCTTATGCCCAAGTGACACTTGGACTCCTTACATAGATTGAAATGGATGAACACATGAGAGGGCTAACTGTTATATACATGGGTGATACATTGAATCTTTATGGAGTAACAAATATAGAATGAAGGAGAATGTTATCATATATGCCATGAGTGATACTTGGGATCCCATAGTGGACCACCAAGGACAGAATCGAGTGGTAGTGATGTTATACAACACCTAGAAGGATACAAGATTCTAATAAGGAATGCCTAGAATGATATATAAGCTTCTTGGTTTATATTACACCAGGAGCTATACTTGTATTCCAAATTAAGAATTCCATGGCTGAACTCAGGTTCTGAATTAACTAATCATGTAATTTATTTATATGACTCATTTTCTAATCTGGTGTAGATGCTTCGATTCTATTAGAGAGTTATACCTTATTTATTGACTTTTTCTGTATCTTCTTGTCGTATATCCATATAAGGGATGCCGGGAAATGTTCCAAGGCTCAAAATATATTTCATAAATGTTATTTATTAATCAATCAAACATGATTATTGAATGATATAGTACTAACTATTAATTCAAAGACATTCTGGCTAGGATGAAGTAGGTAGTAGAGGATATGGGTCCTTGGGATCCCATACCTTTATATATTGTTTAACATCGGTTATTGATTTACCTTTATATTACTTATAACAAAATAGTATCCTTACATATTCATTAATTGAATGTATGTAGAACTTTTTGTGGTTTCCAAGTAGGATTATATCTCACACCATATTTGGGTGGCCTATGGTACCCGAACAAACTATATGATTACTAGTATGGATAAGGGAATGTGCCATACCATATGTTTTTGATTTCTTCTTAGGTGTAGGGGAGAATGGTATCGAGATAAGGATCATGATTTTAGCTAGATAGTTTTTGTTTTTGTTTCTTTTGTTACATGTATTGTACACTTTCTATGTATACTCGATTTGGTTGTTTTGTAGGAACATGACGCATATCATCATATTTTTCATATGATATTCCATTGTGGTATTTTTTTATTTTCATATATTCCATATTTTCAAATGTTTTATGACTGATTTACCACTTTTTCTACCAATATATTATTGTATATACATTATTATATACTTTGTTAATGAGGGAATAGTCTCCCCAAAGACATACTATTAGCCCCCTCTTCTAGTTGGAAGCCTCTGGGGTGTGGGGGAATGAACTTGAGGCCATGTGGCCAATAGGTCTTAGGTAATCTTCAGTGTAATCTAGGTCTGGGATGTTATAATGTGGTATTAGAGGTTTATTTTTGCTTTTAGTTTGTTATTTTTTCACAATATATTGGATAGGAAGGAAACGGAATTTTTTAATGATATGTGACTGGGTGTAAATAACCCAGGTATAGGAAAACCCTAAATTTCCTCACATGAAATTAATTTTTTTTGGATTTTTACAATTATAGTTGATTTTATCCAACTATTGGGTGATGCTCTTGAATTGTAATATTATTATTGATATGATTATGGGTCCTATTATGTTTCAACCTGATGAGATGTATTTATGCCTTCTTGAGCTTCATTTTAGGAATTTATTGGAATCAACTTTCATGTATTATGCCATGCCATTTAGGATGGATTACTTATTGCATGATGTTGTGATTGGTGTCGTGATAGTTATAACTACTGTGTGATACATATTTGGTGTAGCGAAATTGAAGACATGCTAAGTTTATAGTGAACCTATTATAACCAAATCACCATTTTCTTGATTATGCTATAATAGAAACCCTAAGAAACTAATTTTGAATCATTGAGTCATGGACCATGACACACATGGACTGGAACGTGTTATGGTGTGAATTAGGTGGATGTCATATTTTGATAAATTAGTATTATGAGACCCTATGGATCAAAATTTGATAAACCATTGGGTTAACCCATTTTATATGAATTTTGATATGATGAAATTTAAATGAGAGATAAAAGTAAATAAAATGAAACTAATATGGTTCATAATAGAGATCTTGGCCCATAAATGACCTTATTAGCAGGTAGTAGGTAGTATCCCTCAATTTTATATATGATATGATTGATTCCAAGAACAGAATCACAGAGATGGAAGTGTGTTGTTTTCATATAGACGATGGCTTATACCTATCCTATTTCAGTATTAGTGCTTTCAGTTATGAACTTTGATAAAGTTCCTCTATATTGAATGTGTTTGGAATTATAGATTTTTGCCACCATGAGGACCTATAGTTTTATTCCCAGAGGATTATGGAGACCAAGATACCGAGGTAGTGGGACATGGGATATTTGTGGATCCTCCTTTAGTTGAAGCTATGGAACCATATTTTTTCTGGATATAAGTGCTAAGACATACTTCTCTGAAGGCCTTATTCAATTCTTACAGATAGTTCTGGAAGCACTGTGACCTACCCTGGCTATAATGGATTTGACGCATGAGTTCCAATAGTATCATCCACCCAAGATTATGGGGGATGGTGGAATACATGATGTGGATTCATAGATAAATGCCATTATATCATTATTCATGAATATTGAGATTCCTCCCAAGAAGAGGGTAATGTTGGATAATTATATTATATGTGATTCATACAAGATATTGGGGGATATAATTACTCAAACTAATCCTTTCTAGGTGATGGCTTGGATGGAGTTTCATATGGCCTTAAATGATTACATCTATCTCGAGATGTTGAGGACTAAGAGAGCCATGTAATTTATGCACCTATAGAAGGGAACATTATTAGTTATAGATTATTCATCCCATTTTTCAGAGCTCTAGTGCTTCACAAAAATTTTGATGTGTTATGAGTTACCTAAAGCTTGGAAACTCAAAGATTGTATCATGTAAGACTTATATTCATAGGTCAATGTGTTTAAGATAGCTACTATTTCTAGAATATTGAATGAGTTGCTCATCATAGAATATGACCCAAGAGAGGGTGGTAGTGTGAGCTAGGGAAATTTAGCATCTAGATCAATCAATACATGGAGCATTAGTATAAGGTGTCATCTAGAAAATCCATTTGGTGATATTAGTTTCTAGAACACATACTCAAGTATCCAGGTGTGGTGACACCAGTTTTTTTGACTGATACATGTAGAGATTTACTGCATGAGAGACCTAGTCGAGTGCCGATCTTCCAGAAATATGGGCCATCTACTGCACTTTTGTAGAACATTTCATTCAGAAGACAACAAGAGGGTATGATCCGAATCCACATATAGAAGTAGGGTTATTAGATTCTCATTATGAAGGGAAGAGGCATGCTTCCTACTAGTCAGTAAAAGGTTGTGGTTGTGTCCATAGTAGTAAGACCCCGATTTATCCGCATTAGTAGAGAGGATCTACTTGGGGTAGCCAAGAATTGTCATAGGGATTTAGATAAGTCATGATATATGTAGTGAAACAAACACCTGAGGAGTAAGATCCCAGACCTTATACTGTAAGAGGTATTATTTTGGTAGCCTCTACCTTATCATATTCCATTATTGATTAAGGTGCTTCTCATATCATTATATATGATTCCATTATGGATATCCTTGGGATTAATGTTCAGTGTTCTAATGGTGTTATGATGCTCCACACCCCTTTGGGGATTTGGAAATAAGATTCACATTAGTGTATGGAGAGCCCCAATGATATCAGTAGGTTACACATCATTCGTGAACTCTCTATCCACAAGATTAATGGTTTTGAAATCATTATTTGGAAGGAATGGATGGTTCCCTGTCATGATTTTGTTTATTCTTACAACTGAAGGGTGACATTCACACCACAATAGGGTGGAGAGTTTAATCACAAGAGTGAATGGTATGTCCATGAGAGTCAATATGATCCCATGAATTGTATGTAGGAAGAGATGAAAACACAGATTACAAGTTCATATCTGGATGATCAGGGAACAAGGCTGGAAGATTTCTCTCAAGTGGTTGATCAGTTTTGAGATGTTTTCCAATATGAATTTTCATGATTACCTTAGATGGGAGTGGTAGATTTATCTATCATTTTAAATCCATGTGCTACCTCAATATACATTCCTTCATATAGGATGGCTAATATTGAGATGAATGATCTCAATATGATGCTATTGGATTTAGTGGCGATGGGGTTTACCTGAAACAGTGCTTCTTCTTCGGGTTCACTAGTCATTTTTGTGAAAATGGCTGGTGGTACCCTTAGGCTATGTGTGTATTACCAAAAATTGAACCAGACAATGGTTAAGAATTGGAATCCTCTATTGTGGATAGATGATTACTTCAACTGGCTCTAAGGAGATCGGGTTTTCTATAATATTTATTTATGGTTGGGTTAACATTAGGTGATTGTTAGATGATTAGACGTATCACACACAAATATTCATAGTAGGTATGGTTGGTATTAGTATTTTGTTATATCATTCGATCTCATGAAAACACTAGAAATATTCATTTCACTAATATACCTAATTCTACATCCTTATCAAGATTTAATTTTTGTTATATTAATGGATGATATCTTGTTGTATTCTCATAATTTTAATGAACATTCCAAACATCTTTGGATCGTATTGAATACACTGAGATAGAATTATTTATACAATAAGCACACAAATTTTCTCTTATCAATGGATCAAATTAACTTCCTGGGTCACATTATCTTAGAGATAGGAATGTAAACTTTCTAAGGGATGATGAGAGATACAGTTTTCTAGGAGTATCAAATGAACATATTTTTTGTATGATGTTTCTTCGGGATACCAATTTAATACAGGCATTTCATATAGGACTTCTGAATCCTAAAATTGCAGCTTATGGGCTTGAATAAGAAGGGTGTGATGTTTTTATAGCCATAAAAAAGTGATTAAGCCTTTTTGGAGCTGAAATGTTGATTAAATTCATTGTCGATACTGATTTTTTCATAGCCAAGGAAGAGTTACACTATTAACTTTTATACATCAGGAATAAATCTAGAATCATCCTATATATAGGGATATTGATTCATTGATTATGGATCTAGGTAGTTTAGGACACATAAAAGGAATTTCTTGAGGATCGGTCTTGAGATACCTTTATCCATTTAGGAATTGTGTTTTTTGAGACATTACATACTTGGAGAGTGTTTTTTGTGTGTACAAGGACCACAAATGTCTCATGTAAATATTATCCTGGTGTAATATAGATCTAATGTAGTAAAGGTGGGTTGAATACAAAAAATATTTTGAGTTTGATATTTCTTACATTCTTGGGATGGGAAATGAAGTGGTCAATGCACTGATTAGGAGGACTCAAATATAGGTTGTTCAACATGCCGATAGTTAGTGGGATCTTATGGATTTGTTCTCTGATATGCTCATGGAGGTGTAGGACAATTCTAGGAGTACTTTTATATCATCCTCATCTTTTACCTCTACCCTTCTGGATAAACTGAGGATGATGCAACTATAATATTCATGGGGCCATGTCCAATGGGAGAGTGTGGTTGGTGAGGACCCTCCTCCCGATTGGACCATATGAGAGGATGAAATTATATGATTACATAGTCGTGTGTCTGTTTTAATAGAAATTCATGAGGAAAAGATGTGATAAATTCATGATTCCAATTTGTTTGTGCATTTAGGAATAAAAAAAATGAATTAGGATTTACATCACCCAAACTAGTTTCCAGGTATGAAAAGAGATGTAGCTTATTTAATCATGAGGTCTTCCATAAGTAAGTAGGTGAAGGTGGAACACCAGTGACCAGTCTGAATTTTATAGGATCTTCCCATTCCATAGTATAAATTGAATGATGATGTAATTGAATTTTTTATAATATTATTGAGGTCACCTTAAGGTAATGATGTCGTATGGTTTGTTGTTGAAAGCCTCACAAATTTTCTCATTTCTTACCTACCAGGGAGACAATTTTAGATGATTAACTTAGAACATTGTATATTTTTTAGATAGGAGGAATTCATGGGGTCCCTCATATAATAATTTCATATAGGGACACCTATTTTACTTCACTATTATAGAAGGGTATGCCGAGGGAGTTAAGTACACAACTGATTCTGAGCATAGAATAACACCCTCATAATGGTGGCCAGTCATAGAACATGATACATGTTATTGAGGAAATGATATGAACATGAATCATAGATTTTTGGGTCTATTGTAGAGGCATGTACCCCTAGTTTAATTCTACAACAATAACTAATTTTAGGATACAATACCTATGGAACCTTTTGAGGCATTGTACTGTATGTAATGTCGATCACCCCTATCATGGTTAGAGGTAGGAGAGGAGGTTATTCTTGAACCTAGTATTGAATAGGAGAGAATAGAGAAGGATTAGTTTAATCAAAAGAGGATGGATACATTGTAGTTTTAGTACAAGTCAAACACTAATCACTATAGATGACCTCTAGAGTTCGAGGTCAGAGATCAAGCATTTTTATGTGACTAAATGAGGATGGGACACATGAAGATCATGAGGAAGGGTAAACGTTCACCATGCTATGTCGAGATGTTCAATATTCGGGAGATATTCAGGCTAGTATCCTACCAGTTGTTATTACCTTAGAGTTACATATCCATTCCAACTGTCTTCCATGTATCATAGTTGCAGCGTTATCATTCAGACATGTCTCATGCCTTTTATCCTAAGGAGGTTCAGTAATAGGTATATGCATCCATTAAGGAGAATCCTATATTTATTTTCGATCATAGCATGAAGTTTATGTCTGGTCAGTTTTAATAGTATAGAGGTTATGGAAGTATGACTAAGTATAGGATGAGACCAAAGAGTGGGAGGCCAATGTATGAGCACAGTTTTTGAATTTGATAACATATTATTCTTCACTACACTTGGAGGGGAATCTCAGGGTTGAATTTATTTAAGGGGGTTATTTTTAAGAACCATATTGTTTTTTGAGGAAAAAAATCTTTTACAATGAATAAATTATCAGTTTAAATATCTAAATTGGGCCAATAGTGAATACCCCTTGAGGTCATAGAAGATTCAAGAGTGTCCGGGTCAGGTTTAGATATAGCAACCCAACATTTGGGGTGAAATAGACCTAGCATAGGGTTAATATAAACCATATGGGGAAGGACACATGGTTAATTCTAATAGGTCAAGGATATATGGTGGAAATCTATAAAATGCATGATTAATAAATACGTATGATTTTAGGTGCTCTTCCATACCGAAATTTCTATAATTTTGATAGTGGACTGAGAAATTCTTTTCACTTGGTTAGTAAAATAGTACATACAAACCACCTGAAGTATCCCCTTCCCATAGTAATGGTTTCATGGTTGGCACATGGTTTTTCCAAGTGTGTGTTCAAATAGTTTGACCTAGTTTTATTTGGAGAAATTATGAATTATACCTTAAAATGTCTTTTAACCACAACCTCTTTTCTCATCTCTCCTAGTGGGATGCCTCTGAAACATGGGATGCCATCCCCAAAGCTAATTCATTTATTTTTCTCCCGTTCTTCCATTCAGACTCGGATTCAAGCATTGATCATCTCTTTGGATCTACATCGATGAGTTATTAAATCCTTTTTAGTCATTCCTAATATGGTTTTGTATCTGTTATTCTATTTAGGTTGAAGATAATTTTTCATATTATTAGGTTTTATTATTTTTTCATCGATTTTCTTCTGATATGAGTCGAATCAAGAGCTTCTATTGGACGATCTATCCACTATTAACCTATGGTAGGTAGAGTCATGCATTTTCATTAAATTTGAAGTGTTTACATATATGTTATAGTTTCGTGCACCCAATTCATGAAGATACACCCCTAAAAGGGAATTTAATCAATGAATTGAATTAACTGGTATCAACTATATAATTAACATAACCATTTACATTTGTATAGAGATTAGGAGCCTTGAATTGGAACCACCCCCTTGGGTGTGTTGTTTTTTAATTGGACCTCCATGGGTGGAATGAACATGAATTACCCATAAGGTGTGTCATTACCCCTTAAAAAGGTATTTTTAGTGTTTAAATGAAATTTTAATTGAATTGTAATATTAATTGTTAATTTTATTAAATAATGAAATGGGATGGAAGACCATGACCCTAGGTATGGCCATGTATTTGGTTGTTTCATCTTGAATTGAGAGTTAAATCATGGAATGAGCCTTCTAGGCATAGACAAGTCATTAGGCACCTTCTTAAGTGATATTTAAATTGACGGTTCTTGTTACTGACATTGGCATGAGTAAATTATTTTGATTAAATGATATTGATTTCTTGATTGATATATATACTCTTTAGGGACACACAGTTTCATTTACGAATTCCATCGATAGAATCATTTTGAATTTATCTTGTTTATTCATGAGTTACAATTGGACTCTTTATATGGATTTCTAATGATAGACTCATGGGTGGGATAACAGTTATATGAATGAGTGATACTTACTCCTTATGGACTACCAAGGATGGAATCAAGGTGTGTATGACCTTATATGTTGCGGGTGAACTGTTGGTTCCCTTAGTCGACTTCCAAATATAGTCTTGAGTGGTAGTGATATATACTAAATGTAGAGTGATACAAGATACCTTGGAGGTATTCCTAGGATGGGATTGTAAGGTCCAAGGTTCATGAAACACTTGAAGTGATACTATAATTACAAATTGGGAATGAAAAGGATGGGCTAAGATTATGAATTAAATAATCAATGAAATTATTTTTACGAAACCTATATCAAGAAATAGAGAAAGATTCTATTTGGTTAGATACATATACCTTATTGATGTTCTATTTAGGAATATTATTATCATATATCTGTATGAAGGATGCTGGTCTACTTCCCAGTCCTCGAAAGAATTTTTTAAATGAGTTTGATTAATTAATTGAACATGATTATTAAATGAGACATGTCTGACTGTTAATTCATAGACATTATGAATAGACCATAGTAGGTAGCAGTGGACGTGGGTCCTTCTGAACATGGACCTTTACTAGTTGTTTACCTTCAGTACTTATATTAAATTTCAATTATTATAGGAACACTATTATCATTATATATTTTTTTAATGTATGGTACTAGTCAATTTGGTGGTTTCTTTCGTGGAATATATCTCACTACCTATTCAATCCCCCAATGGTAACTGAATAGAATATATTATTGTAGGTTTGGATAAGGGAAAGCACCCAACTATAGGTTCTTCATTACTACATAATAGTAGGGGAGCATAGGACTGAACTGAGGCTCATGATTCTAGATGGATTTTTTTAAAAAAAATTTATTTTGTTACATGTATTTTACACCTTCCATGTATAGATGGTTTAGTCATTTTGATGGAAAATTATATTTATCTTTATCTTTAGTATTGAATAATACTTTATGGTACTATTTAATAATACATTTCCCTATTATTCATCTTATGATTGATTGATTTATTGCATCCTCTACCTATCTAGTACTATATATCTATTGTGTTACACACTGGTGATGAGGGTATAGTCTCCCCACACACACACCCTATGTCACGACCCATCCTCAGGGCTCGTTCCGTGACTACCCCAAGCCCGCCTTCCATAGGTCAGGGGCTAGTGACTAGCACCAAGGGCGTAAATCCCAATAAAAGGGAAGGAATTTCATTTATAATAGTAAACAAACACAATAGAGTACGCAAGATGAAATAAGTACAATGTAATACTGAATACCAATTAAGTGTTGAAAGGTATATGGTCCAGAATACAAACCCAACTGAAAATTACTGTACAATAGCCAAAAAGTAAAACAGAAACCACTAAGTTGTCCTCTAGGAATCCGACGTGAAGGGTGGGTATAGATGGTCTCCGCGGTTCCTCAGGTCCATCTGTCCTCTTAATGTATGTCTCACTAAGTGGTCCACCTCCAGATACCATCCAGCTCCACAAGTCTCTACAATGATCAGTTTTGTCCATCGTCTATATCCAACACAATGTAGTGTGGGCATAACCCATGAAGGGGTGAGTATAACAATACTTAGTAGGGACCCCGAGAACCCTGAAGGTCTCCTAGAATCCACAAAGGATAAACCACAAATAAAAGATACACACATGAAGTATCAACCAACTATACTTAGGTATATTCCCACACATATACTTATGTTATTAACCATAATTTGGCTCCAAATCCTGATCCCAAGAACAGCCCATTCTACACAGGAAAGCAAGTCAATCAAATCGATGATAATGATTGAAAGTCAAGAATCTTCTCACACAGGTATACATCTTTCATAAAGTGATAAAGATGATCAGATTCAGTCACTGATTCATCTAATCTGTCGGACCCTTGTAGGATACTAGTCTAGCTAAACTGTCGGACCCACATAGGATACTAGACCAGCTACTCTGTCGGACCCATGTAGGATACTAGAAAAGAAGTCAAACTGTCGGACCCATGTAGGATACAAGTACAGTAGTCGAACCTTCGGAGCCACATAGGATACAAGTATTGTTGTCATCATCGTCGAACCCATGGAATATTCTAGTACATTTTCCATCATTGTCGAACCCAGGGAGGATTCCAGTACAGTAGTCATTGCAGTCGATGCCATCTCTAGGGTTCCTGCACACAACACGCTCGATTCTAGGATGGTCCTCACATTGAGCAAAGGGGGTGATACATCAACTATTATAAAGACTAGAGTTTATGTATCCAGAAGTTCTATCTTGTCAAAACAAAACCAACATGATAGATGGCACATCAATCAGATTCCCGGTCTGTGAGTTATTAGCATTTTTGCCCCGGGGGCCCGGTTGGAAATACACTCATTCCAAACCCGGCCATTATCCAATGTTTTCCAAATCCCACATAGAGTATCAAAAAAGTACCGCCACATCTTGAAGGTCCCAGTGCCGCAGACAGTGCATTGATCAGATGCATGGTCGTGATGATATTCATAATTAAGTGTACGGGTCTGGCCCGTTAGCCCTAGTGGGCTAGCCGGTCGGCCCGACCCGATTAGGAGGGACTGACCCTGCATGGGGTGTCGGCCCGGCCTATGGAACGTGGCCCGGCCCTATGGCAGGCGCGACCTGGCCCGAAGGGGCGCGGCCTGGCCCGAGAGGGCACGACCCGACCTAAAGGGGCATGGACCAGCTTGAATGGGCGCAGCCCAGACCAGCACGGTGCGGCGCGGCCCGATCTTTTGCTGAGAGAATCTGATACAATGTTCCCCTTCAAAAAAGTATAGACTATCTCGAAGTCATAGTCCTAGAAGAACTCGATCCATCGCTATTGTCTCAGGTTCAGGTTCTTCTACGAGAAGATGTACCTGAGACTCTGGTGGTCAGAATAGACTATAAAGCGCTCGCCCATCAGATTGTGTCGCCACATCATCAAAGTGAAGACCACAACTACTAACTCCATGTCATGGGTAGAATAGTTCTTCTGGTGCTGACTCAAATTCCATGAACCATAGGCGATCACTACTTTCTCCTACATCAGAACACACCCGAGTCTGATCCCTGATGCATCGCAGTAAACTACCTACCCAGCGCCCTTCTCCGACAACCACAAGATGGGAGCACTAGTCAACCTCTGCCTCAACTCCTAAAAGTTCTGATGACATCTATCTGACCACATTAAGGGGTTCCCCTTCATCATCAAAGCTGAAAGCGGTTCTACAACTCTAGAGATGTCTGGCACAAATCTCTGATAGCACCCAGCCAGACGTAGGAAACTCCGCACCTCTGTCAGGCTTCTGGGTGGCTCCCAAGAAAGCACTGCATCGATCTTCGCTGGATCCACTACAACTCCTGCCTCTGAGATGATGTTTACCAAAAGTGAACCAATAAAATCTAGAACTATCACTTAGAGAGATTACCATAATTCTGGTTCTCTCAGAGTGTTTCCAGTACAACCTGCAAGTGGTAGGCGTGCTCCTCCTTAGTAGTCGAGTAAATCAGTATGCCATCGATGAAGACTATGAAAAAATGATCGAGGTAAGCCTAGAATATCATGTTCATGGTACTCGTGGACACTGCTGGTGCGTTGGTTATACCGAAAGGCATAACCAAGAACTCGGAGTGGCCATACCGACAGCTGAAGGCCGTCTTCTGCACATCCTCATCTCGAACTCTGAGCTGATGATAGCCTGGCCTAAGGTCTATCTTTGAGAACCAATGTCCTACCTTGTGCTGATCAAAGAGTTCGTCAATCCTTGGTAGAGGATACTTATTCTTCACAGTCACCTGATTTAGGGGACAGTAGTTTACACACAATCGTATGCTCTCATCCGCCTTCTTTGGCGAATAGAATCAGAGAAGCCCAGGGTGAAACACTGGGTCGGTTGAATCATTTCCCCTCCAAGTCCTCCATTTATACTCGTAGCTCACGAAGCTCGGCAGTAGCCATCCGATAAGCTGGAGTAGATATCGGTGCTATCCCAGGGTACAGGTCAATGTAGAAGTCTACCTCTCTATGAGGAGCTATTCCTGGAACGTCGTCATGAAAAACGTCCGCATTCTGATCCACCACAATAGGAAAACTCAGACTCCACACACCAACTGCTCCAAGGATGAGACTAGCCAACTGATATGTGATTGGATACCATCTCCCTTCTGTAAGACCAACCTGTTCTTCTAAGACACCCTTCTCTCCGGTGAAGGTGAACCTACTCACATTCGTGCGGACACACCGCACCTTGAGCCTAATGCAGTCAATCTGAGAATGGACTGTAGACAACCAGTCCTTACCCATGATGACTTCGTAAGGCCTCGACGCCTCTATGAGAAGATCCCAGACGAAGCTCTCACCTCTTATAGTAAGCTCACATAGCCAGCACCAGTGTGTAATCATTGAGTCTTCTCCTGTAGGAGTCTCTAGCCGTAAGGATTGAGCTAACAACACTGTCAGAATCTCCGAGCTCTGAACAAGGGCATCGACAATAAAAGAATGACTCGATCCTATATATATAAGTACATCTGCAAGGGTGGAGTAGACACAGATAGTACCTCGAATCATATCAGGTGCATCGTGGTCATAAGCTTCCACTACCTGGAGCTAAGAATGCCTCTGTCTGCCAACTCCCTGTGATAGGGGTGGATTTACTGGTGGAGGTGGTGGTAGAGCATCAAAATGTCATCCACCACCTGCTGCTCAGCCAGCTCCTCTTCCTCATCTTCCTGCTCCCTGTAAAACACCACAATTTGACCTCTACCTCTGCCTGGGAGGTCCCTCCACTGTGTTCTACTCATCTGTACAGTGGGTCGGGCAGTCTCAAGCCATTTGACCCTGCGCACCACATGTATAGCAATGCCTACTCCTCATATAGATGGCTCTATTTTGTATGACCCACACAACCGAACCTATATCCTGAGGTCTCTCTCTTGATGGCCTAGTCTTCTTGGACCTCTATGACATCTATCTACTACCGGCAGTAGAAGACTCTGCTATGTGTCACCCAACGGTGGGTCTTGCTGCTGGTGTCAGCTCAGCGAGAAAGCTCTCCACAAGAAGGGCCCGCTCCAGTACTCCCACCTACGTCGTAATTATGAGGGAGATCATAAAATCCCTGATCTTGTGCCTCACTCCCTGTTCAAAGGTTCAAGAGCTGAAGAATGGTTCTCGTACCATGTCCATGGAGTAGCACGAGTGGTTAGTAAACCACGCTGAGTACTGAGCTACTGTCATGTTGCCCTGCCGCAAGTGAAGTAACTCCTAAATCCGCACCGCACAAAGGGTGGCTTGAATGAACTCTGAGTGGAAGAGACTCTCAATGTCTGTCCGAAGTAAATATGCCTCGTCATGCACTTGGATCATCAAGATCCACCATCTACATGCTACTGCATGTAGGATACTTGCTGTAAGGATCACAATAAGGTCAGCTGGCATCCCTACCAATATGAGGACTCTGACGACAGCCCCCAGCCAAGCCTCGGCTGCCTGAGGGTCTGTCTCTCTGCGGAACTTGGGCGGCCTCTGTTACTGAAACTTGTGCAACGCACTCAGTCAGCGTGCACTCTCTGTTGTTGTGGCTGGTATTATCGGTGGCTCGACATGTAGTGGTACTGTTGGTGCCTCCGCTGTAATGGGGCCCTACACCGAGGCCTCGTCACTCGGTGGGCTACCTTCTTGTACGCGATTCGGAACCCTAGCTAGTCACCTTCATGGAGAAATCCTGAAAATAAAGAGGGGCGCCACGATCAAAATAGTATACCTGTTGAGCTGACACAAATTAATCACAAAGAAAACTTTTGAAACACACATGCAATTGGTGTTTTCATGCACTGAGTCAGAAATCAGGGGTCAGTGTCCTGGTGTATGGATACGTCAGCTGCCGCACCAACACTGGACTCCCTGGACTGAAAACCACACTCAATATTCTTAACACTATTTCATCATAGAAAGGAATGATTAGATTCTTGAGTTCTACGGTAGAACCGACTCCTATGATACCACATTGTCACGACCTATCCTCAGGGCCCATGTCGTGACTACCCCAAGCCCGCCTTCCATAGGCCAGGGGTTGGCGACTAGCACCAATGGAATTAATCCAAATAATATGGAAGGCATTTCCTATATAATAGTAAACAAACACAACAGAGTATGCAAGCTGAATTAAGTACAAAGTAATAATGAATACAATGTAAGTGTTGAAAGGTAAATGGGGCAGAATACAAACCCAACTGAAAAGTACAGTACAACAGCAAAAAAGAAAAATAGAAACCACTATGTGTTCCTCTGGGAATCCCACTTGAAGGGTGGATAGAGATAGTCTCCTCGGTACCTTGGGTCTATTCGTCCGCTCCATGTACGTCTCGCCATGTGGTATACCTCCGGGTACTGTCCAGCTCCACAAGTCTCTATTACAATCAGTGTCGTCCGTCGTCTGCATCCAACACAATGTAGTGTGGTCATAGCCCATGCAGGCGTGAGTATAACAATACTAAGTAGGGACCCCGAGACCCCTGATGGCCTCCTAGAATCAATGAAGGATAAACCACAAAGAAAAGATACAATCACAAAGTATCAACCAACTCTACCTAGGTATATTGCATACATATACCTATGTTATCAACCAAAATTCGGATCCATCTCCCGTGCCCAAGAACAACCCAGTCCATGCAGGAAAGAAAGTCAATCCTATCGATGATAATGATTGAATGTCAAGACTCAGCTCACACAGGTATACATCTTTCGTAAAGTGATAAATATGTTCAGATGCAGTCACTAATTCATCTAAACTGGCCGACCCACGTAAGATACTAGTCCAGCTAAGCTGTCAGACCCACGTAGGATACTAGACCAGCTACTTTGTCAGACCCACATAGGATACTAGAATAGAAGTCAAACTGTCAGACCCACATAGGTTACAAGTACAATAGTCGAACTGTCAGACACATGTACGATAAAAGTACAGTTTTCATCATCGTGGAACCCACAGAGGATTCCAGTACATTTTCCATCATCGTTGAACCCACGGTGTATTCAAGTAATGTAGTCATTGTAGTCGCAGCTAGCTCTAGGGTTCCCGAACACAGCACGCTCGATTCCAGGAGGGTCCACTTCTCGAGAAAATGGGGTGATACATAAAATATTACAAATACTAGAGTTGATGTATCCCAAAGTTCAGTCTCTTCAAAATGTACCCAGCGCGACAGACGGCGCGTCAATCAGACGCCCGATTTGTGAGTTATTAGCATTTTTGCTCCGGGGGCTCAGTTGGAAATACGATCTTTCCAAACCCGGCCATTTTGCAAAGTTTTCCAAAACTCACATAGAGTATCTCAAAAGGACCTCCAGATCTTGTGAGTCCTAGTGCTATAGACAGTGCATCAATCGAGTGCACGGTCGTGAAGATATTTGCATTAAAGCATACGGGCCCGGCCCATTAGGCCCAGTGGGCTGGTGAGTCGGCCTGACCTGGTTAGGTGGGTCTGACCCTACATGGGGTGTCATCCCGGCATAAAGAAACACGACCCAACCCAGAAGATCATGGATCGACTGGCCACGGCTCGGCCTGAGGGGGTCGAGTAGTCCGAGGGGGGTACGCTTTCCCGAACTGGACGGCTGAAGCCGACCGGCCTTCCTGGCGCAAGTAGCCCACTCGGGCGGGCCGCAGTCCGGCTGCACGACACCTTCGGGTGCCATAGCATCTTCATCCGGCTGGCTGACGAGCCCACCGGTCCGCCTCAGAAGCGGCCCGCGGACTGCGGGTCGCGGTCTTCCGCAGCGCGGTGCCCCTTGTGGTGATGCAATCCTCCTTCATCCCGGCCAGCATTAGTCGGCCGGTTCTTCGTCAGCCGAGCGACCCACGGTTGCGGGCAGCAGTTCTTACACACACGTCCGGCGCATGGACTCTACTTCTGTTTATCATTACCACCTCTTGTGGCCGCCTCCAAAGAACCGAAGAAAAATCAGAGGGTCATCATGCCATGTTCGTTAAGCTCGCACCCTCCACGTTAGGCGGTATCAAATGGCCAAGGTAAAATATGATTTCAATAAGGGATGTAGAACAATTTCATTCAAATAAAACTGAATCAAACCCCTACCTCAGATTCAAGAGCAGAGTTGTGGAAAGATGATTTTTAGACAATTTTGGGGTGCGTCCGAGGAGGAAGTGCCATCTCCACACTTATCACAGAGAAGAGAAAGGAAGGCACGTTGTCATTCTTCAGGGAACCGACGTTCTTCATCAAAGAAGACGTTGTTCTTCAGGGAAGATTAAATCTCTCTTAATTCTTGAAGGATTCTCCCACAATATTTGCCCAGCAAATATTAAAATTAGGCTTTCCCTTAATTTAAAAAACTTTCCATGCCATTTCAAATTAATTCAAACTCATTAATTATTTGAATGGGTTGGAAAAAATTAGATGGAGTGAGAGAGGTGGAAGTGAAGATTCATAATTAAAAGAGGACTTGTCATAATAAAAGAAAGGGAAATTAATTGGGGAGTTGAGGGATGGTGAGGAGTTAGGGGTTCATGTGGGCCCCACCTCACAAATATTCTCTCATGGGAGGTTATGTGGGTGTGGGTCCCACCAACAACCTCCCCCTTGTTGGATATAACTACCGGATATAAAATAAAATTTTGTTTCACAATTTTATTTATTTTATTTTAAATCCCAAAAATTTACATCCAACCCGCATAAAACACAACTGAGGTAAAGGTCCCCTTAAGAGAATACCGGCACTGTGAGTTCATCGGTGTACTCAGATTTCAATTCCGAGCAATGGTTCATAAGATAGAAAACCTGCATATACGTTTACTGAACGTACCCAAACAAAATTTTAGAAATTGATTCCGGGAAGACCGAGCCTCAAAATCAAGTGATGTCAGAAACCACAGACTCGTAAAATTCCAAAGTATTTAAGAGAAACTTTTCCTTGAAATTTCCAAGTCATTACGTTACTCCCACCTCAGGGCTTTATATACCCATAAAGCTACAACACAGACTAGAAAAACCAATGGGGGTACTGAGCACACATCTGAGACTCCCGCTCCCATGTTCTCTCATGGAGGTTCCCGTGTTGCCAGAGAATGCGCACCAAAGGTATCTACCATCCATGTAGGACTCAATCCTGTCGATCCTTGATCTCCACCAGGACATCTGAAAACATCACCACGTCATTGATGTATAGCTCCCCGTGATCGATGATATGGGTTGGGTCGTGCATGTATCTCCATAGCTGAGACACGTGGAAGATGTGATTCCCCAGGTGCAACTGAGGTGGAAGGGACAAGTGGTAATCCACCTCTCCTACTCTGTAGAGGACCTGGAATGGTCCGATGAAACGCAGATATAACTTTCCACCCCAACCAAATCTCCATAGACCTCGTCGAGGTTAGACCCATTGAAAAACGTGGTCGCCATCCTTGAACTCCAGTGGTCTCTGTCTTCTATCGGCATAGGACTTCTATCTACTCTGTGTAGTCTTCATCTAATCCTTGACGATCTGCACCTTATCCGTCATTTACTGAACCATCTATGATCCTACAAGTGCTGACTCCTCAGGGTCAGTCTAGCACAGAGTTGATATACAAGGTTGGTCGTACAGTGCCTCAAATGGTGCCTTCCTGATGGTGGAGTGGTAACTTTTGTTTTATGCAAACTACACCAAGGGTTGGTGATCCTCCCAACTCAGACCAAAGTCAAGGATGCATGCATGGAGCATGTCCTCGAGATTCTGAATGGTCCTCTCAGTCTGATCGTCCGTCTGAGGATAGAAAGCAGTGCTCAGGCGAAGTTGTGTCCCAAAGGCATCCTGCAACCCCTTCCAAAACCGGGAAGTAAATAGAGAATGTCAATCAGAAATGATAGTCAATGGAACACCGTGAAGCCATATGATATACCAAATATAGAGGCGTCCCAGACTCTCTACTGAGCCCTGCACTCTGATCGGTAGGAAGTGGGCTGACATGGTGAGTCAGTCTACGATCACCCAGACAGAGTCATGACCTCTGGATGTACAAGGAAGCGCTGTCATGAAATCCATGGATATCCTCTCCCACTTCCTCTATGGGACTTCAAAGGGTTGTACCATGCCCGCTGGTACCTGGTGCTTTGCCTTCACTTTCACACAAGTGAGGCATCAGGAAACGATCTCTGCTTCAACCTTCTTCATACCCTGCCTCCAGTGCTATCGGCTGTGGTCCTGGTACATCTTTACACTCCTGGATGTACCTCTAGAGGGGAAGTGTGGAACTCCCTCAGCCCCTCCTCCTGAAGTGAAACTGGTACCATAGTATGTCCCCGGAAGAGGATGACGTGCTCCCCTCCTTTAGAAAATCCATCAGGCGCCTACCATGGGAATATCTGAGCACATCGTGTCTCGCAGTCAACATCCCCTCATTGTGCCTCTCTGACCTGATGAAGGAGTGGAGGAGTGACTATAAGTGACTGTAGAAAGTCAACTCCATATCTATCTATAAAGGATATCTGCAACATGACTAGCTGCTCTGTCACCTCTCCTAGTAGTTAAATGTCCAATCTCCTGCGGAGAGAATCAGTTACAACATTCCCCTTCCTAGGAGTATATAATATCTCGAAGTCATCATCCTGGAGGAACTCAAGACATCCCTTCTATCTCAGGTTCAGGTCCTTCTGTGAGAATATGTACTTGGGACTCTGGTGGTCAGAATAGAATGTAATGCGCTCACCCATCAGATAGTGTCACCACATCTTCAAGGCGAAGACCACTACTGCTAACTCCAGGTCATGGGTAGAGTATTTTTTCTCATGTTGCCTCAACTAACATGAACCTTAGGCGATCATTGCTCGCTCCTACATCAGAACACACTCGAGTGTGGTCCCTGATGCATCGAAGTAAACTACGTACCCAACGCCCTCCTCTAGCAACCCCAAGATGGGCACTCTAGTCAACCTCTACCTCAGCTCCTGAAAGCTCTACTGACATCTATCTGATCACATGAAGGATTTCCCCTTCTTCGTCAAATATGAAAGAGGTTCTACAGCTCTGGAGAAGTCTGGCATAAATCTTCGATAGTTCCCATCCAGAACTAGGAAACTCCGCACCTCCATCATGCCCCTGGGTGTCTTCCAAGAAAACATTGTGTTGATCTTCACTGGATCCACTTTAACTCCCACCTCATAGATGACATGTCCCATGAAGTGAACCTCTTGAATCCAGAACTAGAACTTCAAGAGCTTACTATAACGCTGGTGCTCTCGGAGAGTATCCAGTACAACCTGAAAGTGGTAGGCGTGCTCCTCCTTAGTAGTCAAGTAAATCAGAATGTCTTCGATGAAGACTACAAGAAAAGGATTGAGTTATGGCTGGAAGATCCTATTCCTGATACTCATGATCATTACTGGGGCATTGGTTATGCCAAAAGTCATAACCAAGAACTCGTAGTGGCTATACCTACACCTGAAGGTCCACTTGTGCACATCCACATCTCGAACTCTGAGCTGATGATAGCCTAACCTGAGGTATATCTTCGAGAACCAACGTGCTCCCTTGAGCTGATCAAAGAGGTCTTCAATCCTCGAGAGAGGATACATATTCTTCACGGTTACCTGATTTAGGCGACGGTAGTCGACACATAGTCGTAAGCTCCCATCCACCTTCTTGGAGAACAGAATCAGAGAATCCTAGGGTGAAACATTGGGTCAGATGAATCCTTTCCCCTGTAAGTCCTCCAGCTATACCTGTAGCACATGAAGCTCCGCGGGAGCCATCCGATATGCTAAAGTATATATCGGGTTTGTCCTGGGGTATAGGTCAATGTAGAAGTCTACATCTCTTCGAGGAGGTAGTCTTGGAACATCGTTAGAAAAAACGTTTGCATACTGATCCACCACAATAGGAAAAATCGGACACCGCACAACAATTGCTCCAAGGATGAGACTAGCCAACTGATGTCTGATCGGATGCCCTCTCCTCTGCGTAAGTCCATCCTGGACTGCTAAGGCTCCCCTCTCGCCGGTGAAGGTGAACCTACTCCCATCCTTACGGACACACAACACCTTACGCCTAATGCAGTTGATCTGAGCATGGATTGTAAACAACCAATACATACCCAAGATGGCGTCTTAAGGCCTCGACTCCGCTACGAAAAGATCCCACCCAAATATCCCACCTCATAGATTAAGCTCATAGTTCCGGCACCAGTGCGTAATCGTCGAGTATGCTCCTGTAAGAGTCTCTAGCCATAAGGATTGATCCAACAGCTCCATCGGAATCTTCGAGCTCCGAACAAGGGCAACGACAATAAAAGTATGACTCGCTCCTGTGTCTATAAGTACAACAAAAAGGTAGGAGTAGACACAGATAGTACCTAGAATCATCTCAGGTGTGACATGGTCGTAATCCTTCACTGCCTAGAGGTGAGCCTACCTCTGTCCGCCAGCTCCATGTGGTTGGTGTGGACCTCCTATTGGTGGTGGCGGTAGAGCCTCAAAAAGTCATCCAACACTTGCTACTCGGCCAACTCCACTTCCTCGTCCACCTGATCCCTGCGGACCGCCACAGTCGAACCTCTACCTATTCCTGGGAGGTCTCTCCACTGTCAGCTTCTCATCTGCATGGTGGGTCGGGCAGTCTCGAGCCATGTGGCCCTACCCGCCGTAAGCATAACACTGCCTACTCCTCATATAGATAGCTCTATTTCGGCTGCCTTGCACAACCAAACATGTATCCTGATGTCTCTCTCTTAATGGCCAGGTGTGCTTGGACCTCTACAACATCTGTCTACTGCCGGCTGTAGAAGAATCTACTACAGGTTTCCATGCAGTGGGTCTCACTGCTGGAGTCAGTTCAGTGTGAAACCTCTCCACAAGAAGGGCTCTCTCCATCACTCCCTCCGACATCGGAATGCTGAGAGAGATCATCAAAGCCCAGATCTCGTGCCTCAGCTCCCGCTCAAAGTTTTGGGCCAGGAATAATGGGTCTCATACCATGTCTGTGGAGTAGCGCAAGAGGTCAGTAAACCTCACTGAGTACTGAGCTACTGTCATGTTGCCCTACTGCAGGAGATGTAACTCCAGAATCCACACTGCACGAAGGGTGCCGGGAACAAACTCTGAGAGGAAGAGACTGTCGAAGTTTTTCCAAAGTAAATATGCCTCGTCATGCACTTGGAGCATCATGATCCGCCATCTACTTGCTATTTCATGCAGGAGACTCACGACAAGGATCACCATAAGGTCGGCTGGCATCCCTACCAATCTGAAGACTCTGACGACAGCCTCCAGCCAATCCTCGTCGACTTGAGGGTCTGCCTCTCCCTGGAACCTGGGAAGCCTATGTTGTTGAAAATCATGCAACACACTCAATCGACATGCACTCTCTGTTGTTGGGGCTAGTAGTATCGTTTGCAGAGCGGGTAGTGGTACCCCTGTTGCCTCTGCTGTGATGGGGCCCTACTCTTAGGCATCATCGCTCAGTGGGATGCCAGCTCGTAAGCAACTCGAAACCCTAGATGGCTGCCTTCGTGGGGATATCCTGAAATGAAAATGGTGTACCATGATCAAAACAGTATACATGGTGAGCTGACACAAATTGATCACAAAGAAAACTTTCAAAACACACATGCAATCTGTGTTTTCGTGCACTGAGTCGGAAATCAGGGGTTAGAGTCCTGGTGTATGGATACATCGGCCGCCGCACCAACACTAGACTCCCTGGACTAAAAACCATAGTCAATACTCTTAACACTATTGCTTCACAGAAAGAAATGATCAAAGTCCGGAGTTATGAGGTAGAACCGACTCCTTTGATACCAATTTGTCACGACACATCATCAGGCCTCGTGCCGTGACTACCCCAAGCCCACCATCTATATGCTAGGGGCTGGAGACTAGCACCAAAGGTGTAAATCCCAATAAAGAGGAAGGCATTGCCTTTATAATAGTAAATAAACACAACAGAGTACACAATCAGAAGTAATTACAAAGTAATACTGAATACAAATTAAGTGCTGAAATGTAAATGGGCCAGAATACAAACCCAACTGAAATGTACAGTGCAACACCAGAAAAGTAAAACAGCAACCACTAAGTCATCCTCTGGGAATCCCTCCTCAAGGGTGGGTACAAATGGTCTCCTCGGTACCTCAGGTCTATCCGTCCACTCCATGTACATCTCGCCATGTGGTCCACCTCCGGGTACCATCTAGATCCACAAGTCTCTACCATGATCAGTGTTGTCCGTCGTCTGCATCCAACACAACCTCGTGTGGGCATAGCCCGTGCAGTGGTGAGTATAACAATACACAGTAGGGCCCCCGAGACCCCCGAAAGTCTCCCAGAATCCACAAAGGATAAACCACAAAGAAATGATACAATCACGAAGTATCAACCAACTCTACTTTGGTATATTCCCATACATATACCTATTTTATCAACCACAATTCGGCACCAACTCCTGAGCCGAAGCACAACCCAGTCCACACAGGAAAGCAAGTCAATCATATCGATGATAATTATTGAATGTCAAGACTCATCTCACACAGGTATACATATTTCTTAAAGCGATAAGGATGATCATATGTAGTCACTGATTCATCTATGCTGGTGGTCCCACATAGGATACTAGTCCAGCTAAGTTGTAGGACCCACGTAGGATACTAGACCAGCTACTCTGTCGGACCCACGTAGGATACTATTACATAAGTCAAACTGTCGAACCCATATAGGATACATGTACAGTTGTCGAACTATCGGACCCATGTAGGATACAAGTACAATTGTCATTGTCATCGAACCCATGGAGGATTTTAGTACATTTTCCATTATCATAAAACCCATGGAGGATTCCAGTACAGTAGTCGTTGCAGTCGCAACCAGCTCTAGGGTTCCCGCACTCAGCACGCACGATTCCGAGAGGGTCTGCCCCTTGAGAAAAGAGGGAGATACATGAAATATTACAATGAATAGAGTTGATGTATCCCGAAGTTCTGTCTCGGCAAAAGGTACCCAACGTGACAGACGTCGGGTCAATCAGACACCTGATCTATGAGTTATTAGCATTTTTGATCCAGGGGCCCGGTTGTAAATACGCTAATTCCAAACCTGGAAATTTTCCAAAGTTGTCAAAATATCACATAGATTATCGAAAAAGGACTGCCACCTCTTGAGGTTCCTAGTGCCACAGACGGTGCATCGATCAGACGCACTATCAGGAAGATATTCACATTTAAACGTATGGGCCCGGCCCGTTTGGCCTAGTGGGCTGGCGGGTCGGCCCGACCCAGTTTGGCGGGTCCAACCCTGCATAGGGCTTCGGCCCGGCCTAATGAAATGTGGCCCGACCTGGTGGCTGGCATGGCCTGGCCCGAAGGGGCGTGGCTGTAATGCCCCGACCCCAGCTACCCAGAGTCGGTGCATTACTTCTTAGCATTGGCATGATCACAATAGATCAAGTCTCGAAAGACCGATTAGTTTAGTAGCCTTGGAAACACTAGATACATTCATAAGTCTTACATTACATCATAAAGTGAAACAAAACTACAACATCTTCTCTTCATATCCCCTTATATTATCCCTGTAGGTCATTCATAATATACTTCTTCACATCCTGGAAAAAATTAAAACATTGAAACGGGTGAGCTCAGATGCTCAGTAAGGATAACAATATAGCGGAAGCTTTCATAAATAAACATTAACATTTATGGAAATTTATAACTAAAACAAAAGCCTTTTAAACTTGAACTTTAGCATAATATCGCAAAAGTAAACTGAAATAATGCCATTTACTTACTCACATGGATATTCTACTAGTTGAATAATCACATGAAATATTAATAACCACTTTCATAATGATGGAATGCATAATTCCAGACTATCATAACCACGTAGCCAAGGCCTCATGCCAAGACCACAAATAAGATTCTGTCAAGGCCTCGTGCCAAGACACTAGTTTGTCTCATGAGACCTACCGATGCATCGAGGAGCTGTAGCGGGCTCCACCCGTCACTTATTGAGTCCAATGCATTCCTCATATGAATAGGTTTAAACATATCATAAACCATAACATAATCGTATCACATAAAACATGCATAAAGGAAACATAACATTTCCACATTTCAATCACAAGATATCAATACAACACATTGATATTTTAAAAACACATTCAAAACCATTTTAAATACCAAAATAAAATAAAGTTAAAACTTTGTATTTATTTTTCCTTAAAAAAAGTTATGGCTTGTAGAGGAAGCTGAAACACAAATAATGGTCACAGCGGTGGAGAAATAATTGTCGCCGCATACGTAAGACAAAAACATTCCTTTTGTCTTTTAGTAAAATGCTTTGTAGAAAATGATTCCTTTTTGAATAAAAGTCAAAGTCAAAGGGGTTTATACACCATATAAAAGAAAGTTGTGTATAAAACAAAATATGCCTCAATGAAAGGAGATTGAGATAAAGTCCTTACAAAGATCATTTTTTAAATAAATTAGATCTATTATGTGTATTTACTATAAGTACAAATAAATAAAGTACAAATACAAGATAGGACATAATAATATCATGAAATAATTTTAAAGTAGGAGATTAACCCAAAGAATAGAAATTGGGTTAAGAAGTTCCCTTACCTTGCGTCCTGTCCTGACTCGACCGTTCTTTAAACTCTTGAATAATAAACTAGAGTTAATTTCTATTTACATTAGAACCTTTTTCATGCTCATTATTATTTTTATATCCCTTATTACCATGTTATGAACATTATGTAATTATTTAAGTTTATAACGGTCATTTTGTCGATCTTAGGTACTTGAGAGAAAAATAAAATTCTTATAATTACAAGTTGTTCATGTGGTGATATATCCATTATATCCAGTATTATGTTCATGATGTAGACATCATATATATCATATATATCAAGTATATACATGCATTTATAATATTACATAACATTTAGAGGTAAGAAATGAAATGCACCGTTCATGGAGACGGTAATCCGTACGTACGCATGAACGCTACTTTCATTTCTATTTCGTATTTAATAGAATGATGTTATAATTATATAAAGGTATAATATAATTCCAGTATAATATAATGTATAATACCATTTACTCCATCCTTTATACATCCCACATATGGCATTAACGATTCAAATCACATTGAGGAGGCAGTAGTCCGCACTTCTTAAAATGAAATTATCGCATTTACCAATAATGGAAATCATAAAGGAATGCCATAAATGAAAAATACAGAAGCTTAAGTAAAACATAAACATATTATATATCATATATAAATATAGTGACATCTTAATGGCCACCTTTGAAGGTGTTATATGAGTGTTGAACAATCATCGTTTCGTGAGGCAGAAATTCATCATCCACAGAAACAGTATGTTCTTTAACCATTAGATGTAGGTGTGTGTAAGTGTAGCTCAAATCCTTCTTATAACAACATCATAGTAAATTGAGGATACTTGTTTTTTTACAAAATAAAATAATAAAAATAGTTTAGGGGGTTGGAGAAGAAAAATAAAATAAAAGAACATAAGAGAAGACATTACCTTAAAAATCGGGCAACTCTTTTGGATTTGAGCCAAAGGCTTCCTTGGGAAGAATTCTTCCCAAAGTGAGGATTCTTAGAGTAAGGGAGGGAATTTGGGAGAGTATTTGGGCAGAGTTTGGCCGAGCCAAATGGCTTGAAAGTGTGAATAAGGTGCGAGTGGTGGGGGCCTTTTATAAGTGGAGAGGAGGGGCACTCTTGGAAAGTAATGAAATGTTACATTATTATACAATGCTTTTCGGATTCTAAACGTCCCACACTTATATAATTAGAGGATAAGGTGATAAGGGTTCAAAATATACCCATCCAATAGTCTTTTGACAAGTGTAGGTCTTAGATATTACATTATCTTTCCATTTTATTTAAATCGTTAAATAATGAGGTCATCGCTGCATCATCATGATGTCATAAATAATTTAATTTATTTAATGTCTAAAAATTATAAAAAAATACTATGATGTAGGAAATATTTTTATCTTTCCAATTACTATTTATAGTCAAAAATATTACTTGTATAACCCAATGAAAAAATTGTTTTAGTAAAACATTTCATGTTTGTGTCATTTTTTTCTTTAACATTAAATAAAAGGTATTTATGTCATTTTCCAAATAATGTGGCTCCATGGGGTCCCCAAGTTGACCCATGGATTGTCATGGTCGGCCATGGCACATAAAATGAGGGTAGGACATGGGTCAAGCTCATCTCATATTATTAAAGCATTATTTTTACCTTAAACTACACTAATTACCCCTAATCGCAATTAAGAACTTAAAAGTTACTATTCACCAAAAATTATTTTAATCTCATTGAACCATATTTTACTTCTTAATGACAACCATGTATGTAATATTTTTGAATTTCAAAACACAGAAGTGGTAAAATGTCATTTAAACGAAAAATCAGTTTTTATAAGTACCACTTAGTGGTTTCACTATTCATCAAAAATTGATGTTTTTCAGAAAAATCCAAAAAATTCACCCGAAGCTATTTTTGATATTCCAATTTCAAAAATGATGTCTATTTTAAAAAATTACAAACATATAATTTGCATTAATTAATTTTATAATTAATTCACGCTGTCACAACAAATAGCGTGTTTTTAAGAAACAATTTATATCAAAAGATTGACAATTGTTCATGCCCAATTTTAAAGTGAAAATAATTCTAATGAACACCATTGGATAAAATGGTAAAAATATATTCTAATTATACATTAAAACCACTCAAAATTATAATTCATCCCTATAAATTATTTTTATTAAAAAATTTGTTTTAAGTATTTTTCACTATTCATAAAAATTTGGAAATTCTCAGAAAATTACAAAAAATTCAACATTGGATAATTTCGATATTACGAATACAAAAATGAAGTCCATATTGAAATATAAGATTTCCATAATTTTAAAAGGTGGTTATTACTATTCATAATGGCTACTTTTATTAGTCGCGGTGTGTTAGAACTCGAACTTGTGTACAATGCAAGCTATTGCATTATTGAAAGAGAAGCGTATAGTGGAAGCTCGGGGTGTTACATTCTCCCCTCCTTCAATAAATTGCGTCCTCGCAATTTGAAATTTTTCTTTGAAAATTAAAGGTTGAAAATAGAAAATACCTTTGTGGAAAACCAACATCATAAATAGGGTTAATAAGAATATAACATTAAAAGAAAGAAAGAGAAGTACAAAGGTCACCCGAGACAGCCCATACTAGGTTTCTATGAAAATATGGATATGGAGGAGAAACAAACCATCAAGGTTTGATGGAGAGTTGTAGAAAATAGGATTAGGAGAAAGTTAACCATAAGAAAATCACAAACTTGTGATTGGTTAAACGATCATTGAATTCCCAGTTCGAAAAGTTAACTGACAACATTTTTGTTTTAAGTTACCTTTCATAAAGTTGAGGAATTTATTTAAGAGATTTACTAAGAACATAAGGAAATATACTTGTCATGTAGGCTTTCATTCTTTAATAAATTTTTACCAGGAACCCATCTTTCACTCCAAAAGGTAATAGATTTAAAAAAATATTATATTTATCCTAATCGTACAAAGTTCAAAATATTAACACAGGCCATTTAAATTAGGAAAACTATTTTGTAATAACCAGGGACTTCCTGTAGGATAGTGGTAGGTAATAAAGGTATGTCTCACTATGGTTGTGGGTTCGATTCCTGTAGCTTTGTCCGATGCGACGGGTTATGCCCCACCCTGCAGGTTGTCCTTTTCCTAAAAATATAGTATTATAATATTCCAAAAAAAATCTTCAGAAATGTTTTAACCTTAAACAATACTATTCAAAGTTCAACTTAATCCATCCCAACCTTTATAGTTATCCAAAATACCTCTGTCCAAACTTTCTCTAAAAGGTCTCTTAATTCCAACATCGATTTATCAGATTCCCCAAACAAAGTAATGTTTCTCTTATTGTAACATACTAAAAATATTATTACCTTCATCATATTAAAACCATACTGAAACAACAAGTACTACAGTACAATCCTTATATATATATCACATTATTCTAATATCCATAATATAATCCATGAGTCCAAAAGCACCAATACATTAATTATTCTGCTTCAACTGTAGTCACATCATAAGAGTGGCCTTGATCCCTTGGCCTTTTTCGAGGTATGTTTCCCTAATGCTTAGGAGATTCATTTGCATAGTGACCCATTTCTCTACAATTGTAGCATTCAACATTGATAGCCTCTTTCTTTCCCTTGCAATCACGAGCCTGGTGACCCTTTTCTCCATATTTATAACAAACTCCCATTCCTTTTAGGCAAGTACCAGGGTGATTCTTCCCACAATTATCACATAATGGAAAATCCTTCTTTCCCTTTTTACATTTATCTGTCTCTTGTTCCACCGTTCTCTTCTTCTCTTTCTTTACTTTATTTCCATAAGACTTAGAGAATTCCTTTTCCGTCTTGATAGAACACGAGACTATATCTTCGTATGTTGAGAAAGATTGTGATACTAATGCTCGATGGAGAAATGGTTTTAACCCATCAAAGAAACGATCAATCTTACTTCTTGGGATACGTATATAATCTACAGCATGACTCGCTAACCTTGTAAAGTTGGCCTCATACTTTGCGACATTCTCATCCTCCTTTTGTCTCAGACTCAAAAATTGTCTTTCCATATCTGCTCGATGGTCGCGAGGATAGTATTTTTCTAGGAAAAGATCTTTGAACTCTCTCCATTCCATATTTGATACTTCATCATCTTCCTTTGTGTTTTTAATCAATGACCACCGTTGATCGACATCTCCAGTGAGGTGGTAGACTGCCATGATAACCTTTTCCCTTTCACTACTCCCCAAGGAGTGGAATATTTTCTCTAAAGAGTTTATCCATTTCTCAGCTACTAATGGATTTGTAGCCCATTTAAATGTTGGCGGTTGTTTCCTCATGAAGCGGTCTAACATTGATCCTCCACGTTGCAGATCAGGGTGCTCCATACGAGTAAGTTTATTGTTCATAACCTGAGTGAGTTGTCCCAGTATGGTAATAAGTTGATCAACACCAGTTGTATCTACAGCTCCACAATAATTATCTTGAGCAGGAGGGCATTCCCTACATGGAGTGCGTGCATTGATACGGTTTCCATTCCTTCCACTAGGCTCCATTTCTAAACAATGGCATAAACTAGATTAGTCTATGAATCAAAATACATAATTCCATACATGTAAAACACTTAACACTAATTGAACTATTTATGGATATAATCCATAATCATAAAAAAAATTCCTTTGAGGAAGTATATACTAATAACCCTTAATAGTGTTTTGTATTGGAAATGAGAATTATCCAAAGCATATCCCCCAGGAGTGTCGTAACCAAGAGTGCAACAAGGCCCGTTGTCGTGCACCAGTTCCCGTTCGAGTCTAGCTCAAAGCAGTGTTTTTGGGTTTTACCCCTAGGTACATCTGTGCCAGAGCCGCCTCTACCTGCTAGTATCCAGGCAGGGATGTATTGCTTGGAAAGCACACAACATCTCTACAATACCAAAATTATAGGAAGCTCTTTCTATACTAATCCTCAAAGTCTATCTTTGGGCTATGTGCTCTAATCAGAGTTTATCTAAATCTAGCTTCGAAGGTTAGTACTAAACTGCCTCTGATACCAACTGTAATACCCTGAACCCAGCTACCCAGAGTCGGTGCATTACTTCGTAGCATTGGCATGATAAAAAAAGATCAAGTCTCGAAAGACCGATTAGTTTAGTATCCTTGGAAACACTAGATACATTCATAAGTCTTACATTACATCATAAAGTGAAACAAAACTACAACAACTTCTCTTCATATCCCCTTATATTATCCCTGCAGGTCATTCATAATATAAATCTTCACATCCTGGAAAAAATTAAAACATTGAAAGTGGTGAGCTCAGATTCTCAGTAAGGATAACAATATAGCAGAAGCATTCATAAATAAACATTAACATTTAAGGCAATGTATAACTAAAAAAAGCCTTTTAAACTTGATGTTTAGCATAATATGGAAAAAGTAAACTGAAATAATTCCATTTACTTACTCACATGGATATTCTACTAGTTGAATAATCACATGAAATATTAATAACCAATTTCATAATGATGGAATGCATAATGCCAGACTATCATAACCACGTAGCCAAGGCCTCATGCCAAGACCACAAATAAGATTCTGTCAAGGCCTCGTGCCAAGACACTAGTTTGTCTCATGAGACCTACCGATGCATCGAGGAGCTGTAGCGGGCTCCACCCGTCACTTATTGAGTCCAATGCATTCCTCATATGAATAGGTTTAAACATATCATAAACCATAACATAATCGTATCACATAAAACATGCATAAAGGAAACATAAAATTTCCACATTTCAATCACAAGATATCAATACAACACATTGATATAATAAAAACACATTCAAAACCATTTTGAATACCAAAATAAAATAAAGTTAAATCTTTGTATTTATTTTTCCTTAAAAAATGTTATGGCTTGTAGAGGAAGCTGAAACACAAATAATGGTCACGGCGGTGGAGAAATAATTGTCGCCGCATATGTAAGACAAAAACATTCCTTTTGTCTTTTATTAAAACTCTTTGTAGAAAAATATTACTTTTTAAATAAAAGTCAAAGTCAAAGGGGTTTATACACCATATAAAAGAAAGTTGTGTATAAAACAAAATATGCCTCAATGAAAGGAGATTGAGATGAAGACCCTTACAAAGATCATTTTTTAAATAAATTAGATCTATTATGTGTATTCACTATAAGTACACATAATTAAAGTAAAAATAAAAGATATGACATAATAATATCATGACATAATTTGAAAGTAGGAGATTAACCCAAAGAATAGAAATTGGGTTAAGAAGTTCCCTTACCTTGCGTCCTGTCCTGACTCGACCGTTCTTTAAACTCCTGAATAATAAACTATAGTTAATTTCTATTTACATTTGAACCTTTTTCATGTTCATTATTCTTTTTATATCCCTTATTACCATGTTATGAACATTATGTAATTATTTAAGTTTATAACGGTCATTTTGTCGTTCTTAGGTACTTGAGTCAAAAATAAAATTCTTATAATTACAAGTTGTTCATGTGGTGATATATCCATTATATCCAGAATTATGTTCATGATGTAGAAATAATATATATCATATATATCCAGTATATACATGCATTTATAATATTACATAACATTTAGAGGTAAGAAATGAAATGCACCGTTCATGGATATGGTAAGCCGTACGTACGCATGAACGCTACATTCATTTATATTTCGTATTTAATGGAATGATGTTATAATTATATAAAGGTATAATATAATTCCATTATAATATAATGTATAATACCATTTACGCCACCTTTATACATCCCACATATGGCATTAACGATTCAAATCACTTGGATGGTGCGGTAGTCTGCACTTCCTAAAATGAAATTATCGCGTTTACCCATAATGGAAATCATAAAGGTATGCCATAAATGAAAAATACAGAAGCTTATGTAAAACATAAACATATTATATATCATATATAAATATAGTGACATCTTTATGGCCACCATTGAAGGTGTTATATGAGTGTTGAACAATCATCGTTTCGTGAGGCAGAAATCTGCCATCCACAGAAACAGTATGTTCTTTAACCATTATATGTAGTTGTGTGTAAGTGTATCTATAATCCTTATTATAAAAATATCCTAGTATATTGAGGATACTTGTGTTGTTACAAAATAAAATAATAAAAAGAGTTTAGGGGGTTGGAGAAGAAAAATTAAATAAAAGATCACAAGAGAAGACATTACCTTAAAAATCGGGTAACTCTTTTTGATTTGAGCCAAAGGCTTCCTTGGGAAGAATTCTGCCCAAAGTGAGGATTCTAGGAGTAAGTTATGGAAGTTGGGAGAGTATTTGGGCAGATTTTGGCCGAGCCAAATGGCTTTAAAGTGTTAATAAGTTGGGAGTGGTGGGGGCCTTTTATAAGTGGAGAGGAGGGGCACTCTTGGAAAGAAATAAAATGTTACATTTTATACAATGATTTTCGGATTCAAAAGGTCCCACACTTCTATAATTAGAGGATAAGGTGATAAGGGTTCTAAATCTACCCATCCAATAGGATTTGAACAAGTTTAGGTCTTATATATTACATTATCTTTCCATTTTATTTAAATCGTTAAATAATGAGTTCATCGCTGCATCATCATGATGTCATAAATAATTTAATTTATTTAATGTCTAAAAATTATAACAAAACTAATATGATGTAGGAAATCTTTTTATCTTTCCAATGACTATTTATAGTCAAAAATATGACTTGTATAACCCCATGTAAAATGTTCTTTAGTAAAACATTTCATGTTTGGGTCATTTTTTCCTTTAACATTAAATAAAAGGTATTTATGTCATTTTCCAACAAAAGTGGCTCCATGGGGTCACCAAGTTGACCCATGGATTGTCTTGGTCGGCCATGGCACATCCAATGAGGGTAGGAAATGTGTCATGCTCATCTCATATTATTACAACATTATTTTTACCTTAAACTACACTAATTACCTCTAATCGCGATTAAGAACTTAAAAATTACTATTCACCAAAAATTATTTTAATCTCATTGAACCACATTTTACTTCTTAATGACAACCATGTATGTCAGATTTTTGAAATTCAAAACACAGAAGTGGTAAAATTTCATTTAAATGAAAAATTAGTTTTTATAAGTACCACTTAGTGGTTTCACTATTCATCAAAAATTGAAGTTTTTCAGAAAAATCCCAAAAATTCACCCTAAGCTATTTTTGATATTCTGATTTCAAAAATGATGTCTATTTTAAAAAATTCCAAACATATAAGTTGCATTAATTAATTTTATAATTAATTCACACTGTCACAACAAATAGTGTGTTTTTAAAAAATAATTTATATCAAAAGATTGACAATTGTTCATGCCCAATTTCAAAGTGAAATTAATTCTAATGAACACCATTGGATAAAATGGTAAAAATATATTCTAATTATACTTTAAAACCACTCAATATTATAATTTATCAAAATAAATTATTTTGATTAAAAAAGTTGTTTTAAGTATTTTTCACTATTCATAAAAAATTTGAAATTGTCAGAAAATTAAAAAAAATTCAACTTTGGATAATTTCGATATTATGAATACAAAAATGAAGTCCATATTGAAATATAAGATTTTCATAATATTAGAAAGTGGGTATTACTATTCATAATGGCTACTTTGATTAGTCTTGGTGTATTAGAACTCGAACTTGCGTACAATGCAAGCTATTGTATTATTAAAAGAGAAGCGTATTGTATAAGCTCGGGGTGTTACAGTGGCCCAGCGCGGCGTGGCCCGACACAGCGCGGCACGGCGCGGCCCGGATGGCTGAGCGGCTCGGCCCAAGGGGGTCGAGCAGTCTGGGGGTGGGGGAGCTTTCCTGAACCAACAACACCAAGCAGCACCGACCTCTCAAACTGGCTGGCTGAAGCCGGCCAGCCATCCTGGTGCAAGCTGCCCGCTCGGGCGGGCCGCGGTTCGGCTGAACAGCACCTTTCGGGTGGCGCAGATGCTTCACCCAGCCGGCCGATGAGCTTGATGGTTCGCCCCTGAAGAGGCCTGCAGATTGTGGGTCACGGCCTTCCGCAGTGCAGCGTCGCGGTCCTCCTTCAGCCCGGCCGGTTCTTCGTCCACCGAGCAGCTCGCGGTTGCAGGGCCACGATTCTTCCGCACGTGGTCGGCACACAGCTTCCACTTCCGTTCGTCACTGACGCCTCTTATTGTCTCTTCCAAAGAACCCAAGAACAATCAGAGGGTTGTCGGTCCGTGTTCGTTCAGCCCGTGCCCTCCGCGTTAGGAGGGGTCAAATGGCCAAGGTAAAATATTATATCAACAGGGGACGTAGAACAATTTTATTCAAATAAAACGGAAAGAAACCCCTACCTCGGATTCAAGAGCAGAGTCGTAGAAAGAGGATGTGTAGACGATGTCAGGGTGCGTCTGAGGAGGAAGTAGTGTCTCCTCACTTGTCACATAGAAGATAAAGGAAGGCACATCGTCGTTCTTCGTAGAACCGACGTTCTTTGTCAAAGAAGACGTCGTTCTCCGTGGAAGGTTAAAGCTCCCTTAATTCTCCAAGGATTCCCCACACAATACTTGTCCATAAAATATTAAAATGATGCTTTCTACTAATATAACAAGCAACCCATGCCATTTCAAATTAATTAAAACTAATTAATTAATTGAATAGGTTGTTAAGAATTAAATGGAGTGAGAGAAATGGAAGTGAAGATTCACATTTAAAAGAAGAGTTGTAATAATAAAAGTAAGGTAAATTAATTGGGTTGTTGAGGGAAGGTGAGGATATAGGGGTTCATGTGGGCCCCACCTCACAAATATCCTCTCATGGGAGGTTTTGTGGATGTGGGCCCCACCAACAACCTACCCCTTGTAGGATATAACTACGAGATATAAAATATAATTGTGTTCCATAATTTCATTTATTTTATTTTAAATCCCCAAAATTAACTTCCAACCCGCACAAAACCCAACTGTTGTAAGGGTCCCCTTAAGCGAATATCGGCACTGAAAGTTCATCAGCATCCTCAGATTTCAATTCCGAGCAATGGTTAAAAAGATAGAAAAAATCTCATGTATATTTACTGAATGTACCTGAACAAAACATCAGAAATTGATTTCAGGCACACCGGGCCTCAGAATCAAGTGCCGTTAGAAACCACAGACTCGTAAAATTATAATGTATTTGAGAAAAAAAATTCCTTGAAATTTTCAGGTTGTTACACTATATTCCCTCACTTGTAGTCGGAATCCTCTAGTGTTTGGGGAGATATTTTTGAGGTCATGTGGTTAACCAGGATGGGGGAACCTTTAATGAAATCGATATCAAAGACATCACACAAGTTCCAATTTAAAATTTTCAATCAAATTGATGTAAAAATACTCAGGAACAATCTCCATAAATAGTACAAAATTTTTCATCATCATTCGTAACATATAGAGAATTCTTCTAATACAGGGATCTTTATATGTTAATCATTAAATAATAATTTTTTGATTGTACAAAAAACCATGAAGTTGAATACTTTCACACAAAAGAGTAGCTATCTAATCATTTATATTACAAAGAACTAAAGTAATATATTCAACTATTCATATCATATCTAGATTAGTGATATGACTAGAAGTATAATCCCTTTCATGACTTGAGTTAATTATTATGAATTGAAATTTTCTGGCCATGTATTTCTCTAAATCAACAAATTATAACATTGAAATATATTGTTCATTGATCTCCCCAATATGATCAACCATTTATCTTCGAAAATCATCAAAAAAACATTTCAAAATAAAAATTCCATGAAGAATGTGAAGTTAAGATTTAACAGATTCCAACTCTTTTAATGAAAAAAATTAAACTCTTCAAATCTTCAAAATATTTTTTAGTAACATCCATCTCACTTTTCAAGGTTGAATTCTCTTATTTCATATGATTAAATTTGTATACCCACTTATCAATCTGAAAATGAAGTGATTCATTGGATTATTCATATTGATTTATAGATGGTTTTATAACTTCAAATACAGGTCATGAAAAAACTGTCATTCACATCACAAGTAGATGATTATAATGGACAAATAACATTAGCCTTCACACTGGATTCATTAGTAACTTTTCCCAAATATTCTACTTTAGAAACTATTTTCTTATTTTATATTATTTCATTAGTTTGAAATATATATGGTTTCACATGATCACCATATTACTAATTCTCTCCAAATTGATCTTCTACATGAGTCTCATGCAAATCACTAATCTATGATTGTTCCTCAATATAAGTAGTTTTTACTACTATAACCATTGGTTGTTCAGATTCTACAGCTTTATATTCATATACATGTACATTATGTTCCTCTATTTTTTTGGGCCTTATGATAATGGAGTCACTATTTTTTTTCTTTTGATGGATCTTTTGAAGAATGATGAAAACTTATTGATGCAAGTGGTTCCCCAACATCAACCCAGAGTCACCTCCTAGTGGTATAGAAACATCCCATATTATTGATTTTATAAATTGTTCCCCATGAAGTTTCATTAACCCCTCATATTATTGATTTCATTTCTCCCCCTCTGTATTTGCACAGTATTATTGTTGGTATTCATTGGCAACAGACATCATCATTCCTTTTTAGGTGCTCCAAATGAAACCATGTTTTATTAAGGATACAATAGAGAGACTATTACTATGATTAAATATAATAGATAATGGAATATAACCAATATAATTTTTCTTACACATAATTAGAAAAAACGATCCTTCTAAATTCACTAAAAGACATTATTGCCACATTTTGATAGCAATAATTCATACTCAACAGAATATATCATCCAAAATTCAACATGATGCCACTGAAAATCCAAAAATATATAAATTTCTAGAAAGATAATTATATCTAATACATAAATTCTTTTCATTATTGAAAAATGAATAAATTTTAACAGTAACTTTTGGTATGATACAAGATCTTTGGAAAAAACATTATACTTGGGAAGATCCAATAATAAAAGACACAATATACTCATATTATTATTCACATATAAAATAGAATGAAGAATAAAATGAAAACACCATCATTGGAGACTGAAAAAATAATTTAAATTCCCATAGAACATACTAAAAAATCTATATCTGTCACCTTTTAAATGAGTATTTCCTCTATGTTTCCAAAATTGAACTAGACATGTTTTTAACACCCTTAGTATTGATAATTTTTTATCAATAAATTAAATTTTTTTGATGGTTTATGATACATGTAACCCCAATTTAATCATGTGTTACATGAAATGCCAATTTAACATTGTTTTAAACAAATCACCATGTTAATCTTGTTCTCTAAGACAAACTAGGTAAGCTTGTGTTAACCGTGACATCATGTTTTAAAAAACCACAATACATTATAAATAAAGTTTTTTAAACGTGACCATTATAATGTAGCCAATAAACATAGTGATTCGATTTTTAATAAAAAATATTTAAATACTAATTAGACTTATTTTTTATAAATAAAACATAGTGATATAAATATAGATAATTTTTCAATAATATATGTGACACCCCAAGATTTCATAGTGTGTTATTTCTCCAAAATATTTCAATAACTTGCACTACATGCAACACTGAGTTCAAGAGCACCATGACTTACCAAACAAGTCTTTTAAAAGAGGTTATGAATATTATTAACTAAATTTTAAACTTTATATAATCCTTATAATTTTCGAATCCATATTATGAGTTTCTTAGACATAATGCAAGAACAAATTCATTTTCAGTATTGCACTTTTATCAACTTTTAATAGTGAACCCTTCTTAAATACAATATTTTTAACTTTTTTACTAAATGGGGATGTCAAAAATTTAAAATGAAACATCCCAAGCTTCCATGGTACGCTTTCCTTTGAATAATACAGTAGCATGTGTTGTACGCAACTTTGAGTTCAAACACACCACAACCAATCAAACTAGACGTTATGAATAGTAACACCTAATTTTAAAATTTTAGAAATTTTATCTCTCAAAATGGACTTCATTTTTGGATTCATAGTGTCGTATTTAGCCTAAGGTGAAATTTTGGTACTTTTCGGATAACATTAATATTTTGATGAATAGTGAAAATTACTAAATTCTAATTAAAAACAACTTTTTTAATAAAAATAATTAATGTTGATAAATTATGTATTTTATTGGTTTTAATGTATAATTAGAATATATTTTTACCAATTTATCCAATGGTGTTCATAATAATTAATTTCACTTCGAAATTAGACCTAAACAATTGTCAATCTTTTGATATATATTGTTTCTTAAAAACACGCTATTTGTTGTGACAGTGGGAATTAATTATAAAATTAATTAATGCAACTTATATGTTTGTAATTTTGTAAAATAGATATCATTTTTGAATTTGGAATATCAATTATAGCTTAGGGTGAAATTTTGGCATTGTTCTGAAAAACTTCAATTTTTGATGAATAGTGAAACTACTAAGTGGTAGATAAAAAACTGAATTTTACATAAAACTTAATTTTACCACTTATGTGAATGGTATTTAGAAAATCCGGGAATCACGGTTAATATCAAGAAGTAAAATGTGGTTCAATGAGATGAAAATAATTTTTGGTGAATAGTAACGTTTTACTTTTATTTACCACGGTTAAAAGTAAATAGGGTAATTAAGGGTAAAAATGATATTAATATTACTCTAACACATGTCCTAATTCTATTGGACAAGTTTATCTAGACCAAAAACAACCTTAGGAATAAAAAATTATCATTTATTTCCACTTGGATTATATTAGGACATTTATTATTATTTAATTCAAAGAAGAGTTAAAAGAGTTAAAATCAATGTTTATTTACTAAAATATTTTTAATATAGGGTTATACATAAGATAAATTCGATTGAAAATATTAATTATAAAGATAATACGATTTCCTACATAATTATATTTTATTTATAATTTTTAGACTTTAAATAAGTTAATTTATTTATGACACAATGATGATGCAGTAATTACCATAATTCTGAACAATTAAAATAATTGATATTATAAATTCCCAAATAAATATAATTTGAGACTTTTAATGAATTAAAATAATTTAATAGGATAATATGACATGTTAGGATTGATTTAATTAACTTTGGTAGAAGTAATCGTTCTTTTATGAGTTTCACAAAAAGCAATTATTGAATAGTGTCAAAATTGACATAAAAGAGTTTTTAAATAAAATAATATATTATTAATTGATATTAAATTCCTAAAAATCTACTGTTCGGACAAGAGACTTATATCATGATAGGTTCATCATTAATGGACAACTTGGGGGTATCTTGGATGTATATAGTAATTTTATTAACAATATATTATAAAAATACAAAGTGACATGGTAAATGTCAAACTAATTAACTAAGAGTTAAAACTAAACGATAAGGTTAATATAGTTACCCAAACCTGTCTAAATTCTATTGGTGGAATGATTTTTGACCTATACCCACCTTGACCTTTGAATAACCAACTTTTGAGCCATTATAAACCTAATTTGAATTTATTATAAATTAATATTTCTAGCTTTTCCAAAGGTTCCCCTCACCCCTCTTATAAAAGGGCACTCCTCCTTCTCATTTATTCACACCTTAAAAGTCTTTTGGTTAGGCCAAAATCTGCCCAAATACTCTCCCAACTTCCCTCACTACAACCTATAGGCCTTAGTTTGATCTGACAGCCAACCTAAAGAGCCATTTTGATCAAATCAAAAGGAAGAACCCGAAGAAGAGGTAATGATTTCACCACCCTTTTTCAAGTTCCTTTCTTCTTCCACTTCTTCTTCCTTTGTTGTTACAATTATAAAATGATAACGCCAGTATCCTATATATACTGTGATGTTATTATAAATATGGTACAACCATATTCACTATTCTATCCATCCTTTGAATTACATGTCACCATACGTGCGTACGTACGGCTTACCGTCTCCACGTCGTGGTGTAATTGTTATTCAGTAAATTATTATTTGGATGGGTATAATAATGATGTGTAACTCATGTAAATAATACATATAACATGATAAGGATTCTGTATATATGATATACCATTCAATTATATATTATTTTAATATCAAAAGAATGATATTATCGCTCGTGCGTACGTACGGACTACCGTCTCCACGAACGCGATGAGATTCATTCTACATCGTATCCATTCAAGTATATTTCTCTTTTGATGATTAATAATAGTATCTAAGGACTTGATATCATTCTGGATATTAATGAGATACAACCTATTTATTACAAACATGGCTTACGTAACAAAACATATAAAATAAAACGAGTAAGTTATCACCCGAAACGACGATAATTCTAAGATATTATTAACAAAGCAATGTTAAAAGATCATATATGATATCATATTAATTTATATGATTATTTAATAATTTAATAACAATTATTTCACCATTATATAGGAGGTTAACCTACCCCAACAAAGTAAAATTGCATGGTATGGGTTATTTCACAATCTCTTCATTATCCGAGGTTGTTTATACGTAATAATCTACTAGGATCTCTTTATCATCCACATCCATGTTTCTTAAAAATGTATTTCAAAACATTTTTACTATTTACCAGAATATGGGTTAAAGTCATTTATACACTTTTTTGACTTTTTATAAGAGGTTTATAAAGGAATCATTCCGTTGTTTTCCAAACAAGGTGCGTTTTAACCTTTTCGACAAAATTAAGGTAAGAATGTTTTTTTAACTTATACAGCGGGTGCGGCTATTTTCTGCCGTTATAAAATCGTCGAAGATTACCTTAAAAGCTTATAAGAATATTTTCAAAGAAAATGTTTTATTTTATAAATATATGACTCTTAAATTATTTCAAAAATAGGAAGAGATATTTCTCTAAAAAGTGTTTTGATTTCATCTATGTCAACATCCTTTGATAGATTTTATGCTTATTTGTAGTTGATTTATTATGATACAAATATTCTATATTGTATTGAAGGTTTTCTGATATGTTTGACTGTGGATTTTCTATTTTTATACCATTCATAGTTTATGATTAAAGTATTGACATTTTGTATGCTATTTTTAATACGAATGTTTATGTTATGTTTAAACCTTTTCATATGGGAATGCATTGGACTTAATATGTGACGGGTGGAGCCCGCTATAGCTCCTTGATGCATCGGTAGGTCTCGTGAGAAAAACTAGTGTCTTGGCACAAGGCCTTGGAAAAAAATTTATTTGTAGTCTTGGCACGTGGCCTTGTCTATGTGGTTATGATAGTCTGTCATTATGCATTCCATCATTATGAAAGTGGTTATTGATAATGCATGTGATTATTCGATTAGTAGAATATCCATGTGAATAATTAAATGGAATTATTTCATTTTATTTATGCCATACTATGTTGAATTTTCATGTTTAAAAGGCTTTTGTTTTAGTTATACATTGCCTTAATTGTTTATTCTTATTTATAAAAGATTCCGCTATATTGTTATCCTTACTGGGCATTTGAGCTCACCCCTTTTCTGTGTTTTATTTTTCCCAGGAAGTGAAGAAGTAAATTATGAATGACCTATAAGGATATTATGAGGGGTTAATAGTGTGGACTATGGATACAATATGTTGTTGTAGTAGTTTTTCACTTTATGATGTAATGTAATAATTTATGAATATATCTAGTGTTTCCAAGGCTACTAAACCAATCGGTCTTTCGATATTTGATCTTTCTTATGATCATGCCAATGTTATGTAATAATGCACTGACTCTGGGTAACTGGGGTCGGGGCGTTACAATTGTTATAAGAGGAAGTTTAGTACAAACCTTGGAAGAAATATTTAGATAAACTATGATTAGAGCACATAGATTTAAGATGTACTTTGAGGATTAGTAACTTCCTTGAATTTTGGTATTGTAGAGATTTTGTGTGTTTTCCAAGAAATACATCCCTGTCTGGATATGAGCAGGTAGAGGCAGCTCTGGCATAGATGTACCTAGGGGTAAAACCTGAAAACACCGCTTTGAGCTAGACTCGAACGGGAACCGGTGCACGACAACGGGCCTTGCTGCACTCTTGGTTACGACACTCCCGGGGGATATGCTTAGGATAATTCTCATTTTCTTTACAAACCATTATGAAGGGTTTATGAATATATACTTTCTTAATGGAGAAATTTTTATGATTATGGATTATATCCATAAACTATTTAATTTATGTTATGTGTTTTACAAGTTTGGGATTAGGTATTGTTCTTCATAAACTAATCTAGTGTATGCCATTGTTTAGAAATGGCGCCCAGTAGAAGGAATGAGAACTCCAGCAATGCACATGATCCAAAGAGAAGGAAGGATCATATCTTTCATGGTCCTAATCCATAATTTATAAGAGAAATTGTCTCCCATGTATTATCATCATATGAAGTAATAATATCATGTGTTGATAAGATAAGTATAGAGTTTACTGAGTCATATGGATTTGAAGGGAAGCAAGAGAAGAAAAGGATGGAAGAGGGAAAGATGGATAAAGGGAGGAGGGAAAAGAAGAATTTTCCCATATGTGATCAATGTTGGAAGAAACACCCTGGAACTTGCCTGAAAAGAATGGGAGTTTGTTATATGTGTGGAGAAAAAGGGCATAAAGTATGTGACTGCAAGGGTAAAAAAATGGTTTCAAATGTACAATGCTTTATTTGCAAGGAGTTTGGACACTACGCAAACCTATGTCCCAGTCATCAGACTATGCTGCAAATGATGCTATTGGATAACAATCGAGTTATGATAATACCAAAGATGAAGAGGAATGATTAGAGTTCTTATGTTGATTATGTCAATTAAGTGGTGTATCAACAATGTACTTGTTATAATAATTATGGAGTATATAAGGATTGTACTGCAGTACTATTTCATTATGGAATTGAGATTGTGTGGAACAAAGAAATGTGACTCAATAGTAGGTTAAATTTTTGGGAAATATATGGTTGAGAAAAAGATAAACCATAATATGGTTCTGATACCGAGGTATTGATTTTAGAATAATACATGATTGTTTTGGATAAATTATATTGGATATTCATGACTACCTTGAAACTGATTAATGATTTGTATATTCCATCATTGTTGGGGTTTACTACATTTTTGGATTGAAGGAGTATATCTATTATAAGGGATAAGGGATCATGAATGTAATAAATAAGGTTTTATGTTAATCAGGATGTTGCAGTGTTTTAAAAGAATATATGATGAAGGTGATCACATGTTATTACGCGGCAAAAAAAGGATCTTCATTGTGTTTACCTTCCTTATAAATTTTGGACTGAAGTATTTTGGATAGTTCTAGTTTGGATTATTTTGGATTGCCATAAAAGGACAACCTGGAGATCGGGCGGCAACCCGTCGCGTCTGGCAAGGCCGCGAGACATGAACCCACAACTGAAGGGAGAAATGGGTGTATCACCTACCACTGGCTCACGTGATGTCCTGGTTTGAATAATGTCTTTTTTTAATGGTTCTTCTAGATGAATTATAAATTCATTTTTTTAACCCTATACAAATAGGATAAACAGAATATTATTTTTACATTCTATTATCTTTTAGAGTGAAAGATGAGTTTGTGGTAGAAATTAGTTAAAGGATGAAACTCTACTTGTTAAGAATATATTTTTCTTATTCTTTTATTCTATGAAGAAATTAATTCTTATACTTTATCTAAGGAATCATAAAACCAAAAATGTGTTATCCTAATACCCTATGTTTTGTTGAACCGGTGGTATTTCAAATCATCATAGATTGATGAATTTAAGGACCTCAATTTTACACTTGTTTGTGATTTATGACCTCAATCACTACTTATAAAAATTTATGTTTTTCCTCCCATTATATGTCTCTAATTACCACCAATGTTCTCCGAAGAGAGATCATAATTTGGTGGTGACCCTTTCATTTCTCTTTTCCTCATATTAAGACTAAATTTTAGTAACCCAATTTCCGATGTGGGTTTTCCCACAAATATATTTTCTATTTTCAACCTTTTTTTTTCAAAGAACAATTTCAAATTGCGAGGATGCAATTTATTAAAGGAGGGGTGAATGTAACACCCCAAGATTTCATAGTGTGTTATTTCATCAAAATAATTCAATAACATGCACTACACGAAACACCGAGTTCAAGCGCACCATGACATACCAAACAAGCCGTTCAAAAGAGGTTATGAATAGTATTAACTAAATTTTAAACTTTATATAATCCTTATAATTTTTGAATCCATATTATGAGTTTCTTAGACATAATGCAAAAATTAATTCATTTTCAGTATTGCACTTTTATCAACTTTTAATAGTAAACCCTTTATAAATACAATATTTTTAACTTTTTGACTAAATGGGGACATCAAAAATTTAAAATGAAACATCCCAAGCTTCCACGGTATGCTTTCCTTTGAATAATACAGTAGCGTGTGTTGTACGCAACTTCGAGTTCTAACACACACCACAACCAATCAAACTAGCCGTTATAAATAGTAATACCTACTTTTAAAATTATAGAAATGTTTTCTCTCAAAATGGATTTCATTTTTGGATTTGGAGTGTCGAATTTAACCTAAGGTGAAATTTTGGTACTTTTCGGATAACTTTCATATTTTGATGAATAGTGAAAATTATTAAATATTAAATAAAAACAACTTTTTAATAAAAATAATTAATGGTTATAAATTATGAATTTGAGTGGTTTTAAAGTATAATTAGAATATATTTTCACCATTTTATCCAATGGTGTTCATTATAATTAATTTCACTTCGAAATTAGACCTAAACAATTGTCAATCTTTTGATATATATTGTTTCTAAAAAACACGCTATTTGTTGTGACAGCGGGAATTAATTATAAAATTAATTAATGAAACTCATATGTTTGTAATTTTGTAAAATAGATATCATTTTTGAATTTGGAATATCAATTATATCTTAGGGTGAAATTTTGGCATTGTTCTGAAAAACTTCAATTTTTGATGAATAGTGAAACTACTAAGTGGTAGTTAAAAAACTGAATTTTTTATAAAACATAATTTTACTACTTCTGTGAATGGAATTTCGAAAATCCGGGAGACACGGTTAATATGAAGAAGTAAATTGTGGTTCAATGAGATTAAAATAATTTTTGGTGAATAGTAACTTTTCACTTTTATATACCACGGTTAAAAGTAAATAGGGTAATTAAGGGTAAAAATGATATTAATATTACCCTGACACATGTCCTAATTCTATTGGACAAGTTTATCTCGACCAAAAAAAACCATAGGAATAAAATATTATCATTTAGGTCCACTTGGATTAGATTAGGACATTTATTATTATTTAATTCAAAGAAGAGTTAAAAGAGTTAAAATCAAATATTATTTACTAACCCATTTTTAATATAGGGTTATACATTAGATAAATTCGATTGTAAATATTAATTAGAAATCTAATAAGATTTCCTATATAATGATATTTTATTTATAATTTTTAGACTTTAAATAATTTAATTTATTTATGACACAATGATGATGCAGTAATTACCATAATTCTGAAAAACTAAACTAATTGATATTATAAATTCCCAAATAAATATAATTTGAGCCTTTTAATGAATTAAAATAATTTTATAGGATAATATGTCATGTTAGTATTGATTTACGTAACATTGGATGAAGTAATCATTCTGTTATGAGTTTCACAAAAATCAATTATTGAATAGTGTCAAAATTGACATAAAAGAGTTTTTAAACCAAATATTATATTATTAATTGATATTAAATTCCTAAAAATCTAAGGTTCGGCCAAAAGACTTATCTCATGATAGTTTCATCATTAATGGACCACTTGGGGGTATCTTGGATGTATATAGTATGTTTATTAACTATATATTATAAAAATACAAAGTGACATGGTAAATGTCAAACTAATTAACTAAGAGTTAAAACTAAAAGAGAAGGTTAATATAGTCACCCAAACCTGTATAAATTCTATTGGTTGAATGATTTTCGAACTATCCCCACCTTGACCTTTGAATAATCAACTTTGGAGCCATTAGAAACTGAATATGAATTTATTATAAATTAATATTTCTAGCTTTTCCAAAGGTGCCCCTCACCCCTCTTATAAAAGGGCACTCCTCCTTCTCATTTATTCACACCTTAAAATCCTTTTGGTTCGGCCAAACTCTGCCCACATACTCTCCCAACTTCCCTCACTACAATCTAGAGGCCTTGTATTGATCAGAAAGCCAACCTATGGAGCCCTTTTGATCAAATCAAAAGGAAGAACCCGAAGAAGAGGTAATGATTTCACCACCCTTTTTCAAGTTCCTTTCTTCTTCCACTTCTTCTTCCTTTGTTTTTACCAATCTAAAATAATAACTCAAGTATCATATATATACTGTGATGTTATTATAAATATGGTACAACCATATTCACTATTCTATCCATCCTTTGAATAACATGTCACCATACCTGCGTACGTACGGCTTACCGTCTCCACGTCATGGTGTAATTGTTATTCGATAAATTATTATTTGGATGGGTATAATAATGATGTGTAACTCATGTAAATAATACATATAACATGATAAGGATTCTGTATATATGATATACCATGCAATTATATATTATTTTAATATCAAAATAATGATATTATCGCTCGGGCGTACGTAAGGACTACCGTCTCCACGAACGCGATGAGATACATTCTCCATCATATCCATTCAAGTACAATTCTCATTTGATGATTAATAATAGTATCTAAGGACTTGATATCAATCTAGATATGAATGAGATACAACCAATTTATTAAAAACATGTCTTACGTAACAAAACATATAAAAGAAAATGAGTAAGTTATCACCCGAAACGACGATAATTCTAAGATATTATTAACAAAGCAATGTTAAAAGATCATATATGATATCATATTAATGTATATGATTATTGAATAATTTAATAACAATTATTTCACCATTATACAGGAGGTTAACCTACCCCAACCTAGTAAAAGTTCAAGGTATGGGTTATTTCACAATCTCTTCATTATCCGAGGTTGTTTATACGTAATAATCTACAGGGATCTCTTTATCATCAACGTCCATGTTTCTTAAAACTGTATTTCACAACATTTTTACTATTTACCATAATATGGGTTAAAGTCATTTATACCCTTGTTTGACTTTTTATAAGAGGTTTATAAAGGAATCCTTCTGTTGTTTTCCATACAAGGTGCTTTTTAACCATTTCGACAAAATTAAGGTAAGAATGTTTTTTTTAACTTATACGGCGGGTGCGGCTATTTTCCACCATTATAAAATCGTCGAAGCTTACCTTACAATATTATAAGAATATTTTCAATGAAAATGTTTTATTTTATAAATATATGACTCTTAAATGATTCAAAAATATAAAGAGATATTTCTCTAAAAAGAGATTTGATTTCATCTATGTCAACATCCTTGGATTGATTTTATGCTTATTTGTAGTTGATTTATTATGATACAAAACTTCTATATTTTATTGAAGGTTTTGTGATATGTTTGAATATGGATGTGCTATTTTTATACCATTCATAGTTTATGATGAATGTATTGACATTTCGTATGCTAGTTTTAATACGAATGTTTATGTTATGTTTAATCCTTTTCATATGGGAAGGCATTGACTTAATATGTGACGGGTGGAGCCCACTATAGCTCCACAATACATCGGTAGGTCTAATGAGAAAAACTAGTGTCTTGGCACAAGGTCTTGGAAAAATTTTATTTGTAGTCTTGGCACGAGGACTTGGCTATGTGGTTATGATAGTCTAGCATTATTCATTCCATCATTATGAAAGTGGTTATTGATATTGCATGTGATTATTCGATTAGTAGAATATCCATGTGAATAAGTAAATGGAATTATTTAATTTTATTTATGCCATACTATGTTTAAAGTTCATGTTTAAAAGGCTTTTGTTTTAGATATACATTACCTTAAATGTTTATTCTTATTTATGAAAGTTTCCGCTATATTTTTATCTTTACTCGGCTTTTGAGCTCACCCCTTTTCTCTGTTTTATTTTTCCCAGGAAGTGAAGAAGTAAATTATGAATGACCTGCAGGGATATTATGAGGGGTTAATAGTGCGGACTATGGAGACAATATGTTCTTGTAGTAGTTTTTCACTTCATGATGTAATGTAATACTTTATGAATATATTTAGTGTTTCCAAGGCTACTAAACCAATCGGTCTTTTGAGATTTGATCCTTCTTGTGATCATGCCAATGTTATGTAATAATGCACCGACTCTGGATAACTGGGGTCAGGGCGTTACAGTTGGTATCAGAGGAAGTTTAGTACAAACCTTGGAATCTAGATTTAGATAAACTCTGATTAGAGCACATAGATTTAAGGTCTACTTTGAGGATTAGTATAGAAGAACTTCCTAGAATTTTGGTATTGTAGAGATCTTATGAGTTTTCCAAGCAATACATCCCTGTCTGGATACGATCAGGTAGAGGCGGCACTGGCACAGATGTACCTAGGGGTAAAACCTGAAAACACCGCTTTGAGCTAGACTCGAACGAGAACTGGTGCACGATAACGGTCCTTGCTGCACTCTTGGTTACGACACTCCTGGGTGATATGCTTAGGATAATTCTCGTTTTATTTACAAACCATTATGAGGGGTTTATGAATATATACTTCCTCAAAGGAGAAATTTTTATGATTATGGATTATATCCATAAACTATTTAATTTATGTTATGTGTTTTACAAGTTTGGGATTAGGTATTGTTCTCCATAAACTAATCTAGTGTATGCCATTGTTTAGAAATGGCACCCAGTATAAGGAATGAGAACTCCAACAATACACATGATCCAAAGAGAAGGAAGGATCATATCTTTCATGGTCCTAAGGCAAAATTTATAAGAGAAATAGTCTCCCATGTATTATCATCATATGAGAAATAATATCATGTGTTGATAAGATATGTAAAGAGTTTACTGAGTCATATGTTTTTGCAGGGAAGCAAGAGAAGAAAAGGATGGAAGAGGGAAAGATGGATAAATGGAGGATGGAAAATAAGAATTTTCCCATATGTGATAAATTTTGGAAGAAACACCCTGGAACTTGCCTGAAAGGAATGAGAGTTTGTTATAAGTGTGGAGAAAAAGGTCATAAAGTACGTGACTGCAAGGGTAAGAAAATGGTTTCAAATGTAAAATGCTTCATTTGCAAGGAGTTTGGACACTACGTGAACCTATGTCTCAGTCATCAGACTATGCCAAAAATGATGCTATTGGATAATAATCGAGTTATGATAATACCACAGATGAAGAGGAATGATTAGAGTTCTTATGTTGATTATGTCAATTAAGTGTTGTATCAACAATTTACTTGTTATAATAATTATGGAGTATATAAGGATTGTACCGCAGTACTATTTCATTATGGACTTGAGATTGTGTGGAACAAATAAAAGTGACTCAATAGCAGGTTAATTTTTTGGAAAATATATGGTTGAAAGATAGATAAACCATAATTTGGTTCTGATACCGAGGTATTGATTTTAGAATAATACATGATTGTTTTGGATAAATTATATTGGATATTCTTGACTACCTTGAAACTGATTAATGATTTGTATATTCCATCATTGATGGGGTTTACTACATTTTTGGATTGAAGGAGTTTATCTATTATAAGGGATAAGGGATCATGAATGTAATCAATAAGGTTTTATGATAATCAGGATGTTGTAGTGTTTTAAAACAATATATGATGAAGGTGATCACATGTTATTACGTGAAAAAAAATAATCTTCATTGTGTTTACCTTCCTTATAAATTTTGGACTAAAGTATTTTGGATAGTTCTAGTTTGGATTATTTTGGATTGCCATAAAAGGACAACTCGGAGATCGGGCGGCAACTCCTCGCGTCTGGCAAGGCCGCGAGACTTCAACCCACAACCGAAGGGCGACAAGGGTGTATCACCTACCATTGGCCCACATGATGTCCTGGTTTGAATAATGTCATTTTTTAATGGTTCTTCTAGATGAATTATATATTCATTTTTTAACCCTATACAAATAGGATAAACAGAATATTATTTTTACGTTCTTTTATCTTTTAGAGTGAAAGATGAGTTTGTGGTAGAAATTAGTTAAAGGATGAAACTCTACCTGTCAAGAATATATTTTTCTTATTCTCTTATTCTATGAAGAAATTAATTCTTATACTTTATCTAAGGAATCCTAAAAACAAAAATGTGTTATCCTAATACCCAATGTTTTGTTGAACCGATGGTATTTCAAATCATCATATATTGAAGAATTTAAGGACATCAATTTTACACTTGTTTTTGATTGATGACCTCAATCACTACTTACAAATATTTACGTTTTTCCTCCAATTATATGTCTCTAATTTCCACCAATGTTCTCCGAATAGAGATCATAATTTGGTGGTGACCCTTTCATTTCTCTTTTCCTCATATTAAGACTAAATTTTAGTAACCCAATTTCCGATGTGGGTTTTCCCACAAATATATTTTCTATTTTCAACCTTTTATTTTGGAAGAACAATTTCAAATTGCAAGGATGCAATTTATTGAAGGAGGGGAGAATGTAACACCCCAAGATTTCATAGTGTGTCATTTCTTCAAAATAATTAAATAACTTTCACTACACACAACACCGAGTTCAAGCACACAATGACTTACCAAACAAGCCATTTAAAAGAGGTTATGAATAGTATTAACTAAATTTTATACTATATATAATCCTTATAATTTTCGAATCCATATTATGAGTTTCTTAGACATAATGCAAGAACAAATTCATTTTCAGTACTGCACTTTTATCAACTTTTAATAGTGAACCCTTTTTAAATACAATATTTTTAAATTTTTGACGAAATGGGGACGTCAAAAATTTAAAATGAAACATCCCAAGCTTCCATGGTATTCTTTCCTTTGAATAATACAGTAGCGTGTGTTGTACGCAACTTCGAGTTCTAACACACACCACAACCAATCAAACTAGCCGTTATGAATAGTAATACCTACTTTTAAAATTTTAGAAATTTTATCTCTCAAAATAGACTTCTTTTTTGGATTTGGAGTGTCGAATTTAACCTAAGGTGAAATTTTGGTACTTTTCGAATAACATTAATATTTTGATGAATAGTGAAAATTACTAAATTTTAATTTAAAACAACTTTTTTAATCAAAATAATTAATGGTGATAAATTATGAATTTGTGTTATTTTAAATCATAATTAGAATATATTTTTACCATTTTATCCAATGGTGTTCATTATAATTAATTTCACTTCGAAATTAGACCTAAACAATTGTCAATCTTTTGATATATATTGTTTCTTAAAAACGCGCTATTTATTGTGACAATGGGAATTAATTATAAAATTAATTATTGAAAATTATATGTTTAGAATTTTGTAAAATAGATATCAATTTTGAATATGGAATATCAATTATATCTTAGGGTGAAATTTTGGCATTATTCTGAAAAACTTCAATTTTTGATGAATAGTGAAACTACTAAGTGGTAGTTAAAAACTGAGTTTTTCATAAAACATAATTTTACCTCTTCTGTGAATGGAATTTCGAAAATATGGGAGACATGGTTAATATCACGAATTAAAATGTGGTTCAATGAGATGAAATTAATTTTTGGTGAATAGTAACTTTATACTTTTATTTACCACGGTTAAAAGTAAATAGGGTAATTAAGGGTAAAAGTGATATTAATATTACCCTGAAACATGTCCTAATTCTATTGGACAAGTTTATCTCGACCAAAAACAACCTTAGGAATATAAAATTATCATTTAGGTCCACTTGGATTAGATTAGGACATTTATTATTATTTAATTCAAAGAAGAGTTAAAAGAGTTAAAAGCAAAGTTTATTTACTAAAAAAATTTTAATATAGGGTTATACAAAAGATAAATTCGATTGTAAATATTCATTAGAAATCTAATACGAGTTACTACATAATTTAATTTTATATATAATTTTTAGACTTTAAATAATTTAATTTATTTATGACACAATGATGATGCAGTAATTAACGTAATTCTGAAAAATTAAAATAATTGATATTATAAATTCCCAAATAAATATAATTCGAGACTTATAATGAATTAAAATAATTTTATAGGCTAATATGACATGTTAGGATTGATTTAATTAACTTTGGTCTAAGTAATTATTCTGTTATGAGTTTCACAAAAATCAATTACTAAATAGTGTCAAAATTAAAATAAAAGTGTTTTTAAAACAAATATTATATTATTAATTGATATTAAATTCCTAAAAATCTAAGGTTCGGTCAAGAGACTTAAATCATGATAGGTTCATCATTAATGGACCACTTGGGGATTTCTTGGATATATATAGTATGTTTATTAACTATATATTATAAAAATACAAAGTGACACGATAAATGTCAAACTAATTAACTAAGAGTTAAAACTAAAAGATAAGGATAATATAGTAACCCAAACCTGTCTAAATTATATTGGATGAATGGTTTTAGACATATCCACACCTTGAACTTTGAATGATCAACTTTGGAGCCATTAGAAACCGAATATGAATTTATTATAAATTAATATTTCTAGCTTTTCCAAAGGTGCCCCTCGCCCCTCTTATAAAAGGGCACTCCTTCTTCTCATTTCTTCACACCATAAAAGCCTTTTGGTTCGGCCAAACTATGACCAACTTCTCTCCAAAACTCTCTCACTACAACCTAGAGGCCTTAGTTTGATCATAAATCCATCTTAAGGATCCCTTTTGATTAAATCAAAAGGAAGAACCCGAAGAAGAGGTAATGATTTCACCACCCTTTTTCAAGTTCCTTTCTTCTTCCACATTTCTTCCTTTGTTGTTACCAATATAAAATAATAACTCCCGTATCATATATATACTGTGATGTTATTATAAATATGGTACAACCATATTCACTATTCTATCCATCCTTTGAATAACATGTCACCATACGTGCGTACGTACGGCTTACCGTCTCCACATCGTGGTGTAATTGTTATTCAATAAATTACTATTTGGATTGGTATAATAATGATGTGTAACTCATGTAAATAATACATATAACATGATAAGGATTCTGTATATATGATATACCATCCAATTATATATTATTTTAATATCAAAATAATGATATTACCGCTCGTGCGTACGTACGGACTACCGTCTCCACGAACGCGATGAGATTCATTCTCCATCGTATCCATTCAAGTATAATTCTCATTTGATGATTAATAATAGTATCTAATAACATGATATCATTCTGGATATGAATGAGATACAACATATTTATTACAAACATGTCTTACGTAACAAAACATATAAAAGAAAACGATTAAGTTATCACCCTAAACGACAATTATTCTAAGATATTTTTAACAAAGCAATGTTAAAAGATCATATATGATATCATATTAATGCATATGATTATTGAATAATTTAATAACAATTATTTAACCATTATACAAAAGTTTACCAACCCCAACCAAGTAAAAGTTTAATGTAATGGTTATTTCACAATCTCTTCATTATCTGATGTTGTTTATACGTAATAATCTACTCGGATCTCTTTATCATCCACATCCATGTTTCTAAAAAATGTATTTCAAAACATTTTTACTATTTACCAGAATATGAGTTAAATTCATTTATACCCTTGTTTGATTTTTTATAAGAGTTTTATCAAGTAATCATTCCGTCATTTTCCAAAAAAGGTGCTTTCTAACCTTTTCGACAAAATTACGGTAAGAATGTTTTTTTTAACTTATAAAGCGGGTGCGGCTATTTTCCGCCATTATAAAATCGTCAAAGCTTACCTTACAATCTTATAAGAATATTTTCAATGAAAATGTTTTATTTTATAAATATATGACTCTTAAATTATTTCAAAAATAGAAATAGATATTTCTCTAAAAAGAGTTTTGATTTCATCTATGTCAACATCCTTTGATGGATTTTATGGTTATTTGTAGTTGATTTATTATGATACAAATCTTCTATATTGTATTGAAGGTTTTGTGATATGTTTGACTATGGATGTGCTATTTTTATAACATTCATAGTTTATGATGAAAGTATTGACATTTTGTATGCTAGTTTTAATACGAATGTTTATGTTATGTTTATACCTTTTAATATGGGAATGCATTGGACTTAATATGTGATGGGTGGAGCCTGCTATAGCTCCTTGATGCATCGGTAGGTCTCATGAGACAAACTAGTGTCTTGGAACAAGGCCTTGGAAAAAATTTATTTGTAGTCTTGGCACGAGGCCTTGGCTATGTGGTTATCATAGTCTGGCATTATGCATTCCATCAATATGAAAGTGGTTATTGATATTGCATGTGATTATTCGATTAGTAGAATATCCATGTGAATGGCATCATTTCATTTTATTTTTGCCATACTATGTTTAACGTTAATGTTTAAAAGTCTTTCATTTTAGTTATACATTGCCTTAAATGTTTATTCATATTTATGAATGTTTCCGCTATATTGTTATCCTTACTGGGCATTTGAGCTCACCCATTTTCTATGTTTTATTTTTCCCAAGAAGTGAAGAAGTAAATTATGAATGGCCTTCAGGGATATTATGAGGGGTTAATAGTTTGGACTATGGAGACAATATTTTGTTGTAGTAGTTTTTTACTTTATGATGTAATGTAATACTTTATGAATTTATCTAGTGTTTCCAAGGCTACTAAACCAATCGGTATTTCGAGATTTGATATTTCTTGTGATCATGCCAATGTTATGTAATAATGCACCGACTCTGGGTAACTCGGGTCGGGGCGTTACAATATATTTATATGATAGGAAAATACCATATTCTCAAAAACAAAATTATGTCTTTTTTTGAAAAATAATAAAATTTACATTTAACACATTTATAAAATCAATTCAATAAAATAAAAAACATTTTTTAAATCATAATGTCAAAATTATCTTAGGAATTGTTTGGGGATTTTTTTTTAAAAGTTTCATTTTTTGATAAATAGTGAAAAATGATGAAATTGAATTGTTAACATTTGTTTGTTTAATTTACTTGTAAAATAAAATTATATTGAATATTTTTTTAATGTTATATTAGTTAATTTATACATAAATTAATATAATTTATTTTTTTTGAATCAATTTCATATTGATATATGATATAAGATCTTTGTAAAATTTTGGTAATTTTTTCTTTATATCCTTGCTTTCTTATCACAAGTATTGGAATAATTTTTATTAGTTTTTTAAAATTATATGAATGGAATTTTTAAAATTGTATTCCATATTTTTAATGACAATAATTTATAATAACTAATAATGAAAAAATATTATTTGGCCAAAATGAATATTGAATGCAGTAAAAATTTATTATCATGGTCAAGGAAACAATGGATTCATGGGGGGATAAACTAATAAGATAAGTGTAAAAATTACATATAAACAAGTCTAAAAACTATTGGATGGAGTTAATTATACCATTAAACCTCTTATGTTTGTGAATGGTTGATTTTTTACCCCTATGGAAAATTTAAAATATGGGATCTCTCAATTATTTTTTAAAAAAAAGTATGTCCTCTCCCACACATATAAAATGCGACCCCCTCCCCTATATTAATCACACCATCAAACCATTTTTTATATTCTAATACCAGAACAAATCACATATCAACATTCCTCCTCCCATCCTAGAAGCCTTATTTTGGATATAAATCCATCCTATGAAGTCTTTAGGTGTTAAAGTTTTGAGGATACCCGAAGAAGTGCTAATGTTTATAAATGAGTGTTTCGGTTTTATTTCATCCTACAATAGCATAAATACCTTTTATACCATGATTATATAATAAAATCATTATATATTATTTTTATTTATTTTTATGTTAATTTCATGATCTAAATCCATCTCCACATTCATCAAATGTGTTTAAAATCATCACCTATGTGTACTTCATACTATAGCCTCACGAACCAATGAAAATCATTTTTAAATTACCAAATTTGATTGCTGGTAATAATTATGAATGTATTATTTATACATTCCAGTTATTATTTTATTATTATTCTTTAATTATTATATCAAAAATACCTTCATACTCCCCATTTTTTTTAACACGATTACATTTCTCGTGTTTACGATGGAATACCACCTGGCGAAGTGATATGATTTATTCCTACTCTTCATGAATGGTATTAGGGATGTGTTTGATAGAAATATGTGATATATATTACATAAAAATTATTCTTTAATGATAATATATATAACATTTATTTTTTGTTCTTTCAATATGATAAGAAAATTTAAATAGTGTTCATGTGTACATATGGCCTAACATCTCTATTAACGGTGTTTTTAATTTTCTATAACTAAATTTTATGAATTACTATAAATAAATAAATAATGAATATATATGATAATTCTATCATAGATTAATTTCGGTAGATGATGAAACCATGATTTATGTAAGAGAAAAAAAATTACAAGTCAAAAATACACGAAAAACAAAGTAGTTATTTCCCAAAACGTGACTTTAACATTAATTGTCAATATAAAGGTAATAAAAGGGAATAATAGTATCATATATGGTATGATATATACTAATAAGGTTCATTATAATATTGGATTTTTGAACAAGTTCCACATAATTTGAGAATTATGGTAAGTTATTTTTTATCTCGGTTTTCCCTTTTCGAGATATATGCCTTGTTATACATCTAGATATTTTCATGAGGTATGTGTAAATCCACATTGACATGATATTTCACTAATTTATTCATCCTCATGATATTTTAAGTTTCGTTTTATGTTATTCCATCACGGGGATTATGATTCAATGTTACCAAAGTTGTCATGATTTTATATTAATATCTCATCATTTATCTAGATTCTTTATGTTTTAGTCTATAATATTAGATAATTATGATCTAAATATTAATAATTACAATTAATATTATTATACTATGGTTATTAATGATATCATCATATAATGGTACCATTTTTCTAGTCTTTAGTACTTTAAAATATTAATAATTATTTTTATGAAAATTTCACTTTATTTCACTCTTTGTAATGAAATATATTTTCATCCAAGTCTATGTCTTTTTAAAATAATTTAAAATTTTATTTATTAATATCATAGGAATTTTAAATGAAATGTTTAACCATTATTTATTTTTTAGAAAACAAATTGAAAAAAATCTTCAAGTCATGTTCCAAACAAATCCCATTTATGGTTTACCAAAAATGTGAAAGGATTCTTCATTTTAAATTGTAATGAAGGAAACAAATTCGATTTCTCGAGCAATAATTTATTCAATTGTTACTTTATAAAATTTAAAGAATAATTTCAAATAAAAATATTTGGAAATTTTTTTATGTTTTCAAAATTGTATTTTCAAAGAAGAAATTATATTTTCCTTAAAAAAAATTTAAATGGTCTTTAAAAATTATTTTACTTCTATGATGACATCTATTCATGCTACCTATTCATTACTGGAGATATGATCCAAGGAAAACATTCATATTCTCTATCTGAATGGTTTATGATTTCATTAATTTGTTTTTATGAAACTCATTTTACATCCACAGGTAATACTCTGAAAATTTTCTTATGAATCCCACTTGTTCTCATGAGTTATTCTATAATGTAATGATTATGAAGACCTTCTATTTTACACAAGTAATTATATGTCGAAATGTTAATGATTCCCATTTCGTTTTTTAGTTTATGGTATGCTGATTTTTTTATATTATGGAACAAATACATATGATTTTTATTATGTGATGTGTGGGACATATATCTCCCTCCAATTCATTGGGTAATGATTTATTTCTAATGATATAGAATGTTCTAGAATGAGGTGTGAACCTAGTTAAGTAAGAAAGGGATGGAATGGGGAGTGATCCAGATTCAGTATGGGAAATTGTCATTTATAATGGTAATAAGATTTAACATTTAATGCTATGATGGTTTTGGGAGTGAACCCATTATAATATGATAAATATAGAAGTTTTCCTTTACTAATATAGAAATGATTTTCTATAATTTTGTGTATACCATAAATCTAGGTATTTTTCCAATGTTATGCTCCCATGGAACATGATCTTCGATTACCTTATGATTCATGCATTATGAAGTACCAATATTTTTTCTATGGTAAAAGATTATTATCATTGATTTATAGTCTATGGTTTTCAAATGTTATGTTCAAGAACTTATACCCTAATTTTTTTATTATGTTGGTGTGTCTATCTTTTTTACCCGTACTAATCATTTGATCTCACCCTTTCTTATGTTTCATTTCCATCGTATAACAAATTTATTATCTAACATATGTATAAGAAGGAAGTTATTTATGAAGAACATAGTCAGATACAATATTGGTAAATTATAGACCAATTTCAAATTTTCCATGTTTCCAAAGGAAAAAAACTATTACAATCCTCAAGAATGTGTTTGTGTCATGTAATTAATATTCATAAAAAATTATATACTATCAAGGTATAGGAATACTGGTTTGTTATAGTTTGTTTAATATGATATGTTTATTAAGCCTTTGAGAACTAGGATGAGAAAGCCTTAGTGAGATCCCTACAGTCATGTCTAAGGATAAGTCTAAGGATGAGTCAATGATTATGAAAATGTCAGGAAATTATCTTAAAGGAAAGAGTGTCTGGATTCCTAGAAACACATCTTTGTATAGATATTATAAGTGTATTTGTCTCCAGAATATATGTACCTATGGGTAGAAACCATGTAATACTATAAGGAGATAGACTAAAATGGGAACCGGTGCACAACAATAGTTCATACTACACCCCTGGTATAACACTCCTAGGGGATATGATTTTGAAATTCATAAACAATTTATGAACCATCCTGAAGTATTTTAGTAGAAGATGACTTTCAATGACCTATAAAAAAATCACCTGTCATTTATTTATAACAATTTTTTTCGATTTATATATCCTTTAAGTGTTTTTATGATTATCTGGTTCCCCACTAGGATTATTGTTTCTTACACAATTATTTTTGGTTTTTGTCAATGGATGGATCCTAAAAGAACAACCTTAATTCCAAGTATGAAGGATAGTGTTGTTCTTTTCCTCGTATGTATCCAAATGTTTTGGGATATTGAATGAAAACACTAATTTTTTTACTCACAAAATTTTCTTATTCTATGAAACCTTCCATAATTCAAAATGAAAAAGTAGCGAACACAATTATATTGAGACCTTTATGAGGAAATGTCCACCTTCCTTCAGTTGATTGGAAAATCCACTAGTTGTTGAGATATGGATCAGTAACAAATAAAAGATATTTTATATTCTATAGTGTTAATAACATGAAGAATTAATTTTGGTTTCTACCATTTGGATGGTGAATTAGATCAATAGTGGACACTTATCAAGTATACGAGGCAACATTATTAAATTGAATCGATGGATTAGGATGAGTTTAGTTCAAATTTTTCCATATTTACTTTCATTTAATTGTCCGTCTGAAGGATAAAGAAGTTGTTCTCCGAGTTAAAGAAAATGTATGATGAATCCATTGATGCCTATGAGTAATATTATAAATGAAATGTGCGGTATAGTTATTTAATTATCATGCAACAAAATAAAATGGTTTATTCATTCTTTAGTGGATTAAAACCAAGTATCTCAAGAGTATTAGAAATAATAGTATTCTGTTGCTACAAAGAGAATGCTTGATCTTCTATCAAGGTGGAAATAGAGGTTGGTGTTACGTGTCAATCTCATGGTTTTGATAATAAAATTAATATGATGTTGAATGTAAATCTAAAAACCATAGAGATAAGAAGACGAGAATTCCTTTATAGTCAATGTGTGGAAAGAATCATGGAGGAATTTTTCATAGGTGGAATAGTAAACATTTTATGTGTAGAAGGAATGGAAATTGATCCCTTGATTTCCAATGTGATTGGAAAAAGTCAGCGGAAAATTTTTTTAGATAGGAAAATTCACATAATTCAATTCCCATACATTAGTGATGAATGTTTAAATATAATGGAAAATATACTAATCAGTTCCCAAAACTGAGGGTCAATGATGATGTCCATAATTAGACACCTCTTAGGGTGATGTGAAATGGGACATATCATGTGACCAATAATTCTAGTGAGGGGTGTGACAAATTCATGGTTAAAGGAAAACTTATTATCTACTCTGGAACTGATAATTTATTATTTTACTCTAGATATTCTTATTCTTTAATATTTTTATACATTTCTAAGGGTATCATGATTCAACCCAAATTATTATATGTAGAATTAGCACTGAAAACACTTAATGTTATGATAATATTGCATAAATTCAATTATTCCTCTTTCTTTTATGTTTATGGGAATGTACTTCCTGAAAATATTTTCCATATTCGTAATTTTAATTTTGATGTTATCATTGTCATGGATTAGATTTCCCTACATCAAGACCACATAAATTATTGAGTATGGGATGTCACATTTTATATTCCAAACCAACCTATGATCATAAATCGACGTGATTATATGATTGAATATTTTATGGATATCACATCTATTTTATGTATCTTAATTCTCATTCATAAGGGGTATTTATCTTAGATGGATTGGAAGTGACTTAAATCAGTTATATACTTATTTTGAGGGATTTTGTTATATATTTTTAGAAGTGTTGACTAGAATTCCACCAAAACACAATGTTGAATTCTCAATAGAATTCATACCTACTTCCAAACCAAGTACAAAGACACCCTAAAGAATGGCCTTGATTGATTTATAGGAATTGAAGAAACACCTTCATTAAAACCATGACCCGGGATTCATTCATCCATTTGTTTCACCTTGGGGTTAATCTATTTTTTTTGTTAAAAAGAAATATAGATCGATGTGACTCTACATTGATTATCAAAATTTGAGCAAGATAATGATCCAGAATAGGTATCTTCATCCCTATATTGAGAACCTATTTTATCAATTTCATGGATCGTAATACATTTCCATGATTGAATTTCATTCAAGATATAAATAATTAAGGGCCAATAAGGTTGATATACCCAAGATGACATTTCAGACTAGGTATGGACATGAATAAAATATTGTGACACCTTATTATCTTAAAAATCCTCCATCTATATTCATTTATTTAATTAATACAATCTTTATAGATTATATTGATTAGTTTTTGGTATTACTTATTGATGATGTTATTATATAATGATTGATAAAGGGTGTGAATGAAGACCACTTGATAATTGTAATAAACATGATAAAGAAGGGGAAACTATATACAAATATATAAAAACTCTTATTTTTGTATATAAAAGGTTTAATTTTTTTGGTCGTATAATCTCAAGAGAGGGTACATCAGTATGTCCATCAAAGAAAGAGGCTATTGAATGTAGTCCAAGAATAACCATGGTGACTGAGATCTATATTTTTCTTGGTTTATCTGGATATTATTAATGGCTTTTGGATAATTTTTGACCAATATCTAATCTTCTGAACAAGTTATCTCATAAGGGATATATGTCCCTATAAAAAATCATGGTGAGGAAAATTTCATGGAACTAAAGAAAAAATTATGTATTGTACCTCTTCTTGCATTACCTTATAGTGGAGAAGGGTTTTTATTCTCAAGTGATGCATCAAAAAAGGGATTCTTATGTGTTTTTCGGCATAATTATAGTGTTATATCGTATGCCTCATTAAAATTAATGGTCCAATAGAAAAATTTCCCACATCATTATTTTGAGTTAACTATAGTAATTTTTTCATTAAATATATATAGGGATTATTTTTATCATGATAAGTGTGATATATATACTGATTATAAATGTTAACTGTGTTTTCTGACATAGATAGGGATGAATAGGCACTAAAAATATGGTTTTAGATGATTAAATATTATTATTTCTCATAACATTATCACGACGGTAAAGCAAACAAGGGGGATAATTCTTTCAGTCAAAAGGATATTTCTACATATTTCTGAAGTGGATAAAAAAATATCCAATATTTATATATTCTCAAGGGATTGATCCATATATCCTAAATAAAGGGGGAAATATTATCTTGATTAATTTAATTTTTTTGATCTTTCTGAATGAAGATTAAATAGGTGTAAAAGGAATATTTAGAGATGAAAATAAGGATATAAATTTTCTTTATTTTAACCTTGGTCATGATTGAATAATAAGGTTCACGAACCATTTATGTGTTTTATCCATAGAATATGTGAATTGGGAGTTGTTAGAGTAATACGAAATTTATTCATTCTCTATTAATCATGGAATAATGAATATATATTGATATTTTAATGAATAAATCGTGTGGGATAACATGAATAGATATATCACAAATATTCTATCTTGGGGATTTTTATGCCAATATTTTATGGCTGAAAGATAGAATTATAAGAGGATTTTGGATCCATTTCCAATACTAAAATGGTAATGGGAAAACAACACCACAGATTTTGTCATTGGACTCCCAAAAACCGATAAAGGGAATAATTCTATATATTTTTTCGATCAGCTCCCTGTATAATCATAATTCATCCCTATAATAGAATGCTTATCTCTGGATTAGCTTTATAGGATATATATTAAGGACATGTTAAGGTTTTATGGAGTACCAAATTCCATTATTTTATATTGGGATATGAGTTTTACCTCAATGTCCTGGTGAAGACTTTAGTATGATTTGGATATGGAATTGAGTTTCAGAAATATGTATCATACCCAATATATGGACAATATAAAGGGAAAATTAAGACCTTAGAGGATATGTTGACCTCTTATTCTTTGGATTTAGAAGATCGTCGGGATCAACATATTACTCTATTTGAGTTTTCTTAAATAATATATTTCACATTATAATTTTTATGGATCCTTATGAATCCATCAATGGAAAGATGTGTATAGATCCAACATTCTCAAATGATGTTGGATAAATAATGTTATTGGGACCAGAGATTCCTTAAAAAATGGAAGCGAAGTTTTTATCCATTCATCAGCACATCATGGATTCTCATATTCAAAAGGAAATTATGATGATAATCACCATCATAATATATATTTAGTGTTGTGGAAAGTAATTTCTTTGAATTTATCCATTGAATAATCTTCTTTGATTTAATAAGAATAGGAATATGAGCCCTAGGAATATTAGATCCTTTAAAATTCTTGATCATATTAGGATAGTAGCCTATGGATAAGAACCTGCACCAAACCTCTCTAATGTCAATGATGTATTCCATGTATCTCTCCTAAGGAATTACATAACTATTTACTCACATGTACTAAACTTAGAGGTCATACCATTAGAGTAAGATCTTTCTTATGATGAAAAAATAATGGAGATTATGTATTAAACAGATAATGTTCTACAAAACAAGACCACTCACCTCATAAATGTTTCTTGGTTAAACCGCCAGTTTAAGAATGATAAAAGGAAACCTATGGATATTATGAGGTATAGGTATCGAATTTTTTTATCCAAATGTTGAATTGGGAGTGTGGAATTCATTTTAATGGGGTATAATGTAACACCCCATGTTTTTATAAAATTGTTTCCGAATAAATTCAATTTAATTGATCATCTAAATTACATGAAACTGCATGTTAACCATTCATTACAAACAACACCAATTTAATATTTCATTAAGTGCAAAAAAATAAGTGTTTTTCCTACACTCAACACTGGGTCTACATACATTACACATGATAATAAGTTTTAACAGAACTAAGATATATTATCAATATAGTTATTTAACGTAACACATAAAACATAACAATTGAACATTGTGATGTTAATATTAATCACTAATTCTTAAATATTATTTTTAATTTTTTTAAAAACACCTTGATAGTAAAATGATTAATTTTTAAATTAAGTCATTATATGTTTTGAAAAAACAATATTCAGAAAAAAGGAATTTTATATATTTTTGTGACCAATACTAAAATCATATTCAGTATACTTTAAAAAAATATTATAATAAAATGAAGATTATTTATGAATTCATAATTTCATAATTATCTTATGGTGAATTTTCTAAATTTTCTGAAAAGTTTTTTTTTTGATGAAAAGTGAAAAATACTGAATTTTAATTGAAAACTACCAATTCATTAAAATTATTTATAAAGATATGTTATATTTTAAATTGTTTTTAAGCTCACATTAATTAAATTATACATCCATTAATACAATACATGTACTTTTAACCAATCTTATGTTGATATTAGATATAAAAAATATTACAAATATTCATCATTTTCTCTTTGAATACTCGTTTTCTTTTCCTGTCTCCAAGATACATTTTAAATATAAAAATTACACTTCTATGTATGGAGTTTTTAGAAATTAATTATATATTTGGAATAATCATAATTTATAATTTCTATCTATTAAAACATAATTTTTTAAAAATATTAATAGCGAATGTGGTAAAAAAATTATCGTGGTTAAAGTAAAAATGGGATTACTGTGAGGTTAAACTAAAACGATAAGGGTTAACATGACCAATAAACATGCCTAGAAACTCTTACAAAGAAATATGTCCACCATTAAACCTATAATGTTCTATATTTAACCTTTTTATAACTATTTTATAAATGAAAAATATGGGAACACTCAATTCTTTTCGAAAATTCCCTATGTATTCTCTCCCCTACTTATAGAAGGCCACCCATCCCATTACTTATTCACACCTTCACACACATATTTCATAAATAACATACCCAAATCACCTAGTTACATCCATCCAGTCATCCTATAATCCATATTTTTTGCAGAAATCTATCCTATGAAGGCTTTTAGTGTAAACATAAAGAGGATACCTGAAGAAGGGTAACATTCATCAACGTGCATTTCTATATTATTTCTTCCTCCACCACCTTCAATGCTTATTATACCATGGTAATATAAAAAATAAATTTATATGATATAATAATATGTTTTTATCCTAAATTCATGACATAAAATCATCTCTACTTCCATCAAATGTGCTACGAAGCCATCATTCGTGTGTACGGCAGACTGCAGCTATGCAATCAAATGTCTTTAATTTTCTCACTATCACCTTTCATGAATGAAAATAATGATAGATTTAATTTTTAATTTTTTATTTATGATATTATTATTATTTTTTAATTATCATTTCACACATACATTTATCCTTTCCATTTTTTGGGAGTATAATAACATCATTTGTGTGTACGAAGGACTACCTCCTTATGAAGCAACATAGTACGTTCATGATTTACATGGAAAGTATAAAGGATTGGATTAATAAAAATATGTGATATATATTTAATAAGAAATATATTTGAATGATAATTTATATCATTTAATTTTTATTCTTTATATTCTGTAAGAAAACAGAAACATCATTCATATGTATTTAGGACATTATTTTACCATGAATAGTGTATTTTATTTTGAATATATTTTTTTTTTGGATTTATATAAATAAATTAATATTTAATATCTTTTTTCTATTTATATCATGTTTTATATTCCTGGTATGATAAAATCATGATCTAATTAGGAAGAATAGAAATAAAAAGTCAAAACATGCTCAAAAAATTATTTACTTGTTATCTGAAGCATAACATTTCCAAGGAAATATTAATAAAATGGTAATAAAAAGGAATAAGTAAATCATATATGATATTATTTATATTAATATTATTCCATAATGGATGTATAATGACATTATATTTACTATATAGGATGTTTTAATGAGTTAGATAGAAATTAATACTTATGGTCAGATATTTTTTGACTTTGTTTTCCTTCAATGAGAATTACATTATTTTATGAACATATATTCATTCATGAGGGGAATATATATCCCCTTTTACATGTAATATCCTGAATTTATTCATAATCATGATATTTTATGTTTCATTTTAGGATATTCCTTCATGGGTGATATAATTCAATGTTACCAAAGTGGTAAATATTTTATGTTAAAATCTAATCATTTATCTGGATTGATTATGATTAAGTCTCCAAATTTAAATTTTCATGATCTAACAGCTAAAAATTTTCAATTATTTTATTATCCACTATATATTCATTATATCGTTATTTGATGGTATAACTTTTTCACTCTTTTTTAATTAATATTTTTTATAAAAAATTTATAAAAATCAAACATTATTTATCTCTTCGGTTGAAAATCTATTTTCTTCAAAAACTATGTTTTCTAAAAAAAATTATATTTTTTTTATTTATATTTTATGATTTTCAAAAAAATTGATCCCCTATTTTACTTTTTAATTTTTTTTGAAAGGATTCTTAATGTAATTTTCCAAACAATGGTCATTCTATTTTTACAAAAAATATGAATGAAATCTTCATTTTAATGTATAAAGAATGATCATAAATTTTGATATTATGAAAAATCATTACATAGATTCATCCTTGATAATATTTCATATTTATTTTAAAATAAAAATGTTTTGAAAATAATTTTCTATATTAAAAACATTTTTCAATGTGGACCGGATTCATTCCTAAAAAAATGTTTTGAATGATCTATCAAAAAAATCCATCTAAGATAACATATATTGGTGTAACCTTAGTATTTTTGGGGGAATGATCTAAAAAATACATTAATATTATTTCAATAAATGGATTATGTTTTTATGGAATGATGTGTCTAAAACCTATTTCTATTTAAAGAGATATACCATGAAAACATTCATGTGAAACCCTACACTTTTCACGAGTTATTCTATGTTGAAATTATTAAGAAAATTATCTCTTTTTCAAAACTTTGGATATGATGAAATTTTAATGAAACCAATTTCATTTTATGGCATGTCATATGATTAAATTTTATGATCTTGTGGAACACATTTATATTATTTTAATATGTGATGAGTGCATCTTATATATCCATCCAATGTTTTAGGTAAATGTTTATATATATTGAGATAGATAGGAGTCGAATGGAATGGGAACATGGTTAAGTAAAATGACGTAGGAATAGGGAGTGAACATAGATTAGTGAGGTAATTTATCCACTATGATTGTTTTCGGAGTGAAACTTTACTACTATTATGGTTAGTGTTGAATCCATTTCAATATGATAGCTTTGGTAGGGATTCTTGATTAATTGGGAAATTATTTTTGATGCATATTTGTATGAAAAAATCTATGTCTTATGAAAATGTTATTATCTCACGGTGGATTTTATTTTAGTACATTCTGATTATTGTCTTCAGAACTACCAATATTTATTCCATGATTGAAGATTATAATCATTGATATGTAGTGATTATTTTTCAAACATTATTATCATGTCCTCATAAACTTATTCTCATGTTATGATTAGGTATCTCCCTTGTTTTCCCTTACTATGTATATGAGCTCACCCATTATTATGTTTCCTTTCCCCATGTTATGAAGAGATGTATTATGTATGATATGCCCAAGAAGGGACCTAGTTATGAATAACATAGTTGGAGATGAAAGTGATCACTTATGGACCAGTGTTTATGTTTCCAAGTGTCCAAAGGCAATAAAATATTAGGGTCCTAAAGTGTGTGCATGTGTAATGTATTTTATATTCAGGAAAAATAATTTAATGTCTTTGTATGAAAATCAAAATTCATTATAATGCTCAGAAAACACTTTTTCTTCTCTGTTGAACACATACCCAGAATTTTCTTCATTTAAAATAAATTCTAAATCATGAACATTTAAAGCCTTATATAACATATGATTCATCTGAAATAACCACTCAATATTGAAACCCTTCCCATGAAGGGATAATATAACAGCCCATTATGTGTGTTAGTGCTTATATTTTTTCAATCATCCTTCATCTATCCTCTTTATCTTCACTATTTAAGGAAATGTCAATGTTTCTTGGATCAGATTTTGGGGTTTGAAGATAAAGCAAGAGCTATGTAAGTCGAGAGGGGTCAATATTGATGGTAAATGAGGGGAAGATATATATATAGAAAAATTTTCTTGATGTTTGTTATAACATCATGATATTTTTATTTATTATTTTTATTTCATCGATAGGTTATGTTGCATGCACACCGAGTTAAAACCAAAGGTGATATATTATTAAAAAAATTATTTTAAATTGACTGTTATAAAATATTCATAAATTTGAAAGTTATGAATTTCAATAAATATATTATTAAATATATTTATTAATACATAGTAAATATGGACATATTTTCTAGTAAATTCATTATATTCTTTAAAAGTATATTTTCATCAAAAAATTATTTTTTAAATTTCAATGAGAAAATAAATATAATTAATTTTGACACATTTTGAAAAATTATTTAACAAAATAAAATAATTTTTTTAACACATCATGATAAAATTATCTTAGTATTCATTTTTTTACAATTCTCTAAAATTATTTAAATTCTAATTAATTAGGAATAATACTAATTTACATTATAAATGCATTTTAATTTAAAGAATTTTCAAATTATAATTAATTTTTTGAATTTTTTAAATATTAATTAGTTATTTTTTTATTAAATATAATATAATTTTGGTCTTTGAAATGAATTTATACATGCATTCACTAAAAAAACATTTTATACATAAAAGGACGATTTTCCAAAAAAAATTGTTTTTCGTTATGTTTTAGGATTTAATATCAAATTAAATTCTACAACTTTTATTTTTAAGAATTTCCATGTTATATTAAATATTTGTAATATTTATATCCAAATTCACTAAATTAAATCCTTTTAAATTTTTTGTCTGCATGAATAGCAACCTTAGTTATTTTTGTAACCATAGTAAAGGGTAAATCAGGTTATTAAGTGTCAATATAATATGATTTGGACTATAAAATTAATCTAAAACCTGACAAAATTTTATTTTATTATTAATTTTAGTCTATAATCATTTAAGTTTTGAATTTATGCCTATTTTTCAAGTTTTATATGATTATGACCTTTATATTATTTTATTTAGAAAAACATTAAAGATGTTACACTATTGTTTTTTTATAAGAATAAAATTATTAATATGTTTTTTTCTAGAATAAATGATTTACTATAAATAGTTTTTTAAAATATAAAATCAATATATTAATTATGTAAATTTATTTTTAATTTTTAGGGATGAATATATTACATTAAATTATTGCACAACGCGGATGGAGTAATTATTCTATTTTTAAAAATATAAAAATACTATAATTTTAGATATTTTAGGATATTATAGAATTATATTGTTGGCCATGATATTATATGGATATAATAATTTATTTTTTTTAATTTTTCTAATATTCATGACGATTTTAATGTCAAATTATTGAATATTAACAAATTTTGATAATAGTTATATTTTAAGGGATTAATTTTTTATTAAAGTATTTAAAAAAGTTAAATAAATAAATAAATCCGAAGAGGATAATATATGTTCCAAAATTTCATCCCCTTTTCATTTTTTATCCATTTCGAAGAATTTGGATCTATAATAGTGTAAATATATTTTAATATTTTGAGAAATTTTGAAAATTCCCCTCAGCTCAATTACAAAAGGGCACCCCATCCTTTACATATGTACAAAACATTGAGCATTCTAGATCACCCAAAATCATACTATTTAATATCTAAACATTTTTATTTATGTTATTATGGTTTTGCATCTTCCAAAATTCCTACTCTAGGCCCCTTAAGAGAAGTAATAAAGGATCTCCTTTGTAGAAGAGGTAATTGTCCTTACCGACTATTTCAAATTTCATTCACCTTTTACCCCATATTAATATGTTACACCCATCCTAAATCAATAATTCAAGTATAATCTATAAAATTTTACTTTATAATGATTATAATACAATAATATTACACCCTTTACACATCTTATGAAAAATGAAAGAACCACGCATGCGTACATATGACTTACCATCTCCATATAGCGGTGTATTTTTTCATCACCACATTACATGGATGGTTATAATGAGAGAATTAATTGATATATATGAATCTTAAGACATTATATTCATTCATTTGAAATTAATATATCATCTATTTCTCTATCCTTTAACCATTAATGTATTGGTACTGGTTCTCGTGCGTACGTACTACCTACCGTCTCCAGAAGGCGATGAAACTCATTTTCCATATCTGATATTAAATAATTATAAAAAAGTGTATTTAATCCTTAAATATTATACTTATATCAGTAATTAAATTATTTATATGACTAATCTATATCCCATGAACAGAAACCAAATCATGTGTAACGAAACATGCATGGAAAAATGAAGTAGTTAACACCCAAAATAATGATAATAATGAAATATTATTAACTAAGAGGTGGTAAGAAGTAATATTTGGATTTTATATAATGTAATAAATATTAACATGGTTATGGTATAAATTAAAAACATTATTTATACCATTATACAGGATTTCAAATCACTTTCAACTAAAGTAAAGCACAATGTAAGGGATTTGTCTGAACCTCCAAATTTCTATTAGGTTACGTTATATCTCCCTCTCTCTACCATAATATATCACATAATTCTTATTATATAATTATCCAATAATATATTTATATATTTTAAAAAATTGTATGAATCTCAATTCATATTATTTTTAAAGATAATTACATGTTTTAAAAGGTTCCCTTATCAATTCCTCTAGAAAAGCGAACCCGATTAAAGGGAACTTCTCTTTTTCTTAACGATTATCATGTACACATTATAAAATGATTTCAGCATAAAATAAATACTATAAATTCCCTAAAATACTCAGGAAAAACAATTTTAATTCATCTCTTGTTTTATGCCTACAATTATTCCATTATACTTTTCAATGACTCTTTATTATTTTCCATGAAACTGCACTTAAGTGGAACATTTCTAATGTTACCTAACCACTATTTTTCATGTTTTCAATTCAGTTAGACATCATTATTCATGATCAATTCTTATTTTTTACATGATTAATGTATATGGATTATTTAAATAAATTCTTTCATTGATACTATTGTTATACACACTATTTTTATTCCTTATGACATGATTACAATACTTATTTAATTCCTTGGATAACCCTTATGTTTATTTATTATGTTGGATTCTTCATGTGGCACAAATATGCTTGAACATGTTATGATGGGTGCACCCAGAAATCAATCCACTGCTCTGGGTAATTTTTTAGTCCCATAATATGTTATGTATGGGATTATGGAGTAAACCTAATCCATTGTGGGACTCCGACAACCATGTGAATTGGTAGTTATCCTTGACTTGTGTTGATGTAATGATATATTTTTCCACAACATTACTATATTTCCATGATCATTTGATTCTATATTCAATATTATATGTGTCTATATATTTTTTCACGTGTCATGACATTTTTGTTATAATTTTATTCCTTCAAACTCATGTTTTCTTATTCATTCCCATGTTTATTCCATTTTTGAGCTTTTTAGCTCATCTGTTTTTCTATGTATTCCCCATGTTATCCTATACCGTTGTAAGATCTCAAACGGAGTTAGGATCTCATTATAGAAATTAATATAAAGTATTATGTTAGAGTTTCATGTTTTCAAATTATGTACCTAGTGTTCAAATGTAACTACAAATTTTGATAATTAGTTTTTATTTCATGCGTAATTATGATTAAAATCATATAGTACTATGTGTAAAAGGATTGAGTCACTATAGGTTTGTATCATTGGACTGTCTAGAAATTTTTTTGGATTTTGGCAATAAAACTCAAGTAATAACCCTAGGGATAATTATATCACTAAGGATAAAATATATTGAAAGATAGGGAATAATTTTTTGGGTGATTCATGCTCCATTTTACCCAAGAGATGAAGGTAGAACGGTCCTTGTAGTCTAGCTTGGGTTGTCGAATGCTCAGAGACCTAAGAAGAAACCTATAGACAAGTACATTATATGGACTATTTTTGTATATTAAGTGGCCGTCATGGGTTGATTTTATATGGGTTTAAGTGAACTCTAAGAGACTAAAGCTAATTCAATTTTAAATAATGAGTTGATCCTAGGATATCGCTTGGGGTGGATTGGATGCATTCCTTTTTCAACTATTTCAATTTCTTAAATTTGAGATTCGTTCATTTCAGAAGATCAAACAAAATCATCACTCACTATTTTAATGCCTAAAAACCCTAGTAATAGTCACCTATACACTTTAATGATCAATATTTTGATCCCTCCAAGGTAAAGGTTCGTATTAACACTTGAAGTGTGTGGCCATAAAATTCAATAACAATAAAGAAGTTTTAAAATCATCAAATAAAAATATAATTTTAAATAAGTGGTTATAGATTAAGGTAGTGATAAATAACATCCAATACTGCCCATTTCTACTCCCTTGGATCAACCCATATGTAGGTTATCCCTCCATTGATCCTATGGTTTCAATGGAAGCCGAAAGTAGACTCATTAGGGATGAATTGGAGAAGATAAAAAAAGGCAATGAAATAACAATTCCTCCACTGTTTTGTGATAATATCACAAGGTTTGGTATGAACATGTTCACACCTTGAGTAAATTATTTCAAAGTGATAAGTATCATAATATAAAAAGAGGATATGAAGAACTTTATTAAATAATCTTAGGTAATTCAAGGACTTACAATTGATGGAATATGATTACAACAACAAATTGGGAGCATAAAATTGTAATTAACAAAAGCTCAATGATTCCCAAATCTCCCACCACCACTACCACAAATAGGAATTTTTTTATCCTTGGGTCGAGCCTCCAATAGTCCAAGTCTCCTAAACTAATTGTGTTAGGCCATAGGTGGGTGGAATGTAGAGGGAGAGTTGATTTTCTACCTTTGACCTGAAGTTGCATCCATCTTGCTTCCACCGAATAGAGGCGCTTAGAATACCTTCTAGATGGCCGAATTGGAGTGGGACATATAATAAAAAATGAATATCTTGATGTCCCCTATCTCTCTGTAACCGTTCCACCCAAATTTATATGTTTTTTTTCGAGATATGATTAAATCGATGGGCTAATTTTATGGGCCTCAGAATATGGCCCATAATTTTATCTCTAAAATGGGCCACCTTAATAACCAACATAGAGGATGGCTTAGCACTATATCTTGAAGAATTATTTATTCCTCTATATGTTTCCTAGCATCCAAAGAAATTTGGGATTCATTGGGCATGCATGTTGGGCCCCACATTGTCATCAGTGGGCTACTGTCAAATCTACATTCTCCAGAATTATTTGCATGAAATCCCATTTTGGTGGGCTTCCAATATTAATATTTCAACACTCCACAAGTATGAATTATTTACAATATAATTATAAACCGGAAAATTAAATATGAAAATAAAATCAAGATTATTGGGTACTTTAAATGATGTTAACAAATGTACCACATAATTGTGCATTTTATGAAGGATTTACAATCATAATGTAAAATAATGTTCAAAGTTTAAAATGCACTAAAATGGTGTTTACGAATAAAAAAGAACATGAATATTATATATATTAAAAATGAATATTAGACTCATTTAGTGGCTAATAACACCCCCAACTCAAGTTTTTCTAGTCCCGAGCAAAATATATCTCAACAATATAATATTCACATTTCCTTTTCCAAAAACATTTTAATACACAATAATCAAAAATAACTCTTATACTAAACAATAATGAAACCCATAAAAATATTTTAATACATGATAGTTTCATAAGAAGATCCCAATTCCAAGCCCATTCAATTGTTCAAATTCACCTCCATATTTCATCCAATATCAATTAGGAGTGATGATGTGTTGTGCATAACATTAGACATGGGAGTTCATCTTTATTCAAGAGGGAAATGATGGATCCTCTATGTCGAATAAAATTTCAATATTAATATGAGTATTCAAAAAAAAAATTGTATTTTTTTTTTGTTTTTTTTTTGCAATTTTTCCCATGGTAATTGAAATTGCACTAAAAAGAGTCAACCCATGTAGCAAGACTTTACCGATGACTCCTAGGCTCAAAGACCTTAGAGCACCAAGTGAAGAACACATACTTGAACATCAACTCGAGTTAACTCAGTCAAAAACAAATTCAAATTACCAAAAATAGAGATAAAATTACTAACTTTGGGCTAGACAACTATAGAGTCACGATCCCTAATATCTGAAAGCCATGCATTGATTCATTTCATTGCTCTACCCACAAATTTATTGTTTTCTTTATATTTTTTTATTGAATTCACATAATAAAACTAAAATGATCACCAAACCTATTATATTTATTTGGGGGACCCCATGAACTAAAACTAATACCCCACTATCCAAAGGACATGCGTTGTGATTCTATATTTTATTTGGATGAAAATGTAAATACTGAAATATCACAATAAGCAGCCACAATTTCCAAAATCTATGCTCATGAAATATACATTGATTAAAATTAGAATCAGGGAATGATAATTTATTTGATATTCAGTTTCTAATTTTACGATGTCTATTATCAAGTACAAGGTTAACGAAGTTTTTCCTTCCCTTAAGGTACATTTTTTTGCAAATTATTAATTTTTTTTGAAACAAAAGCATTTTTTTATTTTATCCCCTACAACATAAAATAACATTGTCTCTAGTGTTTAATGAAAAGAAAATTTAGAAGGGGTAGATAGATAAGGAGAGTTCTAAAAGAATATTTAAAATGAGGATCAGGGAATGAAGTCACATGGTGGTTGAAGTTTAAATTCTTTCTGCTCCCTTTTAATCCCATGATCTTGATGTCACACTGAGAATTACCTAGTGGAAAAAATAAAACAAAACAAAACAATTATATATATATATAATTATTTAACAATTAATGTAAAATATAAGTATATATATTAGTGTTAATCGTGCACCCCTGTCTCCCTTAGGTCCCCGGTTCGAGTCCCCGCAGCTTCACCGGTTGTGACGGGGTTTTCCCCATGACCTAAGATGTGGCCTTTTAATTTTATTATTATTATTACATTTTTTTAACATACAATCACATAAAAATAAAATGAACTAATGATACACTGTATTCTTCTTCAATTTTTGGTTAAGGTATTACTCAAGGATCACACCACATGACACGGATTAATATGGCGCTCCTATTTCATACCCATCCATACTCATAATAGTAGAACAAGTCAACAATCTGTTTTTTTAAATATCAAAATGATTCATTTAACGTATTTAAAATATCAAGATGATTAAAACAAAAAAATGATTGGAAGCTTGAAAACCGTGGGTTTCCTCCCATGCAACACTTTCTTTAATGTCGTTATCCCATCATGGATCCTAAATCTATCAATTTTTTCTTGGTTCATAGGTTGGCTCAGTTAAATCAACCACCTTTTCTTGTTTATTGAATGAATCAATGAATGGGTTTAACCTATGACCATTCACCTTGAAAATTTAACCACTTGTGGGATCATGAATCTATAATACCCCATGGGGGATCACATGATGAACTATAAAAGGACTTGACCATCTAGACCATAACTTTATGGGGTGTAAATGATGTTTTGAACTATACATAGCACGAATTTTCCAGGAACAAAATGTTTGACTTTTATATTCCTAGATTGCTAGGCTTGAACTATAGATTTATTAATCCTTGAAATTTCATAAGCATCCATCCTTAGTTCCTCTTGTTCATTGAGATCTACATTACTTTTTGTTCTGGCCAATGAGAGGTCATAATTTATTTTCTTAATTTCCTAAAAATCCTTATGCTCAATTTCAACAGGTAAATGGCCTGGTTTTCCATAAAACACCCTATATGATGACATTACTAGGATGGTTTTCTATGTTGTGCGATATTCCCAAAGATCATCCAAGAGCTTCTCAGACCAATCATTCCTAGAAGGATTGATAGTTTTTTTAAGAATATTATTAATATTTATATTTGCTAACTCATCTTGACAATTGGTTTGGGGATGGTATGAAGTGGAAAAATTATGAGAAATACCATACACAGTCATGTATAAATAGAGCTAATGGTTGCAGAAATGGGTTCCTCGATCACTGATTATAGCCCTAGGAATTTCGAATCGAGAAAATATGTGGTATTTTAAAAATCGGATCACAACATGATGATCATTTGACTTGGTGGGAATGTCTTAAACCCATTTTGAGATATAATTAACAGCTAAGAGGATGTAGAGGTATCCCATAGAGTTTGGGAAGGGACCCATGAAATCAATTACCCAGTAGGCAAATATTTCAATTACTAAGATGAGAGTGAGGTGGATTTTACTCCTTTTCCTGATTGAACATACCTGTTGACACTTACGATAGCTTTGAAAAAATGTGAAGGACTCCCTTAAGAGGTTGGGACAGAAGATACCACTCTGAAGATCCTTATCAGATGTTTTCTTAGAGGAAAAGTGACCTCCCCATTCCTCACTATGACAGAATTTAAGGATGGACTCTTGTTCAGATTATGGGACACACCTCTTAATGAATTGGTCAAGGAATCACCTTTAGAGGTATGAATCATTAAAAAAATAGTTCCTAACATCATTAAGAAATTTACATCGATCATGAGTCCCTATGAATTTTGGAATTACTCTTGTAACTTAGAAGTTGGCTATGTCAGCATACCAAGGGAAGTCACTCACAGAGTATAGGTGTTCATTAGGAAATGAATCATACATAGAAAGGTGATTTGAGTTGTCTTTGAATCCCATCCTAGAGAGGTGATCATCTAAAACATTTTTAACACCCTGTTTATCATTGATTGTGAGGTAAAATTCTTATAATAGAAAGAACCGACTAATTAGTCTAGCCTTGGCATCTTGTTTATGGAAAAGGTATTTTAGGGATGAATTGTCAGTGAAGATAATGATGGGTGATCCTAATAGATAGGACCTAAATTTATCTATGGAAAAAAAACTGCAAGAAGCTCTTTTTCAGTGGTGGTGTAGTTTATTTGGGCATCATTTAAGGATTTTCTTTCATAAGAAATGACATAAGGAGTCTTATTGCAACATTTTCCTAACAAACCTCTAACTATAGAGTTACTGGCATCACACATAAGTTAAAAAGGGAGGTTCAAATTTGTTGATTTCATAATGGGAGGATATGTGAGAGAGGATTTGAGTGTTGAGAATGATCCCTCACTGCTTTCTATCCAATCAAATGGAGCATCATTTACTATGAGAGCACAAAGGGGGAGAGAGATTGAACTAAAGTACTTGATGAATCTTCTGTAGAAACCATCTTGTCCTAAAAAAGACCTCACTTCCTTAACAGTTTTGGGTGATGGAAGGTGACGAATGATGTCAACCTTGGCTTTATCAACTTCAATACCCCTACTTGATACCAGGTGGACTAGAACTAGTCCCTCTTTAACCATGAAATGGCATTTTTCTCAGTTTTGGAACATATTATTTTCTTCAAATCTTGACAAGACTCTATCCACATTCCCCATACATCCCTCAAATGTATCCAAAAAGATATAGAAGTCATCCCCGAAGACCTCAAGAAAATACCCTTCAACGTCTGAGAATATTCCCATCATGCACCGCTGGAAGGTTCCAGGGGAATTTCATAACCCAAATGGCATGAGTTTGAAAGAAAATATGCTAAATGGACATGTGAATGTAATCTTACCTTGATCCTCTAGGGAGACATCAATCTGATTGTACCCTGAGTACCCATCTAATAAACAGTAGAAGGCATGAAATGCCACTCTCTTAAGGACTTGGTCAATGAATGGTAAGGGGAAATGGTCCTTCTTGGTGAATGAGTATAGCTTCCTATAGTCAATGCAGACCCTTCATCCACTACTCACCCTAGTTGTAAGAATCTCCCCATCCTTATTGGTTGTCACTATGATTCATGCCTTCTTGAGAACCACTTGGATTGGGCGGACCCACTCACTCTCTTCTATGGGATATATGATACCCTCTTTTAACAATTTTCGAATTTATTTTCTCAATAATTCCATGATATTAGGATTGATTCACTGTTGAGGATGATGAAATGTCTTTGAATCAAATTCTAGAACAATCCTATGAGTCCCATTAAGTGGGATAATCCCAGGAATATCATACAGGGTCCAACCGATGGCTTTCCTATGTTTCCTAAGGACATATAGAAGAATCCTGTGATGATTGGATTCAATAGAATAAGAAATGACTATAGGATTTGATTGATTGTCCCCTATGAATTCATACATGAGTGCAGCAGGAAGTTCCTTCAATTCACGATCAGGTTGGTTTAGAATTTCAGAAGAATATTGGGACATTGGATCAAGATCAATTTTGTTTCCTAGATTTTTAGATTGAATTTATTCCCCACATGTAGAAGGTTCAACTAATAGATTGGATTGATCAGATTTAGGGAATGATGTTGGAGTGGTCTCCATGAAAGTGGCTTCCTGAAAGGTTTCACTAATTGTTGAACCTAATAATTCATCATAAGAGAAATTTGAAAATTATTTAATCTAAGGAGATAAAATTTCTTCATGTGAACAATGGAAATCAATCTCATCTTGACTTAAACATCCATCAAATTATCTTTGTGGTTCAATGGATTAATTCTCAATGCTTCCTATAATTATTACTTTATGAATTTCCTCGTCATCCCCTTTTTGTGAGATTTCATTATAGATGTTCAAGTCTAGACTCATGTTTCCATAGGTGATGGTCATGTTCCCATTTCAAACACGTATAATAGAGTTGATTATTACAAGGAATGGATGGCCAATTATGATTGGGTTTTGTTCCTTAATTCCTAATTTTGGATGGTTGTCAAGGAAAATGAAGTCAGCAGGGTAGATGAAGTTTTCAACCTTTACCAAAACATCCTTTAAAATTCCATTTGGAACCCTAATGCTACGACCATCATGATGAAGTGTGACAGATGTGGGTTAGGGTTCTTCTTGGCCTAACTGGAAGAACATAACATATGGGATGAGATAGACACTAGCACCAAGGAAACACAAGGCCTTGACAACTTTGCTCTCTCCTAGTTCAGCATTGATTTAAGGGTATCCTATGTCTTTCAACTTAGTATGAATGGTACCTTGAATGGTGGTACTCACATTTATAGCCAAAAGGACTTTGATTATATGTGAAAAGTTTTTTTTTAAATTTGTAGAGGTCCTTAAGGTATATTGAGTATGTAGGAATGGATTGAATGGAATCGAGAATTGGAATGTTCAACTTTAATTGTGAGAATATTTCCCTCAATGTTTCATTCAATTCAGTCTTGGTTTTCACCCTCATGCATTGAAGAAATGGTGCAGGTTGGGGGGCTTTCTATTGAAGAGATTTTTCTTTGAAAATGTTATCATGTTTTTCAATTTGATCATTTGGATAATTTGAATTTTCATTCATGTTTGAATCTTCATATGGGTTTTGAATAAGTTTTACATGTTTCTCAATTGATTTCCCGCTTCTTAAAATAGTCACAACCTTTAGTTTTTCATGATTTGTTTTAGAGTAACATGACTCTACCCTTATATTTGAGGATTATAGCCTAAGTTGGCATGGGTTCCTTTCCTGTTTTCATGATTTGAAGTTCTTGTTTAAGGGAAGATAATTCTAAGTTCATTTTGTCCGTCTTTTTGCACAGTTGTTCTAGTAGGTTTTGTGAAATAGTTTGGGTTGGTGATTAAGAAGATTGGTTTATAACAGGGGGATATTTTAGAGGTGGGGTGGTTTGTTGAAAATGGACCAGTGGTTTTTGGTATTTGAAAAATTGAGATTGGAACTGGTTATGGGTTTGGTAGTTCTGATGGGGGTAAGGATTTTGTCCCTGTGGTTGGCTAGGTTGTTGGTTATCTTTATAGTGGAATCATCAGTGGTCATTATACCTTGGGTTAAAGGTATTTTGGTATTGAGGATTTTGAAAGTTCAAACCATTTACTTCCTCTAGGGGTCCTTCTAAAAATATCATCCTTGATGGATGGAATGGTTGGACAGTTGTCACTCTTATGGTCATGTTTGTCACAAATCATTCAAACAGGGTCTACAGTATGGATTTCATGGACTTTCCTAAGGTCTATCTCTTCAGCCTTCCTAGAGAGTGATGTGAGTTTATCCCTAAAACATTCTTCTTCTCTATTTGTAGGAATTATATTAGTTATTTGTGGATTTTCATAATAAGGTGAAGTTCCACATGTTTGGTTTCGTTTAGCAAGGATTTCTAGATACACATAAGCATCATTTGGGGCTTTATTATTAATGGTTCCATTACACATAATTTCAATGAATTGTTTGTTACCTGGGACCAACCCTTCATAAAAATATCTCACTTGTTTAGGTATAGAAAACCATGATGTGGAACTAGGTTTAGGGAGTCTTTGAGCCTCTCTCACGTTTCATAGAATGACTCTCCCTCTTTTTCAAAAAAGTTTTGGATTCTCTTTTTAAGTGAAATTATTTTGTGGTGGGGAAAGTATTTTTTGTTGAATTCTTTTTGTAATTGGCCCCAAGAGTTGATGAATTATGGTCACAAATTTTTATCCAATTTTTATATTGATCCTTTAAAGAAATATAAAATATCCTCGTCTTAGCTGATTCAAGTTGATGTGGGGGACACATGGTTTCTATAATTTCATTGAACTCCTTAACGTGAAGTTATGGAATCTCGAACTCCATTCCACGAAATTTGAGAAGGTGGTTTAGGAAATTTGGTTTAAAGATGAAATTGTTATCTACTAGGGAATTGTGTCAATGCGTGAGGGGGCATTGGTCCAGGAAGGCCTGAGGTAGTCATTCGTGGTTAGATCGATTGCATTCTCCAAGTTTGGTGCTGCCTCATTTGGATTTCCATTTTGGTTCCCACTCGGGTTTATGAGTTGGTTTCTTTGAAGAACATCATTTGAAATTGGAACAATGTTTGACTTGAGGGTATTAAGAAGATTATGATATAATGGAAATAGTTCCCTTGGTGTACTTGACTCCCCAACCCCACGACTATCCACCTTAACTAGACGGTTTTGTTGATCATGGGTTTAGGCGGACATGCGCCAAAAAAAACAAGAAAGGGAAAGTAAAAGAGAATTTGGATGAGAAAAGAAGAAATGGGTGAGAATAGAATGGGTTTTTAGATGACTTAATCTGGTCCCCGAAAATGGTTCCATAATTTAATTCACACTCAAATTTACCCAAGAGAAGATGGTTGAATGGTCCTTGTAGTCTATCTAGGGTTGTCGAATCCTCAGAGACCTATAAAGAATCTTATAGACCCGTACATTATATGAACTATTTTTGGATATGAAGTGGACAACGTGGGCTGATTTTATATTTTTTTAAGTGAACTCTATGAGACTGATTTTAATTCAATTTTAATGTACGAGTTGATCCTAGGTTATCACTTGGTGTGGATTGGATGCATTCATTTTTCAACTATTTCAATTTCTTATATTTCAGCTGAGTTCATTTTAGAAGATCAAAAAAAATCATCACTCATTGGTTTAATTCCTACACACCCTAATACTAATCTCCTATAAACTTGACAGATTAATGTTTTGATCACTCTAAGGTAAAGGTTCGTATTAGAACTTGAAGTGTGTGGCCATAAAAATCAATATGGATAATGAAGTTTTAAAGTCGTCAAATAAAATTATAATTTTAAAGAAATGATTAGAGATTAAGGTAGTGATAAATAAAGTCCAATACAGCTTCTTTCTACTCCCTTGGATCAACCCATAAGTGGGTAATCCATCCATTGATCCTATGGTTTCAATGGAAGCAGAAAGTAAACTCGTGAGGGAGGAATTGGAGAAGTAAAAAAAGACAATGAAATGACAATCAATTCACTGTTTTGTGATAATCTCACAAGTTTTGGTATGAACAAGTTCTCACCTTGAGGAAATGGTATCAATGTGATAATAATAAGAATAGAAAAACAGAAGATGAAGAACTTTTATAAACAATATAAGGTAATTCAAGGGCTTACAATTGAAGGAATGCGATTACAACATCAAATTGGTTGCATAACATTAAAATGAAACAAATCTCATTGATTCCAAAATAATCCACCACCACTACCTTAAATAGGAAATTTAAAGCCCTGGGTCAAGAATCCAATAGTCCAAGTATCCTTAATCCATTTTGGTTGGCCATAGGTGGGTGGAAAGAGAGGGAGAGTTGATTTTCCCCCCTTGACCCGAAGTTGCAGCTAGCTTGCATCCACCGAAAAGAGGCGTCTGGAATACCTTATAGATGGAAAAATTAGAGTAGGACATAGCAGATAAAAATTAAGCTCATGATGTCCCCTATCCATCTGTAAATTTTCCACCCAAAAGAAAACGTTGTTTTCGAGATATGATTAAATTTATGGGCTGATTTTATGGGTCTTAGAATCTGGACCATAATTTTATCTCCAAATTGGGCCACCTTAATAATCACAATGGAAGCCGAATTAGCACTGGATCATGCATAATTATTTGTTCTTATATATGTTTTCTTGAATCCTACGAATTTTTGGCATCATTGGTCATGTATTTTGGGCCCCACATTCCCATCTGTGGGCTGGTGTCTAATCTGCCTTCTCCAGAATTGTTTGCATGAAATCCTATTTTGGTGGTCTTCCAATGTTAATATTTCAACAATCCACAAGTATGAATTTTTCTCAATATATTTATAAACATGAAAATTAAATATGAAAATAAAATCCGGATCATTGGGTACATTAAATGATATTAAGAAATTGACCACATAATAGTGCATTTTAAGAAGGAATTACAATCATGATGTGAAATGATGTTCATAGTGTAAAATGCACTAAAATGGTGTTTATGAATAATAAATCCCATGAATGTTATATATAGTAACAATTAATATTAGCCTCATTTAGTGTCTAATCATTATGATATACCTTTAATTAAGAATTTATTCTTTATGATATCACAGTTTCTTTTTTATATGATCTTATCATAGTATTTAATCGCCCTAATATTATTTTTCTTTTCTATTTAAGGGCGTACAATAATATAACCTATTCCAATAACGAATGTTATATGTATTATGATTATTTCTTTATTAGATTCCAAACATGATTGGAATGGCAGTTCATAACATCAAGAAAGTACTGGATCAACTAGATCATGTTATGAATAATAACCTGAATAATGTGTACTTCCATCCATCTTTGAAAAAATTGAATTTCGCGGCTGAATCATTTATGTGAAAAAGTGCTTTTATATTTAGTCTATATTTTTATCCCATCAATATGGAACAATTTATTACCTCCATGGATAAGATATTATAACCCCTCCTGGGATTAGTAAAAGGGAAATTCTTATTGGTGGTCAATCATTTTGATGGGGAGTCTGATAAGTTGTGTACACTGATTAAGAACACAAATTATGAAAAGGAAATTTATTCCATGGATTGGAAAGGATTCATGAAAATATAATTCAATAAATTTTTTACCCTGACTATCTATCTTATGATAGAGTGGGAGTTCTTTGGACTGAAACAAAAGTAAGATGATTCTATCAGAGCATATGCGGAAAAAAATAAAAGTATTAGACAATATTCCTTAATCTTTTTCATGAACAAAAAAATAATTTTGGATCTATTATTTAGTTTACTAAAGCTATGTTTATTTAAATAATTTTCAATTCCAGACATTGATAGCTATGAGTGGATTTTTTTGTACCCTCAAAGATGAGATAGAGATTGCAAACTGTCAATGGTCTTTTGGGATCTATGATAAAAAGTGGAATATTGGGATTAATATGGGAAGATATATAGATAAATACCATAGAGAAAATAAAACCCAATATCCCACATGTCAAAAGTGCAGGAAGAATCATCCAAGGAAATATCTAAAGGGAACTATGAGATGCTTCAAAATAACCTCCATGGAATCCAATAAAAGAAGTTTCTATCAAAACTTCTATGGTGGATATCAATAATGATGCGGTGTTATGTACATTGCCTCTTCATTGAAGAGTATAAAATGATTTTTTTATTTTGGTTCTACACATTATTTCATATCATTCATGTTTAGTAGAACTATTCAAACAACACCTAAAAATATGGATGTTCAATTATCTGTGATAGAAAATGAGGAAATTATTCCATCAAAAGTATATAACTCATCCTTGTTCAATAGTTATTAAATGAACCTACCTAAAATTATCATCATAATTACTTTCAGGGACTAAGATGATATATTGTGCCTGGATTTGATATCTTGGTATAAATACAACATCAACTGTTGAGAGAGAAAGATTAATCTACCCATCCCAATTCATCCTCTAGTTTTTACAATTATAAGGAGGAGGATAAATCTTATTCATAATAATCAACTCTGGTGTGGATATTGTTTCCATATAATCAAGAATTTTTATCTCAAATTATTGAGGGAATAGATCAGATTGTGATTGATGGAGTGCTCATTGTGAGGGAATACACTGATGTGTTACTTGAATAATTTATTGGTCTTTCGTAAGACTAAGTGGTTTAATTATGAATTGAACATATACCAAGATCTATGACCATATAAAAGGATAAATATAGGATGGTCACCATTAAGTTGGAAAAATTGATGAGGTAGTTATAAGAGAATCTGGAAAGGGGTTTCATTTTTCTGAGTGCTTCCCTATGGGGTGCACTAGTACTCTTCATCAAGAAAAAGGATATATCAATAAACCATGGAATTGATTATAATGTGCTCAAAAAAATTACAATAAACAAGAATTATCCCCTTATATAGATAGAATATTAGTTTGATTAAATTTTGGTGTATAATTATTTATCTAAGGTTTACCATCGGTGAGAATATCACCAATTAAAGGGGAAGAAGGAATACCTTCTCTAAAATTCCTTTCGAATAATGGATACAAACTATGAATTTATATTGATTCCATTAGGAATCACTAATGATCCATAAATTTCCATGGATTTAATTAATAGAGTCATTTGATATTACGTTGAGAAATTTGTCATAGTCTTCATAGATATATTCATATATAATCTTAGAACAAGGAGGAGCATCAAGTGAATTTGAATATTTTGATAAAGACTTTGTGAAGGGAGAAAAAATATCAAAAATATTGTTAATGTGATTTTTGGATGGAGTTATTATCATTCTTGGGGATTTGTATCTCCAAAAAATGGATATCTGTGGACCCTTATATTAAAATGGAAATTGAGAAGTGGCCCATACTAGCATATGTGATAGTGAACCATAGTTTCATTGGTCTAGATGGGTATTACAGAATATGTTTTCATAAAATCTAGTAATTTTCACACCCACTAACTAAGATGACTCAGAAGGGTCTAATTTTTTTGGACCATAGAATGTGAACACTAATTAAAAGTGAATAAAATAGGGTCATAACTACACCACTTCATAAAATATAGAAAAAGTTTGGGTTGTTTGGGGTATATAGTGATGCATTGAATAAGGAATTTGGATGTTTTATGATTCCAATTTGATAAAGTAATAATATACCCCTCAAATAAACTGAAATTTAATGAGGAAAAGTATTCAAAATATGTTCTAGAGTTTCCAGCTATGATATTCACACTGATAATCTGGGTGAATTATCACTTTTGGGAGATGTCTGAAATATATACTGATCACAAGACCCTAAAATATATATTCACAATGAATGAGATTAATATGTGACAGGGAAGAAGGTTAGAGATCATCAAGGATTATGATTTATAAATCCATTAATAACCTCATAAATCAAATAATATGGAATATTATATAGGTATAAAGGATCCTAAAACTTTATAAATGGTAATAATTTTGAGATATCCTATATTAGTTTAATTAAAAAGGATGGACATGGGAGTCATAAGGGAAGGAAAATCAACATTCCTTCTTAATGGATTTCTCAAATATTCCTTATAGAAAATATAAATGAAAATAAAAGTAATTATTTGGAAATTAACATGAATGTGGAATATATCATAAATTTAAAATCCTTAGAGATTAGAATTTATGTGGATGGATTTTTATGAATGTGGGTACAATTAATTATACAATCAAATCCTAAGATAAAGAGGGTTTATTTGAATGCTTCAAATAGCTTGACCTTATCAATCTACTTAGGGGGAACAAAGATGTCTTGAGATCTATGAGAGAACTCTTGGCACGAAAAAATGAAGAATGAGATCATTGAATATACATCAATGTTCCTAGTATGTCATAAATTTAAGGATGAAATAATAATTATAATCGGATGATGCAACCATTTAAAATACCTACATGGAAATGGTAAAACATAACCATGTACTTTTTCATAGGACTTATGATGGAATTTAAAGTAAATAATGAAATATGGTTTGTTTTTAGATCATAATATAATGAAATATTACCTTATTTCAATTTCGTAGGACTCACTAATCAGATAACATACACTGATATACATCAAAGAAGTTATGAGGCTACCCAGAGTACCATTATCAATTTAATTTTATTGGGATCTGAGATTTACTTCTATGTTCTGAAAAATTATTCAACATACTATATAAAATGAGTTGAAATTCAGTATTATTTATCACCATCCTGATTCTTCCCAGTTTATACAGACCATTCAGAAACATGAATACATGTTGAGAGCACTCTCAAGGGACTTTAAGGGAGGATGGGATCAGCATCTTCCCTTATTTGATTTGTCTTACAATAATATATTCCATTAAAGATTCCTAATCCCTCCATATAAATTCAATTATTTGAAGATATGTAGAACACCTACATTTTCGGTTGAATTTGGTGAATTTTAGCTGGTGGGACCAGAAATTGTCAAGGAAAGGGTAACAACGTTGAATAATATTCAGCAGCACATTAGGGCTTCCAACAGTCGATATAATAGATATACATACTATCATCGATGGGGCGTAGTGTTATAGGTTGTAGATAAGGTATTCCTCCTAATATCTCCCTAAAAGAGTGTCATTAGATTTTGGAATAGGGAAATTTATACCCTAGGTACATCCTCCCCTTTGAGATTCTTGATCACATCGGTGCTATGGAATATCGACTAGCACTTCCACCATCCATGACTCATGTGCATGATGTATTCCATGAATCACTCCTAACAAAGTAAGTAACAGATACCCCATATGTACTAAATTCAAATGGTGAATAGATATAGAATTCTGTCTCTTATGGGAGCATCCTGTAAAGATATTTGGCAGTACAGATATTGTTCTATGAAACAATACCACCCTCCTACTTAAAGTACTACTGAGTAACCACAAATATGAAGAGGAGACACGGTAATCAGAGGAAGAGATGAAGGATAATTACCTTCCCAAGTTTTCACCATAGTGTGTAAAATAAAATTATGAGGGAGAAATTTCAAAATTGGGGAAAATGTAACACCAAAATATTTTTATGAAATATGATTATTTCATTGGTAGCTTTTGTTTTACTCGATAATGAGTCTAAACGAACTCTGATATACTACTAAAATACTATTATTTTAATAAGACGATTTTAACCTAGCCATTCAATTAGTGCATATGAATAGTAATAAAAATAATATAAAATATTTTTTTATTAATTATTAGGAAAAAAACTCTTAATATTAAATAAATTCTTTTTTATTCTTCAAAAATATGTTTTCTTTAAAAATTTATTTTATTTCATTCTTTGAAAGAATAAATATAAATAATTTTTATTCTTTAAGAACATTTATTTGAAAAAATAAACTTCATTTTTTAATTAATCATGTTAATATTATCTTAGGATGAATTTTTAGAGAATTTTCTAAAATGTTTAAAATTATAATGAATAGTGTGAATAATTATTTACATTGAAAATCATATTTAATTTTAATTAATATAGAAATTATAATTCTATTTTCAATTATTTTTAAACATTAATTTGTTAATTATTATTACAAATAATATAATATTGGTCTTTAAAATTAAATTTGTGGGTGAATTTATTATACAAACAATTTATACATAAAATGGAAATTTTTTGAAAAATTATTTTTCATTGTGTTTTTACGGTTTAACATTAAATTGAATTATGAAACTTTTCAATTTATAATTTTTAAAATGGGTTTCAAATTTTTAATAAGTATGTCCAAATTTTGAAAATATAATGCTTTTATTTTTTTCAATATGAATAGTAAAAATAGAAGTATTTGTTACCACGGTAATGGGTAATCATGTAATTTAGTGTCAAACTAATTTGATAATGATAATAAAATTACTCCAAACTAGGACATGATTTTTTAAAAAATTTAATTTTAGAACGTAATCATCTAATTCACAAATTTAGGACTATTTTAGGCCACATGGATAATATTTTAACCAATATTGTATTTTATTTAAAGAAAAGTCAAAGATGTCACACTATTGTTTTTAATTTGTGTAACAAATTCAATATGTCGTAATGGAGAATATAAGTTAGATTTTAATTATAAATTTGAAATATAAAATTCTAATCTTCATCATGGTAATTTATTGATTATTTTTAGGTAATAAATAATTACTTTAAATTCTCTCCCAATACTGATGTAGTTACTATTCAATTAGTAAAAAGATAAATAAATGATTATAAAAATAATTGAGATAATATAATTTATATATGTAATGTGATACTGGAAATCTATTGATTAATATGAAATTTTTGGATTTATTAATGTATTTTTTTCAAATATAACATATTTTCATAGTGATTTTAATGTCAAGGTAATGAATATTATAAAATTTGAAAACAATGACATTTTATGAGATTAATATTTTATTACAATATTTAAAAATCATAAATATAATAAATTAGGAAATTGGGGATATTATAATATTGGAAATTTTATTCTCATTTCATTTACAAAAAAATGGAATCATTTGGATTTAGAATAGTCTTTTTATATTTTAATATTTTGGAAAATTTCAAAAGTTCCCCTCACCAAAATTATAGAAGGGAACCAATTCCTTCAATTAATTATACAAAATTGATCCATATAGATCATCCAACCTCTAAAAATTTCTCTTATCAACATCATTATTTATGTAATTTTCCCTCTTCCAAAATACCTACCCTGGTTCTCTTAAGAGAAGATATAAAGGATCCCCTTCATTAATGAAGTAATCGTCTTTACCGACTCTTTCAAATTTATTTATTGTTGTACCTCCCCTAAATATTTTATAACCATAATAAAATACAAACTATAATTTATTATATATATAAATATATTGAGATTTTATTATGTTCATGAGACAAACATATTCCACCTTCTATTAGTGCTATGAATAATAAAAGCAATGTATGTGCATACGTGCATCTTACATCTCCACTATGTAATTCATTTTAATGAGCACTATTATTATATGGTTATAATTATTGAAATAATAGATTTCAATTAAAATTAATACATTATATAGATTCTTTAAAATTAATAAATCATATATTTCCCTACCCATTCACTATTAACGTAATGATACTTTCGCTCGTGCGTATGTATGACCGACCATCACCATGAAGCATTGCGACTCATTTTCTATTTCCAAAATTCATTAATGGATATAAAAAAGAATTAAAACATTAAATATTATACCTTTAGTATTAATAAAAATCTATTGGTTAATAAAATATATCCTATGAACATAAACTAGATCTTATGTGACAAAACACACATGAACAAAATGAAGTAGATAACTGCCGAAACAGTGATAATATATAAATATTATTAAAATATGGGTTAAAAGAGGATATATAAGTATTATATGTGATATAATAAATATTAACATGGTTCTATAATACATTAAAAAAATTCTTTAAACCATTATAAAGGAGTCAATATAATTATCAAGGAAGGCATAATCTAAGGGATCTGTCGGAACGTGAACATTTACTTTGTGTTTCGCTTTCCCTATCCCTTCATCAATTTATATATTCAATTTTATTATATAATTATCCTATATTATATTTTTATATACTAAATATATGCACTTATAACAATTAATATATCTTTTATGGGTAATATAATTCTTTAAAATGTTTCATACTTAATTCCTCTCTATAAGAAAACATGATTAATGGTAAATTCTCTTTTTATTAAAAAATTTCATTTACAGTAAATAAATTGATTTATTCCTATAATATTTTTATAAAATAAATCATTTTTTTAAAAAATAAATCTATTAATTCAATTTTTTAGTTTTAATAAAACAATTATTCATTTACACTTTTTAAAGAATCATTATTTTTTCTATAAAACCACACTTGAGTGGCACATTTCTAATTTTACCTAACCAATATTTTTGATGCTTTAAATTTATTTTGACATAATTATTATTTAACCAGTAATATATTACATTTATTAATGAACAAGTATTATTTAAATCCCTACTTTCATATATACCATTATTATACTCCCTTTGGCTATTTCTTATAACATCATTAGGATACCCATTTAATTCCCTGGGTAACCGGTATGTTTATTCATTATGTTTGATTCTTTATGTGTCACCCATATTCATGAACATATTATGATGTATTCTCCCATATATCACTGAAATTCAAGGGGTAAAGTTTCAGTCTCATGAGATGTTATAAATGGGATTAGGGAGTAAACATAATCAATTATGGGACTCTATCCACCATGTGATATAATCAAAGAAGTTATCCTTGAGTCTTGTTTAATTCATAATATATGTTTCTTCCACATCGCTAAATTTACATGATGATATGATTATATATTATATATTTTTATTAATGATCCATTCTTTATATGTAATAATGTTACGCCTTATTACTCATCTGTTCTGCTTGATTACCATATATATTACCTTACTATGATTTTTAGCTCATTTTCTATGATTCCCCCATGTTATACTATTAATTATTATGAGATCAATTAGAGTTAGGGTCTATTATGAAGATTAATAAAAAATATTTTTTATTCATGTTTCATATTTTCTAATTATTTACCTAGTCTTCCAAAGGAACAAAACATTTTGATCCTTTGTTTATATGTCAAGAATAATTATGATTAAAATCATCTAATACTGTATATTAAAGGATTGGGTCATTATATTGATTTGGTTTATTGATAAAAAACACTCATAGTAATCATTATAGTTTTCCATTTTGGAAGGACTCTTTTCTTAAAAAAAATTTAAATCTAAATTTTAATAAATAACTAATAGATAATTTATATATAATCAAAATTTACAATATTAATAAAAAAATTAAATTAAATAATTAAGAATAAATTTTTATTTAAAATTAATTATACTAAACTCCCCATTAATAAATTCAAAACATTTATTGGGAAGTCGTTTAGTGACAATACTCGTAAGTTGGTATTCAATATTCAAATATTCCAAGTATATATCCTTATATAGAACATGATATCTTAGAAAGTGATGAATTATATCAATATTATTATTTATTGAGTGAAATAAATTAATTTTTGAAACATTAATAGCATTATTATTATCACATAAAAGAGGGATATTATTGAAGTTGTGTCCAAAGTCCAATAGGGTGTGTTTTATCCACAACACTTATGCACAACATCTTCAGAAGATATATATTATACCAAAACACTTGAAAAATAAATTTAATGTTGTTTATTAATTGATCAAGAAACTAAGGACTTCCATAAAAAGATATATGTTCCAAAATTACTATTTTTATCTAAACCAAATCCTCCAAAATCATAATTTTAATTCGATGTTAAATTAAAATATGATTTTTTAGGGAAATGTAACAATTGAAAAACATATCCTTTGAATTGCCTAAAAATTATTTTATTAGAAGTAATATGGGATTATTTTTTATGTTTTTAAAATATTATAAATATATTGGAATAAAAAATATTTTATGGTATACTAGAAGTATGGTATCGGAAACTACTAATCATAAATCTGTTTAGAATGTTGTCAATTCATCTTCGAGCTTCATCCAAATCATGTTTTTTATTAGTAAAAATGGGAGTTATATAAATTATAATTTTTCTAGTAAAAAATTGTAAAATAAATAAAATTATATTTACTTTTATTTTAAACAGTAAAATAATCTATTTGATAGATTTTAAAGAAAAAAAGGAAAAAAATTCTCCCATAATACTCCTTTAAAACTTATTTTTCCTAAGACATGAAAAATCATTAAATATATTTTTATTAGATGAACAAAAAATAATATCATCTAAATAAATTATTATTAGAAAAATATAAAAAGAAAAATAGTTCTCTTAAAGAGAGTAGGATCTTCTTTTCCTATAGAAAATCCATTTCTAGTAAAATTAATCTCAATATTTCATACCAAGATTTTGGTTATTGTTTATGGTCATAAATAGTTTTAGTAAGATTGAAAACCAAATTTATTAGATGAGGATTTTCAAAAACTATTGGTTATTCAATATAAACATCCTACATTAAATATCCATTTAAAAAAGCATATTTTATATTAATGTGATATAATTTAAAAATAATATATTGTGCATAGGCTAGAAAGAATCTCACATATTCTAATCTAGAAAAAAATTCATAGTTTTCATTATAATATATCCATTATTCCTAATTATATTCTTAAGGTTTTATTATATTTTTATTTGTTGTAATTATTCCTTGGACATATTGATTATTTAATAACCCCCCACCCCATTTGTTTTCTATTAATAGATGATTAGATTGCATATCAACCAATTCCCAAAATGTACTTCTTCTAAATTGGATAGACGCTTCCCATATAAATATTATCGATAGTCTATATTCAAATTGAACCTCTATTATATTATGTTTTAATTAAGATAAGGGTGTATAGAAAACATCTAAATTTCCAACATTACTTCTTGTCCTAACTCATGTATCTTGATTTCTTATTATAGTTACCAAAGGATGATCCCTTATGGTTAACGATTCTGTAAGCATGAAACTATCAGCTTCATCAGTTTCATGTTATTTTAGGATAGATATAATTTCATCAAATTATTTTTTTTCAGAACCATCTTTATGAAATTCAAGTTTCATAATGTCTAAGTAATTAGTGACTTTATCTTTTTGATTTCTATTGTTATCTAAGGGGTAACCTTCACCAAGCTTCATATGAATATATTATTCAAGTATATTAGGATTTTTATTATATACTCCATTAACATTAGATGTATCATAATATTATAGAAATATTCATTCATAATATTTTGGAACAAATTTACCAATATTTTCATTATTATTCAACATATATACCTTGCTTCAAAACACATTAAAGTATCTAACTTCAGGTTTTTTATTTCATACTTCGTAGGGTACCTTTTTATGAAAAAGACTTATTAAAATGAAATTCATGATTAAAGACCCCATGTTAATAGATTATGCCCAAAAATATGTAGGAAGAACATATTCATTCAACAGAGTTCATTCAATTTCATGAATATTTCAACTTATTATTTTTAAAATTCTATTTTCCAGTTGTTCATGGACCAGAGAAGGTGTTTTCAATAACTAGTTCAGAGAAAAAGTAATAAAATTATTGATTCATAAATTCCCTACAATGATAACCTTCAATGAAATTATTTTTAAATCATTTTCATTTATAAAAATTAAGAAATTATTACAAAAAACATTTAATAATTCGATTTTATGTTTTATAAAATAATCCCAATTAGATATGAAAAAAATAATGAACAAAAACAAAAAAATAAGATCTATTAGGTATGATTTCTGTTCATGAATGGCAAAAAAAATCCAAGTTGATAAGTTCTAGTTGTTTTTATATATTATCATTATTATTTGATTTGATGTATTACTTCTGTTTTTGGCCTATTTGGCATGCATCAAAAAATAATTATATATATAATTTAAGACTAGGAATCTAAAACACTAAATTTTTTATTGAATATTAATATTAATAACTACATTTTACTTTCCAAGTCTCATAAACAAAATTGTGGATTTATTTATTTTAGTAGTTAAACAATTCAACTTTTGTTCACATAATAAATTATGATCCAATGAATAAAAATTTTCAGTTCTCAGTTCCCTAAATATAATCAATTTATCTATAAAAAATAGAAGGAATAATAAGAGAAATAAATATTAATTCCATCATTATATAGTTGATAAATATATATCATATTTTTCTTCAACCCTTGAACATATAGTAGTTTTTTTATAAAATAGATTGTTGGATTCCCAATAGATCCAACTCTAACTATTTATTTTTTTTGCATTATCACTAATGGTAAAAAATAATCAATCTAATTTTTATAATGTATGAATATTGGATGTGTATCCAATAATGTTTCCTGAGATGCCAATATCTGTATACCATATTGAATCTTTATTCCTATGATATTTTTTCCAAAAAATATTTAAAAAATGATTGTTTTAGTACCCTATTTTTCTTAGGTCCAAATGTGATAGTAAGAAATAATCTGGGAAAATAGATACACCTAATTTTTCTAATGTTAATAGAACATTATTTAGTCATGATTCTTGAAACAAAATTATTATTCATTCCCCTGATGTAGGGATATATTAAACAAAAATTATTATAATAACTACCTTAAATTCCATAATAAAAATATGTCATATTCACATAACTATGTATTGAAAAATTTCTATATTAAATTGATTTATCTCCATTTCTTACTATTCCATATTTCAATTTTTTACCAAAACTTTTACTAAGAATATTATTTATAGATTATTCCCCATATTTAATAATCTCTAAGTAGTTTTGAATGACTCTACTTCATCTTGAAATTATTTTATTTTGGTTTCAAGAATAGTAGAGTTTTGATGTAGATTTTTTAAACATTTCTTATAATTATAAGTGTTTTTTTAAATGGAATATTTATCATTTAAAATATCATTATGAATAATATTTCTTGATTTATCATTTTCAGAAATGATTCATAATTTTCTTCAATAATTAAATTTAAGAATCTAATTTCCATTATAAAAAATTTCTAAATCTAATGTTGTAGAATATTAATATTGAAAATATTCTTCTTCTTTAATTATGAAGAACTTATTTTACTTTAGATTAGTTTGAGTTTTTATAAATAAAAAATTTAAGTAATTCTTCAGTCCTCAGAGACCCTCCATGAATCCTTCATATAATTTTAATCTTAGTGATCATACTCAGTACACAGATGATACATGCTTTATTTATTTTCTATTTTTTGATTCCCTTATTCTACTTGTAGATATCCAAGACAAATATATCCAATTCACTAGAATTCATAGAATCATATTTAATTAACTCCTTGACAATATTTCTTCATACAATTATAATACTTCCTAAATCCTTTCTTATTATTAAATAATTTACTGAATCTTATGGCTATATGAGCTAGTTACTTTCACGGATCCCAATATTTTGAATCATTTGTTATTTTTTTCCACTTTTCAATATTTTTCAATTTTCGAGTGGAAACATTAATTAGTGTATTCCCCACTTTTATCATTCCATGATATTCATATTCCACATGAATTTATAACTCATACATCATTCGTGTTCCGAACCGTTATTTCATTGTTAGATGTGAGACTATAATTGATTGTCTGATTTTATTTGATATCCATTTCCATTTAGAGTGTAAGCCTCTAAGAATATTTAAATCATTATATTTTTTCCTAATTGGATCCCCCATCTGAGAAACACCATTGTATATTTCAATCAATCTTCCATTAATCTATTTATGCATTCACCATCATACGTTCTAAAAGTATCAAATTTTAACTTTTTAGTGTTTTACCTTAATTTCCTATAATTCGTTGTTCATTCAAAAGAAACAGAAATAGATTTCCATATCTCATAGGCATTATTAAATTGAGATAAATGATTAAATTCATCTGGGTGAATTTCATATATAATATAATTCATAACTACTAAATTTAAATCGTACATAAATTCACTAGTAGTGTAACAATTCTCTATTTGTTTAGTGATTTTAGAAGATTTCAATATCATCATGTAAATATATTTGATCTTTCCATCATCTTTAATTATCTATAATATAATAAGGTCCACGAATCATCAAAATTCCTTATTTTAGTTCCTTCATCAACATATTTCTACATATGGACCTTTTACATGATAATCCTATAGTTTATCATACTTCTTCAAAAATAACCCCAACAATAAAAATTAGTAGGTAAAAATAATATGACGATACAAAATAGGTGGGGGTGAATTGTGTTATTTTATAAATATTGACATATTCAAAATTTCATACATCTTCAAATAATATGAAATTATATTGTGTTCTCTTATATAATCAATGTTAACTAGTAGAAAATAAAGAATAACACAATATATTTTGGAGTGGTTCAAGGAACAAAGATACCATAGTCTACTCCACCCATTATCTCTCTATGGGCTTAGTGATTTTAAGTAAATATTCCTCTAATCATAAGTCCTAAACAACTTAGTGTAGGAAGCTAAAACCTTTACAAAAAAAAATTTCATAGGGTCTTCTATTTCTTTTATAGGGAACTAAAATATCCATAGCTTATAATGTGGATCTGACACTCCACCAACAACATAGTATGAGCAGATGATACTATATAAAATCAAGATTAATAGATTTTATTAAGAAATATATTTATCTCAAATTTTTTGAAGAAACTCACATATTACAGGTGTTCTATATTAAATAAAAGAGTCTTTAGGAATGAATATATTTGAAGAGATCCAAGAAGAAAATGACCTTTAAGAAAAATTGAAATAAAAAAATTAAAAAATCAACTATAGAATAATATCACGGTGACACAAGACCATAACATGTATTTCTCCAAAGAATATTTCATGAAAATATCAGATATATTTGTTCTTTTTCAAAAAAATCTGTCAATTTTTTTGAATGATATAACTCTTAGTATTTAACAATTAAAAATTGATTTTATTTTAGAAAAACATATGTAAAAATAATTAATAAAAAAAATTGAATGTATTTTAATTTGAAATGATCAATGAGAATCATAAATTAACTTGTAAATTATACCAATTTGGGATATTGAGCATGACCCTTTGAATCAGTCTTTATCCGTCTTTTAAGAGATACTTAATTCTATATAGTCTATTATAGAAATCCTATAAAATATCTTAAATTTAAACTCCATTATTGACTAACTCAAACATAGGGCCAAATTTTAATGTATGGTTTATAATTTTTGGTTTACATAAAAATGTTATTTTGTTGAACCATATGTTATTTTCCCAAATGTGGGGTTTCTTCTCAAATGTACAGTTCTTGGTCCGTACATTTACTGTAGTTTAGGGTATCTGGTCTATACGTTTATTCCAAATGTAGCGTTTGAAAATAGTATGTTATTCTTAAAAACATAGGGTATGAATTGTTATTCATTAATACATAAACTCATTTATACAATATTTTTAATAAAAACATTAACTCGTAAATAAGATAAATTTATTATATAATATAATCATAAAAACACATAATGTAATTCCTTTAGGAAAACAAAAAATGGTACTTGTGAGCTTCAAAATAAAAAAGATTCATAGATTATTATTGAGAAAATGCATTCCATACATCATATTTTAAATAATATTTAGTTAAAATAAATACCATTTTTATAGATTAGCATATAGATATTATGAAAATAAAATGTTTTCATAATTTTATAAGATGATTGAATATTTAGGTAAAAATAAAACATGATATGTATTATGACATCATAATAGCCTAAAAGTTATTTAATAATTTCTATAAAACGTATCCATAACCAAGAATTGATTTACTCTTTAAAATGATGTGAATCTAAGGTTATTTTGATTTATTTTACTAAACTTTCAAGAATCCTTCACAGCCTATATTATATTTTAAGGTTATAAAAACAATTCATTATAAACAAGACCCACTTAAATATCATGAATGGTATTGTTTAAATTTATTTTTTAACAACCAACAGAATATTAAAAAATTAACCTCCATAAAAATCATGGTAAAACCATTGAAATGTTTTGGGTTATTATTATTTTATTAGATAGATTCCAAACCAAAATATAAAAATTAATATAGAATTAATCTCACTATTACTACATATACTCACCCAAACTCCCTTTACTCATCTCTAAAAACCCAATGATCATGATGTTACCCTCTAATCTCTCTATAAAACCCTCCAAATGTGTTTCCTTGTTCTTAAGAATCTCCTCTCGAGCTTTTGTAAAATCTATTTCAAGGAAGGGGATTCTCTTCCTCTTAATCTTTATTCAGGTAAATTGTATATATTAGAACTTTTTTACTTAAAATTTTCATATTGAAATATGTTTTAAACATCCCATTTACTATAATTTTCATTAACATGTAATGAGATACCACCAGTCACACTCATTAATCCCTTCTTTAATCCATTAAGTACACTTTTTATGCCTCTAAAATTATTCATTAATTTTCCATGAAAATATTTTTTTTGTAAACCAATTCCCATTTTAATACAAGGACATTCACCTATTTATACCTATGATTCATTGATCAGTGGCATACATGTATACAATTCATAAACCTAAATCATGGGATCAAAATTATTGAAATGTGTTATTATGTTGTATTGTCTTTATGGAACAAAAATATATGTAATGTTCATGAATGATATGGGAGGCCCTGAAATTGTATAGTTCTTAAATGCATTAGTTAATAGTTTTATCTCATGAGATTCTATTTTTGGTGTACAATTGATCATCCTATGACTGGAATGTTATTATTTCTTACTGTTTATCCATGAATTATGCATATGATTCTTGGGTTTATATTGTTTCAACATTCTTATTATTCCTTAATGTAATAATAATATATAACGATTTATTGTTCATGAATATAATTGTCATGAACCAGTATCGATAGTCAGGTAACGTGATAACTGAGCTGGTCCCATAGGGAATTCCTAATCCCTATGGGTTTGTGAATAACACCTGACATCATACAAGATAATGTTGGGAACATTTTTACCCAAAAAAGAAGTCGAAGAAACAATTAAAATTCAGTATTCTCAAAACAATACTCTATAGGGGGAACTTTAACAATAGTCAAAAAGGTGTAAACAACCCAAATTATAACATCAGTGTTCTAGGAAATAGGAAGAGAAACATCACAATTCCTAATGGTAAAATATCTCCACCCCCCAAATATCTACAGAAAGAACCACCTCCATATGGTTCTTTACCCTTTCTATATCTTTGAAAAAATTAATCTATAAACACTAACGACATATGTGGGTTGTGATCTAAATTCCTAGTAGGGTCCCACCATGGATTCCAAAATTAAATTACACCATTAATTTAACCAAGAAACCTTAAATTTTAAATAAAATACCATGGAAATAAAAGAGCATATTTATAACAAATCATGATTTTTTTTTAATTGAATGAAAAATATATAAACAATGTTATAATATAAAATAAATATAAAACATTCTATATAAATTTAAAAGACATGTATAAAATATTTTATAAAAAAAGGAATATATATTCAATAATAATCACAAAGGAAAAACATGGAAATCTTCCAAGAGGTATGATAGTTCCAGGTTATGGTATCCTCAGACACTCAAATAGGTGATCTTGTAAATATGTGTACATGGATCCCTTAGAAAATGGTAAAAGGGGACTCATCACCATCCCCTCAGGGATGTGACCCACTACATCTGTTTCGTAAGAGTTGAAAAGAATCAATAGTGTTTTTTCCCAAGTAACTCACTATCTACCTTGGATTTCAACTTCTATCACAATAATAATTATTAGGGAATTTATCTCAAAAATATTCAAAATGAAATTAAACCATTATTCCATTTCAACATAACAATTTCTCCATAAAAAAAAGATGGGTTTTTAATTAATTCATTCCTTTATAGGATAAAACCATAGTGTTTTTATCAAAAAAATTTATTCCATTTAACATAAATAAATTTTTTAAATCAATTTAACTAATTAATCACAAAATTTAATTTCACAATTTTCCATCAAATTCCTAAAAAATAACCCAATTCATTAGAATTGGGGGTTTTCACAAAATTTCATCCCAAATAAAATTCAAATCGCATTTCACTAGAATGTGGGTTTTGACAATCCTATTGAATGTAACTTAATTTAAATCAATCATTCTTGGGTTAAATAAATTTTAAAATTTTAGAGACCCGAAGCTTGATGTACATGGAAATTATATTACTTTTTCGGAATACGTAATACATAACAAAAAAATACACACAAGGACCGTAATAGTTTAGTGTCTTTGGAAACTCGGAATAAAATCTTCTAATCATGGTGAAAGATCTTCAATATCTCCCATAAAGATCTTCCCTTTTTTTTCTTACCTAAAACATTTCTTTATATCCTGGGGAAAAGAAAACATCGTAAGGGTGACCTCAAATTCTTAGTAAGGGTAAGCATGGATAAAATAAAACATACTATATACATTTGAACATAAAAACATGAACATAATGTTTAAACATCAAAAGAATGAGCAATGACATAAAACAAGAAATTACGTAAGGCATAAATCATAAAGAAACATTAAGAATGATAAAATAGCATGGGAATAAAACATTTAATTGTGGAATCCATTAAACACATGTAATGATTTCCATAGTAGCCAAGGCATTGCTGCCAAGACCATCTTAGTGGACAAAGTCCCATTCTGAATTGAGTTCACTCCTCGTTTCAGTCCTGTAACACTGAACCGGATTAACTTACCATTCCAGAAATCTCTATCTCATGAGATATAAAATCTTTACCCAATTAATTGGGGGGAGATATAGGTCCCATCCATCTCATAATGAAATCATTCTTACTTGTGCCACAAAATAAACATACATCATTCATAATAACCCAACGAATAAAATGGGTTTCATAAACATCATCCTATCATCACATAATACATATAAAAGAAATGGATATCATTTCATAATACGAAAATTGAATCCATGTAAATCATAGAGACTTTATAATTTAAACATACACATATGAGATATTGTCATCTTAGATGAAAAATTGTTTTGATAAAACACTTGAAATGAATTCTTGAGGAAAATATCCTTTCTTATTCAAAATCAATCTCTTTCCACAAAATGTCTTGCAATTTTTAAAGAAATGGATTTTTTTGAAAATTGTCAGGATTTATTTTGGAGGAATCATCATGAAAAATAGGCTTTATAAAAACTGTAAAAATCCATTCACGCCGTATATGTAAAAAAACATTCTTCTCGTACTTTTTCCAGAAAAGTCAAAAAAGTACCTAGTAACGTAAACAAAATAATGATTCCTTACATACCATGTAGTAAAAGTCAAAATGGGTAAAAATGACTTTAAAAATAAATAAAAACACTTTTAGAAAACATGGACATGGATGATAACAATAACCCCAGTAAATACTTATGTATAATCAATCTCAGATAAAAATGGGATTTGAAAAATTACCCCTTACCTTAGGTCTGGTTTGCTTCGTAAGTGTCCGAACCTCCTGTATAATGATTTAAATAATGCCATTGACTTATTACAGAATCATACTCATTATTAAGATATCATATATGGTTCGCTTATGACTTTATATTACCCGTTCTTTTGTAAATTCCATGTTAAAGAGCATTTTGGGTAAAATCGTTTCATTTGTCGTCCATGTTTTGACTTGTAATTATTCATATGATTACATAGATCATGATTACTTAATTACAGAATATAAAACATGATTTATATATAATATATATTCATAATATACATATATATAATAGATTGATAAATTGAAAGAAATACACCGTTCATGGAGATGGTAGGCCGTACGTACGCATGAACGCTGTTTTCGTTTCCTTATTGAATTTAAAGGAATTAAGTATATGACATACATATATATAAACATAAATAAAGTATAATTATTATGTAATATATTTCAGGATTACGTATTATATATTCTTTATAATCAATTATGAATGGTTAATGTGAAGAATGAATCTCATCACGTCGTGGAGACGGTAGTCCTTACGTACGCACGGGCGATTATATCATTCTCATGATCGTGGAATTGTATTGGAGTGTATGTATACTATTTAGGAATCAATATAACTTTAAAAAAATCATATATAGTTATTATGTACACCATTATACCCATCCAAGTATGGTGGTGGTGGAAAATAGATTACACCACGGCGTAGAGACGGTATTCCGTACGTACGCACGCGCGGTGATTTCATTTTCCATAGGATGGATAAGAGGTGAAATTGGGTTGTTTCATATTTATAATAACATATCAGTATATGAGGGATACTTATGTTATTACCTCATAATGAAACAACCTAATAAGTAGAAGTGGAATATGAAATAAAGTTGAAAGAATCGGTAACGGACATTACCTCTTCTTTGAAGCGCCTCTTTGAGTCCTACTCTTAGGGAACTAAACATGGTATTTGAAGAAGACCAGGACCTCTAGGATGTTTCTAGGGAAGTAGAGAAGAGAATTTGGCAGGGTTTTTCCGAGCTTGAAGGCTCAAACTGGTGTGAGGAGGAGAGGGAAGAGGTGTCCTTTTATAAGGGAGGAGAGGGGCTCCTTTAGAAAAACAAAAAAATATTATTTTATTATAAAGTCATTTTCTTTTTTAAATAGCTCCAAATTGATTTATTTAGAAGCTAAGGTGGGTATGGGTCTAAAACCTCTCATCCAAAATAATTTAGACATGTTTAGGTTCCTATTTTAACCTTATCATTTATTTTTTACTTTAAGTTAGATAATTTTACTTTTACCGTGTCTTTTTGTGTTCTTACACTATAAGGTTAATAAACGTACTATAACAAGCCAAAAGAACCCCATGTTGTCTATTATTAATATATATAACCTTATATAAGTCATTATTCTGAACCATAGATTTCTAGGAATAACATGACAATTAATAATATAATATTTGTTTTAAAAACTATTTTATGTCAATTTTGATACTATTTAGTAATTGATTTTTTAAAAACTCATAACAGAATGATTAGGTCAAACAAAGTTAATTAAATCAATAACAACATGTCATAGTAACCTAGAAAAGTATTTTAATTCATAAAAAGTCTCAAATTACATTTATTTGGGTATTTATAACATCGATTATGTCAATATTTCATTAATAAGATAATTACTGCATCATCATTGTGTCATAAATAAATTTAATTATCTAATGTATAAAAATAAAAAATAAAATACCATTATGTAGGAAATAGTTTTAAATTTATAATGAATATTTATAGTCTAATTTATCTTATGTATATCCCTATATTAAAAATGATTTACTTATTAAACATTGATTTTAACTATTTTAACCCTTCTTTAAATAAATTAATAATAAATGTCCTAATCTAATCCAAGTAGGCCTAAATGGTCATATTTTATTCCTAATGTTGTTTTTGGTCGAATTGAACTTATACAATAGAATTAGAACATGTGTTAGGGTAATAATAATATAATTTTTACCCTTAATTACCCTATTTACTTTTAACCATGGCAAAAAAAAGTAAAAAATTACTATTCATCAAAAATTATTTTCATCTCATTGAACCAAATTTTACTTACTGACATCAACCGTGTCTCTTGGATTTTTGAAATTACACTCACAGAAGTGGTGAAATTAAGTTTTATGAAAAACTCATTTTTTAACTACCACTTAGTGGTTTCACTATTCCTCAAAAAAATGAATGTTTCCAGAAAAATACCAAAAATTAGGCCTAAGCTATATATGATATTATTAATTCAAAAATTATTTCTATTTTACCAAATTCAAAACATATCACTTGCATTAATTTATTTAAAAATTAATTCTCGTCATCAAAACAAATAGCGTGTTCTTAAGAGATAATAACTATGAAGAGATTGACAGTTGTTTATGTCTGGTTTAAATGAGAAATTACATCCAATAACCAACATTGTATTTAATTGTAAAAATATATTCTAAATATACTTTAAAACCACTCAAATTAATAATTTATCACTATTAATTATTTCTATTAAAAAGGTTGTTTTTAATTAAAAATTAGTAATTTTCACTATTCATCTGAAAATGAAAGTTGTCCGAAAAGTACCAAAATTTCACCCTAAGATAATTTAGATATTCAGAATCCAAAAATGAAGTCCATTTTGAATACTAAAATTTAAAAAATTTCAAAAAGTGGTTATTACTATTCATAACGGCTAGTTTTAATAATATTTTAATAGCATATCGTTGTTCAGTGAAACTCGTTATTGTGTACTACACATGCTATCGAGGAATGTAGTGATTGCGTGCAATGAAAGGCAAGTCAAAGATGTGTTTTGTGAAAACTACTTTTGGTGTAGCGTACAACATAATACATTAATGAAATTAAAAGGAAAATTTTTCATAAAATCCCGGGGTGTTACATTCTACCCCCCTTACAATGAATTTCACCCTCGAATTTCGTCGGGGTTATAAATGGTTCACTACTTGAAAGTTTATTTAATAGAAACCCACATCATAAAAAGGAATACCAAAACCAATCTTTAAAAACAAAAGTATGAAATTTAACTGTTACCCAAATAAACTAATCACTGGGTTTCCACATAGGTGAAAATATGGATATGGAAGAGAAATCTAATCCTCATGTTCTGATGGAGAGTGGTAGAGAACATGGCTATGGAAAAGCCAGAAATCACAAAGCCATAAATTTGTGACGATCTAAGGTACCATCTGATTCATCAGATATAAGAGCACTAGGACACCATTTTTGGTTTTCAAGATCATTTCCCAAAAGTTGATGAAATTGGAATTAGAATAAATACTTTTGTGATTTTGGTATAGTCTCACCGTTGGTCGTTCTTTGGAAAATTTCCACTTCATCTCTTAATGAAATGAATTTGAATTTTTCATTTGTGATGTGTTAGCAGATAATGTGATAGAATGATGGGTCATTCCATCTGTCTCAAACAAAAGGTTAGAAAAGTTATCAAAAAATACCTAAGCCCATCTATTGTGAGATTAATCATATATCGTTCCTAAAATGGACTTATACGTCTTATATAATACTGCTTAATATAATAAAAATAGTTTCTACTAAATAGGTAATTCCTGTAGGCCAGTGGAAGGCGATAAAGGCCAGTCGCACTTCGGTTGTGGGTTCGGTTCCCATAGCCTTGTCTGATGCGATGGGCTGTCGCCCGTCCTGTAGGTTGTCCTTTTTCTAATGCTATATTACTATAAAATCTCATCAATAATATTTAAAAAAAATTATATCCTAACTTATGTCCAACATAATCCATTCCAATATTTAGGCTTATCTAAAATACTTTGGTCCAAGCTCATAGTATAAAGAAAATGATTACTTGAAATGTCACATAACAATCACGTGAATGCCATCATTTATCCCCCATATATCATAAGATATATCTTGTTGGTCAAATTACATACATTTGAATACCTAAATCATGTATTCTCTTGAAAAAAGAATACCCATTAATTGAACCATAGTGAAAACATGAATGCAGTTAAAAGTTAACACTTTCCACATACCAAAATCCTCAAAATTCTATATACTCAAACCATGATATCACTTAGTCCTTATATCAATCATGATCTCATGAATGCAATCAAAAATCTCTATATCTTCTTATCCCTTAATTATGCGCATATCATCTGCTTTCCAAAATATTTGAATCACTTTTCATGGTTACTGGTACCTTAAAACTATTGAAAACCACAATAGAATAATACAAAAATATTCTAATACACAATAAAATTACTTCAACAACATTATTATTTAATACCAATACATAAACACTTCAATCCACCCTCATCAATTATTGTCCTAGAATAAGTCCTTCCTAGATTTAGAAGTAACTTTTTAGGTCAGGGAATTGAGTTGGGTAATGCCCATGTTCTCCACAAAAAATACATTGAACTCCATAACAGTCTGCCACTCTATGACCCTTTTCTCCACACAGATAACATCAATCCCTCCATTTGAGGTATTCTTCAAGGTTCTTCTTACCTTCTTTAGAAATCCCAATCTTCCTTTCTTTATGCTCCTCAACATGCGAACATGCATAATAGTCTATCTTCCTCTTATTTGATGAATTAGGCATACCACTAAATTTCACCTTGTTAATCATATATCGCAATGACTGATTCAGCATAATCACAATATCTTTCACTCTAGGTATTACACAATTTTGTTTCCCATAGTCACCAATTTGTCCATTTGATTCAATGTTAACCAAATTCCTTCTGGTTCCCTCCATTAACTAAACCACAAAAAGAATTCTATGCGAGGCAAAATTCATGCTAGAGAAAACAACATAGTAAAGGGGGAGTACCCTCAATATCTAACATATTAGGTTAAATTCTAATATCATTAGCGCAATTCTAGGACTATAACCTATATGTATACTTAACCTTAGAGACATCCCTAGAAATACATTAGAAATATCTCTAGGGATCTCACTAACGTTTTAGCATCCTAGTTTCCAAATGTTGACTAAACATTTCCTCTGATACCAACTATAGAGACCTGATGCTTGACATACATGGACATTACATTACTTTTGCGGAATACATAATACATAACAAAAATAGACACACAAGGACCGTAATAGTTTAGTGTCTTTGAAAACTCGGAATCAAATCTTCTAATCGTGGTAAAAGATCTTCAACATCTCCCATAAAGATCTTCCATTCTTTTTCTTACCTAAAACCTTACTTTATATCCTGGGGAAAAGAAAAAATAAAAAGGGTGAGCTCAAATTCTCAGTAAGGGTAAGCATGGATAAAATAAAACATACTATATACATTTGAACTTAAAAACATGAACATAATGTTTAAACATCAAAAGCTTGAGGAATGACATAAAACATGGAAGTACGTAAGGCATAGATCAAAAAGAAACATTAAGAATGATAAAATAGCATGGGAATAAAACATGTAATTGTGGCATCCATTAAACACATGTAATGATTTCCATAGTAGCCAAGGCATTGCTGCAAAGACCATCTTAGTGGACAAATTCCCACTCTGAATCGAGTTCACTCCTCGTTTCAGTCCTATAACACTGAACCAGATTAACTTACTGTTCCAGCCATGTCTATCTCATGAGATATAAAATCTTTACCCAATGCATTGGATGGATATATAGGTCCCACCAACCTCATAATGAAATCATTCTTACTTGTGCCATAAAATAAACATACATCATTCATAATAACCCAATGTATAAAATGGGTTTCATAAACATCATCCCATCATCACATAATCCATATAAAAGAAATGGATATCATTTCATAATAAGAAAATTGAATCCATGTAAATAATAGAGACTTTATAATTGAAACATACACATATGAGATAATGTCATCTTAGATGGAAAATGGTTTTGATAAAACACTTAAAATGAATTCTTGAGGACAATATCCTTTCTTCTTAAAAATCAATATCTTTCCAAAAAATGTCATGAAACTTTTAAAGAAAATGATTCTGTTAAAAATAGTCATGAAATATTTTGGAGGAAGCTTCCTGAAAAAAAGGCTTTATAAAAACCGTAAAAATCCATTCACACCGTATATGTAAAAAAACATTCTTCTCATACTTTTTCTAGAAAAGTCAAAAAAGTACCTAGTAACATAAAAAACAGAAATATTCCTTACATAACATGTAGTAAAAGTCAAAATGGGTTAAAAGGACATTAAACATACATGAAAACACTTTTAGAAAACATGGACATTGATGATAACAATAACCCCAACAAATACTTACGTATAAGCATTCTCAGATAAAAATGAGATTTGCAAAATTATCCCTTACCTTAGGTCTGATTTGCTTCGTAAGTGTCTGAATCTCTTGTATAATGATTTAAATAATGTCATTGACTTATTCCAGAATCATACTCATTATTATGATATCATATATAGTTCTCTTATGACTTTATATTACCCATTCTTTTGTAAATTCCATGTTAAAGAGCATTTTGGGTAAAATCGTTTCATTTGTCATCCCTATTTTGACTTGTAATTATTCATATGATTACATAGATCATGATTACTTAATTACAGAATATAAAACATGATTTATATATTATATATATTCCTAATATACATATATATAAAAGATTGATAAATGGAAAGAAATACACTGTTCATGGAGACGGTAGGCTGTACGTACGCATGAACGTTGTTTTCGTTTCCTTATTGAATTGAAAGGAATTAAGTAGATGACATACATATATATACACATAAATACAGTATCATTATTATGTCATATATTTCATGATTACTTATTATATATACTTTATAATCAATCATGAATGGTTAATGTGGAGAATGAATCTCATCGCGTCGTGGAGATGGTAGTCCGTACGTACGCACGAGCGATGATATCGTTCTAATGATCATGGAATTGTATTGAAGTGTATGTATAATATTTCAGAATCAATATCACTTTACAATAATCATATCATTAATTATGTACACCATTATACCCATCCAAGTAAGGTGGTGGTGGAAAATAGATTACACCACTGCGTGGAGACGGTATTCCGTTGGTATGCACGCGGGGTGATTTTGTTTTCCGTAGGATGGATAAGAGGTGAAATAGGGTTGTTTAAAATTTATAATAACATATCAGTATATGAGGGATACTGATGTTATTACCTCATAATGAAACAACCTATGAAGAATAAGTGGAAGAAGAAATAAATTTGAATGAATCGGTAACGGACATTACCACTTCTTTGAAGCGCCTCTTTGAGTCCTACTCATAGGGAAATAAAATTGGGCTTTGAATAAGATGAAGACCTCTAGGATATTTCTAGGGAAGTGGAGAACTGAATTTGGTAGGGGTTGGCCGAGCTTGAAGGCTCAAAGTGGTGTGAGGAAGAGCGGGAGGAGGTGTCCTTTTATAAGGGAGGAGAGGGGCTCCTTTGGAAAAACTAAAACTATTATTTTATTATAAAGTCATGTTCGGTTTTAAATATCTCCAAATTGATTTATTTCAAAGATAAGGTGGGGATGGGTCGAAATAATCTCATCCAATATAATTTATACAAGTTTAGGTTCCTATTTTAACCTTATCATTTATATTTAACTTTAAGTTAGATAATTTTACTGTTATCGTGTCTTTTTGTGTTCTTACACTATAAGGTTAATCAACTTACAATAACAAGCCAAACGAACCCCAAGTTGGCTATTATTAATATATATATCCTTATGTAAGCCATTTGTCCGAGCCTTAGATTTTTAGGAATACAATAACAATTAATAATATAATATTTGTTTTAAAAACTATTTTATGTCAATTTTGACACTATTTAGTAATTGATTTTTTTAAAAATCATAACAGAATGATTACTTCGCAAAAAGTTAATTAAATAAATACTATCATGTCATATTAACCTATAAAATTAGTGGAATTCATAGAAAGTCTCAAATTACATTTATTTGGGTATTTATAACATCAATTATGTCAATATTTCATTAATAAGATAATTACTGCATCATCTTTGTGTCTTAAATAAATTTAATTAAATAATGTCTAAAAATTAAAAATAAAATACCATTACGTAGGAAATCGTTTTATCTTTCTAATGAATATTTATAGTCTAATTCATCTTATGTATAACCCTATATTAAAAATGAATTACTTATTAAACTTTGATTTTAACTATTTTAACCCTTCTTTAAATAAATTAATAATAAATGTCCTAATCTAATCCAAGCGGGCCTAAATGGTCATATTTTATTCCTAAGGTTGTTTTGGTAGAATTAAACTTATCCAATAGAATTAGGACACGTGTTAGGGTTATAATAATATCATTTTTACCCTTAATTACCCTATTTACTTTTAACCGTGGAAAAAAAAGTAAAAAATTACTATTCATCAAAAATTATTTTCATTTCATTGAACCACATTTTACTTAATGACATCAACAGTGTCTCTCAAATTTTTAAAATTCCACTCACAGAAGCGGTGAAAATAATTTTTATGAAAAATTCATTTTTTAACTACCACTTAGTGGTTTCACTATTCATCAAAAAATGAATGTTTCCAGAAAAATACCAAAAATTAGGCCTAAGCTATATTTGATTACATGAATTCAAAAATGAATTCTATTTTACCAAATTCAAAACACATCAGTTGCATTAATTAATTTAAAAATTAATTCTCGTCGTCAAAATAAATAGTGTGCTCTTAAGAGATAATAACTATCAAAAGATTGACAGTTGTTTATGTCTGGTTTAAGTGTGAAATTACATCCAATTACCAACATTGTATTAAAATGTAAAAATATATTCTAAATATACTTTAAAACCACTAAAATTAATAATTTATCACTATTAATTATTTCTATTAAAAAGGTTGTTTTTAATTAAAATTTAGTAATTTTCAATATTCATCAGAAAATGAAAGTTATCCGAAAAGTAAAAAAATTTCACCCTAAGCTAATTTCGATATTCCGAATCCAAAAATGAAGTCCATTTTGAATAATAAAATTTACAAAATTTCATAAAGTGGTTATTACTATTCATAACAGATAGTTTTAATAATATTTTAATAGCATATCATCGTTTAGTGAAACTCGTTATTGCGTACTACACACACTATTGAGTAAGGTCGCGATTGCGTGTAATGCAAGGCAAGTAAAGGATGTGTTTTGTGCAAGATCCTTTTTGTGTAGCATACAAAAAAAGACATTAATGAAATTAAAAAAAAAAGATTTTTCATAAAATCTCGGCGTGTTACAAAAATTTTAAATGGAACCTCCTATAATAGATGAAGAATTCACTCAACACAACTTCTACCATGAGATTCATCAATTAAGAAATTCAAAAATAGATACATGAGAAATCATCCATTGATTCATGATACAAAAACAAATAGGATTAGATCCACTAACAAAATGGATAGCTAAAAATCACTAAGGTGGAGATATGAAGTTATTGGGAGCGATTGATAAAATAAGATCCACATACCTGGAGGAGATTGAATGTGAATATCAATGATTTCATCTTCCAAGGATGGGGTTTATAGGATCCAAAGAGATTCATTTAGAGCCTTGTAAACCATGAAAATAGTTATAGGGGAATCTGGGGTGGGGAGGGAGGTAAAAAGTATAGTTTGGGAATATTTTAACAACTTTGGGATTAAATAAATGACACCCAAACAATTTTCAAGGTTAGGCAATGAATTTTGTAAAACCAATCACCCTTGATGGTGGGGTTGTATGGTTTCTCCTTGGTGGGCTCACAATTTGAAAAACCATGCAACAACTCTGAAAAACACCACTTCCTAGGTTTTCATGGTTTACACTAGTAGTGTGCATGTTTTGGGAAAATTGTTTGCCAACCGTGCCCAATTCTTAACCATCCAAAATATCAAAAATTCACCCAAAGAACCTTTAAATGAGATGAAACCAAATAATGATCAAAATAGGGGTTCATGAGTACCTAAAAATAGTTACATGATGTCATAAAGTCCCTACCAAAGACTATTTATGCCCCCAAAAAGCCAATTAAGAAACTTCAATAACCAAAATATGAGGCCACTATTCTCTCATCAGTTCCTCTCCCTCCCAAATCTCAGCTATATAGACCCTCAGTTTTCAAATATTAACATTACATAACTTATTTTACATATATAAACGTTTCACATACATACTCCCAAAGACTGTAGTTGGTATAGTTCCTTTGTAAACCTGGAAACATAAACACTAGTACATATGTAAGCTACATCATATCTCACTAGGTTATTCTTGGATAGCATCCTACTTAGAAATAACGAACATAGTACATATCATCATAACCTAGGGTTATAGAAACCTAAATGTGGTGATATCAAATGCTCAGAAAGGGTAAACAATGGATACATGTAAGCATAAACATGAGCATAAGGTCTGAGAATGTGATCTTGAAAATAGAAGATCATACCCTACATATCGAAGATCGTAATAGAGATCATGGAATAATGATTTTTAGTTCATAAGACAATAATCTCAATGAAATAGAGATCTTAATACATAAAATCATAACTTGTTAATAAATCCTAGTATTGTGGCAAACACATAAGTATATACTTATTTCCATAGTAGGCAATGCATTAGTACCATGAATACCTTAGTAGTATGGGTTCACTCCCCCTACCATAATAGTACTCATGGTTTACTCCCCTGACCATCATAATTGCATGATTTCACTCCTCCTACAATATTATTAGTCATGGTTCACTCCCATGTCCATCATAGTAGTCGGGTTTAACTCCCAAGATCATATTAGTTTATTTCATGAGAAATAAATCATTACCCAAAGCATTGGTGGGGGATATAGGTCTCACCCATCACATAATAAAATCATAAATACATGTTCCAACAGATCATAAATAAACCTATCATAACCCATAAAATGAAATGGGTATCATAAACATGTAATCATATCAAATCCTATAGAAAAATTACAGGTTTCATAATCATTTCATCAAAATCATAACCCTTGAAAGAGTAATGTATTTCATATACATATTATAGATGAAGGAGAATTGGTTTCCTAAAGACCATGAAATTAATAATAACCCATTAATATAAAGGTTATGAATGGAACCTTTATATGGCCTGAGTAACATAAATAGATTCCATCTAACATGGAAAATTATTTTGAAATGTCATTTTAGAAAACTCTTATAGAAAATATGCTTTCTTGATTGAAAATGGATTTTTAATACATAAAACCATTTAAATATAAATTTATCATAAAATAACATGTAAAATTATAAATAATTCAATAAATTTATTTGAACACATTTTTCCTTGAAAACATATAAAATTTTCAATAAAAAATATTATGAACCATTTTATTTGAAAAAACATTCAAAAGATATAAAAAAGTGCGTGAAAATGATTTGAAGACCATTGTACTTTAAAACTTATAAAAGAGGATTGAAAACATTTTGAGGACTATTTTATTTGAAAGTATATTTTAAATGCGTTTTATTAAAGATTATCCTTTTAAAATGTGAGGGGAGATTCAATGAAATGATAATGGAAAAATACGTACATGTTGTACGAGGTAAAAAGTATATTCCTCAAGGAGAGTAAAAATGTTTGAAAAGTGACTTATTTGTAATGTGACAAGATGATTCCCTCGAAAATACTAGTAAATGAAAAATGGGTGAAAATTTATTTTAATGATTATATTATAATGGTAGAATATTATTGGAAACCCTTTTTAGAATATATAGATTTCTGACCGAGGAAAGGGTAAAATAGGGCTTTCCTAAAAACACCTTCATAACTATCTTATATTCAAAAGAGTTTAATCTAGTTCCAATACATGATTATATAATTAAATAATATAAGGGAAGGAAACTCATAAATATTATTTAGAGATGGATCATAATATTTCATCAAAGAAAGCATAAACATAAACAATATCGAAATGAAATGTGATTGTCTCAATAAACATTTATAACTTGGTATCTTGGTTTCATACTCTACATAAAAGAAAATTAAATTAAATAAATAATATAATATCATGAAAATATTTATATTAATTATAATTAATTAAAATTTTAAATATATGCACATTGAAAAAGAGGTTAGGTGCATAACAAAACATGAATGTCAATGAGGAAAAACTGAGACAAAACATTTAACCGATTTTGACTCTTTTGAATGATAAATTCCATTAAATATAGACAATAAAATGAAAATGTGAATACAATTTTTTTTTCATATGATACATGTAAATAAATCATGTTCATCACATACACCACCCAAAATGAAAGAGTGGAAAACATAACATGTGTCTCACAAAAATTCAAAGTTAAATGAAATCCCCTTACCTTCTGTCCTTACACTCTCTATACTCGTACACAATTCCTATATAATAACTATTAGTTTATTAATAATATTTTAAAGTGTAATATTATTATATAAATTAAAAAAATTATTTTATTATGACATTATATTACCTTCTTTTGAATGATCTTATGTTAAGGTTTCACTTCGGGTAATATTCATATTGTTTTTTTGCATGTGTCATAATTTGTTATAAAGTTTTTCATTATACTTATATCATGATTCAGGAATTTAAATAATGATATAAATATCATTTATATCTAGTATATTTATAATATGATAATATATAGAATAATTTTTTACAAAATTGAATGCACTGTTCAAAGAGATGGTAATCTGTATGTACGTATGAAGGTTGTTTCGGTTTTTATTATCATATTGAAAGAAAGTATGTAATTGATATATATATATTTATATGTGTGTGTGTGTGTGTGTATTACTATGAAAGTTTCATTGATAGGTTATATATATAATTTAACTTCACTAAAACCATTTCTAATACATTCCATGAGGTTCATGAAGGAATCCCATCGCTTTGAGAGGGACATAGTCCACACTTTCTGTAATGAGACCATCGTATTAACACCAAATGGGAAGTAAAAATGTATGTACTATAAAAATTAATACAGGTTCTTAAATACATAATAGATATTATATATAACATATATAAATATTTTTCCATCATAATGGCCACCATGATAGGTGGTTAATGAAAAATTAAAAATCGTCATTTTGTGGTGCAGAAGTTCACCATGCACAAAAATAGTATGTTTAATATATATTATATGGAGGTGTTTATAAGTGTATGTAAAACTATTGGTATAAAAATATCATGGAATATGTAGTATAATATTTTTTCACACAATAATGAAATAAAGAGAGTGCAGGGGGTGAAGATGTGAAATAAATTAAAGGAGCTTGAGAGAAAATGATTCCTCTAAATCTGGTAACACTTTTTGGTTTTTAAAAAAGGATTACAGGATAGTATTTATTGAAAAAGGTAGTCTTAAATATATAAGTTATGATTTTTGTGACTATATTTGGGAATATGATGGCGAAAATTAAATGGTTTGTGTGGTGTGAGGAATGGGTAGAGGTGGTGGCCTTTTATAGTGGGGGAGGAGTGGTACTCTTTTAAATATTTGAAGAGGGAACGCCACAAACGTTTTTCATGTTTCACATCGATCCAATAATGTACCAATGTATATAAAATTTATTATATTGTCTAAATATGTCTATCCAATGGGTGTGGGACATATTTCAATGTTTTTTTGGGTCTTAAATTTAAGGTTAAGTACTTTGATAACTTAATTTTTCTCTTCACTAATGTAATTAATTTTATTTTCATTCAATAATATTTTTGGTAAAAAAAAATTTGAACTTATTAGAAATGATAAATAATTCTTATTAAAATTATGGAATCCATTTTTCAAAATTCTAATCACATAAGTGGTAGAAATTATATTAAAATTAATCCTGCTGTTGGGATGACACTACATGTTCTTAAAGTATAAATGATCAAAATTTTACTATTTTTTATATCCAATTTCAATGTGAAATTTATTAAAATGAAATAAATTTTACTAACTGGTAAAAATATTATATAACTATATTATTAAACAACTTAATAATATAATTTATCATTATAAATAATTTTGATGAAAAAGTAATTTTGAAATAAATTCCATTATTTTTAACTATTAATTAATAGATGAAACCATTTATAAAAATACCTAAAGTTTATTCTAA